>JANDEH010000018.1:0-1200000 GCA_024610705.1 Tetragnatha versicolor | reverse complement strand
AAGACGAAGACATTTATTTACACGACGAACAACTATTTACTAATTTACAATGAACAAGCCCCGCGCGCCAACCGGCGCGGCGGCGGGGAAATCTCGACTCTGAATGAAATCACACTTCACTTCCCTTCAATCGAAGAATATACATCTAAACGTACATTAAACAGAGAGACACGCAGTGCCCTCAGGCGAGAGAAGAGGAAACTAATAATTACATGAAATATCTGCTACAAAAATTATTAAATTAACTATTGACTTGGGTCTGTATGGTAGGTATAATGATAAATTTTATGAATATTTTATAATGTAAAATATTTGGACTTAAGAACACTCATTTGTAAATTTATCTAGTAAAATATTTTTCACCTTAATTTGAAAATTTAGGCTACAAGCGTAAAGAGTTTTTCATTATTTTCCCATGAATCAGCATGGCTATACGCAACTTTTGAGCCCTATTTGGTTTCGATTACACTATTTTGGTTTGGTTAACAAATGTACACTTCCTAAAAAAATCAACTCGATCCCTACCCAAGTAGCAAAAATCGTTGGCATAACGTTTGGCCTTTGTTTCCTTCCACGGTTGGACAACTTGTATGATTTGGCACACTTGCCAACAGTTACCCAACTAACCCATACCCAACGATGGGCCAACTGTTGGCCCAACCAAGTTTTAAGATACCTGCCAACGATGGCCCAACCAAGTTTTATGATACCTGTGAAAGATGGCCCAACCAAGTTTTATGATACCTGCCAACGATGGCCCAACCAAGTTTTACGATACCTTTCAACGATGGCCCAACCAAGTTTTCAATACCTGCCAACGATGGCGCAACCAAGTTTTACTTTATCAACCAACAATGGCCCAACCAAATTTTACTATATCAACCAATAATGGCCCAACCAAATTTCGATTTTATTTAGAAATAATTTCGAAAGTTATGATTTTTTTACTTCATTTAGAACATAATGTTCTAAAAGAAGCAAAAAATCATAGATTTTGAATATATTTCTATATAAAATCGACTGTACAGCTCCCGTCAAAAAAAACGTTACATTGCTCCATCGATGGAATTGGTGGGGTTGCTGGATTTGGCGATCAATTCACAGTTTGGCGCATCTCGCATTTTTCCGTTTTTAAGAAATTAAACTTTTACATTACATTCACCAGTTATTTGGAACAAGAGTTGGGCGCAATCAAACTACATTTTTAATTTGATTGAAAGTATAATCTGAATACTTTTGTAGTTTGATAACATTTGGAATTTTCAATCTAACTACATATGTAATTGGATTGAAAGTAATCTGATTTACTCTTTTTGGGAAGTTTTTGCGGGTTGATTTTGTCTTAGTTGGCAAAGGGGAAGGGAGGGGGTCAGAAATGACCAAAAACAAGGTTACGTAATATAGTATTATAGTGATCACGGCTAATATTATCAATCGGATTATGTTTAGAAAAACACTGGTCCCGATCACTAATATTTAGCGTATAATGTATCGTTTTATGTGATCAATATATCTCTTAATTTTTTTTAAATCTGGTGAAATAACTAAAACACAGATTAGGTTGATTTAAAAAGTTTAAGTAGAATAACTTAATTGATTTTAAAATTACAACAATAACAACTATATGATAGACCTGTCCTCATTTTGTGGCAATCACATTGGAGTCGGATGTGATCGCATTATCACTGGAATAAATGTGATCGCATTGTCACTGGAATAAATGTAATCGCATTGTCACTGGGACTATGATAGACGTGTGTCCGATATTTTTGATCAACAAATGTGATAACGAGACCAAGTGATGCATATGACATCGCATGATGATCACGATTTTCCAAATCACTTTTTAACTCACAAGTTTTTTTCTCATAACTTTCAGAATTGAAATAAAAACGTTTTTTTTTTCAACAAAACCCCAAAGTTTAGGCCCAAGTTGGTGGCAATCCAAAATTTGGAAAATTGTAAAAGAAAAATATGTATTTGTCGATCAATGGTTTACAAGACCCTGATTAAAAATTGGAAATATTAAATATGAGGGACGATATTTTTTTAACCAAATAACGCGACTAATGATAAACGATGATAAATGAAACGTTTTACAAAAAGTTTATTTTCAATCCTTTAATATCTAATCTACTTCACATAAAATCCCCTATGATTTGAAAGGGGAAATCGGATTCTTAACTTTTTTATAAAGCACTTTGTGTTTGGTAAAATACCTTAAGAAAATTATCCTTTGAATATTTAGTTATTACGCAAATAGTTTTTCAAAGGAAACTTCACCGATCGTTTATTTTATTGAAATTCCAAAATAAATAGAAAATGTCTGATATAAATTAAAAAACTAGACATTAGTTACTAACAAAAATAAACAAAATTTAAGTATTCCAATAGAAATGTGTTCTGCTTTTTAAAATCAGCAAAATTTGGAAAGCGGAAAGGCATCATATCTTTTTAATTAAACTCGAAAACATTCAAATCCTTTCTGTTGCTGTGGTCGAAAAAGACAGAATGAGGAGCGAGGGTTGCTACTAGTTTCACCTTGGCGGTTGGATGATGGCGACCGTTTTCAGGCTACCTCTAAATTTTCAAACTTCAAATTTGAGCCATGGCTTTATTTAATGACCAAATTAAATGAAACTTGGTATTTAGGGTTTAAATGGTATGGTCTTTCATATGCGGGTATAAAAATTGGGGGTCACCATGAAAAAAGTTGCACTTTATTTTGTGTTTCGCATGAAGACGGCCTCTGAGAGAAAAATAGTCAATTAGTGATTTCAAGCTTACAATAAATCCTGAAAAATGACACCAAAAGCATCTTTCTAACCCCACCCGTTCGCCCGCACATTCTACTGTAACGTTTTTTATGACGGGAGCTGTACCTGTGAAGACCTTGTAAAAACTTAATTTCATGTAAATACTTTTTGGCCAAAATATCATTAAACACTATATTTTACTTCATTTGGAACATTTTTTTTAAACAAGTAGGCATTTATCATGAACGGTTTAGAAGAGCTATTGGGTCACATTACATTTGCGGACCTTTTTGTATAATTCTACAATAATAGATTAAGTATCTCTAACTTAAAAACTTAGGATAAAAAGATAAATGAGATGTTATTTAAACTGTTTAACAAACTCTTTAATACTTTTTTTAGATCCTTCTCTGAAACTATTATTCCTAAATATGTGTATTCGGGTCTGTCTTTCTATCAAAATCCGTTCAATAAAAATATATATAAGGGATCCCCTGTTATCCCTGTTAGGATTACATTTCAGAAAAACTTCTACAAAATCTTATTTGGTTTCTAATTTGCGAAACAAAAATATGACCAAAATGAGAAGAAAATTATTTGACTTACCCTTGAAAAATTAATATAAGAGCTAAGCTTCAAAAATAAATTTAACACCTATGAAAAACTGTTTTTACCAAAACCTAGCCACAGCATTCTCCTGAAAGATTAAAAAAAATTACTCCCAGCGTGACAATTGAAGTTCCCAATTCACCCAGCTGAGAAAGAAAACTTAAAGTTGAATATTATTTAAATTAAGTGGGGTGGCCTAAGTACAAGGTGACCCAAGGTACACGGATCTCCCCTATTAAGTGTGTTAAGGTTTTACTGGAAAAACTATGTTTACATCATAAAAAGTTATTTAGATTTTAAATATACTTTCATCTTTAATTAAATCATGTTTATTCATCTGATGGGCATAATTTAAACTTATTATAATTATAAATATAAATAAAACACTGGAAGAATTAATTTAATTAACATTTATAAGTAGTTACAGATTTTAAATAAATTCAGGCAGTTCTACGAACCGTGTATTGTTTAATACCTATTTTATTTTGATAGAGTTAATTGAAAATGATTGCAATAAGATTTATATCATAGGTCAGGGGTCAGCAACTGGCGGGCCCCAAGAGGATTTTTCCTGGACCGAAAATTTTTTTGAAAATCATTAAGTTTATTTTTACACAATAAAAATTAGCTTAACCCCCTTTTAAACGGTTAAATTTCAAAAAAAATTCTTTGTGGAAAACCCCCAGACAAAAATGTCAAATTGGCTTCATGCCTAGAGCGAGCAAAAGCAAGAGAGAACAGAACAAAAGAATTCTAATGGATGGCTTAAATACGAAGTTTTCATATGTTACCACATAAATATAAGAAAACAGTTCAAATTGTGAGATTGGTTAAAGTTTTAATATAGCTCGAGGGCTCGAGTCTACAAATTCTAACTTTATATATGAAGAACTAACCATTTTATTTTCCTTGTGAAAAAACTTCATGTCTTGATTTTATAAAACTTGTGAAGTGTTTTGTCCCTAGAAAGTAGGAAAAGCGGCGAACAAAAATTTTAAAAGCAAACAAGAATAAAAATTGTTTATTTTTGAAGTATATTTTAAAATGCAAGCTCTTAAATACGCCTGAATGGAGACATGATTTTTATGTTTCATCTAACATTTTCAGATTTCAAAGGATTGTAAAAAATATAAATTTTCTCTCCAGAGATAATCTTAGGAGCTGTAAATTTTGTTTTGCCTCCAAGTTTTAAAATGATACTTTTCTCTTATCTGAGCCGCATTTCTCTTCGAAAAATATCGATCTCCATTGAGAAAAGATTCACCTGATATTCTTTGAATCGGATGTTTCGATCATCGCATCATAAACTCAAAAGGAGATTACCGATCAGAAAGAGAGAAGGATCGGTGTTTCATAGAAAGGGTAAAACTGTTAAGAAATATGGATTTTTCTAGAATTCATTTTCTGTTATTTTCTTGGCTATTATAAAAAGCCAATACTTAGTGAGATATTTAAAGACAACGAATCTTGGAAACCACTGTCCATGAAAAATCCACTGGCCACTGTTCATTAAAACATGAAAGAGATGACATAAATGAATGATTATGAAATGAAATATCTTTATGACAATGATTTAATTTAATGTTTTGATTGATAGTTTGCATGGCTATTACGTTTGTTTTACTTCTATTCGGTAAGTTTTTAATAAGAATAAAAACCCAAATTTTTTTCTAACTCATTATTTTTAGAATATTCGCATCGGATAAATCGTTTAAATAAGTCATTTAACACTATGTTTAAGGTATTCGTCCATTTCCTACAATATTATTATTATATTTGATGTAGAAGCACTTTTATACACAATAAATTCTAAATTCCGTATACCTAAATATAAATTGTTTTGCCCTAAACCACCCATCCCCGTAATTTTTAATTAGATCGTAAGAAAAGGCACCAGAGAACGTAATTCTAGTGAACAACTTTCTTCACATCTCCCCCTTATGACATAATTGGGGCTAGTATCGTCTTCATAGTATCAAGCTCCATGTTTCTATCCCCCAAACCAATTAGTTACGAACCATAAAGCAACTCTTTAACTACTAAAAGGTGTTTTATGACCAGACTTTTGCGATAGAGAACATGACACCATCCAGAATAGAGCCGTTAATACGTTGCTGAAGAATTTTTATTCACTCATAACTGTTAAAGCATACGAGGTCACAAGTATTGACGACCTTCTGTAGTTATTTTGTCTCAATCTCAAAACATGAAAAATGACTGTGGGTCATATTAACGGAGCGGGGCTTTCGTTATGAAGCTCAAAAACTTTTGAAAGTTTTGGAAACAGTTTGGATAGAAATTAATTTAGGAGTTTCAGGTTATTGTGTGCGGGAAGTAACTAATGTGTTTTTTGTTGGAGAAACTTTTGAAAATAAATTTCCACACAATTAAAGAATACCAGTTAAAATTAAAGATAAATTAGTTAATTTAGTTATCTTGTGTGAGTTAAACCATTTGATATCGTTAAGTACCGTAAATACACTTAAGAAGATTAATCAAATTTCCCTGAAAAGTGTTTGGAATTATTTCTAAACTATATGAGCAATGTTTTAAACCGCTCCGACGTATTGGTCTTGTGGTTAGAGCATCTGACTGCAATGTCGACGTCTGGGGCTCGAATCTCCATTTGGCATGGATGTTAGTTTCTGTCCTTGTGCGTAATGAATGAGTGGGGTCCCCTGTAAAAAGGGGTTTTGTGAGCGAATGTATGTGGCGTGGGTAACAGTACTTCACATCCGTGACTTCAGTCCACAGGTGCATTGACCATTGGGTAACATGAAGTAAGTACTGCTTTCGGCATGTTTGGAGCAAGGAGAAATGACCTCGGTCACAGTGTGTGTGTGTTGTGCTCTGTCATTGGAAAAAAATCTTTTAAACCACGTGTAGTTTAAGTAGTTTAATTTAAGCTGTTCGAATATCGAAAAAGGATGGTTGATCCCTGAAAGGAAGGGTCGAGGATTTAGATTGATTTTATTATTTTTCACGCAATTTAAGGGGAGTACAAAATTCCATATGACTAGGGAAGGAAAAATGATTTTTATATGTTGGTATTTCATAGTGCTTAAAAGTTGCAGTAAAGTAATAGTTAGTAAAAGTTAAAGTAGAGTAATAGTTAGCAGACATTCATAAAAAACTAACGAGTAAAACTATTAGGAATCTGATAACCCAGCAAAAAAACATGTCCAAAATTCCTTCAAAAAAGCGTCAAACGTGCAGTATTTTCAAAGAAGTCTGTAGTTATTTTGTAGAAATAGGACTACAGCACGTAAGAAGTTTTTTACAGCAGTTTTGAATGCATTCTAAAGGCATTTCATGGGTCTTATAAAAAACTGCAGAGTTTCTAAAGAAAACTGTAGCCTAAGTGTCCGAATTTCCTTCATTTTTTTGAAGAAATTTTGCTGATTTTTTTGCTAGGAATTTTTGTAAAGTATGCTTTTCATAGTGCACAACAAATGTAAGAAAGGATTAGTGGTCTTAAGTTGAAATTCACACCATCAACCTGACTTTTCTTTACTTATAGTTAAAGGATGAAATGAAAGAAAACGTATGACTTAATTAGTTAGGAATTACTAAAGACGTAACTTCTTAGAATGAATCAACAAACTAAGTCAAAAATAGCATATTAGGAATAGAGGAAATTACACTCAAATAAAAACACTGGCTAGAAATTCTTCGAAATAGCAGGAGCACCGCTGATTCCTAGACCGCATTATCCAAATGAAGCCTCTACACTACAGTGAGGGAAATCCGGTAATATTCGATTTCTTCAGCGGGAATTCGAAGAAACGCTCACAGCATAAAGATTGCTTATTAAAGGAAACTTTTTCTCGACTCTGAAAGTAACAAGGATTGATCTGAAGTTTTAGTTTCCACATCTCCATTTTCTTTTTCACCTGGTGTCATTCAAATGGAATGAAAGAGTGGTTGCAAGTAATCCAGTTATATTGCCTTTTTGGGTTTAGTTTCCCCCACGCGTTTTAAAACAGGATGAGGGAAAGTTGTTAAAAATTTAATAACATATCTACACAATCCATGATGATGCTTAGAGTATTTTTGTTCCCGTTAATGTCTTGTTTTATGAAACCATTTTTTTTAAATTTGCATTAACAGGATAACGATGCATATTTTTAAGACAACACATATTACTCTATATCCAAGCCGAAAAGAAAATAAATCTATACATGAGAGTTATCACATTCAAGTTAACAAATTAATAAATTTAGCACTTTCATTTATAGAATAATACACATAAATGTAAGCAACAAGTAAATTAAAAGGAAATCGTCTAATAGATTTCATGATTAAAAAACTATTCTTAAAAGTTTTATCGCTCAATTTCCATTCCATCATTATTGTCTGTATTTTAAAACCAGAAATTATCACATTGGACAATTATCACATTGGATTGCAATCCTTGCAGTTAAAACTTGAACTGCGTGAGAATATGGCCAAAGCTCTCAAAAGTCAGTGATGACGTTTGGAGGCTAAATTAGAATTTGGGATTACATAATCACATCTGGGAAAACCTTCTGAGAACGCCCGAGCATGCGTTAAACCCATTGAAGGGAAATAGGAGTGAGCATTACTATTGAATCGACTCTGATAAAGAATTAACTAGTGATGGGCAAAATCGATAATTTTAGGTATCGAATACTTTGGTATCGAATACATATAGGTATCGAATACTTATAGGTATCGAGTACTTTTAGGTATCGAGTACTTTTTTTCAATGTCGGGAAATGAACCTGAAGGGACAATTTTTTTAGGGCCTATCCATAATCAGACTAATATTCAAAAAACTGAAAGCGATCCATCAAAAAGCCCCGTAGCTACGGGCCTGGAGGTGGATAGAGGCGAAGGATTTGGCGGGGGAAAAACCTAGCCGCGTCAAATTTCTCTCGCGGATGATAACGACTTGGGTTTGAGCGCTGCAAAATGAAAACGGAAACAGGCTGCGTTTGATCTACAGAAGGTATTATAAAGATTACTTCATTGAAAAATTTAAAATGAAATATGTCAATAAAGTATCGATACTTTTGTGGGTATCGAATACACTCGATACCTATAGGTATCGAGTACTTAAGTATTTGGTATCGATACCTGCCCATCACTAGAATTAACTGACATTAGCAGGGTTCCTGGCGATGAGTTGGCTGGTTATAACTTGCTTAGCAATTTCAAAACTATTACAGGCATGAAGCTTGGCAACAACACACGGCGCCAAGAATGGCAATTTCTAGTCTAGTTATGACCGCCCTCACGTGTTAGTAGTCTTTGGAGGTCTTTCTTGGAAATTATCTTAATCCCTTTAATGATTATAATGGATAATTGCAGTCAAATGTTTTTTTATCTTGTTCAGAATGGCTTAAAACCTCCAAAAAAACATTTCAATTTGCCTTTCAAATCCCTAAATTTTCAGTTATTTTCAACTAAAAATAGCTTATTTTCTGTCTGAGTTGAAACAGCTTGTGACGTTAAATATGCCTTGCTCCCGCTTGTTGTTATCATCCAGCTTTGAACACTGAGCTATAAAACAAACTGGAGTGACAACCTCCGATACTATAACAAGCGATTGATCGTGCCAGCGCGGAAGGTTAAATTGCCACGATTGCTCGCAGCAATCGGGGCATTCGGGACTAAAAGCAATCGGGGCAATTTCCGCGTGACCATCTTTTAATCCGATCATGCCTGTTTTTTAAAATATTATGATCAAAATTTAGAATGGTCGTTTCATTATGTGCATACAACTGTGCTAACAGATGGGGAAAATGAAAAGAAGATGGAAATCCTTTCTGCTGTGTGATGCGGTTTCGGCACGCTAACTAGTCACTCCAGTTTGTTTTATAGCTCAGTGGCTTTGAAAGACTGAGCTCTAGTTTTTTACAGCCTAGTGTTACGTAGAAAACGATGTTTCTCGCATTTCCAAGAGACACATGTGACGTCACATTGTTAGGAGCTTTCTGCATTAAAATATGTCATAATTACCTTAAAAAAGTCTGTGGGAAAAGACAAGCGTATTTTTGGAATCAGGAGATAATTTTTAATAAATTAAAATTGAATATTTAGAATTTAAGAGATGCTGCAATTATCCTTTCCTCCCTCCGCCACCATCATCTATGGTTAAACCTTTTTTATTTAGCAATCTGAAACTGTAAACTGGCCTATAGTCTTTTCATTTCAATTACTATAGCTCTGGTTGTTGGCGTTTCCCTCATTTCATTAAAGAAACCTATATAAAAAAATTAGATACACCAATCTTAAGAGGACTCAGTACCTCCAAATCGGTCAAAATATCAAGTTAAGGATTTTGCTCTCAAATCGATGTTTATACTCATAAATTGATTCAGCAAATTTCATAGTGATGCGCGAATTCTAAGCATAACAAATTTCCAATGTTTATTGAGCAGTTACCACTTATTTTTTTAATAAATATTTATCAAAACTACTTTTTTAGCACTTAAAACCCTAATGATTTTTTCTACTGAACCAAATGTTATGAAACTTGGTATTTATATTCAATAGGGTAATTTTATCAAATGTATGTTCCAAAATTTAATAATTTTGGTCCAGAATTTTTTTATCATGCGAAATAGGGTAAAAATCATAGAATTTTCACGTTGTTAAATTGGAATCACCGAAAAGTTTTTTTTCTCAAAAACTATTATGATTACCCAAAATCCCCCACATAGAATTATACTACAGAACATATTTAACATAAAATGAAAAAAGCTAGTAAAAAAGGGGGTAAATGAAGGAGGAGTAGCGTTTCGAAATTTAGTGAAATTTTTGAAATTTGTTTTTAATATTAAAAATAATTTTTTTTTAAATTTTTTGTGTTTAATATTCCATTACATCAGTGGTGCCCAACCTACGGCCCGCGGGCCAAATGTGGCCCGCGAAGCTGATCCATAAGGCCCGCGACTCGTTAAATCTTAAAAACAAAAAACCACTTTCACTTCCATCTAAAAAAATATGATAAAAAAGGAATTCTTCAACATCCGGTAATAATTTTTTTACTTCTCTGTTTTGGTATTTTCTAGATACGGGGAATTTGCCATTGGATAAATATTTTTCAGTATCAGTTAGCCCTTTGAATTTAGTTTATAAGGATCTTTTTAAAACCTAACTTCGAAAAGATGTCCGATCGTAAAAAGTTGAAGATTCACTCGGAATGCCAAAACTTTCAAGAAAAGTGGACAAATTCATATTTTTTCATTCAGCATCAAGAAAATAAACCGTTTTGTCTTGTATGTAAGGAGACTGTGGCAGTGTTTGAAGAACACAATACCAAGAGACATTACCAAACGAAACAGATAATCATCTCAATTCAGTTTTAAGGATAAGTGTTACAAATTTGGAGCTGAATTTACAAGAACTAGTATCCTCCAAACAGATGCAAACTTCTCATTGAAAACGGGTGTATAATTTTTCTTCATGTTAGAAAAATCCTTAAAAGTGTTTTTTATGTGGCCCGCGAGATAAATTTTCAAGAGCAAATTGGCCCTCGGGGGAAAAAAGGTTGGGCACCACTGCATTACATGATGGTAACAGATAATTTGGCACCAAAAACTAATAAAAAACTCAAAAATAAAAAATTACCTTTTTTTGGTACTGAGTCCACTTAATATTATGTGTAGCTAATAACATTGGAAATCGCCCTTCTCGTTTCGCTTTTCCAACTGTCCATAGTTACAGGCAGTAAATTATGCGTAAAGACTAAACTGTTCGACGTAAAAGTTGCATGTGTTGTGATTAGAGGTTACAGTTAGTGAGTTAGTAGCTGATTCTACAAATTGATATAATTTGTAGTAATTTGTAAAACCAATTTTATGAACTTTTTTTGGTCATTTAAGTTAAATAAATGCGTACCTTTGCCTGTTTATAAATCAAACTCTTTACATTGATTGTAGTACAGTCAAACCTGTTTTTGTGGAGGCCGATTTTTTATTTATGCGATTTTTCTGTGATTTTTTTTGTGAGGTGTATGAAAAATGGAACATAGAACAAAAATCTTTGATATAGGGCTTCCGAGACAACAGTTAGGTCCAGACGAGATAAGAGTCTAGTGCAGTGGTTCCCAACAGGTGGTCTGCTGACCACTGGTGATCCGTGAGGCCTTTAGAGGTGGTCAGTGAGGAGAAGATTTTTAAGCTTACCCAAAAAATGCGTGGAAATTTAAAAAAAATAGTTTTCCTAAACACACATTCCAGGAAATAGTAAAAACACAACAGATGCAAGCATAAGTAAAAAATGATGCGTCTCATAAATCAAAAATGGTAAGTTCTCTTTCTCTCATTTTCAACAACTTTATTCAACAGTAGAGAGTAGAAACGAAATGTAATGATAGGGAAAAGTATTGCATCAGATTAATTAGGTTTGATACGAAGCGAAGCCTGGAAGTGTTGAAAGATATACCGTAAAACACGGGGTGAATCGGATCAGCGGGGTGAATCGGATCACTTTTGAAAAAAGTTTTTTAAACCATCATAGCTCCGGTTGTGTTAGAGTTATAAAATCAGGATGAATTCTGACGTATTCTACGCATTGTTGAAAAGTTGTTTCAGCCATCAAAAATTATTTTGTGGTAATATCTTAGGTCTACCACGGCTTTGAAGTTGTATACAAAAAAGGTCACAAAAACGTGGCTGTCAAAACTTTGCTTATTGAACCAAAAAAATAACTTTCTTTTCTCAATTTTTGGTATCCCCCGTGTGGTCCCGAATCTTCCAAAGGTTTATTTGCAGTCAAATTTTAAATAAATTGTAATCCCGATTTTTGCTGAATTTTTTAGTAAAACAAGTCCATTCCGACTACTGATGCGGGGTGAATCGGATCACGGCACTTAAAAATTTATGTAAAATAAAGCATTCAAGATAATTTTATTTGTTTCAACGGGTTCTTTAAGTATTAATTGGGACTCGAATTATTGTTTTCAAAGCTTTCAAAAATATTTTTTATTAAAATTTTGGCAGCAGTTCAAACTTCAAAATTGATCCGATTCACCCCGTTTTACGGTACTACTTCAAACTGGGAGGCTATGGTCAGACAAAGGGTCTCCAAGATATCGTGGTATGAAAAGAAGAAATATCTGAGACACAAAAGAAATAGGTTTGTTCGAAGATATGAGAAAAATTTATTGCCGAAAATGCGAAAGTTTTTGAACACATAAATTATTTTCTATTTTAATCGCTCCTTTGAAATAATTATTTGCTTTCAACGCTGTTTCTTACGGGAGAACATCTGTAAGCCTCGCTCACCTCTCGCCTATAGAATTTCCTCTGCCACAACAGACAGTCAGTGCATGTCCAGTAGGGCGTATCACGAAAAACTTTTTTTCGAAATTCAAAAAGGCATACTGAAAAAAAGTTGCCTTAGGGGTCACATATTCACCATGAAAAATTCCAGCCCGATCAAAAAATGTTTAGGTCCCCCGGAATTCGGCCAAAGTTTTGAAAATTGCCTCATTTTTCAATAAATTGACCGAAACCTCCAAGATAAAATTTTTATATTAAGTTGATAAATTTTCTAGGTTAATCTACTATCCTACCTTATAGTTGGCAGTTGGTTTCATATTTTTACTACTCTTCGTTTAGGAGTAATATTTTTTTAACATTTCACGATATTCGTGAAGTTGTTTTTCCTGCATTACTTAAGTTACCATAAATCAAGTTCTATCTACCCTAGAAAGTTGTAGTTTGTGTCATTTTTATTCGAATTTTATTTTCTGACATATTTAATGCCCTGTACAAATTATTTTGTTTTTTTTACCTGAAACACCGTGTATAATTACAAAAGTAGTACTAATTTTGTCGTTTACAGTAATATTTTTAAAACTCATATGATGTGAATTTGTTAAAAGAAATTTGTCCATAAAAATGCACATGGACTCAGATAACAGTTCATAATAATTTAACTTTCATATGTTTACTAATAATCTAATTAAATGGAAAGTATTTGATTTATCCTTTTTTAAGACTCATTTTTTGGTAAAAAGTAAAAATTCTAACCACAAATAAAACTAATTAAAAGCCAATATTACACGTAAAATAAGATTTATTTTACATAATCATTAAGTATTACAGTAGGTATAAAGGAATACATACACTTTTACACATAGTACAAACAAACATTTTTGTTCCTTTGTTTCTGAAGAAGCATCTAAGAAATCCCGTTTAGTTTCGCGAACTTGGTAAGGAATTTCCTGTCTAATAACCTGGATTTAATTAACACATGAGAATTTTGGAACCCACAATTACGAAGGGGAGCTTCAATGACTTCCTTCACAATATTTTTAACTGCTTGGGTGTGCGAAGGAATTTTGAACTCCTTTCTCTCACTTAATCCAGTTTCAACGATTAGCTCGATTTTTTTAGTTCAGTTTTTTAGAAGTGGTGGTTCAGTTACAGTCACATAGACTGCCAGTTTATGATGTCTACGATATCATCCGCCTCGAAATTTACTTGAGGTGGTTTAAAAACCCTTTTTTCCTAGGGAATCAGTATAAGGTACTTAGACAATGATCTAAAGGATGTGGTTAAATCTACCATGCAAAGGTATGCCTTTAGGGGGATCCCAGATAAACTTCTTTAAAGAAATGTTATTTGACCTTCGAAAAAACATTAAATCTAATGCAAATAAAAAATACAGGAAGCTCGCAAACCCCCTCAAGTAAATTTCGAGGTGGATGATATCGTTGACATCATAAACTGGTAGTCTATGATTGTAACTGAACCACCACTTCTAAATAACTTAATAAAAAGAAGAAATCGAGCAAATCGTTGAAACTGGATTGAATGATAGAATTCAGTCGCACACCCAAGCAGTTAAAAATATTATGAAGGGAGTCACTGAAGCTCCGCTTGGTATTTGTGGGTTAAAAATTGTGATGTGTTCATTAAATCCGGGTTATTGGACAGGAAATTCCTTTCCAAGTTCGCGAAACTAAATGGGATTTCTTAGATGCTTCTTCAGAAATAAAGGAACAAAAATGTTTGTATGTACTATGTGTAAAAGTGTATGTATTCCTTTATACCTACTGTAATACTTAATGATTATGTAAAATAAATCTTATTTTACGTGTAATATTGGCTTTTAGGGCCATATTCAGATCTTCGCCGACGGCGAAAAAGTTCAGCTAAATAGTTGAGGCGATTTCGAAATATCTATTTCGCCTTGAACTTTTTCACCGTATTCAGATCTTCTTCCGAAAGGACGCGGAAATCTCGGAGATTCAGCTCATTGGTTAGTTGTGTTGTTGACGTGAAACGCTTAGCGACCAATAAAATCCCTCTCTAAAAAGGCGGGAAAACATCACTGATGCATTCACATGCTTCCAAAAGTGTAAACAAACTCAATCTGCACTGCAAGTCGCTTGTTTGTGTTGTTTGAGTGAACTAGAAACCAAGCTGAAGCTTTTAGCTGAGCGCACATATTAAAGAGTTGATAAAAACAATAAAAGAAAAAGAAAATATTTCATCTTTTCTTATTTCTACAAGCTTTGCACCTTTTAAAGGAGCATAACCAAGTAATTCTTGTAACTCATAACAGTAATGCTTCATTTCCCAAATTTAATTCCAAGTATGTTTTGGAAATTCATTCTTGCATGATTTTGAAAGAATGGTTATGAAAAAGAGAGATAATAGCTGGGGTAGAAAACAAAAATTCAATAGAAAAAAAGTTATTTCATAAAGTATGATTACATGGAAATATCTTTTCATCAAAGGAATTAATTACTCATTAAATTCAATATAATACAAGATGTTAGGAAGTAGGAACTATAATTCATAATTCTGGTTGATAAGAGTTTAGTATAATACTCACCTTATTGGTACAGTAAACTAATCCTTAATTATCATTTCCCAATGTTAGCTGCGCTTTTTAAATATATAAACTGAAACTTTGCAAGCTTATAAAACAAAATAAATAAGTACTTATACCATTTTCATTTCTACACAATATTTGAAAGTTCCCTTTTTTATTTTTACGATAGATTCAATAAAAGTTTAAGAATTTTGTAATAAATATTCTTCAACTTATTATATTTTAAACTGCATACTTAATTTGTTGGAGAATTTTCCGCTCAATGGAGCAAAAATTATTTTTTTACAGTTAAATGTGTGAACTATTGCAGTTACTCTGTATTAAATTGAAATTTATAAATACAACAGGTAAGAAAGAATGAGGCAGATTTTACAAACAAATTTTTATTACTCCAGTTAGACTAAAGTGTAACTTGTGATAATTTCAAAGTATATTATATGAACTAAATCTTAAAAATATAAAAACTTCTCTAATCACAAAAAATATTATTTATTATCAACAAAAAAAGTAAGCACTACACCAATTTGTTCCAACATTTATACAACCCTTTTCTCAATAATGATTATGTTTGGTTAATTGAGTATGGATTGTCACTGTTCACAGGAGGAAATTTTTTTTCACAAATTATCAAATACAATAACTATACCTCAAAACAATTTAAATGAATAATTGATTAATTTCCATTACTATTTATCAAATATTTTTTAAAAGATAACTTTCAGTTTATATAGAAGTTTCATCCTTTTAAACTTTTATAATTTTCCCTTTTCAATACTTCTTTCTGGATTCACAGAAAACAGCATTTTAGTTGAACTGGAAAAAAATTATATTTGCATGTAAACATAAAATGAAAATATTAATTACTTACAAGAAAAAATTATTTAACAGCATAATTGATTGTTATTTAATTATATTGAAATGTTTATATTCGCATTCAATGATTTTTATCTTGGTGTAATCTTCTTAATTTAATTAATACTATCCTAAAATTAAAAAACACTTTTTTGCTGAAGGAAGCTAGTTTAATGAAAGCGATAGAATAAGAATTCTTTAAATATGTGATATTCCAATGCAAAAAAAATGCTATAAGCTCTACATAAAAAAAATCAAGAATTACAAGTAATAACTAATGTATTCTGTGCAAAAATGATATCTTTCATGAATTTAAAACACAAACTATTTCTTATAGGGGAGAGTCGGGTAAGTTGGAGACCCTAAGACTTTTTACATTTCTAAGACAGAACTAACTACATTTGAAAAAATATTTTTGTACTAATATCTTCGTACAACTATTGCCTAATGACAGTTTATTTCCCTGCCATGTAAACAATTTATATTTTTGTTAATCTTGCTTTTTTTACTCCCATCACAAAGTATCCATCTTACCCGATGGTGCGGGTAAGATGGATACCAGTGGAGGGTAAGATGGCGATTACGTAGTTGATTCCATTTGACAAAATAAAATAAACTCGTTATGTCAAGTATAAGAACTATATTTTATTTTATGCCCAAAATTATGAATTTCCAAAAAATTATGAACAAAAATCACATATCCAAGACTTCTTTTTTGCTTCGGAATTTGACAGTCCAGTACAAGCCGCATGAGCCCACTTGTGGCATTTTGCACAATTGAACCACAGTTCATTTTTTCCGAAGTCATCACATATGATGCATACTTCATCGACTTCATCTGAGTTATCATCTTCGTCCATGTAATGTATGGATACGGAGGAATCTGATGAATAGTCAAAATAAGTTTTTGAGCATTTTTTCTTCTCTACGACCTTAGTTTTATTCTCTACGACCTTAGTTTTTTTCTTTCCTTTTTTTGCTTCTCTTCTTTCCTTTTGCTTCTTCCTTTCTAATAAATATTCTTTTACAGGCGAACTTGTGGCATGTAGCGATGGAGCTTTAGTCCTTTGTTTCTTTACCTTTGGGGGAGCTAAAGGGAGTACCAGGATATCGGGGGCATTAGATGGACCAGCAATAGGTTGGGTGTCGGCATCATGAATTTCGGAACTAGATGTGGCATAAGCCGCTGTTGTCACAGCAGGTTCAAATTCTTCAGCTGAGAAAATTTGTGAATTGAGGGGAACAATCCCCGCTGCTTCAAATCCTTTCACTGCGTTATTTAGCGTAGCCGCTTTGGCATACGCTTTGTGAAAGAGGCTAGGTACATTCTTCACAGCAACAGTTTGGCCAGGATTCATAGTTAAAAAATCATTGCACACATTACTGTAGGCCAGGGGTTCTCAAACTTTTTATATCGCGGAGCCCTTTTCAAGAGACAAATTCTTTGCGGAGCCCTTTTCCGAAATAAATTTTTCAAGGGAGAAAAGCAAATTACATAAAACCTATGGTGTCACGGACGATTCGCCTACTGGGAAATTTTTTACCCCCCTCGATTACTAATTCCCTAACAAAAACCTACCTACAAAATAGAAGAAAGGGGGGAAGTGAAATTTCCCAGTAGGCGAAACGACCGTAGAACCAAAACCCATTACTTCTAGAAATAAAAAAATTATTTCGGGAGGGGTCCAAAATTATTTCTCAGCCCCTCCCATGCATATTTAACAGTTTAACGTAGCTTTTAAAAACATTTTTAGGTATAATTTGCATCTAAGATAATTTATTTGTAAGAAAAATTGTGACGAATTAAGATCCAAGTACAATAGAAAGGTCTGGGGGTCCTTCCTCCCCAGAAGATTTTGTGAAATGTGATCCTTAAAAACAGTTTTTTTTAACTCGTTTTAGGTTCATCATTGTCCAAATTTTGGACAGTCATTTTTAGGTAGGATTTTAATTTTAACGAACTTACTATAAAAATTGACAATAATAAAGTTTCAAGAGAATAGGGGGTTTGGGGGGTCCTCCCCCAAAAGAATTTCGGAAATTTGACCCTAAATAACATGGTTTTAACTTGTTTTGTTATACGTAGTCCGATTTTCCGGAGGAGAGGCTGGGCCCCTTAACCCCTTTGATATACACCCCGGGATATATGGAATATTTTGTTTACCAATTATATTTTATCATTGGATACAATGTAAATCTTTATTTAAAATTCATACAGAAATCTATACATCTGTAAATTTTGTTTTCCTAAAAAATACTTCTTTTGAAATCGAGAGCTGTTTTGGGGGGCTGTTAGACCATACGTCAGAGGTACATATCGAAATTTATTTACACATGGGCCCAAAATCATTCCTTATCCCCTCCCATGCCATAGGATCAATGTTAGCTTTTTATAAATTTTTTGGCAAGGTTTTCCCTTGGTTTTGGTACATCTACTCCGAATTTCGGACATACATTTTGAAGTAGGATTATAATTTTGCTGAACTTTATAAAAAAAGGTGCTGAGTAATCAGTTTGAGAGGTAGGGGAATGGGGTTCCTTGGTGTGGAATAAAATGGAAGTAAATAGAACTCTCATAATTCTTCTAAAAATTAGAAGAAAAAAATTTGGTGCCGAAACCGGCATGCGCCCAAACGGCTAGCGCCAAACCGTCCCATCCTGGGGGTTCCTCCCCCAGAAAAGTTTTGGAAATTTGACCCTAAAAACAGGGTTTTAACTTGTTTTGGGTAAACCAAAAAAGACCTGAAAAAGGCAAAAACCAGTAGACCTTACCAACACCTTACAGAAAGTTATTTATTTAACATTTCAGATAAAAGCAAATTAGAAATTATCAAAAAATGTATTTATTTCAAATTTCTTCGCGGAGCCCCTGGAAATGCTTGGCGGAGCCCTAAGGGCTCCGCGGAGCACAGTTTGAGAACCGCTGCTGTAGGCAGTTTTCAAAGGACCGAAGAAACTGACGTCCAATGGCTGCATCCGGTGGGTTGTGTGCGGGGGAAAACCAAGGAGAGTGATAAAGTTGTCCCTGCAAAAATTTACTGCTTCTAGGGTTATGTGTGATGCGTGATTGTCCATCAACAGCAGAATCTGATTGTCAGCTGAAGGTCCTACAATTTTTTTAAAATGGCTCAGCCATTCCAAAAATATTTTGGCATTTATAAAGCTGGACTCTGGATTGCAGGCAGCTTGGGATCCAGGTGGTGCATCATGCAGCAAATAATCTTGCATGCGCACTCTTTTAAAAATAAAAAGTGGAGGCACATAATGTCCAGTTGCGCTGACACAGCAGACCACACTCACATTTGAGCCTCTCTCAGCCGAAGATACTTTAACCACCCGTCGTTTGCCTGTTGGTGTTATAATGAGAGGGGATTTTGTTGGTACAGTTGAGCAACCTGTTTCGTCAACATTGTAAATCTGGTGTGGCTCATATCTGTGTTTCTTCATAATTTCAGTCAATAAATTAAAGAAGTTTTGCACACTTACTTCATTAAATGCTGCTAATCTTGCCACTGAGGTCGCCTCTGGCTTACGTAAAGATAAATTAAATTTACTTAAAAAGTTGCTCACAAAATCTTTTCCAGCCATCCTTTCTTCTTTATTAAATCGATGTTCTATTTTTAGATGTTCAGCATAATCAAATACGATTCTTGCAAAATCTTTCTTTGTCAAACCAAATGCACGTCTGTCTATATCTGTAACATAGTTTTTTAGCAAGAGTAATTGTTCCTCAGTAAAAGTATTCTTAAATCTTCCAGCGTTCTCAGGAAATGGCTCTTTGTTCTTCCTTTTATCCACATAACGCCGAAGAGAAGTTTGAGGCAGAGAATATTTTTTTGCTGTTGTTAAAATGAACGCTCCTCTTAGTACCTCTTCAACAGCTTTATCCATACCTTCTTTGGACCAAGATTGTCTTTCCGTAATCCTTTTATATTTCCCCATCGTTTTGTTTCTAAAAAAATAAAGTTATAATCACTTTAAGGATGCTGTCATCAGTTATGAATTTTTTTTAAGTAATTAAACAAAATAAAAGTAAAAAATGTCTTAAAATCTAGTTTTTACAGATAATATGTAATCCTTATAGGCACAAATATTTGATTTGAGACTAGTAAATTGCCTGCTTTTTATTTGCGTGTAAGATGGAGACCACCATCTTACCCGCCATCTTACATATCCATCTTACCCGACGACGTCATGTCGAAATTAAAGTACAAAACGAGAATAAAATTAACCGTATTTTAACTTAAAAGCAACATTATATCATTAATCGAGAAGACTAATTATGTATAAAATTGAAGAAAAGCCCAAAACACTCACCAACTTAACGCAATCCACTAATGAAAAGGTTGACAAATTTAGATATGTTCACGCTGAAATAACAAAACACAAAATGGCGGCAGTTACAGTTATTTTTCCACGCTAGGAATGTAATTCAATTGAAAGATGGCCAACACTGAAGCATATATCCCAATAAGGGGCTGCCATCTATCGCAAATAAAGAGAAACATTCAAGTCACCATCTTAGCCGCCTCTCCATCTTACCCGACTCTCCCCTATTACTAGGGAGCTACCGCCCCCTGCTCGCTATCGCTCGCCAACCCCCGTTAACTGCTGACGCTGATACTTAAGGATCTCTTTGCCATCCTCACAAAACACAGCTCACAGCACTTACTCATTTTATAAAACATTCTTAAAACAGGGGAACTACTTCTCTGGGGTATTCTTTCAAAAAAGGGGAATATTCATTCAGCGGCGAAATTTTAACAGTTCCTTTATGGCAATATGAATTGGCGGATCGCCATTTAATTCCAAGAAAATTAGTAACAAAGCAGTGTAAACTTTCTTTTACCATTTCCCCAAGGTAATGTTTTTCTCACACAGATCCATTCAGAAGCACTGAAACATCTCCGGAATAAATTTTACTTTCTTAAAATTTGTAATGATTTTCATTGATTGTCTGTGAAAAATGTAGTAATTATCGTAAACATCACGAAAAAATTTAGAATTTCGCTTCATGAGAACAAATAAACATCGAAATTGTGTCAGTTTCATAGCAATGACACGAATGTTCTGACTTTCGATTTTTATCTTTATTTCTAAAACATTTCCCCGCCATATCTAGTTTTGCGTTTTGGCATTATAAAAAAAAGTTAGGTAAAATCCTAGTATACGTAACCGGCTTGGCGCGATTTTGAAAAAGTCGCCAACTCTAAAAAAGTTGGCGACTTTTTCAAAATCGTCACAATCAAAATGGCCGCAATTGGCGTGGGCAAAAACATTGAAAAATAACGTCTCAAAAATTGAAAAATATCATGAAAAAGTAATAGAAATCTTACACAAATAAGTAAACTTGAAATTCAAGCATTAATAAATTTTAACAGACATAAAAAATCCTAGGTTTGTTTTCACTAAATATTTATATTAGGTTGTATTCATATTAGGGGAAAGGAGGATAAGAGTACGCACACAAATGCCGATCCGGTTATGTGTACTAGGACTTTACAAATTTTAGACCAAGAACTCAAATTGACCAAGAATTGAAATCAAGAATTCAAAAGCCAGACCCTCAAATATTTAGTACACGTAACTTTGTTGACTCACATATCAACGTAAAAAAATGAGTCTTTAACGAAAACAAAGTAAATAAGTTATACCAAGTGCAAATTTCTGGAATTGTCAACAGAGAATTTAAAAAAAAAAGATAAAATTTATTAAATTCAAATTTTAAAAAATTATTATCAATACAACTTACCCACAGCTGTATCAGGCATTAAAAATGCAGCCTACTTGCACTCGCTTAATTTAAATTTTCCCGATGATGCGTTAAACGTGCTTGTGTTTTTAAAAGCTTTTTATCAAAATTAAGTTACTAGTCAAACTTTTGTAAATGTCAAATTTTCTGTATTTGTAAACCCCAAAAATTTGAAAGTCAGGGGACGTTCTTTATTTTATACAAGCATTTTTTAAATTTAAATTGATGAATTGCATTAGTTCCGTAATCCTTTGGATTAACTTACAATCTTTATAAAAAATTATAATACTTGTAAAAACAATACCTCTTAAGCTATTAAAAATAAGAGACAAAACCTACATGGTACTCAATGTTTTCAAACATTTTATTTTGGTATCAGATTTAAATTTTATCGCCCTCTCAAATGTCGCCAAACATCGCCAAATCCAATTGGTTACGGATACTAGGATTAAACCAAAAGTTACCTTTTACTACCTTAAATAATATAACTTGCAAAAGGATATAAAAATAATTATTATTGTAATAATAAATAAATGCAAAATTTCTGAAAGCGAGTTTATATTTTATTGTAAATATAGTAATGATTAGGTTGCCACAACGACAAAGATAAATATATAAGTATGAATTAATTATTTAAAAATAAAAGATATATTAATTATACATTAGTTTTAAATATAATTAAAATCGTTTGAACAGCAAAAATATAAATATTGTTAAAAATAATCCAATATATATTTTTTAAATTAGTGTGATAAATAGAAAGATGATTATTTAATGTATTTGAATGTTAAAAAACCAGTGAAATATATTTTCAATTGTTTTAAAATTCATAGTTTCTTGCTTTGTAACTGCGACCTTATCCGAAATCTAAAAAAATGGAAATATTTTAAAATTAAGAATTTTTTTGAAAAATCGAAGGGCTTACTCGGAAATCCGGAAAGAATTCGGACATTTTGATACCATATATGTGTCATTTGGTTCAGTAATTAAAAAGCCTTTCTCTGGAAACCGTTCACCAAAAACTTTTTTTTAGAATAGAGAGATTACAACTGAAATAAACATTTAAATATATCTATTTTAAAGCTTTCCATTTATAACTTTCTCTGAATAAAAAAAAGTACTGAACACATCCACCTTCTTAATTCAAATCTTGAATTGGACTTCCGAGTCTATTCAGAATTCTTAATCTTAAAATATAACAATTCAAAAAGAAATTTGCCACGTCGATTTGTGTAATTAAAAACATTATAAATTATTCCATTTTATACTAAATGAACATTTTTATCCTATTAAGATTAGTAATAGTTGAAGCTATGTTTCTAATATTTGATACCAAAACATACTTGGCGATATATAACGGAACATAACCTAATTGATCCGAAATATTGAATACACAAACATTTACCAATTCTGAAAGATTCCATAATCAGAAAATTAAATAAAAAAACGATTTACATACCTCAAATTTTTCTTTGCTATCGGGAGTAATCTGAAGCAGGGCAAGGAGTGTTGGTTTGGCATGGTCGACTCTTATCTCAGCTGTGCCATTTTTCTTCTGTGCTCTCTCATTCTTGTTAAATTTATCAAATATTTCAATATATCAATCCAGACATTAATGACTCTACATCTTACTAATCAAAGCATGCAAATTTCCCTAAAGATGGACGCCCGATTTTTGTTACGAAGTACAACCAAATGAAGAATGTAAACAAACTGTTTCCAAGGTTTCAGCGCAGTTTCAGCCAATGAGAGAAGAGAAAGTCGGTAATTTCGCCGTAAGCGATTTCGAAAAAGTGAGTCGAGAAAAAGTCAATCTAAATACCGTTTCAAGTATTTAGCTCAACTTTTTCGCCGTCGGCGAAGATCTGAATATGGCCCTTAATTAGTTTTATTTGTGGCTAGAATTTTTACTCTTTACCAAAAAATGAGTCTTAAAAAAGGATAAATCAAATACTTTCCATTTAATTAGATTATTAGTAAACATATGAAAGTTCAATTATTATGAACTGTTATCTGAGTCCATGTGCATTTTTATGGACAAATTTCTATTAACAAATTCACATCATATATGAGTTTTAAACATATTACTGTAAACGACAAAATTAGTACTATTTTTGTAATTATACACGGTGTTTCAGGTAAAAAAAACAAAATAATTTGTACAGGGCATTAAATATGTCAGAAAATAAAATTCGAATCAAAATGACACAAACTACAACTTTCTAGGGTAGATAGAACTTGATTTATGGTAACTTAAGTAAAACAGGAAAAACAACTTCACGAATATTGTGTAATGTTAAAAAAAATTATTACTCCTAAACGAAGAGTAGTAAAAATATGAAACCAACTGCCAACTATAAGGTAGGATACTAGATTATCCTACAAAAATTATCGGCTTTATATAAAAATTTTATCTTGGAGGTTTCGGTCAATTTATTGAAAAATGAGGCAATTTCCAAAACTTTGGCCCAATTCCGGGGGACCTAAACATTTTTTGATCGGGCTGAAATTTTTCATGGTGAATATGTGACCCCTAAGGCAACTTTTTTTCAGTATGCCTTTTTGAATTTCGAAAAAAAGTTTTTCGTGATACGCCCTAATGTCCAGTTTTCATTTTTCTAATCAACACCCCAATTCCTGGTTATCTCATTTATCCCGCAGTTTAATTTCAAGCAGAGTACTTTCTTTCGAATTTTCATATTCTAATAATATAATATTACCTTTTTTTGTTGGATATGAAAAAGAAAAAAAATAACTATTTTATACTGCTGTTTTTAAACCTGTAACTTGTGTGTAGGTGTGAACCCTTCCCGGGTTAATAGATCCTGCAGAGGACACTGGAATTGATAAATACCAACACCATTCTTACTCATCAGAACAATTTTTGTCATTTGTAAAGTATTATCCTCAACAAAACATACATAAAAGATGAAGAAAGTTACATGGTTATAAGCCTCTCCTATGAGATAAATTGAAGTTTTTATTTGTAAGGTATAATGCTGAAAAAAAAAAGAATTTTGTTATTAAGTTTCTTAATTTAGTTTTACGGAATTAAATTAACAATAGTAATTAATTATGGATTCTCTATTTTTTTTGTTGAATTTCGTGAGAGCTTGATAAAAATGGTTAAATGTCTCTTATAAAAGGTATATTTTTAAATATTTAGATATAAAATTAATGTAATGCTATTTTTTTTTTAGTTTAATAGATTATTTAGTTTTCTAAGTTAGATTTAGAAACATTGTAAGACTCGAATTCCCTTACTTCAGAAAAAAGTGACCCTCTATGAGAAATGAATGCACTAAAAAAAAGTTAAAATTTTGAAGATACAGTTAGGGGATAGAGATGGTCCGCAGAGGTTCAAATTTAAGTGAAGTGGTCGGCAGACATATTTGAGTTGGGAACCACTGGTCTAGTGTCTAGTGAAACAACAGTCGTCACCCACCTCGTGGTAACTGAAAAAATGTCTACGGTCAGTTTAGAAATGGTTTCTTAGTTCGGCTATAGGGTGGTTATTGCGTTAAGGGGTCCGAATATAGTTTTTCAATTCAGCTATATATTTTTGCTACGGTCCTACGTGATACTTTTTTTACGTGGTTCCTATTCGCCGCATAAAAAATTTATTTTTGATTTTATTAGGGAAACTATTTTTTATAGCTATTTGCGAAGTTTTGTGATGATTTTTATGCGATTATTTTTATGCGCTCAAACACAAACAGGTTTGAGTGTATATTGAAGAAGAAGGAATGAATATTGTAAAAAAAATATGCAGTTTTTTTAATTATAGTATCTATTTTAACAATACATAATTTTAAACATTCTTAATTTTAAAAATAGAATAAATGTATATTTTTTATTTACAGCTCTTATTAAATTATGAAATTTCGAAAAACAAATTAGCTTTGGTGGAAGAAGAAATTAAAAATACAGCTGTAAGAAATCATTTCATTCCAGATAAACCAGAATTACCTTTTTTTTATCAATTATCCTTTTGTTTCATCATCATAAACAGCAGCGAAATAATCAATGCATTACTTTTTTATGAAATGTATTTAGAAAGTCATTATTGTTTTGAATGGAAATGATCTCTCACAGCCTGAGGATTAACTATTATACGGTTTCTTGTTTTCATTGTTTCTTCAATTTTAATGTGTTTTCATATTCTGATCCAAAGTCATTAGTTCCATTCATTTCAAAACCGCTACGAAATTGTCTTGAACTTTTTTATGTGTTATTATTGGAACTGGGGATTTCATTCACGATTCTGAGAAATGCTGGCTGTTGAAAATATTTTAGAAAAACTACTAATGATTATTTCTTTAATAACAATGATAATTAAGCCAACGTCATTTTAACAAATGATTACTGTTCCATAAAGTTTAGTGTTTATGAAATGATTATCTAATATAATAAAAGTCAATGTGTGTATATACATGGGTATGTGTGTTTGTCTTCTATACAAATCCACAGTTTACTTCCGATCTGCATTAAACATGGAGGTAGGAATAGGTGGAGGGAACATAATCCGAAATCATTGAAGCCAAAAAATCCCAACTTAACTGTGGTAATGACTGGCGGCCATCTTGAGTAATGCATCGAATATTTATCAAACTTACCAACTTATCTCACAAACTATTACTGGTGACTAACTTCGTACTCCATGAAGCTTTTACATGTTTATTTCGCATATTTTATTTGAAAACTTAGTTTAGGAATTTTATATTTTAATCCAAAATAAATAGTTTCATAGAACATACTAATACTCACCGATAAAAGTATTTTTTTTCTGTTTTAAATATATGTTAGTTTCAAATTGCATTACTCAAGATGGCGGCCAGACTTCACGGTTGCTTCAACTTGAATAACGAAATTCTATTGACGATGTTCCCTCCACTTACTCCTAGCTCCATGGCACCAAACTTAGTATACCTTCGTAAAAAAACTCAAGAAAAAACATAGGCTATGTTTCGAAAACTTTAATTGACCCCTTGACCCTCTTTTGACCCTTTTTATGGTCATTTTGCTGAAATAGCTTTATTTCTCCTCCAAAAGAGATCTGTTTACCCCATTGTTACAAAAAAAGATAGTGAAAAATAGCAAGTTTTTAAAAGAAAAGCTAGATATTACTCTACTTAAAAATTATAACACTTATCTAAAAATATAATTAAATGTAATTTAAAATTTTAAAACTGGTAAGTATAGTACAAAATATTTTAATTTGAGGGTTTAATTTTTAAATAAAAAGTGTCTGTCAAAATAGTCTCCATGGAAACGAGGATGAAAAATCAAATGATAATCATATTGTTGCTTTTAATAGAGCCGGTTAAACCAAAAACTAGAGTTAATATTCAAAACCCTTTTTAGTGGAAATATTGTATTTTTCTTAAATTGCAGGAATATGTTTTATTTATTAAATTTTATACCAAAGATACAATAAAATCATGAAAATACCGATTAATTAAGGAAGAATATTTTTCTAATATTTTGTTGTTTTTTATGGGAACCATGTGGTAAATGCAGAAATCGTTCAGAATTTAAAATGCTTGAATCGACACCTTTCACTCATGAAAATATAGGCGCGGATCCAGCACGGCTCCAAGAGGGGGGCCCTTTTCCAGACAAGATCCCCATTGGTACCATTGGGGGTATGGGGGGCAGAAAAATTTTTAATTTGACGTGTAAAAGTAGGGTTTAAACTCATTTTTAGAAACGTTTTGAGTCTAAGGGGGGCACTTTTCAACACTTTTACCTTTATTTTTTTCACCCAAAATGTCAAAATATTGGGGATTTCCTAAAAATTATCACTGAAGATCCCCTCGCGGTACAAATGGGAGGTATGGGGGTCCTCCCCCAGAAAAAAATTGGAAATTAGACCGGTAAAAGTAGGGTTTTACTCATTTTGACAACCTTTTCGGGTTCCCAAGGGGGGTGCTGTCCAGAGTGCTACCCCCTGGATCCGTGCCTGGAAGGTAGAAAATGAATTAAAAATTTAAAGAAAAAAGTCTTCATCTCCACCCGTGCAAGGCCGGGCATATCAGCTAGTAATTATATATAGCTCAATTTAATTGCCTAGTATAACAAACTGTGTTCATAGAAAAAACTGTAGTATATTTATTTCTTATTGTCTAAAATGTGACGGCGTAAGGTCGAAAAAAAACAATTGTTAAGCAATAAAATATTGCAAATACAAAAACTATTCACAAAAACTTGTTTAAAGTACTTTTTTACTTGGAATATACTTAAATAAACTTTACTATCAGATATAAAATAGAATTAACGGATATTTAAGTATGTGAAACGGAAATATCTCTTTTTCAATTTAAAGGCCTTTCAAATTATCCTCCGACTCCTGAAATCTAATAAGAAACATTTCTGCAATCTTCTTCTCAAACAACCCGGTCATTGCATTCTGTTTGCTACACCTACGCTGCCGTAATAATAATAAAATGGAGAGCTTTTAAGGAAAAGGATTTATAGAAATAGCTCTGAAAAGATTCCAGTTAGAATTAAATGAGTTCACAAGCTTTGCTGCGGATAAACATTTCAGCAGGAAGTTTGATTTTTCCAAAAGTGCGAGGATTGAGATTGAATTTTTATTTTAAGCTTATATTTTAATCAAAAGGGTAAATTTTAGGAAAAATTATGATGCATATCAACTGAAAATTCTAAGTGTTTTATTTTATCACCGAAGAAATAATTTCTTCTAGTTAAAAGTGTTCTAAATACAGTAAATTACGGAAGTTATGTAATTTCTTAGCGTTTACATATTTTAAAAACTATATGATTATTATCTAATCTTGAACCTTAACTTAAATTTTTACAGTCATTTAGAGATCAAAATAATTTATAGAATAGCAATCCTTAACCCTTTCTATCTTTGTTCTTGTAAAAGTTACATACTATGTTATATCATAGTTTTAACTCTAGTTCAGCTTGTCAAACTCACATGAATGAGAACCTCGTATTCTGAGACCTTTTGGAAATTAATAAAGCAAAATAAATAATAATGGATTTTTAAATTTATTAATCTAAATAAAAATAATATAGGGTAAGTTGGGGGTAAGTGGGTCACCCCCCTCAAACTAAAATGTATACAGAAAATTTCATCTTACTCGCATTGATTATGGTACAGTTTGTCACACTGATGGGTCTTGCATATATAGTTGATTTTTTTAAATTTATTTATTATGAAACTGTAGGGTTGCCATCCCGGGAACCCTGGCGTGAGCGAGCGCTAAAGGAAAGCGCTATTCATTACGTTGGCGGCTTCCAGAGAGAACAGTTATGTGTTGTTGTGTTCCACGGAAAGGGGTCGGCCATGGGGAGCAGGCTCAGTGTTATATCTGTATTTCTCGTGATGTACCATGTATTATCCCGTAATAAACATCCTTGATGTCCAGTTACTGTGTGATCCTACTGCCTATTCCCCATAAAACTAATATAAAAAGGAAACCAAGAAAGAATTTTTTGGAGAGTTCAAGATACATTTTTAAAAGAAGTGTTTCCAGATAAGTTTTTATTATATTTTTGAACTTTTGTGCAAAGTTGAACTTAAGATGCATGCTGCAATTTGACTTTTTACAAAAATTTTAATATTTAAGTGCATAAGAGGAAGGGTCCTATTACCCCATAATTTAGCCTAATAGGGGTAAGTGCCCCACTTTATGGAGAAAAAAGACAACTTTTGCTCACACAACTTCAAAGTTTATTGAATAATTTAATAATTTGATCGATATTCTATATCAATTTTGCTATTTAATTTAAGCTTTGGTGAGTAAAGTAAAATATTTCATCTTTAGTGTTCATTCTCATTTAGTGTTCCCAATTTTTTTTTCATCTTAAAATGTTTACTAATAAGCCAAAATAAATCTTAACCAATCTTATTGTTTTTCCAACACTATTTTATATATGAAAGGAGAATTTCACCAATTATTGCTGGTTAAGCGGACAATAAGTGGACACTTACTATTTTATATGTTATATTAACACATATCCCAATTGCCTTTTCAAAACATTCTCTAAATTCCTCTTTTTGGTTTTTCATTCTATTGTTACCTGTCCTACTGATTGTAAAGTGAGTAGTTTTCTCACAAACATGGATAGTAACAATAAAATATTTTACATTGAAAATTTCTGTACTTTTTTAAAGTAAGACCCACTTTTTTCCTTTAAAGTTTTTCTTGCTTTAAATATAAATAAAGAAAAAAGACCTGTTTCTGTTTTAAAAAAAGACCAGTTAAGTTAAAGGTAATGCATTATTTTAGAAACTAATTATAAATTTGTGTTTATTGATATAGTATTAAATAAAATAAGTCAATAAGTTTAAATTTAACCCTTTCAAAACTTTTCTATTAAACTCCAAAAATGATCTGCGTCAAAAAGGGGTCCCACTTACCACGACCAGCACAAACTAATAAAATTTTAATATTCTAATCTAATAACATTTAATTTAAAGTTAAAAGTAATAATCTTTACTTTATGTAAAGACCTATAGATTTTAAGCTTGTACTTTTTTAATATATTGTTTCGCCGATTTGTAGGGTATTTTATTCGTGTCTAGAAATATTCTTTTTTCATAATTTACCTCAACTACCTTATGTTTCATAATAAAATCTGCCAAGATTATGCAATAGGTGTTAAGTTGAACAATGAAACTAATGAAAGTTTCTACTTATAAAAAATGAAGAGAAATGGTTACCCGTCAAGTATTCCTTCTGTCATGGAGATGAACGATGGTATTGGTGACATCGTATTTCTTCATCTTTTCAACTTGACGTATAGTAAATACACATTCTGGCAAAAAAGAGGACCTTAAGGTTATACTAAAGCTATTGGATCACATGAGTTGGGTTGTCTTCAGACGGCTTTTGTGATCCTTTTCTTTAGAGACAGCTAGGTTGATGGAGGACTTTAACCTGTTGTCAAAGCTGTAAGAACTCTGATTTCACACATCAAACTATTGACTCAAATAATAATTCAGTGATGTCTCCACGGGGTTAAACCTCACGTAACTTATTTTGTGTTCCAAAAAAAAAAATCAATATTCTATAATTTTTTACACAGTTTTTAAAGTGTTTCATTCAGTTATCGAGTTACCAATATAGTTTCAAAATAGTTAATCAAAATATTTATTTCCAAAGTAACTTAGCGAATTTTTGTTTCTAGCTGTGCTTTGGCAACCCCTCCACGAGAGCATGACAGGAAAAGGGCCTTGAGGTTTTGAAGAAAAGCAGCTTCAGTTACGCTGAAAAATGTGTTAATGAGACATTTTGAAAAAATATGTTTTTGAAAGTGTCAGCTTTCTTATGGAATAATAAAAGTTTTATTAGATAATGTTTACTTTTTCCTTTTAACTCAATTTATTAAATATCTTTTCAGGTAAGCATTGTAAATTAAATTATGTAGAAAATAAAACACAAATTGAAAACGATAGAAAAACGTTTTGATTTATTTATTGTACATAATACAAGTTGTAACTTTCACAAAATATTTTTCATTATAAATTGTCGAATTCCTTCTTTCCTCATAAATTAATTTTCCTTAATATTGGGTTGTCCCATAAGTTCTGTTACTTTTTACGAAGTTTCGTGTTTGAAAATTTTTTATGAAACACTGGTTATAGGTGGAGATTTCAAACAAAGGGGATTTTGATCTATGTATACTTATGAACATAATGTGTGATTTTGGTAGTTTTCGTGATATTATTTCTTTTCAAAATGGCGGTTTGAAAAAAAGACCGCAAACTACGATTTTCGCGTATTTTTTTCTTTTGTTTAAAAAACTAGGAAGAACGCATAATTCATGACTAAAAAAAGTTTTACAGTATATTTGAAATGTTTAGATTAAGATGTCATAGTTTCAAGATAATTCTATAAGTTTAACTTAGGAAATTTCGGTCTCAAACATAACATCTATTGCAAAAAACCTACCTCAGTAATGTTAGTTATTTCAAAGAAATCTTCACAAAAAATCATCAAAATCAATAAAAAAGCTTACAGATAGACCCAAGTATTCAAAATTTGCCGCATATTAAATTATCTAAGTTTAGAAAGCAGCGCGCACTATTCAACCGCGCAACGTTTTAGCTTATCAGAATTACACTCGCTGAACATACGTTAAGCGAACAAAGCAATTCTTTGCTTCATACGAAAACACTACAATAAAAACAACTCCTTGAAATTTAGAAATAAATCAATTCAACGCTATTATGAAAAGATACTTTCAATGTTTAAACAAGCATTATGGTTCAAAAAACATCTGCCTTTAATTTGCTTCATACCAGCTGCTTAGGAAAACAATAGGTGTGCTATAAAAACACACGCGAAACTACGGAAATTACCAATATATGAAGTTTTAAAACCAAAATTTCCTACCTTAAACTTATCGAATCATCTTGAAGCTATGACATCTTAATCGAAACATTTCAAATATGCAGTAAAACTTTTTTTAGTCATGAATTATGCGTTCTTCCTAGTTTTTTAAACAAAAGAAAAAAATTACGCAAAAATCGTCGTTTGCGGTTTTTTTCAAACCGCCATTTTGAAAAGAAATAATATCTCGAGAACTACCAAAATCACACATTATGTTCATAAGTATACATAGATCAAAATCCCCTTTGTTTGAAATCTCCACCTATAATCAGTTTTTCATAAAAATTTTCAAACACGAAACTTCGTAAAAAGTAACAAAACTTATGGGACAACCCTATCTTTAGCCATGGCAAGTAAACTATCTCAATATTTGTGCAGCACCTATGTCGTAACACATAACAGCTACAGGCTGACGATAAAAATATTCACTGATAAAACAAATTTTTTTTTAGCACAGACTATCTAAGATTTACTCCAATAGAATATTCCACAAACAAAACAAGCACCGAACCAGTATAGTTGTAGTTACACGAAACTTCTATTCTAAATTCACAAGATACTTCATTGCCGTAAGAGTAGTAAGTTCGGCTCCAGTAGGTACACAGTTTTTAGAAAAAAAAACAGATAAAATGTACAATAGTATTGCCTAGTTTTTAAACATTTATACTTCACGATATAGTTTTTGAAACAGAAATCTGAAGCAAGCTAGCCTTCTTTTCACTGACGAATACTCATTCTTTCAATATTATGTTGTTCTTTTTTTGGCGCGATTCATAGGATTTGAGCAACTATGGTAATTATTTATAGTTAGCTTCAGCTGTGTATAGCTGATTGACATCTCACATTGATAAAACTTACACTATCTTTTCAATCCATTACCAACAACTTTTAAATGTTTCAAGCATATCCCAAAATAGCGTTTCAAACACGGTTGAAATAAAGAATCAAAATAGCGTATACGTTTATAGAGCACCAATGTTTTGAATTTCACTTAAAATTACTCAATTATTCTTGATTTCTTCAAACAATTGAAGATCGAACAGTTCAATATTTACATAGATTTAAAAACAACAGATTATTTAAAATATATACTTTTACAGTTTCCATTTGGAGTAAGCTTTTGAATATTTGGACTATTTCACTACTTGAATGACAGAAGACTATAGGTACTACAATGTTAATACAAAAAGTAAAAGCTAATAAAAAGTAATATCACTGGTACTTAGATAATTTACATTTGAAAAAGGCGTAAAGGGTTATTGATTAAGGTAAATGTGGGTATAGTGGACACTTTAAGGAAAATTTTTGCTTAAATTCTTAGTAAATACCAATCAATTTGCTTCGAAACGGTTATCATCCTATTTTTAGGTTAATTGGATCTTCTTCTTTCGATTTTACTATTAAAAACTTTAATTAGATTGGGCAAAGTATTTTTAATTAATTTTTTAAAAGTACTCCAAATTGCATCTATAGTGGCCACATAGATGAAGCTGTTGCTTCTATGGTGGACACCTCTTGCATCGATAGTGGACACCTGTCTTTTTCTGCCTATATGAGGGGTTTATGCATGAAATTGAGGGGTTTTTCTTGGTATAGTCATTTATTTCTAATTAAATCTTCCTTCCCAACGAAATGTATTTTAGATTCAATCAAATTAGCTTTATTTAAAAAAAATTGATAGTTTTCGGCCCAAAGTCTACGCTGTAGCTGATTTGAGAGGAATTCAGCATGTAATTCAATGTTTTTGAAACATTGGTTCCCGAAGCCAGAATGAAACCAAATTTATTTAACCCTCATTTTAAAGCACAGTCAACAGTTTATGAAGAAAAACTGATTCAAATTAAGTATTATTTATGTTTCTATTAGACGCCATTGCGGTGGCCACTATTGGAAAATCTAGATTATGTGTGGGTAAAGTGGACACCCCCATAAATCCTCGTAAAGTCAGCATTTTCAAATAAATTTTATTCAGTATTATTTTATACACTCTTATTTATCTAGATATAAATTTAAAAGTCAATCAAGCGGTAATAAATACGAAAAAATCAGTTCCGACTTACTCGTTTCCTTACGCGATTCAATAAGCAAAATCAAATTTCAGTCACTCGGCCGATGTTGTTATTTTCAAATAATTAAATATCCTTCCCATGCTGATCTGTGGTATCGGTGTTAATTTATAAGCTTACCTGATTGCACAATCTACTATGCCTATGAATTTGGACGCTGTTCGATGCCTCTAACTCGTTTTATTTAAAATTAATCAGCTATGTGGCCACTATTGGTACAGTGTCCACTATACCCACATTTACCTTATATGATAATAAATTTATAAATATCTGTATACATACACTGCCAAGTATTAAAGAGAAAACTTTCTGAACATCATTAGGGACAAATGTTGGGATAACTATTTGAGAAAAATAAGGTTGATTACGTTCAAAAGATTTTACGTTTAGAATCTGAGGAACTGTTTTAAATTATATGAGAAAATAGGTACCAAGATTTATCTGTATGCTTTGGAATTTTCTTCAGAAAAAAAGTCTGCAGGATATTTGAGTTATTTGAACCCTTCTTTCTGAAGAAATTCTTCAAAAACCATTATCTTAAGATTTTCTTCAGAATGAAAGGGTCCAAATAACTGCAGATAATATGCAGATTTTAAAAAAAGACAAGTGAAGAATTTTTTAGAGGGGGCACTACCTGAAACTGATGATTATAATATTTTAGTAGAATATCATGGAAAATGAATAAGGATGTATAAATTGAAAAAGGGAGCTGTTCTAAGATGTCATAGACGGAGCATGCAGGCGCATCCTCATAGCGGTGAGCCAGTGCTTGTGTTGAAACATCTCCCGCCCGAAGTCACGTGTAATGTGGGCTCCGGATGGCCTGATGCGTTTCTACCACGCTAGCTACCTGCGCGCTGTACCCGTCGTCGTCGGTTCTATTCCGGCTAGCTGGCTTGATCAAGTGATCGGGGTCAGGTGATTGAAAGTGCTCCAATCTCAATACCTCCAAGGTCGGCGGAACATGTTTCAACACAGGCCACGCCCACTTGCTCCGTCTATCAGTATTTCAAGGTCTATGTAAATGACCCAATGTTCAAATGTGCCCCCTCTCAACAATTAAATTATTTAGTCTTATCTTCATGTTCCATGTTTTTACATTTAACCGCAAGCAACAACACACTCTTAATGTTCGAAAAATGATTGACTTTTAAAATGATGATGGATGTTGTTAAGAGAACTTTAAGGTTTGTTCTAAGTGCAGGAGGCACAAGTCTTCTGTCTGATGATGATAAAATTCAGTGTGAATGAAAGTCTCTATGCGCTAACCCATGAAATTCCTACGTTGGCAATACTTCTAGGTAACCTAGAAAGAAAGTAAATGAGCATATTGTTAGGTAATGAATTTTAATAATTTTTAAGAGCACATTGCTATCTATTTATACGAGACATTACTGTCACTCCCTTTTATCCAATTCAGTTATAGTAAATCATTAATTTAAATCATACATTGTAATTATTATTACTATCAAATAGATCCAAAAATGTATAAAAGTATCAATTGATGTTTTAAAATTGCTGTTATGGTACATTTAGGCATGCAGTATGTATGTTTTAAATGTATAAGGCTAAAAATATAAAGCTGTTTTCAATATCTTTACTATTTTATGAAATTAAAATAGAAAAGGAAAATTAAAAATAAATTTTTTGAATGGTGAATCTAAGGAAAAGAACTTTTTATTAATGTTTAAGTCTTGGAAATGCAAAGTTTGTAACTTTCCATTCAGAAAGTATTATTATGTTTTATGTATAATAGCTTAATTCCTCTTACTGTAAAGGATATATTTTCAATTTTTCTTTTTCCCTCTAATTCAGTAAAACATTTCAACTCCCATCAAACCATATTTAAAAATAACAAAAAGGTCAGGATTCATTCATATATTTCTACTTGCTATAAATAACATCTTGACACTTCGAGAAACGTTATTTTTACCAATACATTCATACCCATGTAACAACAATATGGTCCCAAAGCTGTCTAAAAAATATCTCCAACTGCGATAAGAAGTCTGTAAAATTTCTGACGGACATCATTTATTTCTAGATGGAAGTCGCATTTCTCAAAGCCACAATAGAATTCCCTACAAGGCTTTGTTTCTTCCATCCAAAATGAATTCCCCTAGAGTTTTGACAGGGAAAAAGGTCTCTTCCGTCTGAATTCGAAGAAGAAGGATGCCCCTCTTCGAATGAAAAGTATCGCGAGATTTCCATGAGCGATGCTTTGGCATTGATCCGAGATAAAAAAAAGTCCTTGTGATACGGGATTACTTGGGATAGTTTTTTGATTGAAGAGTATAAAAAGAAGAAGTGGGATGCTGGTTGTCTGGTAAGTAATAGTTAAAAGCGGAAAGCGTATGTCTTGTTGAAATTCGTTTTTAATAGTATCTGAACATTTTTATATAAATTTCTGTACAGGGTGTTTCAAAAAGTCCAAATGGCTTAACGAACTATGCAAGTTTTCGAGAAAATTGCAACATAAAAAGGTATGATGTCATATCCGGTTTACGGTGGAATGGGTTTGGAAAGCTAGAACAAAGTTTTTTTTTGCATATGTTTGCAGACTAATCAGACTTGGATATAACAAGAAACTCTCGGTGCACAAAATTTTCTTCAATTATTTTCTGCAGATTAAATAAGTGCTCCAAGTAGTACTTAATTGTGGCTTAATGTACATTATTTACCTAGGTACTGTGTGATAATACTTCTTAAGAGAGAGATAGATTTAAAAGATTTTTCTACAAAATCCTGAAAAAAAAATTCCGCGCTAGACGTGCGCATGAACGTCTATATTATCCAAGTATGAGACTAAGAGGCTAAAAAATATTCACTGGACATAGATGAGGGCGCCGTGGAATGATATTGAACAGTATATCCATATTGGTATTGAAACAGTATCCCCTTTACCAGTTAGGCTAGATTTAGGGTACCATAACGACACCACAAATAATTTTTTAGGAAATTAAAGGCTCTTAATTACGAAAGGGATTCATAAAAATTTGTTACGGAGTAGCCATCTACACTACTTCTTACTTCTTGCTACGAGCGTCAGTCTAATTGTAGCCGATGGCTCGGTGTACCTGATATGTAAGGCAGGCGAGGGTTCCAAAATTTTTTATTTTTAAGTATTTTCTCCACGGTGGTCGCCACTCCCCGAATAATGTCCCGATGGAATATAGGATATGTGCACCCTAGGAGGATGTGACTAATGTCCTCTTCCCCCTCACACAGTGTACAGAGAGCAGACTCGGCGAGATGAAACCATTGGAGGTAAGCCTTCCCCTAGCCATCTACCCTAAATCCAGCTTAAATAAGCTGGTTGATAGCAAAATGCAAGAATATCGGATCGGGTTTCCTGAAGTTTGTCGAACGGAGATAGTAAGTATTTGTTATTAAGCTGACGGTACCATGTCAAACCACCCTTATACCCCAACTACAGTCACTTAATGTGATCACGGTTAATGTTATCAATAGGAAAATATTATCGAAATTGACTGGACCCGATTAACGCTAAATGTATCGTTTTGTGATCATTATATCGTTTAAGGTTATCAAAATTTGGTGAATATCCCTTAAAAACCTTTTTCCTCCCTTCTGAAGGCCAGTTTCGATACATAAGCATACGAAAGGAGTTATTTATTATTGAGTTTAATCCGCTTCTTATACTTTTCGTTAAAAATGTTTTAACCCTTCTTATCCTGACGGTACTTATAAGTACCGCTTTGTTCAAACACCTATAGATTATATACTCTGTTCATTTTGAACTGGCGCTTGATAATATTTCCTTTCCCCACCACCGATCTGTAACCATAGCAACTATCCTCGTCGAAGTGACGAAGAAGGCTTACTATTGGCTGCGTGAAGAGCGTAACTATGGTTACGCTTCTAGCGTGAGGGAAAACACTATTTCTCAAGCGCCAATAATTCTAAATGAATAGAGTATAGTATAGAACCGCTTATAATGATAATCACTCGGATATTATCATTTTCATCCTGGACAAAAGTGATCACATTAAGCGGATTCAACTGTACTTAGTACAGTGTACTACAAGAGGGAGGTGGAAGGGAAAGAAAGGAAGGGTACACAACACTGATGAGGAGCCTTCCAACTCACTGTTGCCGCGCGTGTCAGACGACAACGCACGTCGTCCTTGGGTTCTCTTTACCTTCTGGCTGCTGGGGGCGAGGGGGCTGATCCAGCCCGTTCTTCTGGCGGTCGACCTCGACGTAGCAGCACTCGTCGCCACTGTCTTCGCAATCCACGCGCATCGAGCGCACCTCGGGGATGGAGCACGCGCCCAGGATTCGCGTGTGCTTGGTGCGCACGCAACCGTCCTGGCCCACGTCCGCCGTTACCTGAAACATGAAGGTAGCGTTTGTGCTCAGAAGGATCACTTTCATAAGCTTTCATAAACGAGGAGATGTTACGGCAAGGCAAGTATTTTTGGGTTCTCGCTGAATTGCCATACCGCAACCAAGCGCAATCTCAAAACAAAACGCAAAACGTTCGCCCAACATAAAACCTGAGATAAGTTTTTGTTCATGTGATCTTAGCTAAGAAGAACGGGATAGATAAGAGAAAGGGATATCAAGTAGTTTAAGACGTTTTGGTTTTCTAAATTTGTTTTAAATTACACATTAACTTAATACTACATAGACCAACAGCGGTAGCCCTGAAGGGAACGTTTCTAAAACTTCAAGAGATAGAAATAATTCTAATAACTTTTAGTTGGATTTGATATTGCTTCCTTCAATAATATACACCTTTTTGAATAAAAACACCAAAAACGCAAACGTTTTTAATGGGGAGTACAATTGAAAATGTATAAACTATTCCGGCCTTCCAACTAACTGTTTAACTTATATAACTTGTTATAAGTAATTCCTACGAAAAAAATTATAACGTGGTGTTGTTTTTTACATTCAAGACAAAGCACTTGTTGCATAGAGGGTGAATGGATACTACCCTGAAATAATATAGAATATTGGTCAGTTAAAGCATGATTTTACACATTTCTAAAAAAATATAGGAATATTAAGTAGATTAAATTTTAAGGAATGTTTTGTTCTAGATTCCTAAAAATATCATGGAAGGCCCCATGCAGCCCGTGTGTTGGACCACACTGAGATAAGTTATGGACTTCAATACTTATACTTATGTCAATCATTTCCTGTGTAAAATCCTAGTCTATACAATATATTACTACAAAAATACCAGTATTTAAACCGACCCTAAAAGTAAATAAAACTAGTAGTTTATTTAATTCTTTTTTGCTTTAGGTTAGTTGAGAATGAAATATGTCTATATAAACAGATAGATGCACGAGCACTTATTTTTTAAACTTTTTTTGAGTTCCAAAATGTTTATATTTAACCATATTGTATTCCACGTATAACAAAAGTCTATTTCGGGTTGTGGCACTATTGAAAAACGGCCACATCGCGGAGTGAGCGTTTTTGAAAATACCACAACCCGAATTTCGGGTTGTTGCCGTTTTTCAAATGCCACTCCGCGAAGTGGTCGTTTTTTTCGCTCAGTGAGCGATTTCGGGGTTTGAGCCTAACATATAGATAATTTATAAATGTCCACTATGTTTATAAAGAGTGGTAATACAATGCCCATTTCAGTATAAATCAACTAACTATTTTCAGCTTAATTGCTTTTTGATTACAATCTTCTCTTTTTCTCCTTTTTACGTATACGCTATAATTACTTTATTTCTTAATTAATTTCCAAATCTTTTTTTATAAAGTACGAAGTGAAGAAAACAAGCTATAATTGCTGTTAAATTACTTCTTTTCTCAAAAGTATAAAGAGATAAAAAGGAAATATTTGCTGTAGTGTGAAATCTATCCCAGTTTGTACTACATTCATTTAATAATGGTAGCGTTAAATGTTTTGTGATAAAATATTTTTAATCTTAAATTTAAACAAAGTATACATTTAAACAATTTTATAAAATGTTTATTATTAAAATAGTTCATTAATTATCTGTTTTTATACTACTATGAATTCTTCTCTAAAAATACCCATTCAAGTGGTAATCCATAACTTTTCTCAGAACTAGATATATTGAAAGTTTTAAAACCAAATTTTTTTAATGCTATTCACAAATATACTCTTGTTACCATAACCCAGCAAAAAAAATCTTCAAAAAATGCCATAAGTGCAGTTTTCTTAAAGAAAAACTTTACTCTTTTGTAGAAATAGGACTTACATGTTTTTCTGGATGTCATTCTGCAGTCATTATTTAGCAATTTTGCAGGCAATCTGAAGAATTTACAGCGGTTATAAAAAAAATGCAAAATTTCTAAAGCAAAGGAAAAAAATCTATGAATTTGCTTTTTATGGGTGCAATAAAACTGCAGACTTTCTGAAGCAAACAAAATAACTTTGAATATCCTTTTCTTAAGTACAAATAAACTGCAGACTTTCTAAAGCAAAGAAAAACTTGGAATTTTCTTCTAATGGGTACATTATATTTGCAGTTCTTCTGCAGCAAAAAATCATATCAGGCATTTACTAGTTATCATACTATGGTCCAGTAACTTTGTCGCCTGAAAGCATGGGGTCGTATGCGTCAAATCCGGTAGTTCTGATTTTTTGCGGACTTGTTTATGATGTTGGCCCAATGAATAATCCAAGTTTTAGACCTCGAGCGCCGAACGCAACTTTGTCAAAAATCGAAAAAACCGTGGAAAAATCGATTTCTTTTCAAATTTTGGTAATTATAACCCTAAAGAACTAGTTTTTGAAGAAACTTTCTTATTACAAAGTTAAAGCAAACAAAATTTCCTATAAAATGCACTAATCAACTTTGATTTTCTGAAGAGTGGTTTTGAAGTTAGAGCGTGCTGAAAAACATCGATTTTTTTTGCCTTTCCGCAAAAAAAAGAAAACGCGCACTTCTACCCTCTACAAAATGTAAACTATTCATGTTATCAATAAAAATTTTATACCACATGAAATAAATACCACAAATATAATATACCACGTCTAATTTCGATAAGAATATTCCAGCTGAAATGATGACACACAACCATATAAATCTAACTATTAATATCATTATTATTGGATCCTTAGATAATATTATTTTTTAGTAGGTTACTATTTTAGGATCTAACTATGATGGTATTAAAAGATTAATCTCTATGGTTGTCAGTCATCATTTAAGCTGTAGGTAAACATGGCGGCTGGAGGATTCTTATATAACTGTGCATTTCATATTTATTTTGCTAGTTTCAATCTCATGGCAAGTTTACCCAAATGCTTGTATTTGTTTTACAAAAAAAAATATGATACTAGATCAGAAGTTCTTAGCAATGTAAAAAAATCACTATCAAGATGAATTCTTTCTTTTCTAAAGTATATACTGCTAAACCAACGTTAGTAAAAGGGTCACGTGATTTTGACAACGCTGGAACTAGTATTTCGGAGGGGAGACAGGTGGAAGTTGAGGGGCAGTTGATCGAAAGAGGAAGATACATTTGCTTGTACATAGAAGCAAGACTCCAACTATCACCTGTTACCCAACTATCGGCCGTGCAAAGTCTGTAAAAATCAAGTGACCCTTTTACTATCGTAGGCTGAGCAGTATTAGTTTACTCTGAATTATAGACTAGTATACTTTAAAAAAAATATATTTATGGTATTTATATTTATAATAAAATTTTACTTTCTTTTATTCATGAAGTGGAATTTTTTTTCTGGGGACAAAAACTGCAGACCAAGTGATTCAATTACCCCTTCCGACTACTGCACAAAAACTTCCAGTATAATTCAAAGAACAAAAATTCCAGCTATTAAACTGTAGACAAAACTGCAGACAAAATGTTTCAATTCCCTTCACCTTTTTTTTGGTTTTTGAAGATTTGTTTGCAGATTTTCTTGACTGGGAAAATTTAAGAGAAAAAAGTTCAATAAATATTACATTAAATAAAAGGCCACTAAATAAACATATTTTCCAGAGAGAGAGAAAAGTTTTGTTCTTCACACACAAAATACATCCTGAAAAATTTATGGACAAATAAACATTGTGATATAGGCCATCTGGCCATTTTTCTGATAGGAGGAACCACCTAGCATGCCTTAGGGCTGTTCGATGTTTCGATAAAATTCTATATGCTTCTTTTAATATTAAAATCACTTAAATCATTTTCATCGGATTTTACAACGCTTATTATTTTGAGTTATTATGCGATAAAATACAGAATATCTAAGACAAGAAATTCTTTCCTTTAAAATGATATCAATGGACTAATGTTCGGTAGTAGGAAATGAATTTATGTTGTAAATTTTTATCACAAAAGAGCATAGCTAATTAAAAATATGAAATACAGCGTACCTATTATCTGGTTTTACTTTTAAGAGTAAAGGTAAAAAGTTTCTATAACAACTATCGCTATAAAATATATAAAAGAGATAGAACTATCTCCTCTGCCACTGCTGTTTCAGAAAATTTCAGTTGGGTTTTAAATCATTTACAAAACTTGTTTAGATGGAACTCTATAAAAATTTATTTATTTAAAGAGCAATATTTGAGGAAACTTTTGATACAAACATTAGTTTTAGAGTTATTAAATAAAGCATGACGACGCCATATAATTTCTTTTTAAATACTCTTTCTCAATACTTAAGAGTCTCATTTATCTACCATTCCAATCAAAAGTTGTATTTGTAATAAATTATAAGCCCACGATGGACTTGGGGCAAATTTTTTTATCGGTTGATGGCTTTATAGCAAAATATATATTTTGCCTCTGTGAATTTGTAGCTATTTATAAAATATTTGGCTCAATTTATAAATAAGCAGAAGATAGGATTCTCTTCAACGAGAACTCATTGTGCATGGATTCTTCCTCTTTTGGTAGTGCTAAAAGTTTGGGAACCTATGTACTCTACGTATGAAAGAATCCCATCCATCACCAGGCACGGATCCAGGAGGTGGCCCACTGGACAGTGTTTATAGACATTGGAACCCAAAAAGGTTCTCAAAATGAGTAAAAACACAACTTTTACGGGTCTAGTTTCAAATTTTATCAGAGGGAGGACCCCCATACCCTCCCAATAGTACCACAAGGGGATCTTCAGTAATAATTTTTAGGAAATACCCAATATTTTGACATTTTGGGTCAAAAAGTAAACGTAATAGTGTTGAAAGTGCCCCCCCTTAGACTCAAATTGGACAGACAAAAATGTTCAAACCCTACTTTTTCACGTCAAATTTTAAATTTTTTCCTGAACGAGGACCCCCATACCCCCAATGGTACCACAAAGGGATCTTATCTGAAACAGTGCCCCCTCCCTTGGAGCCGTGCTAGATCCACGCCCGTCCATCACACAGTCATATCATGAACCGTACGTAAAAAGAGTTGCATATCCGTACAGTCTTTTTTGCTGCGGGGCTCTTGGCCGGGCTGTGGGAAGGCGTCTCCTCGAAGCAAGGGACGATGTAGTTGATACGGGGCTCCTCGTCGGCCTCCTCCGCCGTCGCCGGTTCTTTCTTGGGAGAGCAGCGGCTCCGGACATCCGCGCTGCTCCGGCTCAGCTCCATCAGACTCTTCTTGCTGGGCCCGGGGCTGGTCCGGCGAGTGTGCCACGGGTGCGGGAACGCCAGGCTGGGGGTGCACGGGGCTGATCGACCTGCGAGGAAGGGAATCAGTAATGGTGGATTTACAACGCCGAGTCAAAACCAACAGGTAATAGCAGTTTGGGTCACGAGAGGCGAAACTTTTTTTTCAGAAGAATGAATAAAAGGCCTTAAAGATATTAAGATTTTTAAATATTAAGATTTTTTAAGAGGCCCTAAAAATTGAGATTTTTTTTAACAAAATCAACATTTTTATTATCTTGCACCCCAGTCACCCCCATATTAGAAATCTGATATTCTGTCGGAGTTGATAGAAACTCAGGAGTGTTCCGTTAATCACACAGCATACACATAGTTTGACAATATACGAGCCCCTACCCGCTTTGGGTGACATACTTGACATACCTGCTTTGAGCGACTCTCCCCTAAGTGTGGTGTAAGAGGTAAGTGGGCTTTGGCGTGATCTTTTAACCTGTTTAGAAGTTTCTTAAGATAATTTTATCATATCCTTGATTGGAAAATCTAAATGTAATCAAGGGTAACCAAAGGACCTTTTAGAGACGGCTATGAGTACGCATGCACAATATATTAGATATTTTTGTAGAGAGAATCTAATAAATGGCGTGCTCATCTTACTCTTCACCACACGAGAGTTACGTGCTGCAGCAACTACAGCACACTGTGTAAAAGAACAAAATAAAGCATTCCCTTTTTATTTAATTTTTAATATTTAAACTATTTTTAACATCTTACCTTTCGTAAGATAAATTGTTAGTCACTAAAATTACGTTTACCAAATTTTTGAGGATCTGGACTCATGTCCAAAAATTAATGATAGTAGTTTGAAATTTTAAGAATAATGATACAAATCAAAGTTCCATAATTAATGGTCTTCATGTTATAAAATTGCCTTGGAGTGGGAACCTATGAAACTGGTTGAAATACTCTGGATGAAAACTAAATTCTCAATTTATTACCCAAAATTATTGATGTGCGTACCCTTACCCTCTTTTTTTCCCTATGTTTTGCATGTGTTAGCCCTTCTAGAAAGCAATAAATTGCTGTATATTTATATATTACTCTATTGAGATTAATACGTTTTGCGTTAACTGTGTAGAAGAAACATGGTCCAATAGGCTTTAAATACCGCCCCCCTATACCGTGTTTGTAAAACCTCCCTGTTTTCCTCACACCACTGTGTTTCCCCTCACCAAGCAAGTATCCAGGGGAGGAAAAAGGCTTTTGATAGAGTAAGCCTTCTTTTAAAATAGTAAAAATAGAGAATAAAAGAAAGAGGGTCAATAAAGGGCTGTGGGAAGTAGGGTTTCTTTTCCGGGATACCCAGAAATTAGATTTTCCTACTTTTATTATTCTCATGAAGTGAAAAAATACTTTATAAATTTCAACACCCCTTTTCTTAATAGTAATTCTTGAGCCCGCAGAAATTATGTTTTGCAAATAAGGGCCACCTAGTCGGGCAAAGTGGTTTTTTTATTAGCTTCATTCGTTGGTTGCGAAATTCTGAAATAATTTTTAAAAATTCTTTTGCATACCGAGAAAACTGTATAAAAATTATATTCATGTTCAAAGCTTTACTTACAGAAATGCGAATGTTGATTTATCCATGATTTTTCCCTGTATAAAATTATCCCACGAATATTAAAAAAAATCAGTATTTCTTCCTGAAAATATTTATATAGTAAAATCTATAAATCCTACTCTAAAATCCACAGATCACCCCCAAGATAATTTTGAATATTTTAATTTCTTGGAAAGTTTGACTATGTTTAAGGAAAAACATTTTTTCAGTATTTCTTGTAAAATTATCTTTAAAACGAGGGATGATCGACACCTGCATTTTAGAGTTAAACTTTATTATATAAATATTTTTATAAAGAAATACTGAAAAAAATTTTTCCTTAACTTTTGGTACCATAACAGGAGTTGAGGTGTCATGTCTGTATTCTTGGGAGTCACTTTTTAAAAAAAACCTCAACAAAAAGAAATAATATCCTTTATGGCACTAGCGGATCCAGGGGGGGGGCTAGGGGGCTCAAGTTCCCCCCCCCCCAAAATGAAAAGTTTTACTCTATGTAATATAAAATTTTATGCACCAAAATCAGTTAAAACCCTGTTATTTTAAGGTCAAATTTTAAAAATTTTCTGGGGGAGGACCCCCATACCCCCCTTTTGGTAGTTGGAGCAGGAAAATTCACTGCCTCTTCCGTATTAACATTAGCAAGATGATTCAATTGGATTATGAAAATTCTTAGCCCCCCCCAAAACCGAATCCTGGATCCGCCACTGCTTTATGGTTATTTCATTTGCTCAGAATAGTGAAAAGAAACTTGGCTGGAAAAGATGTTAGGATGAACTGAATTAATGGATTTTATAATTGGAAGGAATTGTGTGCACATGTATTTTTTTAGAACCTTCGTGGTTTGAGGAATTTTGAATTATTTATCAGAAGTTTGATTTAACTGTAAATCATTAATTTTTCTCATATAACTTTTGTATCCTTCCAGCATGACCCTGGATGCATTAGTGACATTTATGTGTTCCGTTTACGGACATAAAGATATTTTTGGAAAGACTAACAGCTGTACTTACGATTAAATTATCTAAGGTTAACCCGGAATCAAGCCTTATCTACAGCTCTGATTAATTAACCTAACCCTTTCTCTACTGACGGTACTTACTAGTCCCACCAACTTTAAAATTACATAGAATAACCATTCCTACGAATATATACAAACGATACTTTGCAGGAACACTCTTTCAGTTTTAATCTTCCAGGATAAAATACGACAAGGGTTCTATGATGAGTATTTTATCGGGAAATGCGAATAGATTTAAAAAGGAAGTTGTGATTTCAGCTGCCATCCTAATAGGATTCCCATAATCTTTACTAGGTTCGTTACCCATAGACCTACCACTCTTTTAATAAGAGATCATAAATCCAGTTTCAATCAGGCATACAAAACGTACTACTTATATTGATGATAAATGAAGGACGCTCACCCGTGAAGTTCCATGTCCTGCTGTGCCTGGAGTGCTTGGGGGAGGTCCTGAAAATGTCGTGCTTGTGCTGGATGGAGAGGACGGCTTTTCGGGCGGACCACAGTTCCACGATGCCCTTCAGCTCACGGATGATCTCGGCACCCTTGTGCGTGCGGAACTGGAACACGCCTTCTCCCGTCGCAGAACGCCTGGAAACGCCCGAAAGAGAAAAAGAACGCTTCGTTAGATAAGAAATATAAAATACCTATTAGGGTAGCGTCAGGACAGCTCGTCTATAGTATCAGTTCAGAGTATCAGTGACATTTACACCCATCGGAGAGTAGGAAGACCGCAAACGAGGGGGCAGAGCTTAGTTGCTTAAGCTATGCTTACTTACTTAAACTTTAAGGCTCCCCAGTTTCTCGGAATCAGACAAAGGAGATTAACACACAACAAACCCCTCCGACAAAAGCGGGACCCCGGGAGATCGTATTAATTAACAGACCACTTGCTTTCCTATCGGGGTCCGCTTTTGTTTTCTTATTACAAGAAAGCGATGATGAGCTGAACGGATACAGTAGACAAGCTGTCCTGACGCTACCCTTAGGGACATTTCAAAAAATCACTTAGAGGAGGAAGGGGGTATGCCCCTTGTTTATTTTCCCTTGCAAGGAGGGGAGGGGGTATGCCTTATGCTTACGTAGGATGTTGCATACATTGCATTTTTGAAAATATATCGTTTCTTGCATTCTTGCATATAAGTAATTTCAAAATTCAAAAATTTTCTTTTTTGAAGCTCTAAATTAGTTTTTATTTCAATGAAGTCTCACATTTTTACGTTAGGCAATGCTTAACATTTTGTACAAGAAATAACAAAGGGGGTCGGGAAATTTTCTTATGTAATTATGACGGATGGTTGCGGTTTGCTTATCTGTGCTGACAAGGGGAGGGGGATAAGGGGGTAGGGTGTTGAAACACCCTATCTTACTTATTAAGTATAATGCATAAATTATTCACCAACTTTTATTCCGAACTTCCCGTTTTACAAGAATTATTAAGGGATATATGAGGCTTTATACCTAGACAGCCCTCACTGAAAATTCTATGAATCTCATGGTCGTTAGTGGAAGTGGCCGTAATTTTCTGCAATTTTGCACTCATTTTCTCCTACAATATATAATACACCAACTTCTCTGTCCTAAACATTTATCACAAAAAGTATAAAACACATTACTTTTCACCAAATTCTTACTTCAAAAAAGAAGAAAACAAATTTGGTTACTTAACATTGAAAAGAAGGAAATAAAACAGAAAATTTACACAATGAGCAGTAAGATGAATAGAAAAAATATTCAAACACAATTGTTTACATTTTTTAAGTATCAGTGGATTTATATTCCAAAGAAATTTTAAGAAATTAAAATCACATTCATGAGTGAAAAGACTGGAGAAAAATCCTAGATTTCAGTCACTGGAATAAATGAATTTCAGCCCCTGGTTTTTGTGTAATGTTCATAAACATAGGGTTGTCAAAAATGAACCATATCCGTCTTGACATCCATTGTAAACAAAAAAAACTATCGCCAGATTTGGGGATTTATCGCCAATGTCGCCAACCAGGCCCAAATACGGAATCTGCCCATCTAATTATGTGAATCTCACCTTCCTACTTCGAGAGACACGATGGTGGTCTTGGACCTCCCCGTGGATCCCGTGGACTCGTGAAGGTACTGGCGGATGTAGGCGACCGGCCACACCACGAAGCACGAGGCCATGCCCGGTTTGGCCAGCCCCACCCCGTGGCTGAAGATGGCCAGCTGAAGGTCGCCGCTCATCCCCAGTCGCTGGGAGTCTTCGGTGGGGTTGACAGACACTTGGAAGATGTCGCGGGCGAACGACACTGAAAAGGAGAAAAGGGATATGAGTTTGTGGAGAGGTTTCAGCAATTCCGCCTGACTAAATCTGCACAGACAGATTGCTTGGAATACGTAAAAAATTTCCAAAGAACCTTTACGACACATGGGGTAACGTCAGCGAAGGTTGACCAGTATCTCATCGGGAGCGTATATCTCCCGTGGGCGGATTTAGGTGGTGTGAACCCTGGAGGCCATACCCATCCAACAAATCGAAACCCCTAACGACTTTCCTTAAAAGGGGCGAGATACCCCGTTTATGTGCAATGCACATAAACGAGTTACCTTAAAACTTCATTTTCTTTTTCCCATTTGCACATTTCTTAATTGGTGAGAATATATCTTGCTACTCCCAAGCCACTACAATGGTTGTCAAAATCATGAAAAGAATTGAATCAGAATTGAAAGCAAACTTGTCCTTCTTTCTTAGATTGAAATTCCTATGAATTTAAGTAGAAAATAATATTTAAACTAAAAAATATTAGTTTAAACACATTGTGTAATAGTTTTAAATATATAAGAGTACAATTATTACATCTGGAATATGCGAGATATATGGAATATGCATCTAGAAATTGCATCTGAAATGCGTATTTTTCATCATCTGCAAATTTGTAATCAAACCCCATTTGCCTTCCTAATTCCGATCTCTAATGCAACCCAATGCCAAAGCCAATTACTAAGGTTTTTTTCCTGAAAGGAGGGTCTACCTCACTGAATAAAAAATCTGCCAAATACTCTTTTGGCGAGATTTTTCTCAAAGTAAATCGGAACCAAATTGCCTTTATGTGCACTTTCGCTTAGGACGGCAATATGGGAGGCAAAAGACACCATTAGGGGTCAGTTTATGGGATTGTTTGATGTTTCTCCTTTGTCCGATTCCGGATAACTGGCGATTTCCTGATGAGATGCCGATGAAATTCCGTAGCTGATGTTCCCCGTAGTTTTCGAAAAAATTGAGGCGAATATAAGCCGTCATATCCGGTTTACGCTAATATTTATTGAAAAACGGGAACACTCATGGGGATTTGGATATATTTGCAGACTGATAAAGATTTTCACTGCGTAGTATATTGGCATGCACCGAGAAATGAAATAATAACGATTTTATCGAATGTGACGTCACAATCTCCCAAGATAAATCAAATCACAGAGGTGCTGCTCTTAGAGCATTTTTGCCTACTCCACGCAAGGAATTTGGCTATGATGAGTTTGAGCAGGCTTTATGAAACATCCTGCAGTTTCAATAAAAGAGAATTTCAAATTATATTTTGTAACATCTTATGTAAGAGTTCTTTGAACTTTCAACACGCATCTTTGGAATCTAGTTTTTAAGTTTTAGCGTATTTTCTCGTATACTATTTTTATGCCTTTTAGACAACTAATATAATCTGTGTTGTATTCTATTATTATCGTTTTACTTTTGACTCCATTTCTGAGTGTCTTTCATTTTCTGACTTGACGTATTTTCCTACTTGAATAGAGGGCATTCATAAACACCTATTTGTCAAAACCCCTTGATGAAGAGGCATAGATGATTAAATATTTTTATATTGATTTCTCTTTATGATTTCAAATTTAGCTCAAATTTTTGTAATGCTCGTTCTATGCTTGATTGACCTTGTTTATATCATCCTTAGCGTGGTGGGAGTCTTTAAAAACCAACATAAGAGAGCTTAAAAGGTTACACAATATTTATGTTTCTTATCTTAACTGAAAATTAAATTATTATTTCAATTTTTGACTTTAAATTAAAACAAACTTAGTACGACTTACGATCTAAGTACAAAAATGGCCTAATGTTTATGTTCATGAATCAATTTGTCCATAGATAAAGTACTTCCTATAAAAAATAATTTAAAGAGTAAAATAAATGTAAGGAGTTAAAGGGTCAAACAGAAGATTAGCATAAGATAATAGGTAACGATGTATGTCTTAAAATAATTTGATTGGTTTTAAGATTCTTGAATTAACAAAATTGTCTTTAACTAAAAATTTATTCTTCGATAAAGCTAAGAATATATTTGCTCTTAATTTAAAACGACAAATCATTATAGGATTATAATATATCAATATATAATCCCATATTTTCAATTAAGAATTGATTGTATAATTCCTGTATTGTGTGTGCCATGGGATGCATCCTGAGACTTTCATTTTCTATATCCTAATCCTACTACTATTATAATTGTGAATGTTTGTCTGTATGTTTGTTACTCTTTCACGCAAAAACTACTGAATGGATTTTAATGAAATTTTACAATAATGTAGCTTATACATCAGAATAACACATAGGCTATAATTTATAAAGAGAAAATCAGTCCTTCATTCTTTTTTTCCATTTTTCCTGCTTTTTTCACTTATTTTTCCGTGTTTGAAAACCTGTTTTACCAGTCATGCAAGCCAATAACAGGAAACTTTAAAAAAAAAGTACCAGTGTTGTAGTTACTAGGCAATTTTATTAATCTCTATATAAATAAAAACGTTTGTGGCTGTGTGTGTATGTGTTCCGCATCTCCTTTTAAACCACACCGAAGGCGTGGACATTTCCTCCATTTCAAGATTTTTTTTCCCTTTGAAATAAATATATTTACTAAAAAATATATTTTTTCATAGAAAACGAGTTAAAAATAAAACATTGTTTCAAATGAGACAGATCACTAGACTTTTTCATTTACTAGATCTTTTATTTTAGTTTTAAATTTGTTAATTTGTTCACTAGACTTATTAATTTACTAGACTTTTTATTATAGTTTCAAATATGTTATTTTATAAAGGCAATAAGATATTTAACATTATCAGGAACATCGGGATTGTAAAAAGTGACAAGAACATCGGGATTGGAAAATTAGCGGGAACACCGGGATAGGATATTCACCATAAAGACACCGGGAATACCGGAATACAAAAATTACTGGAAACACCGAGATAGAAAAATTACCGGGAACGCCGGAATTAGAAAAATTACCGGGACCACCGGGATAGGAAAAATTACCGAGAACACCGGGATTAGAAAATTACCGAGAACACCGGGATAGGAAAGAGGCGCCTGGGATACCGAGAGGATTTGTAATATTGCTAATTTACAAAAGTATAAATGTATATTAAGAAAACTTTTAAAAAATAAATTTATACACCCCACCCGTGCAGGGCAGGGTATAACAGCTAGTACTATTATAATTGTGAATGTTTGTCTGTATGTTTGTTACTCTTTCACGCAAAAACTACTGAATGGATTTTAATGAAATTTTACAATAATGTAGCTAATACATCAGAATAGGACATGGGCTATAATTTATAAAGAGAAAATCAGTGTTTCATTCTTTTTTCCCATTTTTCCTGCTTTTTTTCACTTATTTTTCCGTGTTTGAAAACCTGTTTTACCAGTCATGCAAGCAATAATAAGGAAACTTTAGCAGTACCAGATTTGTAGTTACTAGGCAATTTTATTAACCCGTTGGGACTCGCGGGGTCATTTTATAACCCCAAGCTCACACTAGCATTCCATTTAACGGAAAACTAAACACCTGGGGATTCTTTACTTCTCAGTAGCTGGGTTTCTGACCCTTATCTACATGCCTGAGAAGTTTCGTGGGATTCGGATTATTTTTCCGCCCCCCAGACGCATTTTGTTAGCTTTTGGGGTAATGGAATGACCCCCGCGAGTCTCTTCGTTAGTGCTGCGCATCCGTTTTTTCGTACTCCGCCTTCTATACAACCCACTGATTAGGGCCCAAAACATTCGTAAACAAATTTAAAGAAATTCTCAGGGGTTCCTATTTCATTTTAGTACAAAGAAAAGGATGAAATAGGTGTGGATACTTTCAATACTGGTCCCGGTGACAGTTTTATGACTTGTAATTCACCAGACCAATGTACCTCGCCCCTTACATTCTTTGCTTTTGTATTGAATGGGGAAGGAGCTAGGAAAATGTATTGAGGTAACAAGTTTTCGAAGAAAAAATACCCAAGCTTGAGTGTTAGGAAAAAAAAGGATGGAAGTAGGATAGAAAAACTGCTTGTGTCTGTAATTTGTGTTTAAATTTTTTTGCAAAGCCCTCGTTAATACCATCTGTGATAATTGTCTTTACCGAAAGAAAGCTTAAAGAAATTCGGTATATAGTATTTGAAGTAATTAAATTAGTTTTTACATTGAAATGATTTGTGTTATTTTGTTACATATGTGTGTATTGTGTAATAAGAAAAATTAATATCAAACTCAAAAAATTATTTCTCAGCATAGAAAATATTGCAGATTATAAGTTCTCTTAATCAGTTAAGTTTTAATGTCTGAAAATTTATGGTTTCGACTGAAAACAAATATTTTTAACGATGTAGAAAAGAGCGAAAAGGTTGGGGCTATTCCATAACCCCCGAGAGTCTCAGCGTTCGCCCGGGAGGCGCGAGTCCCACCTTGTTAATCTCTATATAAATAAACACGTTTGTGGCTGTGTGTGTATGTATGTGTGTTCCGCATCTCCTTTTAGACCACACCGAAGGCGTGGACATTTCCTCCGTTTCAAGATTTTTTCCCTTTGAAATAAATATATTTACTGAAAAATACAATTTTTTCATGGAAAACGAGTTAAAAATAAAACATTGTTTCAAATAAGACAGATCACTAGACTTTTTTATTTACTAGACTTTTTATTATAGTTTCAAATTTGTTATTTTATAAAGGCACCAAGATATTTAACATTATCAGGAACATCGGGTTTGTAAAAAGTGACAAGAACACCGGGATTGGAAAATTAGCGGGAACACCGGGATAGGATATTCACCATAAAGACACCGGGAATACCGGAATATAAAAATTACATGAAACACCGAGATAGGAAAATTACCGAGAACACCGGGATTAGAAAATTACCGGGAACACCGGGATAGGAAAGAGGCGCCTGGGATACCGGGATGATTTGTAATATTGCTAATTTACAAAATTATAAATGTATTTTAAGAAAACTTTAAAAAAATAAATTTATACACCCCACCCGTGCAAGGCCGGGTATAACAGCTAGTTAAAAAATAAATGTATTCAATAATTAATATTTTAAAGCACTCGCATCATTTGATCATAAAAGTGTTGAATAGTTGTATAACATAGAAAATATACTTTTATTAAGGGTACGCAGTTGGTTTGTTGAAATTGAAAATATCAAGGAAAAACAATCTATATTTTGATGCACATCTTACGTATAATACGTTCTTCATGATAGGATCATCTTATACCTAGTTACTTTTACATATAAAGTGATCAATCAAGTACATGGTTTACCTTGATAATTTTATTATTGAATATAAATTTTTATCTTTTCATGTAGTGGCGTAGCCAGAAAAAACTTCGGAAGCAGGTATTGGAATTTCGAGAGGGGATATGAGGTAGTTTTAATCATTTTCTCTATGTGGTCAAAAAAGATAAGTTTATTAGTTTCGGAGGGATAAAATCTCCAAATCCCCCCTATGACTATGAAAAGTGTTTTAAAGCATCTAACATCATTGAATACAATTTACAGCCGTAGTTACCGGTAACTTAACCGGAAGCAGTCAAGCTTGTAAATGGCAGATGAGGAGGGAAAACTAGGTTTCTACAAATCATAGTTTTGACTTCCGGTTAAACGGTAGTTAAAGACAGTAAGTATGTTTTTTAGGGAAATACATCAGCTTGTAATCCTATTTCTATTAATTTCAAAAAAAATTTCAAACCGCATGTGATTTTTTATATAACTTGCATTTGAAGCCTTGTTTAATATCCCAAAACGTTCTCAAGTTTATATTCAAGTGATCTTTCACGTGTCACTCTCTCCAGAACAAAAAAGCTATTCCTGCAAAAATCAATTCTGTCGATGCGTTTGAAACGAAATAAAAATGCTCTGGCGATGGCGTCAACACTTTTTTCCCTGACCTTTTATTCTCTCGCAATGGCACCGATTTGACACTAAAAAGACGTTTCACCCATTTCAGAGGAGAGTTTAAATATTTTTTTCTTCAAATTTCCTCACTTTCCGCGCTTCAAGTTTGTACATTAATATTCAAAAATTTTAAAAACTGATAGTGAATTTTGTATTTTTATGCCAAAACACACTGCCTGGAAGCAGGATTAATGGTGCCCTTTCCGAAGAGAGATAGTGCCAAAAAATGATGGTACCAAAAAAGCTTTTGTCGTTTATAACACTAAAACGCATTAGAGTCAATAAAATATTCAAGACACTTTATATTTGGATGGAAATAATAATCTGCTTCAAAATGCTATTTTTAGAGAGATAGTTGCTAAATTTATTTAAAGGATGGAGAATTTTTAGTCAATATTCTTCTTACGCACTGTGTAGAAAAAGAAAACTTCCATTCTAATATCTTCCCCTCACACACACAATCCATATTTAATATCCATTATCCATCAAATATTTCTTCTCTATCAAGCTGTATTTTATTGTTTAGAGGTAAAAAGTCATGTAAGTAAGTACTGATAAAAATGCTAATTATTTGCATACAGAAAAATATTTTCCACTTTATTTGTAATTTATATCGTGATATTTATTTTTAAACGTGAATACACAAGTCTAGGTAAATTTTTTTTTCTTACGATGTGAACTGTCTAAGTATCATAACTGTAAGTTTGACTATTTTTGTTGGTTTTCTTACTCTATATTGCCTGTATATACAATGGAAAAATTACAAAATTTCTCAGGAAAAAACACTAATAATAAATATCTAAGGCGTACTATTCATTCTGTTTTCGTCTTCTAAGAAAATGAAATTTGTTTTGTTTTATGGGTGTATGATTATTTTTACAAGAGCTATAAAAGCTATTCGTAGGTATTGCGACAACTTTTCTTGAAGTCGCAAATTAGCTTATGTATTTCTTAAAATTCTTCTACTTATCTCTACTATTCTTTTACTATTTATTTTAAAAGAAATTCAACAGTTAGAAAAATACTTTTAAATAAATATTTCTAATAATAAAAGCATTGTTTTTCCTGGAAGGAGTAGAATTAGGAATTAACTAGCAAACCACATTGAAATCATCATCCTATTGCCTCAACACTTATGAATAGATGAATATTATTGGATCTCACAAAGAATATACCGTTATAACGAATATTTTGAATTTAAATTAACTACTTAAATTGATGTTGAAATTTAGTTAGTTAAGATTACAATCCCGTTATAGTGGATAGGCTGATGTGGGATCGTATCATAGAATAGATATTTATAATCATCCCCAATATTATTTTATATATTTGAATTGATAAATTAGTAATGATATTCATATATACTAACGCTTGTAAAACTAAGTTTTTACAAGATTCATTATATATTTTTTTAAAGTTCCGATAATTTATTCTTGAAAAATAATGTATTCATCAATCACAGTGGGACTAATGATCGAATTCAATTAAAAATAATATGTTTTATGCAAATTATGATTCTGTATTGAGTTGCAAAATTCTTCGACTGAAGTGCAATACCTTCTGTATAAATATTCTTCTTTATAAACTTTTAACTACTTTTGGACTCTCATTTGAAATAAAGATATTTTTTTAGGCTTAGCAGAGTGTACGGAATCGAAATCAGACGGAGTAAAACATGAATTATTCATTTCTCTGGAGAGCCCAAGTCCATTTGCATTGAAAATGTACTTATTTGTTAAGGAAAATCTTGAGAGCAATAAAAATAACTTCTTTACTCTAAACGTAAAATGGCTTTGTTTGTAAATCGTAAAACTATACTTGGTTATTTTTATTTCAAGAGTAAGGAGTTACTTAAGATTTTAGAAACTAAATTTTTGGCAAAAGTTATTTAAAAAAACTGTTATGCTTGATTTCTTTTTATTAAAATAGTTTGCTCAAAAGTTTCTTACGAATATTACTTGTTTAAAGACATGGATAAAGGTTGTATGAGGAATATTAAGTGTTTCTGAATGTTTTACATGCATCAGAGAAAATTAAGGTATCGGTCATACAAAATCCAACTGTCTGTAAAAAATAGTATGGTGAAATTTAATTCGAATGAATGAACAATAGATTGAAGAGCTGTTCAAATATTAAGTAAGCATGATTTTTGATAATTTTTACCCCTTTCTCCCTAGTTAGGAAAATTAATTTAATTAATTGGATTATTTGGATTGAATTTGGGACAATTCTCAAAATAAATTTTTTGGACACTTGGTAAAACCCGAAAATCGCTGTAAAATACCAGTAGCAATAAAAAAAGTATTGAGAAGTAATGAACTTGTTTTTATCTCAAAGATTTAGAGTATTAAAAATTGTGTTATATTAATAAAGAGGGAAACAATATGCTATGCAAATATATTTAAATATATAAAAAATCCCATGAGGAAAAATCCCATTTATGGGCCTCACTTTCTCAGGAGCCGCACCCCCTTTGCCTTGAATCCTCGTGGAGCTTGGGTATTCCAAGTGGCACTCGACAACAACAACAACAACAACATCCCATGAGGAAGTTGGGTTTCCCAATATTTTAATTTATAAGTTAATTCGTTGCAATTTTTGTAAAATCTTAAAAATGTGGTATAAAATTGTATCGGAAGACAAAACAGAACTTCTCTATAAAATTGTTTATTCAAAATGGAACTCCTCTTACCTTACTGTTCTGAAATTACTACATTTTTAGCAGCTTCTCCCATTATGCGTTATTTATGCATTCAAAAATTGATACACATAAGAGAATTTTCCTTTTAATGTTTATAAAAAACGAAGCAAATTATCTCTCCCTGTTTTTGCATTAGCGAGCGAGTAAAATTATACTACATTTTAATAATGAATGAATAAGTATAATTCAACTAGTAGTTTACTACTTAAGTATTAAAATTTTTTTGAACACATTTAAAATGTATTTTTTGACAGACCGCATCGGGAAAATATTATTACGCCATAATATCAAGCCAATATTTCAACCAACTAATCAAATTTTTTCCCTTCTCAGACCTGTTAAAGATCGTCGTGACCCTTTATCTGCTACGGGGGTATACAGAATTCCTTGTTCATGTGGGGCAGTCTACATCGGAACCACCCGACGTTCTATAAAAACCAGAATTGCAGAGCATAAGAGGCATTGTCGCCTATATCATCCTGAGAAGTCGGCCGTGGCAGAGCATGCTTTAACAAATGGGGACCATAGAGTACAGTTTAATAACACCGAAATCCTGGCAACAACCAACCATCAATCCATCCGATTAATAAGAGAAGCAATAGAAATTTTCAAACACAAGAATAATTTCAATAGAAAAGAGGAGGGTGTTTCCATTCCGAGCGTCTGGCACCCGGCACTTAAGAAATGCGGGATAAAGCCAGCACAACAATAGTATTAGGCTGAGCGCGCACTGGAAACTTTTGTCTCGGAGACTTAAAACACTAGTCACTCGAGAGCAATGCATTTCTATGAAGAAATTCTTGGTCTAGTATCTAGCGACGAGACCAAGATCACTAGACCAAGAATTTCTTCATAGAAATGCATTGCTCTCGAGTGACTAGTGTTTTAAGTCTCCGAGACAAAAGTTTCCAGTGCGCGCTCAGCCTTAGTATCTGATCTCATTTTCATTCCACGTTAGCATTCACGCTGTAATTGTTTGGTATTTGTTTTTATTTTCAATTTTTATCAGTTGATTTTTTGCCACTGAGGATGCTCTCCGAAGCTGAGAGTGAAACGTTTGGAAAGTCCATTCAAACACGGCCATCTATCCCGGAAAATCAAATAAATGTATCTTCAGGTCGTGGAAGTTTTCATCAATTTACATTTAAAATGTGTTTGGTGTTGAAAAGTAAGCTTTCTTAGGCTAAGGGAGCAATAGAGACTTCTGTCGTGGCGACTATAACACTAGCGGGGTTATTCACTGTTCATGCGATCATACGATGCGATTTCCATGCGATCGTATGATGTGATGCGATCGCATGCTACCAAAGGCTCATTCTGTGGTCTCAATCGTGCGAGGCGTGGCTTCAGATCGTTCACTTATTGGTCAACTTCTCTTGTTGATTTTAAATACTTTTAACCAATCACGGTACTTTTTTTGGGATCCGGCCGTTTTTATTTAAAGAAAGCGAAGCAGATTGTTGTTATTTTGTTTATTTACACGTGTTTCTGGAGCTGCATTAAATTGCTTTGATTTTTGTAAAAGGTTAAGATTAATGAGTAGAGCTTTCTTCCAATTAATTTTCGCTGACCAAAACTGATTATATTACTCTAGTTCTTTTAAAACACATGAACTCACAAGTATAATAGTGGACATTTTTGTGTTTTTTTATAGCTGCATTATTAAGATTGGGGATGGTTGAAGGAAATATTTTTAAAAAGTTCATCGAGGTATAATTATCAGTTTTTGTATTTCATTTATTTTATTGATTTATTCGTAGTTGAAAATGGATTGAAAATAGTTTCCCGAATGTGGTTGGTCAAACCAAATAAATTTTAAATGAAGAGAACCGTTTTACAATTCGAGAATGTGCTGGGATTTAAAAATAAATAAAAATTTACTTCGTAGAGAGAAATTATAAAAATAAAATCAATCACGTAGCTGCTCGCTTGCAGGCGAAATCCATCAAAACAGAAAAAACCCTTCAAAAAACAAAAAGACTCATAGCTTTACACATGTAATAAATTTGTTTGTTTTTTTATTGAACGGTTTTTGCATTGAATGTTCTTTTTGTATATTCAAACAGAACATATTTACGAGAAAAAGAATTCAATAAAACAAAAAACAAGCTGAGAGAAGCGTGCGCCCAAAGAAAAAAGAATAAAGCAAGTCAAGGGAAGATAGTTTCTCTCAAATCCCACATTTATTTAATATCTAATTTTTTTATATTTGACTGCTTCTAAACCAGGGGTCGGCAAGTAATTTTACTTGGGGTCCAAATAATTTTGAAAATTTTTCATCGGGGTCCGGAGAAAAATATGCTACTATTACTAGTTTAAATTGTTATCTTCAGATACACATAAATTTTTACAAAGATGTAATTTGAGTATGCTACCTGCATAATAAAATTGTTAAATTTAATACGATTGGAAGTTTTAACATTAAAGTGGGGGGTCTGGGGGCTTCCCCAGGAATTTTTTTCAATTTAGACCCATAAAAAGAGTGTCAAAGCTAATATTTGTCGCGTAAAAGTACAAATTAATTATTTTCAAAATGGTATGGCGGTCCAGTAAATAACTTCACGCGGTCCGGATGCGGACCACGGTCCGCCAGTTGCAGACCCCTGTTCTAAACTAGCCATTTTCCTACTTATTATACTATTTAATTATATTATATTTTAAATTCCATTTTAAAATTTTAATATTTTCTACTTATAATTCAATATTTTCTACTCAATATTAATCTACTTAAATAATTTTCTTTACCATGGAAGAAATATAGGTACATCTCTAAAATTTAAAAGTTTCAATAAAATAAAAAACTTCAACCTGATACTTGATTGAGTTTTAAATAAAATCAAATAGGTATTTGGCATAATATTGCTGAACTCAATACATTTCACAATTAACACAGTGGAATTTTACCTTTTCCCACTTGCATCCTTTCCAAAGTTTCCTTGTGTGTGTTACAAATTTAATTCCTAAATAAACCAAGGAAAATAAAACAAAACTTAATTCTTTAGAAACAACAAATTGTTGATACTAACTTACAACTTACCTTACTTCTGTCAAAAAACAAGGACCTTTAAAATAAACTATAAAATATAATGTTCATGTTGATATGGTATGAACCATAGCCTAATAAACATTGATATTAGTAGAATTTCTCAAACCTATTTTTTAAATGCAAAAGAAATTCAACAGTACCTAGAACTAATATACAAAAAAAACATGAGTATCTTGTAATGACTTTTTAATTTAATATGGTCTCAAAATTAATTTAATTATGACTTTAAAACTGCAATCCATAAATTTTTAGAGCACTAGCTAGATACTTAAAATATTTTTATTAGGTATTTTTTCAGATACAAGAATAACAGCAATAGACAATTTCTTATGCTTTATTTGTAAGCAAACATCCATATAATTTTTCAGTTTAAGAAGGGAATTGACCTTCTAGATCAGAACTGCACAACTTTAAAAGTAGCGAGGGCTTAAAAATTATTCTGGGTAGGTCATATATGGACAAAATATCTATCAAAACTGTAAATTGTTAACTCATGACATTCATAAATATTATAAACAAATTGATAAAAGATGAATATGATCCCATATGTTTAAATCAATACAAATTTTTTCAAAATTTTTTTCAAAGATTAACCTCACAGTAGAAAGAGAAGATTTTATGGGCAAAATTATTCTTATGAACCTTCCAAAAATACAAAGAAGGAGAGTTTAAAAGCAAAATTATATCAAGTTAAATTTAAAATCCAAGATTACATGAATTGATAAATAAAAAAGCTAACTAAATACCTTATTTTCAATCATCTACAATATGAAAGAGTAATAAATATTTAAAAATATGAACAATAGCTTAACATAAGAAGACTTTGAAGTAAAAAATTTTATGTATATACTCATAAATGTAAGGTGGAACATAAATGAACACAAAGCATTTTATAAATAAAACTTTAATCTACATACATATCAAGTAGAGCATTCATAGAACTTTATAAAATGAGAACAGCTGACAATTAAATATACCTCAAGAACTGTTAACTGAAGGAGAGGAAGAGACTAGTAACAGATCAACAACTGCATGTCACTCAAATGAACTTGACCAAAAAAACCTCATTATTCAGGCCTTATTTATCTCAACAAGTCACTTGCCTCTAGTAAAAGGCCCTTTTTATCTCAGTCAACTCTTCAATCTAGAATTATTAAAAATTGAATGATTAGTTATAATGTTAGGAATATTTGAAGAGCAAGTCTTGAGTTTAGATGTAGCATAAAAGTAAACATTTTTCTCCCATTAGACTGCTAGATGTAATTATGAAATATTAACTCAAAAGAGACTATTATTTCAATGTTTTTTACCTAATGACAAAGTCAGTCTGTTGATACAAATGAAATATGCATACTAAAATGAGCTTTAGAGCTTTATATAACAATGATTAAATACTGGTTAAAGTTATCCATGTCCCAAAGAAATATATAAAACTGAGTAAAACGTTTTTCTCATACTCACAGAATTAATTTACCATTTCCCCTACACTGGTAGGTATGCAAGAAAACTTAGGTATGAAGAAAAAAGAAATTCAAAATATCAACAAACAAATAGTTTGTGACTTTTCAATCATGAGAATGACCAAAAAAACTATTGTCATTTAAAAAAATCTGAGTCTACTGATTTGCCATACTTTCAAATAATGCACAATTAAAGTTTGCAATTGGAAATTGTTTATAATGTTGTTTATCTTGTTTCTTTTAGTCAACAGCAATCTGATATTTTTTGTAATTTGATTTTAAAATGAGTAGGTGTACCTTGTTCCAAAAATTATTAGTTTAAAATTAATTAAAAGTTATTAGTCAAAAATTTTTAGAGGGGTATATTTGGAATTAGGAGGGATATGGGGTAAATTTAGTACATTTCCACTGTCAAAATAGGATATTTTCTGGCTTGCTGAACTACTGCTTATTTACATGATGTACTTTTCTGCAATTATTTATGTTAGTAATACATATGTTAGTGCATATTATTAGTGAGTGTGAACCGTTTTTAGGTAAAACATTATGCTACACTGATCATTTAATTTAAGCAATACTTGACTCCAATTTAATTACAATGGTAAAGTAAATAAAAATTCATAAAACACTTGTTAATTTACAGTATCTATGGTAGTATAAAAAAAGTCTTTATGAGAAAAAAGTATGAAAGTCTAATTTATATTTATGAATGGTGGAAAATGGGAAGGGTTTCAAATATTTAGAATGGTTTAAACGCTTGCATAACATTGAAACAACACTACTAGCTGATTTCAGATTATTATTTGATTAAGATTAATTACAAAAAATAGAAAACCAAAATAAAAACAAAACAACTACAATGAAAATAATCCTATGTATAGTACTCATTCATAACTTTAAATCTAAAAAGTAAACATCACGGTGGATATGAAATTTAAAAACATAAATAGAAAATCAATCTTAAAGCTGTATGCTAAAGATATATAACTTATCTGATCACTTACAAATTGAGGGAGTTAGCAACTATAAACGTTTAAAAATTTTTTCAAGTAATCATACGTTTCATCACTTTCGTTTTATGAAAATGAAACATTTCTTTTACGCTCTTATTCATAATAGTGCTAAAAGATTAACTGATAATGTTTTTGGTAAGAAATTATTAAGTTATTTGTATTTTGTAACACGATGATTGTGCAAGTTTTGTTTTCAACACCAACATCTATATTGTATATAAGCAATCAATGACTGACTCTTCATGCACAAATTCAGGGGAATAAGAAAGCAAATGATACACAACAGAGAATATAATAATGGGATAGAGGGTTAATCTTACCTTTTCGGCACATTCCTTGTGCAGCTATAGGCCTGGCGCACTCGGATATTTTCCAGGAATTCGCCTATATTTTAGGCCTAGCGTCTTGTCTAAGCTGAGAAGACAGCCGCCATTATTTTCATCATCCGAGGCGGCAAATTTCTCCAACCAATCGGAGAGCCATGCGATTTTCGCATTGCTCAGACGGCTGCTAAAAAGCTCTCGTCTGGGTCAGCTCGCATGGAGACATCATACGCATCGCACGGAGCCCCAGAGAATACCGTTTTAGGCCATACGATCGCATCAACTATCCATACGATCGCATGATTGTCCCATGCGATCGCATGAAGTGTGCAGTGAATAAGGCCGTAGGTCACTCGAGAGCAATGCATTTCTATGGCGAGATTCTTGGCAATCGGCCAAGAGTCTCGTCGCCTAATGCGCGAGCTCTAGCTTCTTGCAATATCCAGGGTGATAATTTTGTCTCAGTCGCTGTGACAAAAGTATCTAGTGCGCGCTTAGCCTTAAAGTGACATGGTGAATTATTCCGCTAAAAATGGAATAAAGGTATACAATTATGTCCATCTAGGTTTTCAGTTTAGATATATTGATGGATGATTTTTCAACGGTGCCTGGTAATGTGTCCAGAAAACATTATATGTAAATGTATTTTTCTAAATTTTAATTTACACAAGCGATATTAATATAAACCGATTTGTAATATTCATTAATTAGTTTCTCAAATTTTGCAATTTTGAACAAACCACTTAATTTCTGAGCAAAAACTTTAAATACTAGGTAATTAATACCATTTATTAAAGGGCAATTCCACGGGTAACTGACTGACATTTTTTAAGAAAAACGCTTAGTATTTTGTTCTTTTCTTCCTAAAAATAAATGATAAAAAAATACTTTCCACCCAGATTATTGTTTTCTTGTTAGCTTAATCTAATGGCACAATTAAATTTTCAAAATAAGTTTTTATTTATTTTTAAAAAATTTTAAACAGCAAGGTAACTGACTGACATAAATGTTTCACAAATGTCAGTCAGTTACCATGTCGTTTAAAATTTTTAAAAAATCAATAAAAACATATTTTGAAAATTTAATTGTGCCATTAGATTAAGCTAACAAGAACGCAATAAACTGGGTGGAAAGTATTTTTTTATCATTTATTTTTGGGAAGAAAATTACAAAATACTAAGCGTTTTTCTTGAAAAATGTCAGTCAGTTACCCGTGGAATTGCCCTAAAATATTAGTTAAAATTTTGCAATAAGGCTAATGTAAATAACACAAATACTAATCTGCGACTCTACTAGAAATCTCAATTAAATTGTGTAGTAAAATGAATCTGTATTAACCTAAACTGTTTTTTATAATAAATCGGGATATTTCCCTTCAAACATTTTTCCTTACTATTTCATGATGCAATTTATATTTTCCTTCTAATAATTAGCAATACTATATTTAATGCAACAAAGAAAGAGTACTTAAAATTATATCTTAGGTAAAGAATGCCATTCATATTTAATGAATCATACAAAAATTACAATCAAATTATTTAAACGTTTTCTTTAGTTTAATTTAAATTGTGGTATACGTCATTCTTATTTGTATAACCTTAAAATTTCACAATGTATTAGTCTTTTAAACGCTGTAATTCAAATTTCAAATTAAAGATTCCGATTTTTAACTTAAATGGCTTGTTTCGTCATTACTAAAATTAACCATTTTTTTGTCCGAAAAAAAAAATCCTATCTATGATTTTGAGGATGTTCTCATTTGGGAACATCGGTGTTTGGGGTAAAGTTTTTGTGGGCCTTTCCAAAAGGCATATATTTCACAATTAATTCAAATAAATTGACTGTAATATGCTTCTACTTTATAACTTGGGACGTTTTTATGATATTGGACTGTTCGCCTTCATCCTTATTGAGGCTCAAGAAAAATCAGCATGCCAATTAACGTTAAAATTTAAAAACACAAACAGAAAAAATATCCAACCTCTAAAATAAAACTCCATTATCCCTTTCCAATCACTTCCCCCCAAATTTTCGGCAGTAAAAAACGTTCTCAACTCCCCTCCCCCCTAAAAAATATTCTCTCTCTCTCACTCTCTCACTCACTCATGGTAATTATTAAAATCTTTAAAAAGAGTAAAACAAACTTTTTGAAAATTTATCAATGGCCACACGATGATGCATTTCTCATTTTTTCCTTAAAACCCCAATTGTTTAAAATATCAAGAAGCTTCAAATCGTCGATATGTTAATTTTAATTCATCAAGTTTATTAACTTTGAAATGTAATGATTGACTAGTCAACATGTTTCATATTTATATTTTGGTATCTTATTCATCAAGCACATAGGTTCAGAAACTTCAATGTTTATCCTTAAAAATTAATAATCTCTGTATCCAACCTAATGAAACATAATTCGTAATTAATTATTAAAAAATGACTGCAGAATCATTAAAATCAGTATTTGAAAATTTTTCTACTCCTATATGTATAAGCAAATTTTAAACTTTGTAATTGCTTTAATTTTTCAAGATAAGTTAGTTTTCGTAAGTGGAAATTGAAAATTATTAGAAACATCGACTAAAAATACCTCAAAAAATCAATCAAACTATCTGTATTTAAGTATTTTTATAGGAATTTTTGAGCCGCAAAAGCCTGATTTATTATTTCATTAATTAGTTAAATTTCTAGCTCTTATCAACAAAACCACTTTCATAATTTAGCATGATTATTTAATACCTTTTTTAAATTTGTATTCCCTTTTTCCAGAATTAAAAAAAAATTATTTTTAAATAACTCTCAATTAATTATTATTTGTAAACAAACGGCAATAAAAATTGTACAAATTTGTTTTGAAGGCTTTAGATTTAAAAAAAGTATTCAACATCTATTCATCTTTGAGTTTGCCTGTATCCCTATAGGTTAACCTTGAACAATGAGACATGAGGAATTTCGGGGCAGAACCTGCAACCTAGCGATCACGAGCTTGTTACTCTACCAAGTGGGCTACCACTTTAGGGTATTCTAATTGGAAGACGCAATTGCGCCAAAATATAGATAAATAGCCAAATCTGCTTTAACTTTTGTAGGAATTGTGCCAAAACACAGATAAGTAGCCAAATCTGTTCTAACTTTACTAGAGAATTTTAAACAATTGTCGCCAATCTTTCCTCTTTGAAGTTAAATTACCATTTCAAAACCCCTTCCTGGCTTTGTTTGACCCCCAAACAACCCGAAACTTGGTTTTTGGGGGTTTTAGAGGGTGCTTTTTCAGAATCTGGAAAAATCTTTGATGTCGCCCATAGGAAAAACGAAAGTTGGTGATTCGTTTAACATGAAGACGACCCCCTAAGAACTTGAAAAATTTTCTGTATATAGAATACTTCAAATCATGAAAAATGATACCTTATTTGTCTTTATATCACAAGCCGTTCCGGAGATATAGGGTCTGAGTCGATTTTTTTCCAGTACTGTACTTTGCATCACCCCTAGTGATAATTAGTAAAAATTAATCAGTCAGGGAGTTATAAAAATATACAAATGTAGGAATCTGCTACAATGATTTGGCATTTATTCTTCCATAAAACAGGTGAAAAAATAAAAATTATATATTTAGAAATTTAAAACATCATTCTTAACCTGTTTTGTATCCTTTGAGATTCGAACGGATCAAAAAATTAAAGAAAATAGGAAATAATAAATTGAATTTTTACATGAAAGGAGTATTTCACCATTATCTCTGGTTTTAAGCGGTTGAATTTTTCCATGGTATAAAAATCCCCTCAAAAATTAAACCCCAAACGCCGATGTCCCCATTTGGGTATATATTCATTTTATTGGTAATTACTCTCCAAAATCGGAATATGAAGCTATTCTGTCAAGCCAAATGAAAATGTGTGTACTTAAGCTACCTAAACACTGCAAACTTATTAAAAACTAAATTTATTTAAATTATCATAAGTTGAAAAACTTGTGCACCTTTCGGAAGAGCTAAAAATCTGTAATTTTGACATAAGTTCTACAAAAAGGGTTAAAATGCATATGAAAAACTTTTGCATATAAAATAACTTCATATCTTTGGGTTGCTTACTACCAAGTATAAATTTCCAGCAAGAAAAATTAAGTGTTTTAAAAAAATCCCTAAAAAAATGTTCCCATTTGGGAACATTTGCAAGTTAAAGGTTAAATACAGAAACGAAGTGTCTATATTATTTTCGAAGTGTCGAAAGTTGACCAATACTAAACTATCAGCGAAATTCGATAGAGTTGAGTTGTTACTTTCGTTGAGCTAGACAGTGCCATACAGATATTGTAAAAAGATAATATTAAAAAGCATACAGGGTTTTTCAAAAGTCCGTTTCCCGGCTTTTTTTTTGAAACCAACGTCTCCTAGGGTCATGGAAGTAAGGTCTAACCCTAGTTAAACGACCAATAGTCCAGTCAAATTGTCCTAAAATAAGGCGCTTTTGGGAAAATTTTGGGGTAGAAGATATTTTTTGCTATCTGTATGTTTTTGGGGTGCTGAATCCGAATCTGAGGTTTGACCGTTTTGTCAAACGTTTGGTCGCTTGTTATAGTATCGGAGGTTGTCACTCCAGTTTGTTTTTAGCTCAGTGGCTGGGGGAGTACTGTGGCGTGCCGCATGGGGGAAGAGAAATTGGCGAGGATGAAGCTGTTCCAATCGAAAATGAAATGAAACGAACTGTGTTCCTGTTCACATGTATAAATATTAGAAGTCGTGATTGTACGGGGCCTTTGCCACTTTTTAAGATTTTGAATTTGTCTCTTAGGATTTTAATAAACTGTAGTTTAAAATTTAGTTATATCTTTTTTAAATTCGGAAAATTGGTCATTTTTCCACTTTTTTTCAAATTTTGGGGCTCCTGTCAAGCCCTAGAGTTAACTTAGGCAGCTGAAACTTCACACACTAATATCTTTTGGGACCAAAAAAAATGGGAAAACCCCTAGGGAGCAAAGTTTTTCGAGAAAAGGTTATTTTTGAGACACCTTAGCCATACTATTACTATGGCGCGCTATGGGATTCAAACTTCCCCCGCGATGAGGCACGTGTTAATATTAAAATATCGGAAAATCCTTTTGCACACTTTCATTTTATAGTAAAAGAAAAAAATTAAGGGGGGCTGGAAAAAATCCAATTTAATAAGGACCACCCTAGTGTATATCTTATAACCAATTACCTAATAACTTGTTAAAAGAATTTAAAGTATGACTTATGATTAGTTACTCACACACTGAGGAGGACAAATGTTATTTATTGCATGAAATGTGTTTGCTTCAGATTGTTGCAATTTTAAAAAATAACTTAAACTTACAAACTTTATCTTGAAAACTGGTTTATTTTAAAATCCTCAAACAAAAATACAATCAATGAAAAATCATACCAAACTATTGATTCTACAATGAAAACAAAAAATAAGAAAGATCGAAGCCCTCAAATAGAAATAATTTAATTTTCACCCTTGTCTGGAGTTAATTAACTCTGTCTGAGATCTTAGCAAAATAATGAACGGGAGACACACGTAGCTGAGGGTAATTCAAAAAGAACATATTTTTTGTTTTTCATTCTCATTCAACCATTACTGTAGAGTCTTATTAATTTATACAGAATAAACAGAACAATGGTTGAACTCTAGAAGGAGTTAAATCTTGTTAAAATGAAAATTTTTTTAACAGATTATATAAAAAACATATTTTGTTGTAATTTGATAGAATTTTTCTACACTCTTTCTAACTAATAATTAATTTCCCGAACTTTTGTGTTGATGCCTTCATCCTTTTACAGAAATATCCTTAAAAGAAATTATATTATTTTACGAACCTGTTTCTTTCAATCAGGTTTCTGGAAACCATTCCTAAACAGTGAAGATAAAACAATGGACAATATGCACTATGTCACGAAACATCCTATAACTTACCCAATTTACTAATTCAATCATGAATAACCTGAAAGTTAACTTTAAAAATAACAAACAAGTTTTAATTTAAGCGCAATAAGTGTTTAAAAAAGCGCTTATAAGTCACCTGACTCAAAACGGAGCGTAACCTTGTGTGACGTCATACTTCAGGAGATTTTTGGTGCTTCACACAGGCGGGAATTGCAAAATTCCAGGCCAAAACTTCTTATTTGCATGAAACTTGAGAAATAAAAAGGGTAAATTCTTGGAAATAGTACAAATACTTGTTTATTCAGTATTTCTAACAGTCTTAACATTTTATAAGAATAATGTAATTGAAAGAAAATGTTGTGTTTTTTTTTTGTTTCTTTATTAGTGCCTTTCACTTTTAGTTATACAAGGCGTTTTATTTCCTTTGTTTTTAAGATATTGGATAAGAAATAAGAAAGATATTGCAGGCATTCAGAATTACGATTGATTTGATTGTAAATTGGAGGTTCTCTCACAATTACAATTGAATTAATTTATTATCAATCGTGTCCGCAATTGAAGATTAAATCAATCGTTAATTGTGTGCTAAGCAATTGACGATTGATTCAATCGTCAATCGTAGGTTAATCGCAATTGATTCAATCGTTAATTGTATGAAACGATTCATACAGTTTTTCAATTTAGCTATGCTGAGGAATTTTCACTACGGTCCTACTTAATGCCTTCTTTTTATGCGGCCCCTATTCGCCACATAAAAAAAGGATTTTCTAATTATGCTGAGAAAACTATTTTTTATAGCTGCCCGCAAAACTTTGAGCGATAAGATAATTTGCAGAAGAGGAAAAATTAAAAAAATGAATTTGGGATCAAATACCCCAAGTCTCCCATACAACTCACTTATTGAAAATAGCCCTTCTTTCTTTTCGCTTGCTGCTTTCCGTATGGATGTATAGACACAAAGGGTCAAAGATTTAATATAATATTTCGCACGATAAACAAATAGTTTCAAAGAATCGGAAGGTTTTATCTTGTTCCGCTGTCACCAACAATTTAAACTTTGCTAAAAGAAGCAAAAGTATTGGGGCCCTTTCATTGATTTTATACTATGGTTCTTGAAACTTTTTTCCCGATTTTTTCGTAAGGTTTTTTACTTGATTCTTATATACAAAATAAGATAACATGAGATAAAAAAATAATGCCCTTATAACCTACTTAAATTTTTAATAAAATACTTCGTCAATAGGGGTACCTCCGAGTTGAAACAAAAATGTTAGAATGTAAGAATCCGTGAGAGAATTCAGTAAAATTAAATTATCTAAAAAAACTTTTTAAAACTATGATTTTAAAACGGACTAAAAGGCATGAAATTATTTTTTCTTATTCTTTGTTGGAAAGTTTATGATACATTTGCTTACTCTAATATCAGCCGCTTCGTCATAATTTTTCCTAATTTCTTTTTAATGCACTGAAAATAGTTGAACCTCAAACAAATTGCAATAAAAAGTTTCTCAATGAATATTCACGAAGATATTAAGCAAAACTCTTGTTAAATTCCTTTCATATCACTTCATCACTACTTAAAAATCAAATTTACTTATAATATATTTTTTTTTAAAATTTATATTGCTATCACTAAAACGAATGTATTTTGTCAGCAAGATAATGTTGAGGGTATGCCCGTGAATCTTCCTTAAAAGGATTCATAAAGCCTTGATTTATTAACTACAAAGTCTTAAGAATAGGTTAGAAAACGTACTTTTCACATTTCAGCATTCTTCCTAAATTTTATTATTCGAAACCATTGAATAAACTTTTGTATTAAGAATTTGAAAAATATACTCCGCTTCCACAGGCCATGGTATTGAGTGAAAGGGGCTCTAAATGGGTTTTGAGGTATTGGAGGACCATGTTGCTTCCCCAGGTAGTCGAAGTTCATATGGTGCACCAGCGGAAGTTGCCTACTGGGCTAGGTGATTTCTCCTCTTTCACCGGACATGTTTTGTGGGCGTTGGTTCTTAAGAAGGGATAGGTCAGGGTAAAAATGCATCATAATGGGATAAGAAGAAAGCTTGGACATTGCGTTCATCATTTGGTTGTGCATTTTTCTCTTGAGACTTGTCCGCAGGGGAGGACTGGAGGTATGGATAGAAAACAGGTTTCCAAACTTCAATGATGCACCACTGGTTGGTCAATGTGCTGGTGAATCATACTGGAGAGGTGTGGGAGTGGAATCCAATTCTTCATTACTGCTTTATCCTGAGTACAGAAAAAATCTGACGATTACAAAATCAACAGCTGAGTGCCCTCTTTTCTCGCTGTCTTAAAGTTATCTCAAATTATCGTGGTGCTTCAGACAGAATTGGGATTCTCTCATAAACTCAGTACGATGAAATTGAGATGATCTTTTCATTATTTAGGGCTCTATTGCCAACGCCAAATTCTGTGTAGAAGAGTGAAATTTTTCTGAAGCTATACGTGACAAATGGGTAGGCCCCTGCACTGTAAATGACATGCATTCCCCTCTCACATCTCCTCAGTACGATTTACCGGCACATTGACCAACCAGAGATGCATCATTGAAATTAGGCAACCTGTTGTCTATCCTTACCTTCAGCCCTCCCCTCTGGACAATTCTCAAGAGAAAAATGCACAACCACATGATGAACGCAATGTCCAAGCTTTCATTTTATCCCCCTTTGATGAATTTTTACCCTGACCTATCCGTTCTTAAGAACCAACGTCCACAAAAAAATGTCCGGTGAAAGAGGAGAAATCACCTAGCCCGGTAGACAATTTCCACTGGTGCACCATATGAATTTCGACTCCCTAGGGAGGCAACATGGTCCTCCAATCCCTCAAAAAATATTTAGTGCCCCATTCACTCTATACCATGGCCTTAAAAAGTGTAATGAGAGTAGAACAATTAGTTTTAGTTAAAACTTAATGCCAATAGAACACTTCTTTTCCTGCCATTTCCCTCTATTTTCTATTTTTTTACTAAACATGATTTTAATTTTTAACATATCGAATTACCTGCACCTCCAAAAGCATAATACTAATAGACAAATTATTATGTGTCCGAACCCCCACGCTGCCTTCCGCGGCGTTTTCTTATATTTCTCATACATTGGGTTTTTCATTCGTTATATTCGTTATTCAACTTATCGTTTCACTTCTTCAACCTAAAAGAAGAAAAGGGGAATCTTGTTTTCCTCTTCGAAACTGCCGCCGACTTTGGCGGCTATTCTGTGCAAAATGTTTATAAAAGTATCTCTATAACTGAAAAGTATACTTCGGATGTGAATTATCTGACTAATATAGAGGTGAGTAAGTTCTCCACATAATTATTCTTATTACGCTCGTATCCGCTAGAGGGCATTTGAATTGAAATTAAACTAACCTGGAAGCATTCCTAGTCAAATAAAACATACCGCGTCCAAATCGGTTCAATAGAACATGCCAAAGTGGGTGGCAAAGATTTAACATTTACAGCAAACGAATTGATAAACTCCTCCTTTTTGAAGTAAGTAAAAAGTACTTATATTATAAACCTACTTAGTACCTATATAGTACTTATATAAGCATTAGTATTATAAACCAGGGAATTAAGTGTACTTTAAATATAGTGTCCTTGCATTATTTTTTTTAATTATCATGATCGCAATGTTATGGACATTAATTCCACTTTTTTAGAAAATTTCAAATTAAGACAATGTTAATAGAATGTCCAATGGAGTGAGTATATAAAGTTCGTCTAAATCTGCATTTGTATTGAACAGAAAATAATCGCTTTACACCCTTTTCTTAAAAACGTTTGTTTAATAAACACAAATCAATGTGGTTAAAAATAATACTCTTGAAATACCAAGACAACATAGCAAGAAGTAAATTACACAATGAATCAAAGTGGCAAGAGAAAAGTTCATAGCATCAAGTTCTATAAGTGAATTATGACCCAAGGCCCTAATGATTCTTAATGTGGTAATTATCAAAAAGAATCTAGTGTTAATGGATGGCTAGTTAAGTTAACAAGACGCAAAATCTGGAATCCAAGAAAGATATATTGGTACTTGTCTGCGTAAAGTTTCAAGCAATGTGGCCCTATAAGATTATGATTGGATTTATACCAAGTTAATGGTTTTAATATTATTATAATCATGGTGGGGAAAGAAAAGACTTGAAAAATTATTACTTAGTAAAAATGTTTAATATTTTCAGAATATTCTTTACACCTTAGTTTTATATATTCTTCTTATAGCGTTTCAAATCAAGTGAAGTCAAGTCAATTTATTACGAATTACAATTACAATTTTGCATTTACAATTTCATAGAACAACATCACATACATAGAAAAATTACCAATTAATAAATAAATAATAGGAATATATTTTTTAAATTGTGAGATATCATAAGAGCAACAGCGTTCAACAATAATGGCGTTTACCTAACTCAGCGTTGAGTATCTCTTCATGTTGTAAAATGGTTTGTTACCGACAAGTCAACGAAAAAAGGCAAGTTTGAAACTGGAAATTAGATTTAACTTTTTTACAACACTTATATTTACCAGGCACATAAAGAAATCGATTTAAAAGGTTATTTATTAACTTTTAAAATTTATCAGCCTCTTTGTTGCAACCAATATGAAGTCAATGTCTATTAATATTAGATTCCACGAGTGCATTAAATTATCTTTTATATCCAAATTATAACAGGTTGCTGGGAGTCTACACTTGGTTACTTCTTTTTAAGGCATTTATAGGGAGGAAAATGCTTGCTATGTCAAAAAATCCTTTGTAAAAGATTAAAGATCCTTTGTAAAGAAGTTTAGAAATATTCTGCAGCTAAAAAAACACAAAGCTACATAATAATATTGATGAAATTTAGTTTTAGTAAAAACATATACTTAGTTTTAATGTTCGGCACTAGTTAACTAAAAGTAGTTGAAAAGTTGTTAACTAAAAGTAGTTGAAAAGTAGTTAACTACTAGTTAACTAGTAGCTCAACTACTTTTGGTTTAGAGTAGTTTAACTACTTTTTTCACCAACTACTAGTTCCAACTACTTTCAAAAAGTTCAACTACTTCAAAAAATATTGAAAGATCAAAATTTTAAAAAATATGTTATTTCTACTAACAATGCTATTTTCATGATACATTTTCATATTTAGCAACCTTGAAATATATTTCATCCCAGCAATTGACATATTAATGCAACCCTTTAGGTTGTGGTTTCCTTTTTATTTTTTATCTTGTGCTCTGTTTAAGTAAATCATAGCATCAATGCATCATATCATAGAAGGAGGAGGGAGGAGAGGAAACATTTTACAATTAACGCGTGCAGTTTTTCTTAAAGCAATATCGGGTGGGTAGGACCGGAAGAAAAGTATAAATATGAACGGATAGATGCGAACATTTTGAGTAAACTTTACAGCTTGTCGTAAATTTAAAAGGGAAGCATTAAGAGTGCCGAAATTAACGGTTTTAAAAAAAGCTTCGTTTTGCTAGTTCAGACCTAGCGTTTTGATAGCAATTACGTATCAGATGACAAAGTGAAATCATCTCTAGAAATTAGGGAGTTCAGGGTTTTCTCTCCTGGAAATTCCAGCACTTTGAAAAGCGATTTTAGGTTAGGTTTACGAGGATTCTAGATGTTTTTCCTGCCTTAAAAATTAGTAAGGCAATACTTAAAGTTAACGGCCCAATTTTGTGCTTTAAATATTGTTGTTCAGGCTAAGGGGGTTTAGAACCCTTAACCCCCCTTATATACGACACTGTACTGACTAATATAAATACAACTTTTTAAGACACGAAAAACCTGTATACCTTATACCTATCAAAAATTGACGAATCTTTAGCCATGATTTTTGCTATAGGTAAGAAAAAGTAATCGGATATTTGGGGAAAAATATCTTATGAAATTAAATAGACTAGTTAACTAGAAGTTAACTACTTTGGGAAATAATCAACTACTTGTTATAACTACTTCCAAGAAAAAGTAGTTAACTAGTATTTACAACTACTTTTGCCCAGACTAGTTGGTAGTTGGTAGTTAACTACTTTTTGACCAGTAGTTGCCGAACAAAGGTTTAGTTTAGAGAATATTAATTAGGGTGGGTAGAAATAACACGTTTTTTGAAATTCATATGGCCCTAGAGAGGATTTTTGTCCAAATGTCTTCAATAATAAGTAAAAAAACTTTTCAGATCAATACGATCATTCTTTCACTTGCCGCCGAGCCCCCAAAGTTGAAAATTAAAACACCTGACACTTTTAAAATTTCAAAAAATTTGTTTTTTTTCTTAGAAATACTTAATTTGTTAGCATGGATTTGAAGCCTAATGGAATCAATATAGCGTATAAAAAATTTTAGATCGATACGACCATTTATTTTTTCAGTAGCCGGTTGGCCCCTCAAGAAGGAAAATTTGACAAACCCCCTTCCCCCTTTTTTATAAAGTTGGTCGGTGAATGCTGATGTCAAGCAAAATGAAAGGAGTTCATAGTGTAAACCATTTTAGCTCGGCACAACTATTTTTTGCCGATTTCTCTTCAGAACAGGAAGTCATTGTCACAGTCCGTCTATTAAGACTCACGAGATGACACACCCCACCCCCCTTGCCTCGCCCAGGGAAAGCGTCCTCAAAACCGAAGTAGTTGTATTTACAAACAGTGTGCTTTGGAGAGAGATATCTTTTTTGAAGAACTCAAAGTATTTCCTTTATCGGGAAAGTTTTGTGCATGAGAAATTTCGCATTTCATGCAGTTTTAACTTATGGCATCAAAGCGTGGGTTACGGTCCAACGTTAAAAACAGGATCATTGGATTACCAAAGGAATTGTGTGTTGCTAATCTACCTACTATGGAAGATGTTTTAAGGAGTTACATTTGGGGAAGAAAGCAAATGGGCGGTACTAAGATGGTTACATGTAAATAAATATTTGGCATAGTGGCCAATCAAGTGAAAGGAATTTGGAAAAGCGCATCGATTGCAACAACGCTGTTATTAGCGAACAACGAATTGTTGCTATGATGCTAAACTATTACAATAAAGCTAGAAATCTTCGAAAATCCCAGAAAATAAAAATAGAAAATTGACAGAGTTTTGCTAAGAAAAAACACTTTGACATAGCTCCATGTAAATGTGCCAATCTTTCCTGCCGCAACTGTGTGACAAACTGTAAAATAATCAATGTAAATAAATGTGCAATTCCCTGTACATATTTTAGTTATAGGGGATGACCCACTTACTCCCAACTAACCCTACTTCTTTAAACTATATATTGAGTATATTAAGAATATTTCCATTACATAGAAAAATAAAGCTTGAATTAAAAATATTTATTTGTTATCATTTGTCAGTGGACGCAGGTGGTATTTTTAAAAGACTCAAAATCCTAATTCCAAGAGTTGAAAAAAATTCAGATATACTTTCGATTCTCCTTCAAGGCAGTTGGAGCTTAAATATACGGATAAATTACTGTCGACTAAAAAAATACTTCCAAGCTTCAAATTGCTTAAGAATTTTACCCCGAAACATTTTAACGAGAATCTAGGCTTTCTGAAAACTGCTCTTTGAAGCAGAAGTTGTCAAACTTTTTGAGTCAAGTAGAGAAATGCAAAGACCGTATCTTCACGGAGATGCGAGCACTCCCTGGAGCCCAGTTAGAGAACCACAGATTTTGTAGTTTCGCTCCTCAAAAATACCATGGCGTTTTATACCTATAATAACCTTACAACTTGGTCTCTTACGTCGTAGTTACGATGTAACTGTAATGTTTTGTCTATGGGGAATATTTCCGCTTTCGTGCACGAAATCGTACTCTGACATCACGAGAATGTGACGGTAAAGACGTGTTAGGATTTCGGGCTCACAAAAATTAATTGAGTTATGAGGTATTGTAGAAGAAGAAATACCTTTAACCAAAAAAATCTTACACTGTAAAAATATTCTTCTCTTACACTAAATTTTCTATTGTTTTTTTACGAACATTTTCCGTATGCCCAGAAAACGTGCTTTTTCGGTGAATTTTTCCACATAGATAATTCAAATTTTATAAAATCACCAATAAAAGAATAAATTTAAAAAACAGGTTTGTTAAAGTCAAAACTTCATGTAATCATTTAGTTAAAAACGAGGCCACTGTTAATTTTGCTATCTAGACAGCAAAGTTAGTTGACCCTACTACAGGGGTCGGTAACCTTTTGAAAGGGAAGATCCAAAAGTACCAGTTTACGAAATTTCCCGGTTTTTAAAGAGCCACTAATTTTTTTGCTTCAATGTAATAGTATATGATTAATATATATTTCATTTTAAATTGGGAGGGTGATTTTAGTTGAGGAGCATTTTAACCCAACATTTTTTCTGTTGGGTAAAAAATCACTATTTCCTCCTTTCGGGCAGGGTACTTTTTTACATCAAGTTTTAGATGCACGTACACATTGTAAATTATTTTTAGTGAACGTAATTTCCAAATTTTGTATAAACGATGTGAATTCCTGGAAAAAGAGGGTCTGGGGTTCCTTCCCCAGAAAAAATTCTAGAAATTGCCCCCCTTCAAAATCGCGTTTTAGCTTATTTTTGCCTTTTTCGATTGCACCCTAAGAGCACCTCTCATTATTTTAATGGCAAGTGACAGAATTTTCAAGGAAAAAAGTACAGTCATAATAAACAGCAAACTTTCGAGGGGGGTGTGGATCCCACTTCAGAAAAATTTTGGAAATTTGCCCCTAAAAATAGTGTTTTCATTAGTTTTTAGAACTTTTATAACGACTAAATAAGGATCACTCCTTATAAGTCACATAATTTTCAAGGAAAATCAGCACATATTCCGAAATTGTTAGGAGTGTTAAGGAGTTCTCCCCCAGAAATTATATGGAATTCTTATCCTTAAAAGTAGAGTTTTGATTTTGACTCATCTTGAGAACTTCAAAATAAATTTTCTGACTTTTTAAAAGTTTTGATTAGTAAATTACTAATTTTTTCGTATGGAACTGGAGAGCCGCAACTTTACATTGAAAGAGCCGCATGCGACTCGCGAGCCACAGGTTGCCGACCCCTGCCCTACTACGTCAGTAACAAAGTAGTTCCCATCACGGTGTCTGAATTTCGGGTGAAACGAATATGGTCAATTTTAAAATGCGATTATTTCGTTAAACCCATGTATATGTAGATTTTTTGGCCCAATACAATTACTAATGATAAATTATTAAAAGAAGCGAAAATGAAATCAATAGAACAAGAAATTAAAATGAGGAGATGGCGCCTTACTGGCCATGTGTTAAGAATGGAAAGAAATGAAATTCCAAGTGTTGCTATGGTATGGAGTGGGCACCAGTGGGAAGACGAAGAAGAGGTCGCCCAAGACTAACATGGAGAAGGCAAATGGAGAGAGAGAGAGAGAGAGAGAGAGAGAGAGAGAGAGAGAGAGAGAGAGAGAGAGAGAGAGAGAGAGAGAGAGAGAGAGAGAGAGAGAGAGAGAGAGAGAGAGAGAGAGAGAGAGAGAAAGCGGGATGGACCAGCTGGCAGGAGGCAAGAGTGGCTGCAGCGGACAGGGCAGGGTGGAAAGCAAGACTCAGGGCCTTTTGTGCCACAAGGCACTAAGACATGATGATGATGTATATGTTACGGGCAAAATGACTAATTGGGCATTATTAATAATGCCCGGGCAATGTGATAAATTCAACGAAATTTATGAATGAAATTTATCACTTTGCCCGCTTCCCCTCTGAACATTATTTAGCATTAATCAACCAATTAAATAACCAATTAATCACTTTGCCAGTAACATATATATAGTGTCTTTTTATCACGATTTGCGTACCAAATTTCCTCCTATCAACCCAACAGGCTTTGTGTTTTCTCACTTTCCTCTTCCGCGTAGTGACGTACTGGGTTCAGGAAACGTTGCTGTGAAGTATAGATGTGTAATTTGTTTGCCGGTGAGGACACGATGTCATTGAAGGTTATGAAATTTTTTATAACTATTATAATGATTATGTAAGCATGAAGACTTTCACAGCCGGTTTGATTAATGAAATTCATTTCTTTCGGGCTTGTAGGCCGTGGTCTAAAATAAAATAAAAGGTCCAGACGTTTCGTCGGAAGCTGTGTCCGACATCATGAGTGGAAATAAAACAAACATTAGTTCACCGATTCAATAAGTTTGGTTTGGACGTTGCCAGAGGCTTCAAAATACGGCCGTTAGGAGATTTAAAGAGAGTTCGCCAAGTCTACTAACGGCCGTATTTTGAAGCCTCTGGCAACCTCCAAACCAAACTTATTGAATCGGTGAACTAATGTTTGTTTTATTTCCACTGATGATGTCGGACACAGCTTCCGACGAAACGTCTGGACCTTTTATTTTATTTTAGACCACGGCCTACAAGCCCGAAAGAAATGAATTTCATTATAATGATTGTTATAAAAGAAACCTCCTAGAGCTAATCAAGATTCTATCAGTTTTCAATTTTTATTGTTAAGGATTTCGACAATTGGTTGACAATTGATTCGACAAGGATTTTCGACAATTGGTTGACAATTGATTCGACAAGGATTTTCGACAACTGGTCGTTCAATGTTTTAAAAAAAATTATGTAAAATTGTTTTATTGCTCAGTCTCTCTTTTCCACCACCACTGTAAACGGATTTTTTATATATTGTGTGTTGTTTTTCAATAAATAAATAAAATATATCTCGAAAGCTTCTTGAAGTAACGGAAAGTTTCTCACATTTGATAGAAAAGAAAAAAATAACCGGCGACAGTGCTGCCGGTTAATTTCCGTCACTTGAAGAAGGAATTAATTTTTTAGAGCGTAACTTACGGTCCATGTCGTTGTCATTGTACTCTTCGGGCAGCAGGGTGGCAGCGGTGCTCTCGACGGACAGAGAGGAGGACTCCTGGGGTAGCGAACAGGTGTCCCGGTAGGCGGCCTTGTTGCGGTGGTTGAGGCGCCGTCCGCCCCCCTCGGGCAGAAGAGATGGAGGAGGGTTGAAGGAGGTACGCTGGCAGTGGCCTACAATAAGGAACGATAGGCAGGAATGAAAGGGAGATAATTTCAAAGTAGATTGACTTCTAAAAGGAGAATTTCACCATTTATCGCTGGTTAAGCGGACAATAAGTGTAAACTCACAACTCTCAAGCGTCACCTCCAACCGTGGACCGGTTTCGTCCTTGTTAGGACTCATCAGCACGGTATAGGATGGTAACGCAAGAGAAAGGAGGGCAAGTGGAGGGGGTGGAGGGGGTGATTGAGTGGAGGGGGTGATTGAGTGGAGGGGGTGATCATTGATGAGTGGAGGACTATACTCTATTAATTTAGAATTGGCGCTTGAGAAATAGTGCTTTCCCCCACGCTAGAAGCGTAACCATAGTTACGATCTTCACGCAGCCAATAGTAAGCCTTCTTCGTCACTTTGACGAGGATAGTTGCTATGGTTACCGATCGGTGGTGGGGGAAGGAAACATTTCCAAGCGCCAGTTCAAAATGAACAGAGTATAATCAATGGTCACCACTTTTTCAGTTATAGTCGGCTAGACTAGTACTTGCCCTCCGCTCTCATGCGTTACCATCCTATACCGTGCTGATGAGTCCTAACAAGGACGAAACTGGTCCACGGTTGGAGGTGACGCATGAGAGTTGTGAGTTAACACTTAGATTGACTTCTATCTCTCTTTAAAATACGTTTTGCCTGTGTTGGTCAAAATTAATTCCTAATTTACAAATGGAAGACTTTGGTGGGGATGTGTCCGAAATCGGGCTGATCTAGGGATGGAAAGCTTTCGTTTAAGACCTAGTTTGTCCAAACCGGTTTGGTCGTTTGGGCTTGCGGCCGTCTGAAAGGAATGTCTAAATAGAGTTAACATTGGAGCAAAGTGATAAGAACACATAATTTACGAATAGAAGGCTTTAAGGAATGCAACCTAAAGTGGGCTCATCTAGGGTTGGAAAGCTTTTCCTTAAGACCAAGTTCGTCCAAATTTGTTGGGGCATTTGGGATGGCGACTTATACCACTATCACTCTGAAGGCTCATTTACTCTGGTCCACTTTCGTTGTTCATCATGAGTGGATCACTACTGCGAATCGCTCGTTCGTCTTAGAAAAATGAAGGAGTAAGGAGTGAAACGCCAATTCTCACTTTTCACTTTGGATGATTCCTCCTAAATGGAGACCAAAAGGGAAAAGTCTGATGAACCTTTACACTTTTCATTTGAATGAATCCTCTGAAATGAATATATGGAGGCTAATTCAGACTTTTCCCTTTTTATGTGAATTTTGTAGGAATCATACTAACTGAAAAGTGTGAATTGGAGTTTCACTCCTTACTCCTCCCTTCACTTTTTTATGCAAATAAGCAAGATGAGCAGTGAAAGTGAAAAAGTGTGAAAAAATCCTTAAGGCTCATCTACACTCTTAAACTTCCATCAAGAGTGATTCTCACCGAGGAATCGCAAATTTGCATAATAATAACTCAGAAGAGTGAAATTATGATTCGAGGCTCATTCAGGCATATCACTTTTTGTGTTCTTTTCAGATGATCCAAATTGAAAAGGGAAAATTGGCGTTTCACTCCTTACTCCTTCACGTTTCTAGAAAGAAAAAAATAGGGATTCATTGGATTGACTCACTCAGAATAACGAGTGAAAGCGAAACAGTGTGTAGGAGCCTTTACTCTTGTCAGTTAGGATGATTCCCCCAAAATGAAGGTTAAAAGTAAAAAGTATAATTGATCCTTTTAAGATTCAAGAAAGAAAAACTAGGATTCACTTACATACATAAATAATAAAAGAATGCATGAGAGATACTTTATACCACGAATGAAAAAAAATAACCTTTAAATACCTGTTTATTTGAGGGTAAGTTGTTATTTTCTAAGTATAAAAAAGTATCACATTGAAATAAAATATTAGTTTAAATAATTTTTATTGGAAAAAGTAATCTTCAATAAGTTAGCTAAGGTAGTACAAGGAAAAAAACGTAAGGGGCTCAGTAAAGGGATCCTCCAATACAATATCTGAAAAGTTAATTAAGAAAACAAATAACTTCTCTACATAAAAAGTATATATTTTAGAGAAATACAGTGGTTATTTCATGCTTAACATAAAAACGATGTAAATGTTACTTTGGCACTTTAGAAAAAATGTAGAACTAACAAAAGAAAATGTTCGACATTTCAAACCTTTTTATCAAACACTGAGAGATTAAAACCTTATTTCAACCAAAGTGATTATTTTTATAATATGTCTGTAATTAGTTCTCAACGGATATATTTTTTCCTCTTGAAGCAAAACAAAAAACCATCTGTGTCTGAGTCAAGTTTATAGGACTCTTGAAAGGAACATATAAATGAGATTTTTCGGCTGCTAGGTGAATCTTTAAATATTGAACAACTTCCCCTTTGACGGGCTCTCCGCTATTACAAATGCTCATATAGCTCTTCTTAAAAAGCATCCATTAGTTAAAGTTCAAAGTAAAGCTTAAAAAACGAGCACATAAAAGATTCACTTCATGATTGAAAAAAATCACTCTTTAAAAAGGTCGGTTTTTTATTGTTTTTTAACTGAAGTAGTAGTTAAGCATTTAAGAGAAATTATACCAGATTTTTAAATGTGGATTCAATTGTCATAAAAACCTGAACTGTAGAAGAATAAAAATTGGAGATAAAATGTGATTTATAGTTTTCATAACTGGTTTAGTATTAACCATAGAATTTCAATGCTTTTCATTCTAGTATTTTCACAATTTTCCTGTTATAATACTTTACCTATTTCCTACCTAAAGTGCCCGAGATTATCTTTGGAGCCTATAGAAATTCTGCAGCGGCTATATATGTCTGTTATAAGAGTTAAATCTTATTTCTATACTAGATACTGTAAATATTAAATTAAAATGGACATTCACATTTTTCGATTGTGAGAATCGATGAAAAAAATGCCCCTTTTACATTAAGTTCTAAATATATGTTTGGAAAATTTCATCTTACTAGGTGTCCAAGTCAAAAATTCGCAATCAATAAACTTATGAAAAGTTTTTTTCAATATATCGTCGCTGTTAAATCAAACCGGCATATCTGCAAAATGCACAATTTTCAATAGAGCGCTTTAAAATTTTGCATCTGATACTTAAAATAGTAATAAAAATGTTATTTTGCTAGATAGTTTAGTTTAACTTAGACGATGGACATCTGCCCACCTTGAAGGTTACTGTTGTATTGCGCAATAGATCTGTCTTCTGAATCTGATAAACAAAATGGCTATTCCCGATTACAGCCATACCGGTCCACGCGATCTGACGGAGTTATATTCAACTTAGCTATATGCCGGTTTGACATAAAAATAGACGGTGGAAAAGGGAATTTTTTGACACCAATAACTCAAAAACTCAATTTTTGCATGCCGGTTTGATTTTATAGCGATGATATGTTGTATCGTTATGTACCTATGCGAATCTGAAGACCCAGCCTCCATTCATGAAGCTTTTAATAGCTTATAGGTATTGTGAGAGGAATTTTAATCTCCCCAATAAGTAGTTAGTCACTTCAGTTATAAATTTTGATACATAGCTTAAAGAATTGGGGTGCTTGCTCCAACTCCAACAGATTTATTTCCAACTCACCTTCTAAATCCCAATAGATTTTCATTGGAGTTAACTCTTTTTTTCTGTAAGCACCTCAATTACGAAAATACCATCTTAACCATCAAAAATCACAATGGGCAATGCCAGCATTTTTTAAAACAGAAAAAAATGCATTTTTCCAGTAAAAGAAATAGATTTAAAATCAAAAATTGACTTAAAGAGTTTTAAAAAAATTAGTTAGTTCATTATTATAAAATAAGAATCGAGACAGTCCCTCTGCATTTGTTTAGGATTGAATGACGTCATATCTGTTTCGGCCTTACTTTAAAGTGAAAATCAATGATCGCTTCGAATCCTGATATGTTGAAAGCAAATGTTTAGGATTGAGTACGTCATAATTTTGACGTTTTGCGCCCTTTTTCTAAAATCATACTTTAAATTAAATTGAAAATAAATTAGCATCGTAATTTAGAAAACAAATTGCGCGTATATTCCTCTCTTTGATACCTCTATCGAATAAAAAAAATACTGGAATTCCCCCATTGAGAAAGTTTTTCTCTCTTACTGGAATGTAAATAATGAACTAAGTTTTCCCTCAACCAAAAGTTTGAAAAGGGATAGTAAAACCTACAGAGTATAGAGCCTAACACATGATTCATCTCCATAGACGATAATGGCAATTTTTTACAAGGGATTTCCCATAGACAACTTCAAGTACATCGGACCGCTTCCTATAGTTCCACGTCACTCCTGTTCGGACCTGGAAAAAGTTGTAACCTCCCCCGAACCTTACCGAAATTTACCCGAACCTTATGTATTGCACCTATGGAAGCTGGCAGTGGCTTCCCCCGAACCAGGTTCGCAGGTTCGGGCACTTTTTCCAGGTCCGCTCCTGCTACGGCTCTGTCATTCGCCCACTGAAGCTGTCACTCAAATCCAAATCGGAAGTGGAGGGAAAAGAGCAGCACCTGTCAGCACCGATGAAATTAAAACGCCGCTTGATAGAAGTTCCATATCCAATTAGGAATCACTTTCGCATTTCGCCTTCTCTGATTGGCTGCCAGTGAAATTAATTATAATCTGAGAGCTGAATTGAATTAAGTACCTAAAGAGAAAAACGGCCGTTCGGAATCTCTGTTAGATCTTTACTCTGTGGTAAAACCAGCGCAAAGGATCGAAAAAAAACCATACTGATACACTTGAGTCCTTAGTTTCAAAACCAGGTAGATCCATTTTGACACAGCTTTGATAAAAGAGTAGACCATTTGGCGACTGCGAATCGGTCACCAAATGGAAGACTAGTTGGCGCTATATCACGGCCGGTCGCCGCTCCGGCCGCCATGTTTTACCATGACTCAAATGAAGATTAACCCAAGAAAGAGGGCATATTCACACATCCCAACGGTTGGGTCCTGACGAGCTTATTGCGCATGCTCGGGGAGAAAAAATGGATCTTCTTTAGATAATTTCTATCATTAATGAATCCCCGCTGGTGCAGTGGTAGAGCGCGTGCTCAGCATGCGGTAGGTCGCGGGTTCTGTCCCTGATTTATTGTTTTATTAAAATTTCTAAAAAAAACAGCTAAAATAAGTCCACACGCATGCGCACTATGCTCGTCAAGACCAAACCGTTGGGATGTGTAAAAATGCAGAAAAAGGATGTTATAACAAGTTATTACGATTTCAATATATTCCACTGGCTCTGCGGTATGGTGCACGCTCTGCATGCGGGAGATACATTTTTCGATCCCCGGTAATTATCTAATTTAAAAATAAGAACAAAATTATGTTTCGTAACTCACTTAAGTGTTATCATTTGAGTCGTGGGAAAACATGGCGGCCAGAACGGGTGACCGGCCGTGATATAGCGCCAACTTGTCTTCCATTTGGCAACCGAGTCGACTCTTACTGAAGCTGTGCCAAAATGGATCTACCTGGTTTTGAAACTAGACGATTCACGTAAGCTTAGACATTTGAATCCCCCTCACCTGCATTCCCCTTATGCGTGATGAGGCCGAGAGCCAGCAACCAAGAGCGGGCCCCCAGCTCGTCTTCTGCCGCCAGCAGCAGAGGCGATCGGCCTTGGCACACGATGACCAAGGCGTAAGGGAAACGGCTGGAGTCGGACGTGAAGCCGATGTGGGCGCACTGACCGAGGTCCAGGATGAGTCTGGGGCCTGCGATGCCGAGGGGGGCAGCGAACAACTCGTCTTTCTCGTACATCTCCAGACAGGGGCTGCGGTCTTGAGTCTCGTCTCGAAGCACGAAGTAGCGCTTGTGCCAAGCCTGGAAGAGGGAAAGAAGGGTTATATTTGGGTTTAGTTGTATTTTTTCAGTTTTCTTGAAAACATGTAAAGACACTCTTGAAGTCCCCCCTTGGACCCAAACAGCTTCTCAAAATGAGTTACATACAACTGTACTTCAACAAGTCAAATTTCAAAATTTTTCTAGGGGTGGACCCCCATGCCAGCGGTACCACAAAGGGATCTTGCGTAATACTTTTAGAAAATCCCAAAGAATTTGACATTTTTTCCAAAAGGTAAAGGTGAATATCTGGAAAAGTGCCCTTTCCTCTCTTGGACCCGTGCTGGATCCGCTCCTGGTTTCATTTAATATCAGATATTAAATTGTGAAAAGTCGTTGATTAAAAAATAATCAGGGTTCCGCGATCATTGGCAACAAATTTGGGGGTTCCACGACCAAAATAGTTTGGGAACCACTAGTGTAGCTTATCCCCAAATCAAATGAAATTTTTAAAATGTTCAAATTTCATAAATGTGTTCAGGGGAAAGTGAGTCAATTAATTCATATGTTGCTGTTGGTACTACTTTATCAGATCGTTTACGAGACCACTTTTAGGCAACGAACAAATTCGATTCTGCAAGTAAATTTGACGTCCATGAAAGCTGATTCTAAGAAAAACAAATTTCAATATTTGATAACTTGTAATTGACTCATAACCCATCTTCCACCCATAATCCATTGGCTCATAACCCATCTTCAATTATAAAATAATTATCCTAAAAATAAAACAGATGGCAATCCAATCATGGTGGGAAATGAACATGAACCGTTCTTACACCTCGATTTAAATTTTGAACTTATACCACTATTATTCTGAACAATTCATTCATATAAAAACACAGTTTTTAACTTTCAAATCCCCTTTTTTTAAACATCCAAGCCAAGTAAATCCTTCTTAAACACTCCCTCACAAAACCATAACCTTTCCGCTTCAAATTCAGTACCTAAAAACAATCACAGATACTATCTACTTAGATCCCTTCGGTACAGATGATCATAAGGCCTCGGGCTTAGACGTCGCGGACAAAATGACGGTCATAATGGTGAAGAATGGGCCTTGCACGCATTCGGTAAGACCCCCTTGGCAGGTGGCTTTAACAATGTCATCAAGCACCAAACGCATCACTTTTACCCCTTTTCATCTTTTTCTCTTCGCTAATAAGTGGGCTTTTTCGGGACAAAAATAATGGAACTGAACTCGGAACATATTTCATGCGTTTGGAACAATTCCAAACGGAACGTCTTTGCTGTTTATTTTGCATTTCCTCTCGCTTTTATGTAATAAATTTACGCATTTCGTACTACTCCCTTGAAGCTAATGTTCAAAGAATGCACACACACACAAAAAAGAAGACTGATTTTGAAAACATGAAGCTGTTTTACTGAATTGAGATTGTATATTTTGAAAGAGAATACGGTATCGCATCTGCCCTCTTGTTGAATATTTATTTGGAAATCCAAACAATGTAGGGGTATAAAGTGTATTATTCGTTTCTGCTCCTATGTTATTGTTCCCAAATAAAATACTAACATCTCTTCAAGCGTGATATTAGTTTCATTCTTATTTTCTCGTTTATTATAGATTTGGAAGAACAATAAATGAAGTAAGGATTTATACCAATGACATAAAACAAAATCTCACCGAGATATTCTTAAATTACCCAACTGAATAAATCTAATACATTATTTCAAATAAGAAAAAATTCACGAGAACAAGTTATTGACGTTTAACATGATAAAAGATTGGCATTAGATTTGGGCCATAAATTTTATGACTCTCATGTGGCAATAAAATTAGCTTTCAGTGTTTTACGAATATTAGTATATTTCTTTGGACTGATGAAGATGTTCTACTGAATACCTTAATCTAAATATACCTACAAAAACTTCCTATTTTATCTTTTAACAAGTGATTCCTGCAGTGTTTGCATCTTGTATAATATCTTTATTGCCTATTAAGGTTTTGTGTTGAGAACCTATTAAAGATTCACCGCTAATAACTGAGATTAAGTAAACCTTCCCAAGGTGCTTCTAAAACTTGTTTTTACTGCTAATGTCAATGATACGATTAAACCTGTAACTTATTTTTTTACACATTTCCTTTTATAGAATTCAATGCCTCTCCTAATTAATATAGACGAGACTTAACAATTTTAAGTAATAAAAATTAAAAAGCAATAAAACAATGTCTAGACGACTTTAACTTCAAAAAGAAGACCACGAAGTGAAGGTTTGTGTCATGATTATGTTACAATGCAGTGGGGTCGTTTTTTCTCTTTAAATGAACAAAATCGGTCTTTGACCTTACCATGTAAAATAAATAATTTTGCAAAATTTGTGCTCAAAGCACATGGTTTTTCATCTCTTTTTGTAAAGAACTTATTACTACTTTTCATGTAGTGTTTGGAACGTAAAAATGCGAAAGTTTGTAGCAAAAGAAGTAAGAAGTTAATTAATAACAGCTCTGTAAAATCAAAACTACGATACGATAAAAACAATATTCCAACTCCTATATCTTTCATGTGGCACTTCAATATTGGCACTGATTTTCAATATTACAGAAGATACAGTTTTTTTATCCTTCCTACCATCTCAAAAAAATAGTCACTTATTCCCCCTCGTCGGGTCTGATTGACCCCATGCGTAAAACGTGCCTATGACTCTATTAAAGGCTAAAAATAGCTTAAATGGCAAAGTATTATAATTTTTTACTTCTAAAAAGATGCTTCAGAATAATTTGCCTATTTTTTTATGACAAATAATGACGAGAAGTTTAGCGAGCATTAATCCGTATTTCGTAGATTTTCTCTAAAAATTTGTTTTCACACTCAAAAAACAAACTAACAGGATCTCAAGCGTTTAATATTGATGGTGTTTACGTGGAACTTTTGGATTTTAGGATTTTCAATTATGCTCTTTCAGATTATTAAAATCAAAATAAAGGATTTCCAAATACAAAATGAAGTTTTGGCAGATTTTTCACATGCTTTTGAGGTTTTATGACTTTTTTTCGCATTAAAAAAGTTTTAAAGTGAAAATATTAAGCATAATTTTAAAGATAATATTAAGTCACAAAATTTGAGAACATGATTAAATTTTTATCAATAGCAGTTGTGCAAATTGAATTTTTCAATAATTTCTTTGGTCCATAATTTTTTTGGTTTCTTTAGTCTTTTCTATAATCTTTCTTTGTCGCTCCATTATTATCTCCCTAGGATTTGGTCAAGGACTTCCAATCTTATGTGATTCTGACTCGTCTAGGTACTATCCCCCTAGAGGTGAGACCCAACATTTATGGGACACACTGTATATCTCTTTAATAAAAATGTTTAATGTTTTGTGAAAAAAAATTACAGCCCTAGCAATCAACATTTCAATATTTTAAAAACATATTTTGAATTAAGTACCGTCTTCGGGTACTTTTAATTGAAAATAAACCCATTTCAGGCTTCCTTAAAATCCCCTCTTTAAAAATACACTTGTGCGTTTAAAGAAAATAGCTTTAAATAATTAAGGTTTATTATTTAAATATCTAAATTCTATAATACTCAAAGTGTGGTAGAACCCTGTAATCGGTTTAACTCATTAAATCGATGGGTATAAATTAGTTGGTTTATTAGGGTTTATAAAGCGATGAATTCCCATGATATTAGGGTATAAAGGGCTCGGATATAAATTTCACCCATTTCTAGTTAAAGCATTATTAGCATCTTTCAAAGGAAGTTGTTGGATTCTGAGTTTACGCGAAAGTCTTATTAAATATTTTGCGGAATAGAGAAATCAGCTTCAATTCCATGAAATGCTAAATAATTTCCATTTCACGGAAAAGAAAATCTTACATTATAATTAAGGTTTTCAGGAAAGTTCAAAATCGTATTTCCAGACTATATTCTGTAGTACGCTTATATTAGTGTTCAAATTTTTGTAACAAGTAACATAGTTTCATGGTGGTTAGGAGTAGGCATTGAGATAGTAATGTTTAGAAATACATCGTTCGGTCATCTATAATAAACGTACTTGGAACATTTAATGAATATTAGGAATTGCAGGGATGGAAATTATTCATAATACATCTGGAACGTTTATAATATTTGGCTACAGGAAATAGCTCTAATGCTAATCTAGATATGATACTAAATATGTTATTTATTCGATTAGTCTTTCACAGTTAATGAGGAAGTTGCATGATTTTTTATATTTTTTTAATCGATTCCTCTTGCAAAAATAAGCAACTACCCAAAATTTGAGGCCGATAGAGAAATTTTTTGATTGTCAAAAAAATTAACAAAAATCCCCTTTTTAAAAGCGCGCGAAAACGCCAAGAGTTTGGATGTGACGTCATCTTATACTAAACATTGTTGTAAAGCAATGGAGTTGATGGTATTATTGTTGACGTCATCTTATAGTTTAAACAATAAACGTTTTCAGTCACGTGTTTTTTTCTCGACTTTTAAATTAAAATATTTAATTACCTGTACATTTTTTTGAAAAACTGACTAGATATTTCATTTTACCATACAAAAAACCATACGGAACACTTGTTTGTTTTTGAAAATCTGACACATGCAACTTCCTTATTGCAATAACTCAAAAGTTAATGGAAAATACACATATCAATTTTTAGTTAGTTTATACACATAAAATTACAAGTCAAATACCAGATCGACGGAATAGAGTTGCTACTATCTTTAAGTAAATAAAGTTTCATAAAATACATTATAAATAATTTCATAAGAAACTCTACATAAATTTTAGTGTAGATAGTTTAAAACAGTTTATTATTCTTTACCTTGATAACTAAACTAATTTTGTGGATATAAATCAAATTTTCACTAAACACACAACTTTCTTTCATAGGTTGAATTTTTTATTCTGATATCTGATTATTTTTTTTGAGAATTTTGGAGAATAAGGACTAGCTAAATTACCCCGCTCTGCACTGGTTTAGTTCCTAATTTAGTTTTTATCAAATTTTATGTCTTTTCTCTTCTGGATTAGCAGTCACGTATCATCCCGTCGTCCCCGTTGAATTTTTTATATACCGGTTCCCTAACGATGTAAAAAAATACCCTTACTTAAATCCTCCCTTTCCCATTTAACTTTTGCTTTTTACTAATTTATCTATTCTAAGTGAAAAAATAATCCATTTGAAATCATAACAGTTAATCGAAAAATCTTGAAAATAATTTTTGTGAAGTATTTCTCGTTGTCCCTTTAAAATTCCACGCCAATTTTCAAAAATAACTCGATAAAACTCAGCAAGTAAAAATTATCCAAATCCTGTTTTTTTATTTTCAAAATAGTAGTTTTCTTTTCTTTATTAGAACGCATCCCGTCGACTCAGTTGTCTTTTTCATCCCGGTCCTTACTATTATCAATTTATCCATTCTAAGTGAAAAAAAACCCCAATGCAATTGAATCGTTACGATAGCCAACTTGCAATAATTAAAATTTAGTGAATGTATAAGTCTAGTAAACCATGCCCTATGAAACAATGAACTTTCAGCTCTGCTTTAAAGGAAACCTTTTACTTTAGTCCAGTAACTTTATACATCACCGCATGCGTCAAATCCGGTAGTTCTGATTTTTTGCAGACTTGTTTATGATGTTGGCCTAATGAATAATCCAAGTTTTAGACCTCGAGCGCCAAACGCAACTTTGTCAAAAATCGAAAAAACCACCGAAAAATCGAGTTTTTTCAAATTTTTGTAATTATAAACCTAAAGAACTAGTTTTTGAAAAAACTTTCTTATTACAAAGTTAAAGAAAACAAAATTTCCTACAAAATGCACTATTCAACTTTGATTTTCTGAAGAGTGGTTTTGAAGCTAGAGCGCGCTGAAAAACATCGATTTTTTTGCCTTTCCGCAAAAAAAAGGAAAACGCGCACTTCTACCCTCTACAAAATGAAAACTATTCATGTTATCAACAAAAATTTTATACCACGTGAAAGAGCATTAATTTTCTATAAATAACGTGCTTTACATTGTAATTTTTTTAGAAGGGAGGAGGGAGGGAAGCAAAGATCGATAATAAAACTCTCGCGCCTCGCAGACCAAACGGACTTACGCGGTTGTTAATCTGCAATCTGCGCTTTATTTCCAATATATTACCAATCAAATGGTTTGTTTTGGATTCATTGATGAATAAGCATGCTTAAAATAATAAATTTTTCATTTTATTTATGAAATATTGGGTGTTTTAGGCGGAATTTCGATCAATATTTTAAGTTCATATTTCAAATTATGAGGGTGTTTTAAGGAACGATTTTATATGTTTTTTGCATCGCTAAAATCCGAATTTTAAGTTTATTTTCATTTTCAAAGTCATCTTCACATCAAAAATTGCAAAAAATCTCAAATTTTTGCTCTTTTTTTAGGTTTTTCATCGATTTTTGAAAAAAATATTCATTTTATGAAACATATCATGCAAACAAATTAAATTACGTAAAATTTCCTATCAGATGCACTGGTTTATTTTTATCTTGCGATGAGCGGTGTACGTTTTATAGCGTTTTGAAAAAAGCAAGTTTCCTGTTTTTGTGTGAAGTCAGGAAACAGCAATAATTTAGCGCGCTCTAGCATCAGTATCTTTCATCATACAATCAAATTTAAATAGTGCATTTTGTAAGAAATTAAATGTAATTTCATGTGGTATAAACTATTTGTCGGTTACTTGTATTTATGTAGAGCTGTAGTGGGGTAAATCGAGGGTTCACCACTTTTTTGTAGAAAAACAAAAAAATCGCTACCATTCAAAACGCTATAAAACGTACACCGCTCATCCCAAGATAAAAATAAACCAGTGCATCTGATAGGAAATTGTACGTACTTTAATTTGGTTGCATGGTATGTTTCATAAAATGAATATTTTTTTCGAAAATCGATGAAAAACCTAACAAAAGAGCAAAAATTTGAGATTTTTTGCAATTTTTGATGTGAAGATGACTTTGAAAATGAAAATAATATTAAAATTCGGATTTAGCGATGCAAAAAACATATAAAATCGTTCCTTAAAACACCCTCATAATTTAAAATATGAATTTAAAATATTGATCGAAATTCCGCCTAAAACACCCAATATTTCATAAATAAATTAAAAATTTATTATTTTAAGCATGCTTATTCATCAATGAATCCAAAACAAACCATTTGATTGGTAATATACCGGAAATAAAGCGCAGATTGCAGATTAACAACCGCGTAAGTCCGTTTGGTCTGCGAGGTGCGAGAGTTTTATTATCGATCTTTGCTTCCCTCCCTCCCCCCTTCAAAAAAATAATAATGTAAAGCACGTTATTTATAGAAAATTAATGCTCTTTCCCGTGGTATAAAATTTTTGTTGATAACATGAATAGTTTTCATTTTGTAGAGGGTAGAAGTGCGCGTTTTCCTTTTTTTTGCGGAAAGGCAAAAAAATCGATGTTTTTCAGCGCGCTCTAGCTTCAAAACCACTCTTCAGAAAATCAGAGTTGAATAGTGCATTTTGTAGGAAATTTTGTTTTCTTTAACTTTGTAATAAGAAAGTTTTTTCAAAAACTAGTTCTTTAGGTTTATAATTACAAAAATTTGAAAAAAACTCGATTTTTCGGCGGTTTTTTTAATTTTTGACACAGTTGCGATCGGCGCTCGAGGTCTAAAACTTGGATTATTCATTAGGCCAACATCATAAACAAGTCTGCAAAAAATCAGAACTACCGGATTTGACGCATACGACCCCATGCTCTCAGGCGACAAAGTTACTGGACCGACTACTTCTTGTGCACTTATTTTTGAGAATATCTATATACAGGGTGTTTCAAAAAACCTGTAACGATAGGCTATGTCCTAAACTATTTCCCCTAGAACCATACTTCCAATGGAAGATTTTCTTCAAATGAGGTGAAGAACTATATGACACCAGTTTCAACTCCATGGGGGGTCTATTTTAGAAGATGCAGAAAATAAATTTTTATATGGCCCCCGTAGATTGAAACCCCCCTATGAGAAAAATTTTCTCCATTCATTTCTTAATCAGACACAAAAAATTTCATCTCGATATCTTCAAAATTCACCAAGAAATTAAAAGCTAAAATTCGTGACTTACACCAATTTATCATACCTAAGAATGACATAATTTTACTGCAAAATAGGGGCCATCCACAAACTACAGTTGAACATTTTAGAAACCAAACTACCATAAAACTTTGATTTTTTGAGGTGACAAGGACTACATGAAAACTCCTCCAATCAGCCATGGTGTTGAGCTCGCTCAACTAGGCTAATCCAGATAATCTCATTTTGCGTTAGGATTTGTGACGTCATTGGTTTGAAAGTAACCCTCCTACCAATCAATACTTATACCTAAATCAAGACTTATTTATAAATTACCTTGAGTTATCAAAAAGATTAAAAAAATATTTCTTGGAGCCCCGAAATCAGGTACTCCTTCATACCTATTAGCTACGTAAAAAATAATCGTAGCACGAGTGTGTGACTCCCAGAAACACTTGATACTCAGGAATCAATACATCTAAGTTTCGATTTAGCCAAACACTGCTTTATTGTTTAATAGAATGATGCACTTTTTAACTTGCGGACGGTCCCTTAAAAATATAAACCCGCCTATCTCAGTGAATTTTGAAGATATCGAGACAGAATTTTTTCTATCTTATTGAGAAGTGAATGGAGAAAATTTTTTCCATTGGAAGTTTCAGTCTACGGAGGCCGTATAAAAAGTTATTTTCTGCATCTTCTAAAATAGACCCTCCATGGAGTTGAAACTGGTCTCATATAATTCCTCACCTCATTTGAAGAAAATTCGCCATTGGAAGTATGGGTCTAGGGGAAATATTTTAGGAAATAGCCTATCGTTACAGGTTTTTTGAAACACCCTGTATCCAAATACCATTCATTCATTCATTCATAACACTCATCACGAAATCTCCAAAACTGCCGGACCGATAGGCTTGAAATTTGACGGAGACCTTCCATTGAAATAGCATTGTGCATTGTTGAAATGTATAAATTGCAGTGTTTACTTCTCTATATTAAGGCGACGTCTTGCCTCACTTGAATGAATATAACTGATTAACATTTATACATATTTTATTACTAGCTGTTATACCCGGCCTTGCACGGGTGGGATGAATAAATTAATTTTTTAAATATTTCTTAAAATACATTTATAATTTTGTAAATTAGCAATATTACAAATCATCCTGGTATCCCAGGCGCCTCTTTCCTATCCCAGTGTGTTCCCGGTAATCTTATCCCGGTGGTCACGGTAATTTTTCTAATCCCGGCGTTCCCGGTAAATTTCCTATCCCAGTGTTCTCGGTAATTTTTATAACCCGGTAATTTTTCCATCCCGATGTTCTCGCTAATTTTCCAATCCCGGTGTTCTTGTCACTTTTTACAATCCCGATGTTCCTGATAATGTTTAATATCTTGGTGCCTTTATAAAATAACCAATTTGTAACCATAGTAAAAAGTCTGGTAAATTAGTAAGTCTAGTGAACAAATTAACAAATTTAAAACCAGTGTTTAAAATTAAACTAAAAGATCTAGTAAATGAAAAAGTCTAGTGATCTGTCTCATTTGAAACAATGTTTTATTTTTAACTCGTTGTATGACTGGTAAAACAGGTTTTCAAACACGGAAAAATAAGTGAAAAAAAGCAGGAAAAACGGGAAAAAAAGAATGAAGGACTGATTTTCTCTTTATAAATTATAGCCCATGTCCTATTCTGATGTATCAGCTACATTATGGTAGAATTTCATTAAAATCCATTCAGTAGTTTTTGCGTGAAAGAGTAACAAACATCCAGACAAACATTCACAATTATAATAGTAGTAGGATTTACAACAAAATTTAAGAAAAACAGTGTGAATATCTGTATTTAAATAATAAAACAGTTATCAGAAAACCGAAGTAAATTAAAATAATTAATTTACTTTCTTTAATATTTTAATTTCTCAGAAAAATATATTTAAATAGCAAGAATTTAAAAGTTTCCGAGGAAACAGAGTTGTACCGGGAACACCGAGATACGAAAAGGTACCGGGAAAACTAGGATACGAAAAGGTACCGGGAAAACCGGGGTATGAAAAGGTACTGGGAACACCCGGATATGAAAAGTTTCCGGGAAAACCTGGTTATGAAAACTATCGGGAACACCAGGATATGGAAAAAGTACTGTAGACACCGGGGTTATTGGTGATTCGAAAAATCGGACATATAACTTGGGAGAACTTAAAAAAATGAATTAATACACTCCACCCGTGCAAGGCCGGGCAAATCAGCTAGTTAAATATAATATTGCTTTAATGCTGAACTAGATATGATATTTAATAGGCTATTTATTTGATTGGTCTATGTTATTGATGTTTCGTAATAGTGTTTTTTGTGTAATATAAGCAATAGTTTAATATTAAATTGGCAATAACTCTAAGAACAATGACAAATATACATACCGTAAAACGGGGTGAATCGGATCAGCGGGGTGAATCGGATCACTTTTGAAAAAAGTTTTTTAAATCATCATAGCTCCGGTTGTGTTATAGTTATAAAATCAGGATAACCTTTTAACCAGTTAGTTATAAAATCAGGGTAGGTAACCTTAGGATAACCCTTAAAAATAACCTTTTACTTAATATTGAAAAATGTTTTGTTATAACTTTCACCAGAAAATTAAATCCCTACTTACATAATTATACAATAAACAACACTGTCTCATTTCAAGAAAAACCAATATTAAAGATCTTGGTGTTATCAATGAATCAGGTTTTAATTTTAACTTGCATATTCGTGAAATCACATTAAGAGCCAATAGAAATCTTGGAATCCTAAAACGATCAACTTCTAATTTTAATGATAGTAATGTAATGTTTAGTCTTTTTGATGTTTTAGTTCGTCCTATCTTGGAATATGGAACTGTGATCTGGAATCCTTCAAGCAAATCTTTAATTAAATTAATAAAAAAAGTACAGAATAATTTTCTACGTCATATTTCTTTTAAATTCAAAACCTCTTTTGACTAACCTATTACTCTAGAATGCAGAAGATCATTAACCATATTTAAGTTTTTCATTAATATTTTAAAAAAACAATATTGATTGCCCTACTGTACTACAACAAATAAGTTTATACGCCCCCTGCTATAATACAAGGAAAAAAATTCTATTAATTAAAACTTTTTATTCAAAACAATACTTAGAAAATCAATCTATAAACCAGTTTATTAAAATAGTAAATAGCCTACCGGATCACAGCGATATTTTCTATGATAAATTTGTCAGACTTAAAAAAGATTTTCTTTCAATTTATATTTAATTTGTGTATTGTGTGTATTTTATATCGTACTTGTATGTGTTTTATATTTTACTGTGTGTTTTTGTATTGACCTACCATGTAAAGGGATTTTTAATCTGTATGGTGGATGAATAAATAAATAAATAAATAAATAAATAAATAAGTTCTGACTTATTCTACACATTGTTCAGAAGTTGTTTCAGCCATCAAAAATTATTTTGCGATAATATCTTAGGTCTACCACGGCTTTGAAGTTGAATACAAAAAACGTCACAAAAACGTGGCTGTCAAAACTTGACTTATTGCACCAAAAAAATAACTTTCTTTTCTCAATTTTCGGTATCTCCCGTGTGGTCCCAACTCTTCCAAAAATTTCTATGCAATCAAATTTTAAATATATGTTAATTCCGATTTTTGCTGAATTTTTTAGTAAAGCAAGTCCATTCCGACTACTAATGCGGGGTGAATCGGATCAGTCGTAAAAATGTGTGTTTGAAATTTTTTTTGAAAAACTGGTAATAGGTGGAGATTTCAAACAAAAGGGATTTTTTTATGTATATTTAAGAATATAATGTATGGTTTTGGTAGTTCTGGTGGTATTATTTCTTCTCAAAAAAGCGATTAGAAAAGAAGACCGCAAATGACGAATTTAGTTAAATTTTTTCGGTCGCTTCAAAAACTGGAAAGAATGCATGATTCATGGCTAATAAAAGTTTTGTTGTATGTTTACATTAATGTGTCAATGTTTTAAGGTTAACCGATAAGTTTTAGATGGGAAATTTTAATATCAAACATAACATCTATTGCGAAAAACCTCTCTCAGTGTTTGTTGCAACAACACTTCTGTCTTTGTTGCAACAACAATTTCTTTCGATTGACCATGGTCGTCTAGGTGTCTACTATCCCCCTAGAAGTGTGACCCATTATTTATGGGACACCCTGTATATGTATACAGGGTGTCCCATAAATAGTGGGTCACACTTCCAGGGGGGATAGTAGACACCTAGACGAGTCAGAATCACATAGGAATCGGGGGTCCCAGACCAAATCCCAGGGAGTTAAAAATGGAGCGACACCCCAAAAAAATTATTGAAAAATTCAATTTGTAGAAGAACTGCTATTGGTAGAAATTTAATTATGGTCTCAAAAATTGTGGTTTAATATGATCTTTACAATTATCTCAAAAGTCTTCACCTTAAAATTTTTTTATTATTAAAAAAGTTAAAAAACCACAAAAAAATGTGAAAATTCTGCCCAAACCTCATTTTGTATTTCGAAATCATCTCTTTTGATTTTAAAATCTGAAAGATCATAGTTGTGAACCCTTAAGTCTAAAGTTTCACGTAAAAATCATGAATATTAAACGCTTGAGATCCTGTTAAAGTTCGTTTTTTGTGTGCGAAAACTGGTTTCCTATGGCCGTTTCCAAAACGACAGTCTGCGGACGAAAAAAACGGACTTATACCGTGCTTAAACAGGATCTCAAGCATTGAATATTGATGGTTTTTACGTGACACTTTGGACTTAAGGGTTTACAACTATGATCTTTCAGATTATAAAATCAAAAGAAAGGATTTCGAAATACAAAATAAGGTTTGGGCAGAATTTTCACATTTTTTTGTGGTTTTTTAACTTTTTTCATAATAAAAAATTTTTAAGGTGAAGACTTTTGACATAATTTTAAAGATCATATTAAATCACAATTTTTGAGACCATAATTAAATTTTTACCAATAGCAGTTCTTCTACAAATTGAATTTTTCAATAACTTTTTTGGGGTGTCGCTCCATTTTTAACTCCCTGGGATTTGGTCTGGGATCCCCGATTCCTATGTGATTCTGACTCGTCTAGGTGTCTTCTATCTCCCCTAGAAGTGTGACCCATTATTTATGGGAGACCCTGTATATGTTTGTCTTTTATACAAATCCACATTTTTCTTCCGATCTGCACCAAACTTGGTAAACATACGTAAAAAAACTCAGAAAAAAACATAGGCTATGTTTCGAAAACTTTAATTGACCCCTTGACCCTCTTTTGACCCTTTTTATGGTAATTTTGCTGTAATAGCTTTATTTCTCCTCACCAAGAGATCTGCTTACTCCATTGTTACAAATAATATTTAACCTTCCTACCCTCTTGAAAAAATAGTCACATATTCCCCTCGTGGGGTCTCTGAGGACCCCATGCGTAAAACATGCCTATGACTCTAATAAAGGTTAAAAATTCTTTAAATGGAGAAGAATTGTCATTTTTTATTTCTAGAAAGATGCTTCAGAATAATTTATCCAATTTTTTTGGTATTTTTCTCATTTTTGTCGTCTTATTACGGCTTAATTGGGTTTCTTTTGATACACGTTTTTTATATCATCTGGACCTTCAAACAAGAATCAAATTACAGAAATGAACTACATTGAAGTTGTTTTACTTAAAATATTTATAATCACACTGTTTAAAGCATACTAGTTGATATACCCGGTCTTGCACGGGTAGAATTTAGTAGTTTATTTTAAACGATTTATGAAGCTGCATATATTCTCTATTCTGCATTATCAGCTACCTGTCACTCCAGATTAATTTATTTAGTATTATGAAACATTTAAAGTTTGGATTCTTCTTTTTAAAATTGAAATAATACAAAAAAAATGATCGGTTCAGATTTCTTAGTGATATCAGTATCTCGCTTGCTTATGTAAGTTTTAACATAAAATTGGTTTTTTTTCTTGATAATTCTTCGAAATCACATTCTGGACTTCCGTAAACACTCAAAAATATTTGAAAGCATTCTTATTTTTCAAAGAAGACTGATTATAAAAACCTATTTACAATCAACCATGAATTTATATTGTTTTTGTAAAGAATGTGTTCAACAGGAAGTAATGGCGACAGTTGTCTGAGTTTTTTTTGCTGCAACTGTTAGATACTCAAAAGATTTCTATAAATAGCATATTTTTCTTAGAATGTGAATAAAAAATTTAAGAAATAGCGAGTGATTCAATGTATTTAGCCACAATCTATTCTTTTTGTAAAAAAATGACAATTTCTACGAAAATATCTTTCTAATATTTCTCCAAACGTTCTAAACAAACATGCAAACCTTTTTTTATCTATAATACAACAAAAAATAAAATACTAAACTTTATTTGATACTGTTTTACCGCCATTCATGACTGGGGTCTCAGAAGACCCCAGAGGGGGAATATGTGACTATTTCTCCCAAGACACTTAAAAATGGAATAATAACTCCAAAATTTTTACCCATTGTAAAACTTTGAGTAATTAAGGAATAGTAGCATCGGAAATTGTCAAAACAAAAATGCATGGGAGATATCAAGCGTCAAAGTGCGTCTGGGGTCGAAAAAGACCCCAAAGGGGTAGGAAGGTTAATGCTAAACAACAAGTTTTTAATAGAAACACTAGGTACAAGTCTATTTAAAAATTATATTAATAACTTAAAAATCTATATCAATGAAATTTAAAAGTTTTAAGTATAGTTTAACACATTTTTATTTGAGAGTTTATCTAATTTTTATATTTTAAAAAGCTTTATGGAATGTCATTGTTGTTAACCCATTACTGCCTGACGTCCCTTTTTAGGGACGTTTTTTAAAAACCCTCCTATTTCTACAAAAAGTGTTCCTTTCAATTAAAATTTGCACGGATGTATCTCTGATCTTCATAGAACATTAAGAACACAAGAAGAAAGCAAAATTTTAAAAAATTTTCACTTTTTTTAAAGTTGAAAGATAGAATTTTTCAGAAAAGTGCTTTTTTAAAAATTTTAAAAGAAAAAGCTTAAAAATCCTAGTTGTCATTTAAAAAAAAATTCAATGCCGATATATATTACTGTTTATACATTAAATCAGTTGGGGATGTTTTTTTATTTTTCCAAAATATTTCATCTTGACCTTATTTTGGACAATCGAAAAGCGTCCCTAAAAAGGGACGTCAGGCACGAATGCCCCCGTGGTTTTCCCCATAGTGAAATGCTAGTGTTTCCTTCATTTTTTCATAAAAACGCGTTCGATTCTTATGAAATGAATTAAATAACTGATATTTATAAAATTAATTTAATTTTAGCTAATAAATTTATTATTTTTGTTTATTTTTTTTTGAAAATACTGTTATTTCTGCTAAATTAATGGAATAAAAAGTCTTGAATTATAAGGAATTAATTAATTTGTATTAATTAAATGGAATAAATTAATTATTTTACTATATTTATTACTTATGCAAATATATTCCGGTTATATTTTAATTAAAAGTTTAATAATTATTAGTTATAATGACCTTTTGTCATTAAAATTGCCAAAAAAGTCGCTTTTGTGATAAATTTTCGGCTTTTTTTCTAATTAGATGCCGCTTATCATTGTGTTCTATACTGCAGATCAATCTATATCATCTGGCTTGCTAATGCACATCCCACTAATGCTTGATTTTTGGGGAGAAATTCGTGTTCCGCACAATTAAATTAAATAAAATGATAAAAGTATGGGCATTTGAAAGACTTAAACTTCACAAATTGAGATATTTTGGTGGATTTGAGGTGTGTAAAAGTAATTAATACTTAATATTAGGTAACATATAAACAAATAATGCCTTTTTCAATTAAAAACCTTAATTAATTTGCAATTAACATAGATTTGGGAGGAAAACGTGATTTAGAGCATAAAAAATGCCCAAATTACGTTAATTAGGGTTAATTTTACAGTTAATTGGATAAATAATTAATATTTTTTGTTCATATTCATGTTACAGTGTGGTTCCGATCACTTTTGCTGCACTTAAAAAGGTAGAAGATGTTTTTGAGGCTTTAAAAAAGTTTTCTACCATGCGTTTACTATAGGGAAAAACAACGGGGGCATTCGTGCCTGACGTCCCTTTTTAGAGACGTTTTTAATTTTTTTTGTAGAAATTAAAATTTTAACCTGGAATTTTTTTCTCTATTTTTCCAGTTGTTTTGGGGCTATTTACTATGTTTTTACCAAATATTTAAGATAAATAAAAAGTTGGGCATTAATGGGTTAAGATAGTCTCCAAGAAAACGAGGATGTAAAATCAAAAGGTTATAATATTTCAGCTTTTAAGAAAGTTGGTTAACAAACCAAAAACTATTAAAACTCCCTTTCAACTAGAAAAGATTGATTTTATTTCCTTAAATTTCAAAATGGAATAAGCTTTAACTATTGAATAATTTCACGGAAAACGTTAATTCCTTCCTAAAGATATGATTAACCAAGGGATCTAAGCAATTTTAAATAATTTTTAGAATATTTTCTCCATATAAATGTGTAAATCATTCATAAAATTGTATTGCTTGAGAACTGAAGGAATTTTAAGGCGTACGTATACACTTGAAATCACGAAAATCGGACAAAATATCCAAATATTTTTTGTGGATTAAAAGTATTCTACAATTCTTTAGCTTTAAAATGATACCAAGATCAAGAAAATGTGTTCAATACTTCTTATTTTATGAAGGCTTAAATATCGCGCTTATCATAGAAACTGCATGTTATCAACATCTTTAAACTCAGTTTTTGAAGAATTGTGTTTTTCTCATTCTATGGTTCATTCAAAACACGATTGCACATCAGTAAATTGGTATATCGTGATTATTTTTTTATCATCATAATCTGTATAAAATAGCAGATGTTTTGACAGTTTTGTTTTTTCTTTAAAATTAAAATTTATTTTTTTATGTATTTTTAAAAGTTAAAATTTCAGAAAAAATCACGAATTTTCATGCTTCACTGATACAAAAAATCATAAAAAAAGAACTAATAGGTTTATCAAAAAAATAAAACTAACAAAACATGAAGAATAGTGTAAGGATTGAGTTCCAATAGAAATTATCTGATTTTAATAATTTGAACTTGAGTAATCATGTTTCAAAAATGATGCTAATTAGGTAATTATATAATGTATAAATATAATTTTTTTTGGAAAAATTGCCTAGTTAAGGTGTCTTGCATATTTTGTGCAAAAATCAGATTTTTAAAATGAAAATTAAAAATTTTTTTGTCAAGTGTATACGTACCCCTCCATCCGGGAACACCGGGATAAGAAAAATTGCTAGGAACATATGGATAAGAAAAGTTACCGGGAACACCGGAATATGAAAAAGACGCCTGAGATACCGGGATGATTGATAAATGCTGATTATACAAAATTAGAAATGTATTCGGGAAAATGTAAAAATAATAAATTTATACTCTCCACCCGTGCAAGGCCGGGCATATCAGCTAGTAATAGATTAAATAAATTGACTGGGGAATGTTTTGAATAATAGTTTTTTAGCAATAGCAGTCAAAACAAGACGCAATTGACAAAATCTTACACAGCAATATCAAAAATCAATACACACAACCCCTTCCTTGGGACCAAAAGACTCATCATGTCATCAATGACGAGAAAAAAACCTTCTCAATGATATTAATAAACGCAGCAATCTATTTCCATGGTTTCACGTCTCTGCAGCCAAGACATCTAATCACAGGGCATGAAAAATTAAGGAGGAGAGGGGAAACAAATGCAACATCCGGGGAAGGATAAAAATGGAACAATTGTTTTGCGCTCGGTGGGGGTGGGTTGCGGCAGTCCCATTCATCACATTGACTGTCATAAACCCCTCTCTTTGCTACTTTATTTCTCCTGGTAGATGGTGATTTTCTGAACACGGTCTTAATTTTTGCTTGCTTTTATGATTATTCGGATGAGAGGATTGTGTGCGTAAGAATTTTGGGTTTTATATATGGAAATAATGAGTCTTAATTTGCTTGCATGACAAAATTAAGTAATATTCGTGATTAGAAGGTCAGTGGTATAAGTCCAGCGAAGGTTTTATGTAACAATTGCTTATGTTGTTTTTATCGAGTAGTAATTATCAGGGAGGTTTTCAAGGTTAATTATTGAACTTTTGATTTAGGCAACTACCACATTTCGTATTTATGGACATAGGTTTTTTGTCATTCTTAGTTTTCTGTAGTGTGGTAAAAAACATTTTTGATGGAACCTGGCTGTTTTCAAAGGTGTCTTGACCTTTTTTTAATGCATTTTAGGTAAGTTCTGTATTTTTACATTGAATATACACTGGTAATTAAGTTTTGAATTAGATCAAATTCTCAGTTTTTTTAACTATCTAATGTTTAACTTTCCTACCCTCTTGAAAAAATAGTCGTGGGGTCTAATTGTACCCCATGCGTAAAAAGTGCTTCATAGTGACTTTAATAAAGGGTAAAAATACCTTAAATAGAAAAGAATATTAATTTTTTTACTTCTAAAAAGATGCTTCAGAGTAATTTTTCTAATTTTTTGGTATTTATCCCATTTTTTTGTTCTATTACGGCGTTATTTGGTTTCTTTCGATACACGTTTTTTTATAACACCTGAACCTTCAAGCAAGAATTAAGTTACAGAAATGAACCATAATGAAGTTCTTTTAATTAAATGTTTATAATAATACTGCTTAAAGTATACTAGATGATATACCCGCACTTGAACGGGTAGAATTTATCAGTTTATTTTTAAAGATTTATGAAGCTGCAAATCTTTTCTCTTCTGTATTATGAGCTACCAGTCATCCCAGAATAATTTATTTAGTAGTATGAAACATGTGAAAAGTAATTTCTTCTTTTTAAAATTGAAATAATTTTTCAAAAAATTATCGGTTCAGATTTGGTGAAACAGTGTCTGGCTTGTTTTATATAAGTTTTCAAAGCGAAATAATTTCATAATAATTTAAGTGGCATAATATTTATGACGTCGTATTGATTAATACACACCCCAATTATTCGTAAATAATCAAATAATGCAAAAAATATAAATATATTTATTAAGTAAACTTTTAAACTTAATAATTTTAAATATTTACTCCGTCATGGTTTTCAGTTGCTATGCAGACATCATTTGGTTAATACTTCGTAACGGCAAACTAAGTCCAACAATATTTGGAACCACAATAGTTTTTATGATTATATAATATCTATCCTCCGTGATATTTGTGAATTGGAATCTAACCAAAGCAACAGATGTTCCCATAGATTGTTACGCAGCAATCAAAGTAATTAAGTTAAATCGAGTAAAAAACAACAACTCCAGCATTAAAAGACAGATCGTATGACAAGTGAAGACCTCTGGGGAAGAATGGTTTTTGTCCATTTGAGCTCAGCTTTAGTATAGGTTGTCGGTTACCGTCTTTGACCACAGCTTAAACTTTTGGCCCGACGACAAACTTGCTTACTCGTGCGTGCTAACTCGTGTCGCGGCAGCCAATGAAATAATCGGAACCCTTTTTTTCGTTATAAAAGAAAAACTAATCATGGTAGAAGTACATAAATTTTACACACATATACCATTATTTTTTGCAAAAATATTGTCGTTTCGTCTTTTAAAAAATTCGAATTAGTTTTAGAATTATTAAGATTCTAAGTTTCAATTTTTTCCCTTTAGGCCAGTGTGCCGGGACAGAAGTTAAAGCTGTGGTCAAACATGGCTACCGTCAACTTATACTTAAGATGTGTTGAAATGGACAAAAACCATTCTTCCCCAGAGGTCTTCATATATGAGTGTAAAATATTGTACTTCTACTCTGATTAGTTTTTCTTTTATAACGAAAAAGTGTTCCAATTATTTCATTGGCTGCTGCGACACGAGTTAGCGCGAGTTTGGAGTCGAGCCAAAACTTTAAGCTGTGATCAAACATGGCGACCGACAACCTATACAAAGATGAGCTCAAATGGACAAAAACCATTCTTCCCCATAGGTCTTCAAGTATTGTTGAATTGTATGACAAGTTTTAGTTTTCCATATTTTGTTGAAAAAGCATTTGTTCGCATCTCTTATGATAAGTAACTTAAAGTAAATAAATAATTTTTCTAAATGAATAAGAAATAAATTCACTAATTTGAATTTAGTTTTCTTGAAAAATGTGCTTCGTTCACATAGTGCTTCAAAAATCTATATTTTAAGAAATATCTAACATCAATGGAAATCCACTATTTCAAAAATTATGGGAATCAAATTATCAAAATATTAAATAATTAATCTTCAAAAGAATGACCCACAAACATAGATTTATTTTATGAAAGGCTAAGTTTCTGCCTCTGAAGGAGGAAAACTTTATCAATATTGAACATTATTCATGAACTCTTTCTTTGTTATAAACCATGCCCTTTTATTCTCTCCCTTATCGTTACTTCTTAAATTTATCCACTCCAGAGAAATTTCATAAAGCTTCTCAAGTTTATTAATTTAGTCGAGCGAAGAAAACGTGATCAAATAAAGAAAAAAGGGAGCGTTAGTCAAATGAATTTTTCTGGGATATTTTAATTAGGAATAATTAATGCTGTTTCTATTTTTTGATAATTTAAACTAAGTGGAAGTGCTTTGATTAGAATAAGCTTCAATGGAACCTTATTGTTTTCACGATCGCATATCTTTTTCTGGTATGAATGCCGTTGCATATATTTACTATTATAATTAGATAACCTATGATTTCCAGTGATAATAACTCCTATATCTCCATTGAGAATTTCTTATTATATTATAATAGTCTTGTTGATTAGCTTATATTGCCTTTTAACTACATCCATCTCAGAAGCCCTAAATATCATTTAATTTTTTTGTAATAATAAATTTGTTTACTATTAATGTGATTTATCACACAGGTTACAGTGGTACATTGGGTAAGAAAATTCAGTTATATACAACGAAAATAAAAAGTATGCTTTTAAATTTTAAATACAAATGAAAAAATTACGTGTTTTTTCATGTTTTGGTACTTTTCAATTATATTTTGGGGCAAATTTCGAGCTCTGGAAATTATCGACAAAATTTTACATATAAGCATAAAAATGTAAAAACAATTTAGAGGAAAACTGTTTCTTAAGATTCAGTTGCGCCTAGGTCAATCTAAAAGTACTAGTGTCTTATTGTCTTTTTAAAATTTGTTTATACCCCCATGGTTGACTTAAGTGTCAAAAGCTTTTTATTTATAATTTAAACTATCTCTCTTTTATATTTACAGTTTGGTTTACTCAATAAATGGGAATAAGATCCTTTCTAGTATATCACACAATCCAAATACACTTCAAGAACAAATTCATCGTGTAAGTTATTCTACCTTGTGCTGAACACCATCCTAGTCGGTACATTTCCTTACTTTCAGTAGAATCTTTTCCAAATTCCATCAAACTCCGTTCTGGATGCTCCAGTAGCATTCAGAATGGACCATATTTACGCAGGCAGAAAGCACTCACGGAGTAAATTATTTGCTTTTGAGAACGATAAGAAGAGAGTAGTATTTGCATTAAGACGACGGGTCTTAAGAATCGGATCCTAGTCTTTGAACAATGCTAATCCAGCTCCGCATCCATAAAACAACTCTACTCAATCAAGTGTCAGGGTGGGGAAAGAGTCTACTTTAATGCCTAGTTTTGTCTTGGTTAAGAATCTCCTTTCTCTGAAACGTGTTCTTTTTTAGTTTAGATGTGTTCTTTTCTCTATCTCTACTGAATCTTTGTTCGTGGGATTTGAGTGGTGCTCAGTGGATGAGGTTTAAACCCTGGTTTTATCGCGTTCACTTATCATGTTGTAGCGATGAGATTGGAACTAACCTGGTGCGGGTAATTTGTTTTAGTATTAGTATTTTGATAAGGTGTTTTCATTCAAGTATAGTTATATCGTTTTACGACTTTATTTGGGGGATTTATAAGATAATGAACTTGTCTTTTCTACGTTTATATGATGTTTATGAGAATTTAATACTAGCGTTTTTATAGGCGTTTAAGAAAAGTTACACTTTTATAATCCAAATATTATTTGTAAAGGATAAAAATGTTTAAGCTTAGTTATTTCAATTACCTAATTAATAATACTAAAACAGGAGTTTTGAAAATAATCTGAATTTATTAAAAGAGTCAAGCTTTAATATTTCACATCTTTAAAATTGAAAAAATTATTTTAAAAATTTTAATTATTTCTCACTAGTGGATTCTATTTATTCAAGGGCTTTATATTTTCTCTCTTTCCATTCCAATCTAGATTTTTAAAAGGCTTACAGATATAAACTTCAAGTTTACATCAACATTCTTTCCCTCTCTAACACCAAGCGGAACTTATTTTTATTTTTAAACTATATCAACTTGATTAAGCATACCTAATTACAAAATTTTATATTCAAATGCCAAATGACCAATTGTAAAGCGCAAAATGGCCAATTGTAATCATGTGCGATAAAACCTCACCAACCAACCTTTCTCTCTAAAAAAAATTATATCTTGTTATTCATATCATTGCTATGACTTTCCCGTTTGTGGAAACTTTTTTTTCACAAACGTTTATCTCAAAACCATTTTCGAAGCGATATGCCCTTCGTATTCCCCGAAGGCCTCATATTAGCATTTTAATAAAAAGCTCGTGGCAAAATCTCTTGAAAGTATTAATTTCAGCCTACTTTTAAATTTCGGCACTAAAAACATAGAAAAGTTAGTGTGAGTAATATCGAAATACTAAGTGGTATAAGGGTTTACGATCGGAGTCCTGGGAGTAGCAAAGAATGTTGTAGTAATAAAATCCGAGCCATTTATAAAAAAAGTGGAATGTTGTGGATTCCTGGGGACTAAGACTGGGTTGTTGTGAAATAAGAGAGACAGGGAGAATGAACCCTTTTTGTCTCACTTTTCCATATTACCTCCAGAATATCAAAATAAAAATTCATTAATAGGTTGCTAAGTGAAAATATTTTTTCGTAACAACACAAGTTAAAATAAATGTTTAATTGAAAGTTTTTAGGGGTATTTGCTTGCTCTTTCGAGCCGCTTAACCTTTTTCCAAAAAGAACAAGTTAAAATGATTGGGAAGGAAACATTTCTTTAATTCTCCCAATGGTAATTAAATAGGAGTAAAATAATTAAAAATACAAACTGGTCTTCCTATAAACCTTTGGAACAAGTGCTGTTTTCTTTAACAGCTCAATTTTAAAAAATTCAATTTGACCGGTCGGTCATGAAAATTCATTTGACGAGGAAATGAATTCCGCGCACTCCTCTCCTGTATATATTCCGCAAATCCAAGATGACGTGGTACTCAGATGATGTTATCGGTATTTTCTTAAAATAAACATAATTTGTTTACCCTAACATTAACCACAAAATTTTTTCACATTAAACATACTTCCTATAGGTTATATTACTGAAAAAAAAATCTTTAAACACCATAAGAGAAAACAAAATTTAGTAAAGTATTTTATTATTTACTTTTAAATGTATCAATTTACAAACTGTATTAAATATTTCTTCGAGGAAAAGAAAGTCTGAGTATCATCTCTTAAAATACTCAGTCTTTGATAGAGCTAATCAAGTTAAAAAGTTTTCTAATGTTTACAAATAATTTCTAAGGAAGTAAACATTCCTCTTAATGTAATTACTTTTTAACAAAAGCAAAAATCCAAACAAATGAAAAGTTTTATTTTCGAAGTTTTTTTCGTAAAATTATTTCATAGATGAGTAATAATTTTACAGATTAAATATAACTCTATAGTTATTTTAGTAATGTTATTTATATAAAATTTAACTATGTTGGTACTTATATTATTCAGAATGAAAAATATTGTGTTTGAGTGTGTTAAATATGAATCTTTTTTCTTGTTTTCAGAAATATTCAAATTCGATTGCGCTAAATAATACTTATCCCAATAAATTGCTTCATTCAAATCAACAGAAAGATTGTAACCACCTAAACTAAATTTTGTACACACCTGTTACTATGCATAAGTATGTATAAATTATAAAAAACAAATAAATATTACTAAATGAACTCGTTCTTAAGTTTAATAGTTTATTCAATAATTTTCATTTCCCAACTGCTATAAAGTGTCAAAGTTACTATATGTGATTAACCGGGATGAAAATATATTATTGTCTTTAATTACAAATATGTACTTGCAACACTTAAATTTAATTAACCTTAAAAAACGACAACACCCAATGTCTTAAAATAGCAATTCTTAATCGCATGATCATGAAATATAGCGAAATGCCATTCATTCCATTTATCATTCATCAGGAATCAGATTAAAAAAATTTTGGTTAAGGATTTTAAGCAGCGTTCGAAGTTGCGGTGGCCCGCTGGTCCGAGACCATTTAAAAACGACTCCGACCACTAAAGTAAGAAAATCACTGGTCCACCAGACGGCGAAAACATGCTCCCTCTCCAATTATAGACTCCTTTTTTCTTTGCTGTGAACCCCCGAAATTTGGGCTAGATTCAAGAAAAAGATTTTAAATACTGTTTAAAGGGTCAAATTAAAAAAGAAATACAAGAAATAAATGCGGTAAACATCCACCAGTCAAATTGACTGTTTTGGCGGTTCTAGGTAGACCAATAAATATCTCCGGAACGGCTATTCAAAAATTAATGAAATTTGGATGACGCATATAGAAGCATAACTTAGAAAAAGTCATGAAATCACAAGTGTGTAACTGAAATATCTTTGAAAATATTTAGAATCAAAAACGCAAAACAGTCAAAATGACTGCTCCGGCGGTTCAAGTGTTAAATGACTTATACTCCTTTTAAAAACTTAAAAACCTTATTTTCAAAAGTTTTCAAACTTGTTTTTGAACTTTAATTATAAATGTAATTTTCCACATCATAAATTCGAATCAACTTCAAGATCATTTCTATTGAATTATTGTCTTCCACAAAGATTTAATAAAATAGTTTTGTAAGCACATTATCTTACATAATAAAATTGAGTGGTTTGAAATATATTTGCTTTAAAGCTGGAATTTATATGACAGGCATTTTTAGAAACAGTGGATTCAAACTATTGTTATAAATATTTGAGTTCTGCTTTCAGGATAAAACTTCGTAAGAACTGGATTTGTAAAACTGAAAGAAACTGCTTTTTTCCTGGGGTGAATTTTCCTAGGAGATATCACAATCAAAATGTAATTTCAAGAAATAGCAACCCATTGTAAGAACTTTAAGAAATTGTCTTCTGAATCTTCTGTAGATCGGGATTGAAAGATGAATCTGAAATTGAATTTTAGGAAACCTGATTCTTCAAAATATCCTACCTTGTTATTTAGTTCTTTCTATAATGTTTCAAAAAGAGAATGTTCTAAAATATTGAATGGAAAATGCAGCTTCTAATGCCAGCAAGGGAATACTTTTTTTATTATAATGAAAGCTGCCGTTTTACTCTAAAGGTTGTATTATTACATATAAAAATGTGAATAAAGTACGTATCCAAATAATATTTAGGCTTTTTTACTTTATGTTTCTTGTTAGGAATTTTTAAAATACCGTAAAACGGGATGATTCGGATCACTTTTGAAAAAAGTTTTATTTTACACCAGAATAGCTCCGGTTGTGTTAGAGTTTTAGAATCAGGATGAATTCTAATTTAATCTACACATTGGTTAGAAGTTGTTTCAGCCATCAAAAAATTAGTTAACGATAATACCTTAGGTCTACCACGGCTTTGAATTTGAACACAAAACAGGTAAAAAAAACTTGGCTGTCAATACTTTACTTATTACACCAAAAGAAAATAACTTTCTTCTCTCATTTTTGGTATATACCCCGTGTGCTCCTGATTCTTCCAAAGATTTCTTTACAATCAAATTTAAAATAATGGTAATTATTTTAAATTATAATTAATGGTAATTCCGATTTTTGCTGAATTTTTTAGTAAAACAAGTCCATTCCGACTACTGATGTAAATCGGATCAGTCATGAAAATGCTAAGTTTTCTACCTTAAATCATTTTTCTGGTTTTGATAATTTATTATCAACCCCTAAAGTCATGATTAGATAAAAATAGGGGCTATGAGGGAGCATAATACCCCTCATTATTTTCTTTCCCAAATTTATTACTTATTTTGTATAGAAGAAACGCCATTCTTATGATGTATTTATTTTAGTGAAAAAATGTCCATTATTTTAGTAAACTTAGGGCTGATTTCAGGATCCTGTACCCATTAAGGACATAAAAATTGTGCACCCCGTATTGAGGGTGAATTGGATCATGGCACTTAAAATTTGTTATAAAATAGACCGTTCAAGATAATTGAATTTTTTCAACGGTTTCTTAGTATTAATTAGGACTCAAAATATTATCTTTAAAGCATTCCAAAATAAACTGGTGTTCAAAATTAAGATAAATTGCACCATTGTTTGATTTTCTCCAGATCTACACTACACAGATTTAGATGAAATTTGGTATGAGCATAGGTTGACACAATACCCAATAAATAATCATACCAAAATTATTATACACACGTATGCGCATGAATAACAACCGCCAGAGCTTAAATGTGTAAAATGGCGGTTCCAGAATAGAGCAAAACAAATAAGTAAATGCCTTCAAATATAAATTGAACAATGTTTGTACTGGATATAAAAACATTGTTTTATTTATTGATTGATTTGTGATTCCTAAAATTTACTAAAGTATATTTACCTTTCATATAGAAAGAAAACCCCTCGAACATATTTTTTTTAAATTTGAAATAGGCTGTGCTTTTTAAGAATAACTAAACAGCTATCCCTAGCTTTGAATTAGCTCAAAATATTTAATTCGTATTCCTTTTTGGGATATACTAACGAAACGTGTAAATTGTTTCAAGTTTTTCAATTAAAAGTTTTCAAGGAAACCTCCTACCCTAAATTGAACCAATATAATTGGCATAAAATCATAATTTGTCTTTGGAAAACATGAGATATTTCATATAAGTAAAAGCAAATACTACCTTCTGTTTCTTAAAAATTTTAAATACATATCTAAACTTAACATCTGATTAAGCGAAACTTTAATAGTTCCCTTTGATGACAAAAAACAAATTTTAAACGAAAATTTTAACTAACCACGATAAAAGAGGTTCCAAAGTATTACTCTTTGTTCCAAAATATTTCAAGAAAAATTTTTTTCACTTGGCATTCTCATTAACATGACTGTTAAAACGGGGTCCAGAATAATCGATAAGTGGGTTTTATGAACGGGGCCACCGAGATAGCGTCAAAATCAAACATTCTCTTGTGATTAAAAACCAAATTTAATTAAAACATGGACGTGCTATATTTGGGAATATGTTAATTTAACATTTCCTGCAGGGCATGTACGATGGATGGAGAGTAATAAAGTAGGCCTCTGGAAACCTTAGAAATAAACGGAAGAGAAATTAAAGTCCGTAAAAAATTACACTCTTAATTGATTTTTTTTCGGGGACCGTTTTGTTTCATTATTTAATTGTTTCACTTAATGATTTACGGAACAGAATTTATCTTCTAAGGTGAAATGACGAAATTAAAAAATAGTGGTTAAACGTAATAGTGATTAGGTTAGGCACGATAAAATATTTGAAAATATGTAACAGATTTTAAACTTAGTATATTTGGTATTTGTACAGAGTGTTTCAAAGGTGACTTTTACGGATTTTATTTGGAAAAATCGTATTCTAGGGTTCGGGAAGTAAGTTTACCCATAGGTAAATGACCCTGGATTACCTAGTTACCTAGTCACTAGGTTACTAGTTGCTAGTTACCTAGTTACTAGGTTACTATACTCTATTCATTTAGAATTGGTGCTTGAGAAATAGTGCTTTCCCCCACGTTAGAAGCGTAACCATAGTTACACTCTTCGAGCAGCCAATAGTAAGCCTTCTTCGTAACTTAGACGAGGATAGTTGCTATGGTTACTGATCGGTGGTGGGGGAAGGAAATATTTTCAAGCGCCAGTTCAAAATGAACGGAGTATAGTTACTAGTTACCTCGTTACCTAATTACCTAGTTACTCTTGCTAGTGTACTAGTTACTCCTACTAGTATCAAAATAAATGTAATACTTTTGAATTTGATGTAAATGTTATTAATAAGTAAAAAAAAATTCCGCTTTATCTTTATAAAGTGAGTAACAACTACTATACTCTGTTTAGAACTGGCGCCTGAGACGTAATGTATTAGAAGCACTTACTACTGGAATAAATATGGAAACATTTTTATTCTGCAATGACAAGGCAGCCTAAACAGAAGTAGTTAAAATACTGTAACAAAATCGCTTATTGAAATTGTGTGATGAGCGTTATTAAGCATTATTGAGCGTTTTGGATCCTGTCTCAGGCACCAATTCTAAATGGACAGACTATAGTAAAATTGATTTCAGATTTTAATCCTCAAATTTTCAATGCCATTAAAAAGTATTTAAGAAAAATAAACAATAGATTCAAATTCTTAGATAGGTATTACGCATATGAACTCTTATAAATATCGGTATGATCCTAAAAACAATTTGTTTGTAATTCATTGCTCTAAGTTAAAACCTTAAGAACTCAATAACCTGAATAGTAGTTAAAAGAAACCAAGAGAAAATAAATATTTCAGGCAGTAACAAAAGCAAATTTCTTATTTAAAAACCCAATAGGGGACGAATGAGAGCAATTTGTATTTCTAAATATAAACTTCTTGTTACAAACTATTAAACAAAGAGCCCCCAGGCTAATTAAAATGTAAACAGATAAAAAACTCACTTCCCTTCATAACACACATATCTCCATAGACCCTATTCCCCATTCAATAACATAAAACTACAATTTATCTCGTACACAGTGCTTCGATCCGAATCGTTAATCATCTAGCTAGTACCTCGAGGACTATTACTCTTCTTTAATTACTGAACGAAAAAGAGAAAATAAATGGAGCTCAAGCTCTAAAAAGAGTTTCACAACAACCATAATTATGCAAAAAGAAAGTTAAATTATGCGCTAAGAGAGTGGTTTTTGATTTTTAGTTAAAGATTACTCAAAGAAGCAAAGCTCCAGTAGTTAGAAGGAAAAAAATTACCCTAAGGAAGAAAACAACCATTTTTAGGACAAAGCCACCTCCCATTGCCTCCGGGCCACGAATTAATTTTTGCCTTTTGATTAGAGGGAACCAATTGGTGATAAAAGCTATTCACGTGGTAAGAGTTGATTAGTATTGCATGCCACTAGGTCTCCCTAGTGCCCAATATCCGCACCTTTGTTCCCCTTTTCAATTGGGAAAAAAGGGAAATTTCTCTAGGACTGATTTGAATCCGTTATTTCGTTGGTTGGGGAAGTTTTTCCACAGTTTGGGGACGTTTTATTTCTTCCTCGGAAGGAGTGTTGATTGTTTTGGGAAGGTAGATGGAAATTCGATTTGCCTTTCACTTCCTGTCTGTGGCGTAAATGTTTCTTTTTCAAATTTCGGATTTTGGGAGGGTTCTTGTTTTTGAAGAAAACATTTCAAGGGGACGTTGATTGAAGAATTTATCAGCAGACTAAAGGAAAAATAACACGTAAAACAAAAGAAAGCGTGGTAAAATGTATGAAATTAAATGTAGCATTTTTGTTTGGCTTAACTTACTTAGATCGTATAAACTTCAGATTCATCTTTAAGGTATACACGTAAAAGAAAAAAGACATTTAATCTGAAAGAAATAGCTAACACTTTCTGACATTCCTCAAGTAGAAAGATCAAGTTTAAGATCAAGATCGTTACATTCTATTTCATTTATAATCTTTCAGTTTCAATTTGAAAATTATCCAATATTACTATCAATCTCTAAATTTTCCAAAACTAAATTTAGACTCTATTGCTATATAAATCTGTAAAAACATAAAATAAAGTTTTAATTTTCCTTATATTGAAGTATGTTGTTGTTGTCTTATGCCACTTGGAATACCTAAGCTCCACCGCAAAGCGTGCAGAATTTTTAAGGCAAAGGGGGTGCGAATCCTGTGAAAGTGAGGACCATGAATGACAGGAGTCCGACTTCAGTCTCCGAAGACATGAACCCATGGTAGACCCACATTGCTGAGACCGACCACAGGGCTTTCGAAATCACAGATTTGACGAGCACGTACTCCTCATATAAACTGGGTGGGTTTTCAACGGTGTCGGGAATCGAACCCGGGACCCTCCGATCCCAAAGACGATGCCTTAACCACTAGGATCCCCACGGCCCTATATTGGAGTATGTTTGCTATGAATGAAAATTATTACCAAAATCTCGATTGGATTTAAAAATTTAATCTAATATGGTCTTTTCAAATTATGTAATTCCTACCGAAATTAATTGAAAATTTATAAAATAAGTGTACAGTAGGGATTTTACCTCTATCATTTTTCTTATCCTGTTTTATAATTTTTTACACGTTTGCATAATAATGTTGGATTTTCAAGTTATCTTCTTATTGCATTCTTATAACGAAGAAAAAGTTCTGAAACTCAGATATGTTTGTGACAATCATGAAAGAAGGTTGTCACATTCATGTCAAGAACAGCTGTTGAATCCAAATTCAATTTCTTGTCGAAATATGATTCTCCTATCGTTGGAGAGTTTTCGGGATTTAAAGTCCGACTAAGTTTAAATAAACAATCATTAGAGGATATAGGCATGATTTTAAATTTTAGGAAGGAACTATATAATATATGTTTAATTGCTGTTTTCTTCAACACTCAGTGAACTGTGTTAAAGCGTAGGGAAATGTAAAAATTAAATTTAGCATTGGTTTTATTCATAATCATTACCCTACTAAATTAACTGTTCGAAAATGTTTGAAAGAGGTTGGTCATTCATTGGTACGACGTACGACTATTTTTTTAATGAAGAAGTTGCAAGGTTTTTTTATTTTTTTCAATCGATTCCTCTTGCAAAAATAAGCAACTACCCAAAATTTGAGGCCGATCGAGAAATTTTTTGATTGCCAAAAAAATTAACAAAAATCCCCTTTTTAAAAGCGTGCGAAAACGCCAAGAGTTTGGATGTGACGTCATCTTATACTAAACATTGTTGTAAAGCAATGGAGTTGATGGTATTATTATTGATGTCATCTTATCTCTCTATTCTTAAAAACGTTTTTGGTGAACGGTTTCCAGAGAAAGGCTTTTTAATTACTGAGCCGAATGACACATATATGGTATCAAAATGTCCGGATTCTTTTCGGATTTCCGAGTATATAAGCCCTTCGATTTTTCAAAAAAATTCTCAATTTTAAAATATTTCCATTTTTTAGATAATGGATAAGGTCGCAGTTACAAAGCAAGTACTGTCAATCAAATTATTATGCACTAATCACAACGACCGATTGGCGCTATATTTTAAGATGAAACATATTTTTTCACCTTTTCACCTTTTAAAAAAGTACATGATGAAATATCACACAAAGACTGATAAAAACATATTCCAAAAACTTACATGTACGCCATTTTTTGCTAAAATTTCACACTTTTTGTCCAATATTTATAATTTTTAGTCTGATTTTATCTGTAAACATAGAGTGATGTTTTGTCTCTTAATGTTTTCAATTGCTTAAACGGTATTGTTTAACAAGTCTGGGTTTAAAAAAATATGAACGAAAAACACTAGGCATATTATACAAACGAGTTACTTTAAAATAATAGTTTTTGTTTGGTCCGAATATTGATAAACAATTAGAATTAGTTATATTTATAATCGTAGATTAAAAATAATTAAAATGAATATTTTTAAAAACATTTCGTTCAAATTTTTGATAAGTTCGAGTTAATATAATATTGAAACTTTTAAGGGAGATTTACCAAGACCCTGTATATAACAGATGTATATGTACATGTATATACTAGATGGTCTTGGATTTACTCATGGAGGGGATTTGGTGACGTATTTTTGGAAAGTTGTTTGACGTTTTTTCTGTAAATTGTTTAATTGTTTTATAAAGTGTGTTAAGTTCAGCGAGTTGGAATTTGTGGGAATTGCGAAGCAATTCCAAAAGGTCCGGCGTCAGCAGTTTACGGGGGTTGGTGAGCGATAGCGAGCAGGGGGCGGTAGCTCCCTAGTAGTTTAAACAATAAACGTTTTCAGTCACGTGTTTTTTTCTCGATTTTTAAATTAAAATATTTAATTACCTGTACATTTTTTTTTAAAAACTGACTCGATATTTCATTTTACCGTACAAAAAACCATACGGAACACTTGTTTGTTTTTGAAAATCTGACACATACAACTTCCTTATTCTTCGTTCGTACCTTAGAGGGGAAAGTGCGAAAACATATATTAACATTTAATTAGTAAGCTACTGTAGCATCTAGACCAGGTAATGGGCAACCTTTTTGAATCTGCGGGCGGGTCGAACTCAAAGATTATAATCGCGTGGAGGGCCGTAAGGTAGATAATAGGTAATTGTTAAAAAATATGTCGATTTATTATATAGAATTTATAAAAATTAATACTAGTACTAAAGCTGAAACATTAATGTGGACTAAAATACTATTCAGGGTTCATAGTTCCAAAACAAATATTCCAGGACAGACATACCGATTGTCATGATTACATACAATCAGGAGAAACTGATTTTGAACAGGATCTACAAGACAGTGGCGTATATTGAAATTTATTTAGGGAGGGGCTCAAAAATATTCGCCAGCCCTTTTCATGCATATTTAATAGGTTTAATGTAGCTTTTCAATATGTTTTTAGGTAGAATATGCATACGAAAAAAATAAATAAAAGAAAAGTTGTTAGTAATAAATGCCCAAGTATCAATGCCTGGGAATCCTCCCCCTGAAACTTTTGGAAATTTGACCCTAAAAACAGGGTTTTAAACTGTTTTTCGGTACACGTAGACCAAAATTTGGACATATATTTTAGGTAGGATTTTGATTTTGATGAACTTGTTATAAAAAAATTTATTAATAAAGTTTGAAGTACAAATGAAGGACCTGGGGCCCCTCCCACAGAAAATTTGAACCTAAAAAACTGGATTTAACTTTCTTTCGCATATCTAGTCCGAATTTCCGTGGGGACAAGGGCCCCCTCTCCCTTTATATACAAATACAAATATTGACAATCAACAACAGGCATGAAGCCCAACTTGGTTGGTCCAATCAACTCAAACTACCGATTCCCAGTATTTGTCTACACACCCATGTTACAAGATTATCAATATTGAGATGTAAACCACTTATACACAGGCTCAGAGTGTTTTCCAGATTTTCATCCCTAAGACTGGTCGATACCGTTTTATTAATTTCCATTCTGGAAAAGAACTGTTCACAATTATATGTACTACCAATGGATCAGATAATTTTCTTTCAAATGCTCTAAGGTGGGAGATTTTTTTCTTTAGCTAGGTACTGTCGAACCAACGATAGTAAAATGGTCACGTGATTTTGACATACTTGGAGGGGAGAAAGGAAGAAGCTGAGGGGAAGTTGATCGAAAGAGGAAGATACATTTACTCCCTCTAACCTTAGTTATACCCTCTATATACATAAAAATCAGTAAATTTTACATAAAATAAAAAATATTGAAGCAAAAAATCACGTGACCCTTTTACTATCGTTGGTTTAACAGAATGTGCTGTAGAAACACTGAGCTCCACTTCTTCAAATGAAAAGTCTTCCTGAAGCTCGTTCAATTTCATTTGCAGGTGTATTGGAGCTTCCTTTACGGTACTCTTCAAAGGAGTAGAAAACGTTGGACGTACTACCCACGTTTGTAAAGTCAGAAAACAATCTATTTAAAAAAATTTCCGATAAGGATTTTAGTTATGCAGCATATTCACTGTATTCAATATTTTCATGACTGGATAGAGTTGAAAAATGTTTGCAGCTTCCAAAGAGCATTTGGTATTCCCATATTTCTCCCAAAATTTTTCATCAAAGGGATTTACGAGTGCAATTTTTAAAAAGTTTCGCGGGCCTGAACAAATGGCGAGGTGGGCCGAAGGTTGCCCATATGTTAGACATTAAATTTAAGTAAACATAATATTTTATGTACCGCTGGGTTAGTACTTACGTTGTGACCAGGTAAGACCTAAAGCTAAATAAGTAGAATACACAGTTGATCTCACTCTTCGCTGAAGCTTGGCTGAAAGGAAAAATCAACTCACCCAGACTAAAAGAACAATCTCACTCCATCTTAATGGCTGTATCACTTTTATTGGAAATATTCATCACAACCACACAACACACTATCCAAGCACTAAATTAAGGGCATATTACCAAAACTTCATAATGAAAACACTTATAGATCGACAAATACAAGAGCAGTATCTCTTTCCAAATCTCAAGCAGCCGCTGCTAAAAAAAGCCGCACGCAGAACAAGGAAAATGCTGGAATGTCGAGAGGGGGGAGAAGGAAGTTTCCGGCCAAAGCGTCGCCGGCCAGTTCACCCCGGATGCCACCGGAAGTGATAAACAGGGAAGCGTTGTGGGGCGACCCCACTGTTGCAGCGCAACATCTCCCACCCCCTGCAGGAAAAGGCAGCACAACCCGGCAGCGCTACCTAGTCATGTCACAAAAAGGTCCATCATGTTAGAGTCCTTGCTTGTTAAAATCGTAAAAATGACCTATATCATAACTGTGACAGAAAGTTCCATCAATATTAGAGTCCTTGCTTGTTGAAAACGTAAAAATGACCTATATCATAAGTGCGACGAAAAGGTCCATCAATGTTAGAGTCCTGGCTTGTTAAAAACGTAAAATGACCTATATCATATGTGCTTGGTAAAGTGCATAGGTACTTTGTAAAATGCATAAGTGCTTTGTAAAAGTGCTTAGGTGACGCCTTTTGTACACAAAATTCATTATCATTAGTGACGTCAAAATAAAAGTGACAGCCTCTGCTTAATACGTAACACAAAATTTTCTGGAATACATATATACATACAAAGGGTGAGTTAAATTTTCCTTCTCGAATGCTCAGAACAAAACACAAAATACACACATTAATTCAACAGAAAGCACAATCATAGTTTTTCTCTACCAATTTCCTGAACAAGAAGAAAAAGATCAACAATTAACTCCTACTATTGCACAAACCTCACATATCAACTCAATTTTGTGATAATTATTATCATTAAAGAAAAAAATTCAGTGAACAATCTTGTTACAATCAATGTGCCACCAACAGTCATCAATCCGGACCAGCCTGCAATATCTGACAAAGTTATGGGCCCTAACTTGAAGATGGCACACCAAAACCACAACAATAGTACACATAATATCTCAAATTAAATTAGGACGAGGATTGTTCCTCTTGCAGAGTTTGTTAACATTGACCTTTATGGTCTTATTATGATCATCAGTAATTAGATAGTTATTATTTCTTAATATTCTAATTATCCTGTAAGGACCAGAGAACTTAGGATTCAGGGCAGTTGGTTTGGTAAAGGATTTTAAATACACCTCATCATTTATTTCAAGGTTAAAGTTTTTTCTACCTTTTAAAAACTTCTGTTTGCTTTGATTATAATTCATTTCATTCTGCATCACCAGTTCATTAGTTAATTTATTAGATTCTTCAATCATTTTATTATATAAATCATAGTCATCAATTAATCTTGGAGCTTGAAATTTATCTATGGGAACATTTAGCTCCCTTCCAAAAAATAATTTTGCAGGAGTAAAGCCTGTTATACAGTGTTTACTATTGTTATAATACAATTTGAACAACAAAATGTGCTTAGTCCATTCTACTGCCTTTTTTGACAAAGCAGAAATACTTTCTTTCAAGTTTTTATGTACCCTTTCAATGACACCATTACTCCTTGGGAAATATATAGAAGAATGTCTGTGTTCTACATTTAATTTGCTTAAAAACTCTTTGAATTCCCCAGAAGTAAAATTGGTACCATTATCAGATAACAGAATTTTACAAATACCAAATCTTGCAAAATAATTTGACAAAGCAATGATTATGGAAGCAGAAGTTATTGAATTTAATGGAATTGCTTCCAAATACCTTGAGTAAAGATCAATTATAGTTAACACATAAAATTTTTGGTCATGAGACCTAGGAAGTTTCCCTACAATATCTATAGCTATCAATTCCCCAGGAGCTAAATTGGCTTTAGTTATCATCTGTGGAACAGTATCACCCTGTTTTGACTTATTTGCCAAACATTGATGACAACGAGAACAAAAGTTATAAGCATCCAAATACATACCATACCAAAAATAATGTCTCTTAAGCATCTCATATGTTTTTTGTCCCCCCAAATGGGAACCATGGGCCAAAGTTAGACAAGGTAATACTAAAGATTTGGGAATCATAATTTTGCTAACAGGATGTAAATTCGTTTCATCTTTCTGTTTTATCATTACTAATTTTGTCTCGTTGTCAACAATGTATTTCTGACACGTTTTGGGGTCATTGTTTAAAATTTTATTTTCAATTTCAGAAATTTTTTCATCTTCCTTTTGATGTTTTAATATGACCTCGGTAGACAAATCCTCACCTATATTTAAGGCACAAAAATTATTTACAGTTAGCTCAGGTATAGCTCTCGAAAGGTAATCAGCCGGATTGGAAAATCCAGGTATATGTTCAGTGGAATAATTAAATCCTTGGAGATATAACACCCATCTGGTAACATTATCAGGTTGTTTGTTTAGGTTTAGGTGAAGAGTTAATACTTTAGCATCAGTTAAAATTATAAACTTTCTGCCATACAAAAATTCGTGAAAATGTTTTACAGCTAGGTATATAGCATACAGTTCCCTTCTGGTAGAGGGATATTTTCTTTCAGAAGGTTTAAAAATTCTCGAAAAAAATTCAATGGGATAAAATTTATTATTATATTTCTGAAGTAAAATGCCACAAGCAGCCTGTTTAGAAGCATCAGTTACAAGATAAATATCTTTAGAATTATTTAAGTTTTTAACCCAAGGTGACTCAAACATAATATTTTGAATCTGGAGGAAAGATTTTTCACACTCTATGTCCCAGTTAAAAAGTACATTTTTTCTTGTCAATTTAACAATTGGCTCAGTAATTTCAGCAAAATTTAAAATTAAATGTCTAAAATAGTTTATCATACCTAAATAAGACTGCACTTCTTTAACATTTTTAGGTCTAGGAAATTTTGTTACTTTACCTACATTTTCCTCAGAAGGAGAAAACCCATGTTCATTTACTTTAAATCCCAAATATGTTATATTATTTTTACATAATTGTAGTTTGGCAGGATCCAACGTTAAATTAAATTTAGTTAATTGATCAAATACCCTTTGCAATATACTTGTTAATTCATCAATGCTGTCAGCAGCTACAATTATGTCATCAAGAAAGTATTGCAAGTTTTTTCCCTTTAAGTTATCTAAGCACTTTGCAATTAAGCAATGAAAGTAAGCAGTGCTGTTTTTACTACCAAAAGGCAACCGACAAGGTTGAAAATTTCCAAATTCAGTACAAAATGCCAATTTTGGTCTATCTTGCTCATTAAGTTGTATCTGAAAAAATGCGGATTTAAGATCCAAAACACAGTAATATTTTTTACCAGCTATGTTATGCAAAATTTCATTTATTTTAGGCAAACAGATTTTGTAACCTTCTAAAACAGAGTTAAGTAACCTAAAGTCAATTACCATTCTGAATTTTAAAGGCTCATTTTTTGAGTTAACTTTCTTTTTTACAAAAAGGACAGGAAAATTGTAAGAAGATGTTGATTCCTCAATTATCCCCGCCTCAAGAAGTGATTGTATTTCTTTTTTAGCAAATTCTTTGGCTATAGAAGGTATAGGATAAGGTTTAGTTTGAATAGGATAATTGTGTAATAATTTAAATTCAGGTTTGACTCTGTCAGTTGACCCAAGAGTTTGATATGACTTGGAAAAAACCTTGAAATTTTTCATTAGCAAACTTAATAATTCCTTTTTAGTTTCCCGATCAAGATGATCTAACTGGAAATCTGATTCATTTAGTTCTTCCTTTCTTAACTCTATTATTTCACTTAAGTTTAGAGAATTTATCTGTAAGTTTTCAGTGTTCTCAGAATTTACAATGTTCTCTAGGTTTAACTCTTCTACCATTCCTATCTTAAATCCCTTTCTGAGTACTATTTTATTTTCAGACTTGTTTTCCACAATTGTGACAATTACATTGTTATCTTCTACTACATGTACCGATTCAGCCATCTCGTAATTCATTCTAGAATGAACTGGAGTTAAAATTACAGCAGAAAATTTGTCTATTTCTTCAGGTACATTCAGAGCTACCATTCCTGACTCATTAGGAGCTATAGTTGTGTTATGTTTAACCCTAACCCAAAGTGTTTGATTGGTTAATAGGTTACATTCATTAGTCTCAGAGTCTACTTTTGGATTATCACATTTGTTGTTCAAGTTTAATTTTGTGTTATCTATTATTAATTGGGCATTGGCAGAATCAATCAGTACTTTGTTTTTGGTCAAAAAATCAAACCCTAGTATGATTTTATATTTAGTATTCCAGTTATTTTTAGTCACAAAAAATACATTGTTGAAGAACTTGTTATTTATTTTAAATTTTAAGTTTACAGCAGCTGAATAGGGCACAAAATTGTTGTTTATTGTTTTTATTCTTACCCTCCTTGATATATATTCCACCTTTACACTCCCTTTAATCTGTTCCAACACCTCATGTTGTATCAAACTCAGATTAGCTCCTGTTTCCAGCAAAGCCTCAAAATTTTGGTCTTTGAATTGTATGTCTATAGTGGGTAGAGTATTAGTACTGTCATTACAAGACATTATTTGTTTTAAATGGTGTTTATCTTTATTCATTTTTTTAGGTAACCCAACTTTTTTTAAGATCCCTGCTGTGGGTGCTTTATTTTTCTGTTTACAAGGATCCCCTTCTAGTTTAAATTTTTTCTATAGGGAAAATATTTCCTACCTCTAGTACCAGAGCTACCCCTGAATCCTCTAGGCCTATAGCTACCCCTGAAATTGTTGTTTTCCTTGCCGGGAAAATACCAACATTCTGTGGTGATATGAGATTTCCCGCAGATATGGCAAGTGGTTTTTTTTCTGTTTCGTGGTATATGATTGTCTCTGTTCCCTTGGTTTATATTGTTGACTTGCCTATCCGTGTTTAGTTCAGAAACTGATTTTTTTAGTTCCAAAATAGCTTTGTTTGTTTCAATCTGGGCCTTAATTAGAGTATTTATCTCATTATCTCCCGATTTGACATTAGCTAAGGCATTTTCAACATTTTTAGCAATTTCTACAGCCCTTTTAAAAGAGGTGGGACCCTGTTTTTTAACGTCACTACTGATGTCTTCCCTAAGTGCCTCTAAAAACCTCGACAGCAAAACGTCTTCCTTTAGTTTTTGCATTTCAGGGTTGCTACTCTCAGAGATGTATTTGTCTCCCAGGGTACTGATTGACTCAGCCAAATCACCTACAGATTCATGTATTTGTTTTACATTGAAAAATTTTGTCTGTACCTCCCGAAATGATTCCCTAGCTCCAAATTTTGATTTTAAAAGGTTTTTAATCGCTTCTAGAGAAGCACCTTTTGGACAATTATGGGACAACAATTCCAGCGCCCTCTCTCGGCATTGTAATTTGATTACGATTGCCTGCCTCTCTTCCGACCAACCTTCTAATTCAGCCACACTTTCAATACAATCGAGGAAAATGTTTACGTTTTCCTCTGTAGATCCCGAATAAGTGGGGAGAGAGGAAGCCAGAGAGGAAGAAGGAGCAGTTGTCTTGGCACCCCTTGCCATGTCAAAATAATTATATCACAACATACAAATATTGTATTCAGAGAAGAATAGTGAAATACATTACATGGTATCAGAATAGATGTTTCAATTCAAAATTATGATTCTGAGCAATCGAGAATAGCCAAACCACAAGCGCAGGATGAGATCAACAAGAAATTAATAAATTAAGTTTTTGTCACGGCACCATTAAATGTACCGCTGGGTTAGTACTTACGTTGTGACCAGGTAAGACCTAAAGCTAAATAAGTAGAATACACAGTTGATCTCACTCTTCGCTGAAGCTTGGCTGAAAGGAAAAATCAACTCACCCAGACTAAAAGAACAATCTCACTCCATCTTAATGGCTGTATCACTTTTATTGGAAATATTCATCACAACCACACAACACACTATCCAAGCACTAAATTAAGGGCATATTACCAAAACTTCATAATGAAAACACTTATAGATCGACAAATACAAGAGCAGTATCTCTTTCCAAATCTCAAGCAGCCGCTGCTAAAAAAAGCCGCACGCAGAACAAGGAAAATGCTGGAATGTCGAGAGGGGGGAGAAGGAAGTTTCCGGCCAAAGCGTCGCCGGCCAGTTCACCTCGGATGCCACCGGAAGTGATAAACAGGGAAGCGTTGTGGGGCGACCCCACTGTTGCAGCGCAACATTTTACTTTTAAGGTATGTGTCTACCTTTAGGGGGCTTTTTTTTAAATATTCAAATTTTTAATGCAATACAAGTATTATATGTTGTAATGAGATATAAAACAATGCATTTTAGTGCCTTTTAAGAAAAAAATATTTTATTTATGAAAATAAAGCCAATTTTCAGTAAAATTCTGGTGAAAAATTGAACTTGCGGAAATCTTAATAAAACAAATTCCAATGAACATATTTGAAAAATACTTGGGAATTATTTAGATTATACTATTACCTGTGTTGTAAACTAGAAGATATTTTGTATGCCCAAAAGAAAGAGAGATATACCCACCGTATCACAACAAAGATATTTACGTTAAGAAAATTACTCTATTTTTCTAAACAACAGTCTTAAAAAATACGTAAATATATGAAAAGGGCTTAGATCCTAGTTCCCGACATAGATAAATATATATTTATGGTGGTGAAAAAGTTTCATTGCAATACATTGAAAAAAAATTTTGAAATTAAGGAAAACAGGAAGAAAAATAACTAAAAATACAGTTTTATAGAAAATGCATTTAAAGATTTAAATTAATAGGAAAATATATTATAGTCAACTTAAATGCTTAAAGATGTAAAGAGCATTGGAGTTTACGCCTGAAAGGAAAGAATTTTAGGAATTTAAATGAATAAGCTACACTACAAGCCAATAAATTTTTTTCACCAAATGTAGGATTTTAGGGTAGACACATACCTTAAGATTTTTTAACCAAAATAAACACTCCAAAACATTAATTTTATTAAAATATAAGTATATCAAATGCATCCACAAAAAATCGATGCAAAATTTATAACCGGTGAATGACGTCTTAGTTCTTTCATTTTATTACAAATTGCATTGATTTCAAATCATACTACTTCGTGTTACATTATTTATGCTTATCAAAGAACGTAAAATAGAGTTTTAAAAAGTATGTATATGTAACATATAGCAATATATAAAACTTGAAGAACCAAGTATGTTTTCTGATAAGAAAGTATTCTTGAGACACAAGCGCAGGTGGTCTGATATGAACTTATATTTTTAAACCCCCCTCCTTTACACGCTTCCTTGCTCAACCTTATTCGAGAAGAATAATTTTATTTTTACTCATCTTACATTCTACTCAAATATTTCTTTAAAATCTCGTATTTATCTCCCCAAACAGTGAAAGGGTTGTAAGAATACTCGATTCTGGACGTTTCTTTACTTTAAAAAATATCCTTTGAAAACTCTGTGAGTGTTTCCTCCTCCTTTTAACTCCACTTCGTCGAAACAGCTGATGTATCGTACAGAATTATAACCATTCGGAGAATCAGAAAGACGATTGTTTAAAAACGTATTTGAAAATAAAAAAACAACCTTTGGAGATGGGAAAAAAAGAAAGAGCTGATGTAGGAAACTTTTTATAAAAAGTGGTATTGCTCTTAGATTAGTTATTTCTCTTTTATTTTTTGTACGGTGAATTTTATTCAATCGTACTTTTTTTATTCACTTTTATGCATATAAATTATGATATAGTTATACTGATTAAATTCAAGGTATAACTTTTTATACTTACGGAAAAAGCAAAAGATCTTAACATCAAAAGAATTCTGCATCTTATCTTTCATAAAAAGTTGTGATTCATGGGAATATTAAAAGGATATCACAATAACTTAAATAAATTTATAGGAATTTTTAATTGAAAACAATTTAAATTTTCAATAGAATTCCTTAAATCTTATTTATCCGGGTTATAAGGCCGTCTTCTATTTTTATTGTCATACGTTTCGTCCCTCTCTGTGGAGGACATCATCAGTGATATGTGTAAAATTGTAACTAGAGTTAAAATCACATAGAGTTCTTGTTTTTTTTAAATAAAAACAAAGTTTTTTTATAAACAGGTATAGTTTTTTTTAATTTGCTGATAATCTTTCTTACAACAATAATTATAGATTATGTCAAAGTGCTTAACTACTTTGATTGCTTGGAATCAAATAAAATTTTTTTGCGAAAGAAATAACTATTTTCTTCTTAAGATTTACTATGTCATTTTATCCTTATATCGGGTAAAATGACATATTTTCTTCTTTTTTCGAAAAGGAAGTTTTTGAAAAAGAAAAAAAAAGATTATGATATTACTCAATTAAGGGGTGTTAGAGCATTAAATAAACATTTCATAGACTTTGAAAACTACAGGATATATAATCAGTCTCTCACGGTTGCTTTGAAAAAGTGGTAAGTCGTATTAGTCTGATCTAATCTCAAAATATCTATATTTCCCAAATTTTTTTTAGCGAATGATTATCCATCTTGCTGGACTGTATTCTAAATAAAATCAACACTGATATTTTGTTTATTTTTGTCGTTACGGACCTTCAAAATTAGAAAGTTTTTAACATTACCAATGTTGGAACAAAGTTTAAAAATTTTACAAGTTACGCCTCACTAAGGTATCATGATGCAAAAATTTCATCTTTAGTATTTACTGGTCTGGTATTTTGGTATTGGTCTAGTTACAGGACCTAAAATATGCTTAGTTGAGAATATGCAATGTTCCATTAATGGTAACGATACCTCATTGTTAAATTTATTGTTTTTTCATTTTCTTAAAACATAATGTTTTTACGGTCCTGTAACTTGACTTGAAAATAATTTTTTTAAAATAGCTGAACAACCATTCATATTTTTTGTAGATCAATTGATATGTATTGACCCTAATATATTATTTAGTTTACACATGGATGGATAAACCAAACCTTTCTTATAAATTTTTCAAAAATGCAAAAACTGGTGACTTATTTCATTAAGCTTATTGGAATTTGATTGGAATTTCGGAAAAAATGGCAAAATTTTAAGGTTCGGGCATTACACCTAGTTTAGATTACTCCATTATAGATCGAATAAGCTTAAAACCACGAAAATTCATGAGGTAGGCATTTTCCCAGTGAATGAAGCCCCGTTCGTTCACTGATCAAAATGTCAGTTTACCGTTCCAGTAAATGAACACCCCCTTTTATCTCTCCCAGTTTCTAAAATGTATTCCTACATCATTATTTATAAAAAAACATTTGAGTAATTCATTAAAGCAAGAAAAAGCATAATCACCACAGTTAAAACTCAGAAAAATAATTATAAAGTTGTCAATTCTTAACCTACAGGTCTCTTTTTCGATTGCACGCAGTTGGGTTATACAAAGATTTTACTTGAATAAATGATAGTTATATTTTTATGAAATCTTTTCAACCACAACTGAATTTTATTTGGGGGGTGCCCAAAACAATTAAATTCCTTATTATTTGAGATTATGTACACACCTGTTCATTTACTGTGCAGTTCACCTATATTCTTATTGGATAAAGGTACACCTTAAATACTTGAATCAATAAAAAAATAATTTTTCCCAACATCAACGTTGCCATAATAAAAGAAATAAAAAGTCTCTAAAGTAGAAAATAAAGACGTATACCCTCAAGACGTTTTAATAACATGTTACCTTGACTGTTATCGGAAGGATTTTAATAGGGTTCATTGAAATCCTTAGTTCTACTAGATGTTACTAAAAGTATATTTCAACCAATTACATTAGAGAGAAATGAAGATGTCCTAGTTGGCTTCACGGATAATTGCCATTTCTCGTTCAAACTTTGATCATTATACTAGACTTAAAAGAAAATAGAGGTATTTTCGTCGTGTGACAAATATTAGTTTTCGACTGATTCTCCATTTCGTAACTACGAAGTTTCCTTCAATTTGCTTCTTATGCTTTCACCCGGCTTTTCATATTTTTATTTTGTTAAAATTATAAGTTGTTCATTGTTTTTCTACTGAATGAATGATGAATAGAGTGATGCAAAAGAACATTGTAAAAATTTATTCCAAAGTTTGGGTGAAGTCAAAAGTTAATAATTCTTGTTTTCTTTTGCATACGCAAATTTACTTGATGGTCATTATGTATTATTTAAAATGTCTAGACATGATATTTTTAGATTTTCATTTAACTTAAACGCATTTCAACATTTTAAAACAGATTTTTAAGGGAAAATATTAATTCATTTTATAAATTACTCAAGACAAGTGTTCTCATTGCTTTTTATTTAAACAATTTGTGTCTCTTACAACACAAATTAAATTTAATAGAAAAGTCACTCTATTAAATGCTTCAATATATTGAATAGGCATGTCCTTAAAACGTTGAAGTATTTTAATTTTTCAACAAAATATGATGCCAAAATAAAATCTTAAAAGGGTTTACAAATTATAACCAAACATCTTAAGACGTCAGATATTCTGTGACCCCATGGACGGGTGGTTGCCCCTTTGGGTTATGTCATCTGATAATAATTTGAGATATGTGTGTGTGTTATATGTATTTGTATATTCTATCTGTTTTGTGTGTTTTATTGTTCTTGTTTAAGGCGACACAGAACCCTGACAAAAAAATTTTTTGTTTTTAATATTATAATTTTGATTTTAATTGCATATTTAGTGGGCTAATATAAAATACCCTTTCCCCTAAAAAAAGTTGGATTTTAAAAATCAGAATTTTTAAAATTTAAATTTTTTAAAAATTTTGACAATTTTTTAAATCCCTAAGGCTTTTTTAATTATGGATATTTTTGAATATTTTTTTCATTTCTGAATTCGTTATATCATACTACACAAAACTGTGCATGGGTTTCTTTCTTTCATTGTTACTTTATTTTCTAGAAAATTTTTCCTGTAGACACCCCAAAAAAACCTGAAAAATTCATCATTTTTGACTTTAATATTTTTTTAAAAACAATCTAACTTTGTTAGAGCTAAACCCATGCACAGTTCTATAATACATATATGTCAGAATATATATACCAATTTTCAGACTTATATATCAACTACATAAAAAGCCTTAGGGTTTCAAAATATTGTAAATATACAAAAATACAACGTGGAGAAAATTCAACTTAAAATTTCGTTTCTTCATAGAAAACCCTCATCATCGCATCTGAAAAATGTGAATAACTTTATAAATTATTAAGATAGAGCTCTGAAATTTCGAAGACACATTCAGAAAGATTAATGGTATGGATTAAGCCAATAAAATGTTTTTTGATATTTTGATGATTTTTTGGGTACTGTGTCGCCTTAATAAATTTGAATTTTAAAAAAATAGAACAAAACCTAATTGACTTTTTCCTAATGATACGGTTGACCTGCGTAAAATTCTTTCTGTGGAGATTTTTTTCCAAACTTTTAGGGAAAAATTATAAAGAAAATAAAACCTAACAAATGCATATAAAATTACTCTACATTTTTAATCCCTATTCTAAAAAAAGCTTTTGAAGAACGGTTTCCAGAAAAAAGGCTTTTTAATTACTGGTCCGTATAAAGCATGTTTGGTATATGCAATGAGCCTTTAGAAATTCTTACAAAAAATTCTCAATTTTAAAATATTTCTACTTTAGGGGATATCAATAAATTACGCGTGAGGTGTTTTTTCTAAAATCTGGAACACCCCTCCCTTTTTGGTTAGATATAGTGAGATTTTGCTGGAACCCCCCTCCCCCAAAGTGAGATTTACCTACAACTTTTTAAAAATAATTTTCTATCCTATTCATCTGCATTTTGTGCTTCATAACACCTAAAACTTTTACATTATTAATTATGTGAGGGGAAATGTTATTATGTTATCATCAGGTTTTCTTTATTATAAAAATCACTCAAAAATATTTAAAATTTTACAATATCTAGCTTAAAATGATACATCTTTACTCATTCCATAAATATTCATTTACGCCAGAAAAACTACCAATGAAGTAAAGAAATGATCTACTTAATTAATTTTAAATGGGTTACAACAAGGTATTCTTATCTCCCCAATCAATTTAAAATATTTGCGATTAAAAGAATACGTTGGACAGAAAAGTCATGACTAGTCAGGCGACAGAGAGGAGGAATAGAATAGAATAGTACAAGAAAGGCTACGAGCGTTGGAGTGTCGAAAAATGAACAGGCAAACGGCCGCGCAAAACCACATAATTTTGATTGAGTAAAGTTATGACATGCAAAAGAGATGCCAACGGATCGCTCAAACTGAGAAAGAAGGTATTAAGCCTAAAAATCACAACATTATCTTCTGTGTGTATTCCTTTCTCATACTTAAAAAGAAGAAAATCGTATCTGACTTGAAAAGTCGACGTGAGATTTTAATCGACCCCCTCCCTCCTTGGTGAGATTTGGTGAGATTTTTCCAAACCCCTCCCCATCCCTTTTTGACCTCACGTCATTTATGGATGTCCCCTTACGGTTTAGGTTACGGTTGAGGTCGCAGTTACAAAAAGAGAACTGTTAAACAGCTTATTGTACCTCCAATCACAACGGCCAACTGACGACATATTTTATGATGAAACATCAAATTAAATATAATTCAAATACTGATAAACGTCAGGTCTTTTGGGGGATGACCAACAACAACAACAACAACAACAACAACAACTGATAAACGTATTCTAAAAACTTACAAATGAGGCCCCTAGTTTCAAAACCGGACATTTGCATTTTGACACAGCTTCGGTAAGAGTCGACGCGGTCGCCAAATGGAATATTACGGTATCATGCTATATTATCACGGCTGGTCGCCCGTTCCGGCCGCCATGTTTTACACCGACTCAAATGATAATTTTTTAAGTGCGTTACGAAATATAATTTTGTTCTTATTTTTAAATTAAACAGTTACCGGGGATTGAAATATTTATCTCCCGCTTGCAGAGCGTGCACCATACCGCAGATCCAGCGGGATATACTGAAATCGTAAAAACTTGTTATAACATCCTTTTACTTGGGTTAATCTTTATTTGTGTCATGGTAAAACATGGCGGCCGGAAAGGAGACCGGCCGTGATATAGCGGCAACTATAGTCTTCCATTTGGCGACCGATTCGCGGTCATCAAATGGTCGATTCTTTTATCAAAGCTGCACTGTAAAAAATAATCCTGCAAAAAAACAGAAAATTTCTGGCAGCAAAAGTTGCCAGAAAAAATATGTAGGTTGAAAAATCCTGTAAACAGAAAAAAGCTGTAACCTACAGGTAAATGCTGTAAAAAGGAACTTTCTGTCAAGTGGGCTACAGATTTTTCTGTTGCCTCTCAGTAATTTTCTGCTTGTGCGCATGCACTTATTTTAGTAGAGTTTTTTTTAATTTTAATTAATTGATATCCGGGGATAGAACCCGCGACCTACCGCATGCTAAGCACGCACGCTACCACTGAACCAAAGAAGATTCAGTATAACGTTACCAATAGCTGTATTGGTTTTCAATGCAGTAAGTTTCTGTTTAAGTACAGATAAGCTAAAACACTAGGTAAAAGCTGTTATTTTACATAAAATAAATAGAAGTGCGGTGGGAATGTTACATGACAGAATATCTCTGTAAACATAAAGTCACTGTTATTGAAATTTCTGTTTTTCTACAGTTTTTTTTACAGTGTGTGTCAAAATGCAAAGATCCGGTTTTGAAACTAGGGGCCTCAAATATGATGTTTCATAAAAAAATTTCACACATTTTGTCTGAAATTTTTAATTTTTAGTATTTAATATATTAGTATTCATTATTTTAGTATTTAGTATATTAATTTTTAGTATTAATTTAATTGTAAACATTGAGTTTCATGTATGTTTTGTCTCTTATTACTTCAATGGCTTAAAAGGTATTGTTTAATAACTCTGGGTAAAATCAAAAATAAGAATGATAAACACTAGGTACCTATACTCACGAGTTACTAGGTACAATATTGAATTTAAAAGATTTATTGGTGTACATACTTTTTCAGAATGTTGATTCACAATGTTTTCAGAATATTGATTTACAATAGTTATTTGATAGTGCTGGATATTTTTCTGATTTTTTTTGAAACTTTTATCATTCTGATAAAAGTTTCTGTTGCTAATTGTTTTTATTAATGTTTTATAAAGTGAGTTAAGTTCAGTGAGCTGCGTTTTGTTGAGATTGGAAAGCAATCTAAAAGGTCCTGCTCAAGCAGTTTACGGGGGTTGTTGAGTGATAGCGAGCAGGGGGCGATGGATCTCTAATTATAATAAAAATAACCATGTAAAGTAACAAATACTAATTAATTCCAAACCTTTGCCAGTTATTAACGAGGTATCATCGAGAAAATAAAATATTGAAGACTTTAAGTAAGGAACTTAATGTTCTTAAAGAATATCTGATATTTATCAGCAAAATATATGAAAGTTATGCTACGTGAATGAAGTCACGCCTTCTCAAAACAAACAGAATAAAGGAATGAAGGAATATTCTCCCTGAATCCTCAAAAACACGCGACACATAATTCAGGAAATAAAATTGCCAAACACTCACATCTCAAACCCAAAATAAATATCCATGCCTCCAAATAAATATTTCACGGACTCGCAAATACCATGAGTTGCGTAACTTCCCTCGAACTTTCCTCACCACCACCACCACAGAAAAACCTCCCACCAAAGTGGGCACTCTATTATTCGCTATATACGACCTCTCATTTTTCAAGCCATCGGCAGTCAAATACTATTCCTTCGCACGCCTTAGAAGAAGTAAAGTCCAGCATTACTCAGTCAACTTTCTCTCAACTTGGTTCTTTTCCAGTCAACTCCCAGCATTTTTTTATTCAACAGTAGTGCTTTTTTCCCCTGAAGTCCATTCGTTTCACAGTCGGTTTCCGCTGAAGGAAGTGGAAGACTTCCAACACGAGGGAAAAGAAGAACTGGGGAAGTAGAGCAAAAACACCTGCTTCCGTTCCGCGTTTTTCTTAAATTTCAAACGCATCCTCAATGGGTTTAATGAGGTAGAATCAAACGTCCCCTCAGTTGAAGAGATTCGGGATGATGGTCCGTTTTCTTGAGCAGGGGAAGGAGTAAAAAAGTGTTTTATATTAGGTGGACGGCTTATTTCCACCTTATATAAAAGTCGAACTCGTTCTTTTCACTTTGAGACAGTTGTCACAGCAAAGGGAGTGTTACCAACGTATTCCCACCTGAAGTTGGTAGCCTTGAAATATCACCGCTACGATTTTGTTAAAAACTTGACTTGATTAAATCACCGATAAATTCAAAAGGAATTATATTAAATTTCAATTTATAGGAATTTCTATTCATAGGAAGGCTGAAGAGGCTTTTTTTCTGAGCCACTTGTCTATTTCCAAACTTATGTTCAGCTAGGATAGAGAATAATCCGGCTTTTCTGTTAAATTTCGAAATTTTGTTAAAATGTTTTAGTTGAAAATTGAAAAATATTTGCATGTAAACGTATTGTAATCAACCTCCTCATTTAAAAAATAATTTATTCGCAATGGTATTCTTAATTTTTATACAGGCGAATTCACTATAACTGTACTTTCATTTCTCAGTTGTTAACCCGGTGGGACTCGCGCCTCCCGGGCGAACGTTGAGACTCGCGGGGGTTATAGAATAGCCCCAACCTTTTCGCTCTTTTCTACATCGTTAAAAATATTATTTTTCAGTCGGAACCATGAATTTTTAGACTTTAAAACTTAACTGTTTAAGAAATTTATAATCTGCAATATTTTCTACGCTGAGAAATAATTTTTCGAGTTTGATATTAATTTTTCTTATTACACAATACACACATATGGTAACAAAATAACACAAACCATTTCTATGTAAAAATTAATTTAATTACTTTAAAATACTATATAATGAATTTCTTTAAGCTTTCTTTCGGTAAAGACAATTATCAGAGATGGTATTAACGTGGGCTTTGCAAAAAAATTAAACACAAATTACAGACACAAGTAGTTTTTCTATCCTACTTCCAACCTTTTTTCCCTAACACTCAAACTTGGGTATTTTTTCTTCGAAAACTTGTTACCTCAACACACTTTCCTAGCTCCTTTCCCATTCAATACAAAAGCAAAGAATGTAAGGGGCGGGGTACAGTGGTCTGGTGAATTACAAGTCATAAAACTGTCAGGGGGACCAGTATTGAAAGTACCCACACCTGTGTCTTCCTTTTCTTTGTACTAAAATGAAATAGAACCCCCTGAGAATTTCTTTAAATTTGTTTACGAATGTTTTGGGCCCTTAGCAGTGGGTTGCATTGAAGGCGGAGTACGAAAAAACGGATGCCCAGCACTAACGAAGATACTCGCGGGGGTCATTCCATTACCCCAAAAGCTAACAAAATGCGTCTAGGGGGGCGGAAAAATGATCCGAATTCCCCGAAACTTCTCAGGCATATAGATAAGGGTCAGAAACCCAGCTACTGAGAAGTAAAGAATCCCCAGGTCTTTAGTTTTCCGTTAAATGGAATGTTAGTGTGAGCTTGGGGTTATAAAATGACCCCGCGAGTCCCAACGGGTTAACCATATGCGTACTAAATCACATAATAAGTCAATTAGTTGAATCGAGGTTCATTCAAGAATGTGTACCGTAACCAATAGTTCCCCCCACAGAGTATAGAGCTTAACAGAGTGTTCATCTCCATAGACGCTAATGGCAACTTTTTTAACAGGGCTTTTCCCATAGACAAACCTCGAGCCAAACGATCCGCCTCCTTTAAAACCATATCATTCCTGCTAATTCGGTCATTCGCCCACTGAAGCTGTTACTCAAATCCAAATCGCCTATAATCAGTGTTAAAATCAAATCAAATACATTTCGCGTTCTCTGATTGGCTGCTAGTGAACTGAATTATAATATGCGTGCTGGAATTAAATTAATGACCTAAAGAGGAAAGCGGCGGTTTGGTATCTCTGTTAAGCTCTCTACTCTGTGGTTCCCCCTATACTTTTACAGTATTACTTTAACAAAGTTATCTACACTTATATAGACGGGCTTCACCCGTACAAATATGTCTCGGTGTTAAAAATAACGCTATCAGTATATCAATCATATAAGTATAAGTATATCAATCATAAGTATCAACTTATATAAGTACTTAAGTATACTTATATAAGTTCATATAAGTATATCAATCATATAAGCTATAAGTATACTATCAATTTAAAGAAACTAAACTATTCAACTGTATTCATACAAGAAATATGTAAAGCTAATTTTCGTTTTTTTAACCTTTAATTTTAACTGAAACGTTTTGAATTTATAAATAGTTAATTTTATAAATAATTAATATGTAAAACGATAAAAAGGAAAATTAGAACACTATGATAAATTGATCGCTTTAAATTATATGAAATTTTTTGTCATTCTTTAAGAGTTTTTTTATATTTTTAAACTAAAAAAATTAACCTTTTTAAATTCAATAAACATTTCGTGGATATCGTACAAAGCAGGAATTTGCATAGTAAACTGTTTTGTTTTAGGTTTTAACAACAGAACATACGTATGGGTGTTAATACACAAACATAAACTCTAAAACACAATTTAAAAAATATTTTATCTAAAAGGCGTTTATATTACTCAATTCATTTGGAACCTCTAATCGAAACTATTGCATCACATATCGAAGAATAATAAAAAAATATTATGCAACCAACTTACATAAAAAAATCCATCTGGCTTAGGGAAGTGAATCCCTTTTTCAGGATCTGCGGAAACGCTGTCCTCTTTGCTGCAGACAATGGTGACAAATGAAGAAACTTTTGTCGCGGCCATAAACTGCAGAGTAGCACACTTGTAAGAGTGCAGCGACGCCGGCTGAAGCTCACAAAGGGGGATATATTTTTTGAGAATCGTGCTTTTGAGGACAGAGGGCCACTGGGTTTTGTTTTGAATGAATTTCGCTGTAGAAATTCAATAAGATTGTCTAGACTGGTAATTTAATGTTTGGTTCATGTGGATTTTAATATTTATGTGGATGGATTTTAGAGAGAGGGGAAAATGATTATGTAGATTAATGCAATTGTTACTGTGATATTGTGGGAATGTAGCATGTGAAAATGGGATGAAAGTATGAAATGTCAAATCCGTTCGTAAGAAAATAGAAAGTACTCGTAGTAAGGGCGAGGTAATAGAGGAAAATTTACACTTTATTGAAATATTTTTAAGGTTTGTCCCACTTAGTTTTTAAATATTAATGTTCTTATTTCTTTTAACACAGACAGTGATCGAGGATATGATTGCTTTGATGTGCCGTAAGTCCTTTTTAATATGATTTTTTTTTTAAATTGTAACTGATATTTTGAATTTGCAATATTCGTTTATGTTGTTTGGAAATATGTTGATAAATTAATCTTACTTAAAGCTTTATCATATAACGATGGTGGTTTGATTGAAATAAACTACACCCTCAACTTGGTATTTATTATTACTTATTATTATTACTTAATTCTAACCATATCCTGTAAAAATTACGAAGAATTTTACTTATTATAAGCATTAGTGGACGCCATTTTGGAAAATCCGCCATATTGGATAAATGACTTATCGTAAGAGAAAAAAACAGTTCCCCATTAATTTTACTACTAAATTTTAATCATTTACTGCAAAATTTATAATTTTATTAACGATTTTTAGGAAGTAATAAGTTAAAAACGATTGACCGCCATTTTGGAAAATCCGCCATATTGGCTAAAGGACACGGTTAATTTTGGTAGACTTTTCCCCATCGTTTTCTACGGAAAATTTCCTATAAGAATCACCCATCAAACTTTCTTTTACAATTTGTTCCACTTGAACCCCTTTTTTGAGATAACTTTCTTGGTCTATTATTGCGTTGTAGTAAATTTTACTTTAAATATTAACTCGTAACAAAACTGTACTTTAATATAAGACGAAATATATTTCTCATTCTTATGAAATACTTTTCCATTTCTCTTACTAGAAGTTTAAAAGAGTCGTATATATTGATAACTTTCTTTTGGACTAGAATTCTTATCTTAGGGTGGTTTCTTAGCATATAAACTGTATATTCATAGCATAATAAATCTCTAACTAATATCATTGGTCCCAAAACCATGCCAAAATATGTTTATCTATTGGCGAATGTCTGTTTTATAGAAATACACTCTTATTTGTACAGAATTTTCAAATACATTTATTTGTGTTTTAAATTTTTCAGGAAGAAATTGAATTTACCCCTTCTTCCAATTTTTCTACTACCACTCAAGCCATGCTTTATATAATATATACTAGACTTGCCCGGATGATGTTATGTCTTTATTCTTTATTAATTTTGATCCACATTCCATGACTAATTTTGGATCAGGGGTATTAAAATGCATCAAGTGTCAAGCATTTGGATTTTTGAGTGATTTCTGCGTAAACCACCTGATCCCCTGAAAAACTTTTTAAATGTTTCCAATTAGTGAAATAACTGTTATTCATTTCAGTACCGCCAAAAACTCTTGCTTTTATTTTAAAAAGGTCTAGATTTTTTTCATCATTCTTATGATACTTATCAAAATTTCTGATAAAGTAATTTGATTCAATGAAGCTTAAACCACGGCTTACTAGATACTACAACAGGCTGACCGAGATTTGAATTATTTAAAACTTTTGACAAATTTTCCCGCTAGGATCGCCCCAAATCGGTTAAATAACGTCCTAACCAATAGGATAAACACACTGACAAATAAGAAAAAACAAAGGCGTGTTTTCAAGACGAAACTGCTGACATTTAGCCATAAAGTCATTAAGCCCAGCCTTCAACTCTGTGGATTTTCTTTGCTAGATGTTAACTATTGCCATCTACATTTTAAAGATTTCCGCATCTCGGTCAGCCTGTAGTAGTATCTAGTAATCCGTGCTTAAACAATGGCATTTTGAGAAAATGAAATTAGTTTTATTGAAAGTGTTTTCATTGGTTATTTACTCAATATTTAGTCATAAAGTTTCTTCCTTTAAAAATTTAAAAACAAGAAAGTTAAATCATAACAAATTTAAAGTAAAACGAAAGAAAGAGAAAGATTTTCATAACTGCATAAGAATATTTAAAAGTTTTGAGATTAAAAATGAATATGTATCATTATATGAAATACATCGTTTGAAAATTTTATGCTGCTTCAACGTTATCGAATGAAAAAGACAGACCTTCTAAGACCCTCCTATTCTTTTTTGAATTTGAAATCCTTTCGATCAATGCAGGTATTGGTGATAGAAGTTCTTCTTTCTTTAAGATTTTAAAACTGGCATAGAAAAACGTGTGTTTGTCCTTCCTTGACAAATGACCTAGCTCGTTAAAGATGCCATTTCTTCTTTTACAAAAATATTCTATGCAGGGATCTTATCGGTTTCTGTTTCTTTTCTTTAAACTCAAATACTTTGCAACTCAAGAATAAAGTATCTTACTTATCAACTTAACTTTTAAACTTGTGCCCAAAATTGCATACACAAAAGTTGAGTAAATTTTAAATTTATATTTGGACACTATCTTTGTCGAATTTTATTTTTTACTGGTAATATTAACAAAGTATCAGTTGTAATTCATGTGTCTTTTCTAGGTATTTAACTAATAAGTAAAAATAAGCTATAAGCTATAAGTAGCTATAAGTAAAAATGTTCTTCATTCAAATGATTCAATTAACCTGGAGTAACTTAAAAGGTATCGATCCAATACATTTTCTTCTTTTTAAAATTTCTTCATAAATTAAAACAAATTATCATGCGTAATATGCATGTATTAATTTTTTAAACTTTCTTAATAAATTAACAGAAATTATTTTCTGCAAAATAATATATATTTTTTAAACAAAAACAAACAATCATCTGCAAAATATTTTAATTTTTTTGTTCAGTAAAAATTAATACAGAATTAGTAGTCATACTAAGAAAATAAACCAGGAAGTTTCATGAAAAAAGCTGTAGTTTAAAAAAAATAATGTTCCGAACAAATAAATTGAATTTTCCGAAGCATCGTTGTTGCAAAATAAGCTAGAAACAATTTTAAAACCTAACGAAAAGTTTACTTAATATTGTTCAAACCTAATTTCCTCGTTACAGATTTAGTACATTACTAGCTTTGGAATGAAGAGCACACGATGTGTTTCCCCATGTATCGAGTTTCTAAGATTATAAAATTTTAATGATACATTAATGTTCTTGAAATATGTAAGCTCCGTTATGTGTTTCCAACTATGGCCAACTCAGGTATATCTACTACGTTTTACAATGTCCGTTGCTTTCTAATTCAGTGACATTTGTAAATAGACATCATTAGTCTAATTCCAAAGACAGCGATTGTGTACATTTACGTTGCATAATAAATCTGAAGCCTACTATGCTGTCGTTACACAATAGTTGAAAGCTATTAATACAGTTTATTTTAGTTTAGAACGAATTGATTGAACGAATGAACTGTATTCAACGGTCAAAATTTATCAATCTTTAAAAAAATGGTGGCAATGTATCTTTTCCACATGCCCTCAAAATGTCCTTCAGCATTAATTGTTATATACAGGATATTAAGAATGGAAGAAGGTTTGGATCATATTTAACCGATATATTTATATACAGGGTGTATCTGAAATGGTGCAACAAACTTTCAGGGATGATAGTACTCATCAAGACGAACAAGAATCGGTATAGAAAGGGGGTCCCAGACCAAATCCCAGGGAGTTAAAAATGGAGCGACACCCCAAAAAAATCATTGAAAAATTCAATTTGTAGAAGAACTACTATTGGTAAAAACTTAATTATCGTCTCAAAAATTGTGGTTTAATATGATCTTTAAAATAACCTCAAAAGTCTTCACTTTAAAATTTGTTTTATTATGAAAAAAGTTAAAAAATAAAAAAATGTAAAAAATTTTCCAAAACCTTATTTTGTATTTCGAAATCATTTCTTTTGATTTGATAATCTGAAAGATCATAGTTGAAAACCCTTAAGTCCAAAGTTTCTCGTAAATACAGTCAATATTAAACGCTTGAGATACTTTTAAAGTTTGTTTTTTGGGTGCGCAAGCAGTTTTTTAGAGCTGTTTTCAGAACAGCTGTTTGTGCACGCAAAAAACAAACTTTAACAGGATCTCAAGCGTTTAATATTGATTGTACTTACGTGAAACTTTAGACATAAGGTTTCAACTATGATCTTTCAGATTATCAAATCAAAAGAAATGATTTCGAAGTACAAAATAAGGTTTTCGCAGAGTTTTCACATTTTTTTGTGTTTTATAACTTTTTTCATAACAAAACAAATTTTAAAGTGAAGACCTTTGAGGTAATTTTAAAGATCCTACTAAACCACAAATTTTGAGACCATAATTAAGTTTTTACCAATAGTAGTTCTACAAATTGAATTTTTTAATGATTTTTTGGGGTGTCGCTCCATTTTTAACTCCCTGGGATTTGGTCTGGGGACCCCCCTTTCTATACCAATTCTGGTCCGTATTGATATAATAATAATAATAATAATAATAATAATAATAAGCTTTATTATCACATAATGCATATGTACAGAAAATTAGATACATATTCGTCACCAAGGGGACTTTGTCCCGTTCAGGTGACAGATAAATTTGAATATAAATAAGGCAATAGGGTAAATTTTAACTTAATGAAAATAAATTTAAGATAAATATACATAAAAACACACACACTGAAAAGCAATAGGAACTAAAAAAAACCTTAAAAATTAAAAACAAGGTTACAAAATTTATAGTCGTACATTAGAAAAACAAAAAAAAAATTTTAAAATTAAAATTAAATAGCTGAAGGCATAATTTTAAATTTGAAAATTGAATAAAAATAAAAAGAAATAACATAGATTTAATATTAAACAGAGTTGGCAAAAGTCTGGTTATTAAAGTTATGGTTGCTTCGTTTTAAATTTGAAAATAATGGTCTATGTCGTCCAAATTTATTATGAAGTTAAATAGTTCACGTTTAAATGTTGAATACGTCTTTATGTTTTGAAGATAAGAAGGCACATGGTTATAGACTTTAGGTCCTAAAAAGAAGAAATGCTTCCGAAATATTTCTTTAGAAAAACGAGGAATTTTATAAATTTCATTAGGTCTTCTTTGAGATACATTTAATTTTAATTCACATATTGATTTGTTTCGGTACAAAAAAAGTGCTACACGGAATAAAAAGTCATACTTAAAAGGTAGTAAGTTCAGATTTCTAAAACTATAAGCATGTGAATGATAGGGATTTAAAATTTTGAAACACTTGTTCTGGATCGAAATTAGTGGTAATAAATTATATTTATAATCACCTCCCCAAATAATAATGCCATAATTTAACAGTGAGTAGAACCAAGAATAATAAAGTGTTTTTAAAAAACTTGCATCTATTTTATTTTTTAAGTGGTGAAATTTAACTAACACAAAACGTAATTTTTTACTTAATTCATTTACATGAGTTTTCCACTTTAAGTTAGAGTCAATATGTAAACCTAGGTATTTAATTGTAGAGACTGATTTCAGAACGGGGCACTGACAGTTAGAATTATTTTTATTGCAATTGGAGGAATGAAATTTAATATTAAGATTTGTTTCAGACTGTATTAAGTTGAAATAAATATATTTTGTTTTATTTAAATTTAGGCAAAGATCATTCGCAGTAAACCATTTTCTTATTTCAGTCAGATCAGATTCTATTTGTAACAGAAGAGCATTAATATCAGAGCATGAATATAACAAGACAGAATCATCGGCATATGTTAACATTTTGCCATATAGCTGTAGTTTACACAAATCATTTATAAAAATAAGAAATAACAAAGGACCTAAAATTGAACCTTGAGGAACGCCACGGTTTGAAATTTCATAATTACTGAAATTATTTTGAATTTTAACACGCTGTTCTCTATTTGATAAATATGTATTGAACCAATTTAGAATATTTCCACGAAAACCAGCAAAATCTAATTTTTTTATTAGTAAATTATGATTGACATTATCAAATGCCTTTGATATATCCAGGAAGATCGCTACTGTTTTTTTATTACTGTCTATACTATTATAGATGAATTTTGAAAATTGCAAAAGTGCACTTTCGGTATTTTTCCCCTTAATAAAACCGTATTGATTATCCGCAAAAAAATTTATTTTATGTAAATAATCGTACATTCTATTTGAAAGAGATTTTTCAATAATTTTAGCAAAAGTGGGAAGAATTGAAATAGGTCTATAATTTGAAAAGGAAGATTTATCCCCAGACTTGAAAATAGGGGTTATGGTAGCTTTTTTCAGTGATTGGGGAAATTCAGCTTTGGTGATTGAGGTATTTACAAAACTAGTGATAAAAGAAATATTATGATTTAGCAATATTTTTATTAGTTTTACATTTATCCCATCATAATCATAGCTGTCTAATTTAGTGAAAGCATTAATTAAATTTAACATTTCAGAGTTACTGTATTCAAAGTAAACAAAAGAGTTAATGTTTGGAGACATATAATTTTCAAGTCTAGTTATATTGGGATTTGAGTAATTTTGGTTTAAGCTCTTAAAGAAGTTATTAAATTGCATAACCGAGTAAGGGTTATTGAAACAATCGGGTAAGGTACTAGGCTTATTTTGTTTACCAATTATGTAGTTTACAAGATCCCATTTTTGTTTAGCAGAGTTACAATTCAAAAATTTGTCTTTAAAGTAGTCTGATTTAGCAGCTTTAATTGTTTGTTTTAATTCGGCAACTACACTTCGATAAGCGGTTGTATAAATAATATCACTAGGATACCTTTTCATTTTCCTAAACAACTTTTCTTTTCTACGAATTAAAATCATAATACTATTTGTAATCCAATTACTTTTAGGTTTTTTTAACAATCTGATTGGGTTTTTGAAATTATTTTTAATGTTAGTTAGCTTAAAAACGAAAGATTGATATTGCTGATCAAGAGAGTCCTGTTCTTTCCAGTCATACTTGTATGTGTTTAAATATTCATAAAGTTTCTTAAAATTTATGGTAAATTTGGGTACATCATAATCAGGTTTGGGTACTTCTTTTTCCGTATTATCTAATCTGCATAAAGTAATATAATGATCAGTAATGTCTGTAGTATAAATTCCTGATGTAACTAAATATTTATTTGTTTTAACAAAAATGTGATCAATACAGGTAGCATTTGCTCTAATTCTAGTAGGCTTATTGATAAAGTTATGAAAACCAAATTCAGATAAAAAATTTAAGTATTCATGAGTGATATAGTTATCCATGAAAATATCTATATTTAGATCACCCATGATAATTACATTTGAGTCTTTTATATTCGACAGTATAGTTTTTAATTCGGAATTAAAATAGTCTATTGTATATTCATGAGATCGATAAATAGATAAAATAGTGAGATTCAATAGTTTACAATGTACTAAAATAGCTTCAGCAGATATAAAACTTAAAGATAAATTAGAAAAATTTAGACTTTTTTTGGTATATACAACAATACCTCCAGATCTGTTGTTATTTCTGCAACAAAAATAGGAATCAAACCCGTCAATTGAGTAAAAATTAATTTCATTCTCATAGATCCAAATCTCAGACAAAATTAGAACAGAAAATGAATCAATATAATTTGAAATTAGAGAAAATAAGCTATCAAAATTGGCACGTAAACTTCTAATGTTCAGATGTAAAAAGATACACTTACATGTTGATGATTGGATGGTTAAGAATTTCTCGAGATCATCCAGATTATCAAGTGTTTTACATTCAGCAATAGGATCAAAATCAAACTGTTGGTGGTTGAACATTAAAATCATCTATTGATTTAATTCTTAAAATTCTGGATGTCTCGTCTTTTCTAATAAAAATTTTACCATCGCGTGTCCAGCAGAACTTGTAATTATTTTCTTTCTTGTAATTTCGTGCATGATAGAAAAGTGTTTTTAGTTCAGGCGTTAAATGTTCACTAACATAAATTGGCATGTCTGTAAGTCGGCTATTTACTTCTCTTGTTGTTAATCTTCGACTTTTCAATTTCTTTAATATTTCATCTCTAATTTGCTTTGTTTTCAGCTGTACTATTATAGGTTTAGGATTATCTTTTTTAAATGATGGAACTCTGTGCGCAGTTATAAGATTATCAATGATTTTAGTGTCTGAGAGATTGTCAATCTTGGACAGGATTGTCGGCATATCTTCATTATCTGTTTCTGGTAGACCGGCAATCTCGATGTTGGTTCGTCTGGAATACTGTTTTAACTCTATGATATCAGATTTCAGCTCCTTAAGTTCCTGCTTTATCTCTGTATTTTCCGCTTCAACTTGGTCGCATTTTTTCTGAAGGTCTTTATTGAAGGTTTGAAGACTGCTTATTGTATTTTTTAGGTCTTGGATGATAGAACTGTTAAATTCTATAGAGTGGTTCACCTGATTAAAGTTTTTTGTAATAAGGTTCTTCAGCTCAGTATATTGATTGGGAGTCAGTTTAAGAGGTTCCTGATCACTTGTGAGATCAACGGTAGATACACTTCTAGTTTATATCATCCCTGAAAGTTTGTTGCACCATTTCAGATACACCCTGTATAATAAAAATCATTTCAACATAATGTGTATTATTAAATGTGGTAAATGAACTTAGGTCCCTTAATTTTTTCATGGTGAAGGCTAGTCCCCAAATGAGACTAACGGTCATTTTAATAGCTAACCTAAACTGTGGGAGGTTAAACGGTAATGAAACTTTTGACTGTCAGTTAAAGAAAGAAAACTACTTTTCCACCAATCATAGGTTAACCTTCGGTCAGGTTGGTGGTGAATACGGCCGTAAAGGAACATTCAGACTTACCATTTTAACGCCCGTATTCACCGGTAACTTAACCAGCGGTTAACCGGGAGTCAAACCTAGTTTTCCTTCTTCAACTGCCAATCAGAAACTTGACTGTCGACTAACCGCCGGTCAAGTAACCGGTGAATACGGCCGTTAGTATTCATTTTGGAGGAATCGTTGAGAGGGAAAAGTATGAACTGCCGTTTCACTCGTTACACCTTCATTTTTCAATATAAAGGCGATTCACCGGAGTGAATCGCTCAGGATGTACGGTGAAACAGTGTGAATGATCATTTACAGGTTCATGGTTCTTTCAGTAGGGATCAGCCGCTCTAGGTTCCCATGTGACGGTTCAATCATAGAGCTTGGGTTCAATGCCCTGGTACCTTACTTCCAGATCCATGGAAATAACACATAAAACTGCTTGTTTAGTTTCAAACAGAATTTCCAAGTTTTTTAACGAGTATTTTAAAATCTCAATAAACCACGACACATCAAGTTTCTCCGATCTTCCAGAAAACGAAAGCTAGCAGACTCGTGGTAAAAAACCACCAAACCTCCATTAGCTCCAATCCAACCCCCGCCAGCGATGTGTGGAATGACAGGAACCACTGGCAGAAGCAATATCTCTGTCACCCGTGCGAAATGAATGGGAAAGGCACCAACCAAGGCAAGCAGACAAACGTAAATGAACGAGTATCCCCTAAAAATAACCTTCATTGATCGCATCTCCGGATGTCATTCACGTGGCATGAGTAGTTTGCCGTCGGGGAATCCGGTTTAATTTGTTCCGCTCACCCCCTTGAAGCATTTCTTTTGCTGACTGAGTGTAAACAAGGTCGAGAAATTAGGGGTGCTGCCGTCTTTCTTATTAAAAAACTGTCAGGGATTTTGGCTGGGATATTGAATTGGCCGATGGGATGGTTGGAATGAAATGAGGGGGGTGTAAATGGAGTCTAATGACCAGTGATGAGGGTTTTGTGAGGTGTTTTTATAGAGATGATAATGGGGAATCATCTAATGAAGTTGACGAATTTGAGAGGTGTGGGAATTTAATTAGTACGCAAATACTGCTAGGTTGTATATGGTTGGTGGATCAGTTTATATATATTTGAAAAATTTCCTCCTTTATCATTTTGAAAAGAATAAAATTACGACGAGCACCTATTTCAAAGGATATTTTTAAGGCGATTCATTAAAGGTTTGACTAAAGATAATATAATGATCTAATTTTATGTGACATTTCTACAAATTACAGAAAATTAATTATATGACGAACTTATTCAATCATGCAAAATTTTTCTATGGCTTTTAGATTATTTAAGTAAAAAAAGAAACCCAACGTTATGAGTTATTCGTTTTTAAATGAAGCGTTTAAAATTAATGCTTTAGAAATTTCGAAGCATACTAATACGTATTAAAATGCCGTAGATATTTTTTTCATGTTTTTAGGAATATGGTTACACATTGTGATAAATGGGTTCAATGTAATGGACCGTATACTCGAGGGGAATCAAAATAATGTAATAGGATTTTTATTTATTTAAATTAGTTTTTTGAAGCTTTGTCCAAAGCTTAAATATATTAAAAGTTCGCTTTACGATACGATCAAAAGTAGTTATTTTTAGTTTTGAAACATCAAATGGGTAATTTACGTTTCACGATCAAATATCTAAGTTCTTTTTCAGCTTTAAAAACATCAAATGGTAGAGCTACCAACATTAAAATCATTTCTACTTCAAAAGAAGAAAATGACTATGAGACAAACCAAATAAAAATTTATATGTAGGATTCTTTTCAATCCAAGATCACGTAGGTACAAATAATAGCCAGGCTATAAGCTAAATTACAAATCCCTTGTGATTACACTCTCCAAAAGGTTTTTAAAAAACCTTGTTCATTCTGCGCAAACTAATTTGAGTGAAACGAGTTGGGAATTCAGGCAAAAGTTCAAATTGTTTATGTCCCTCTCCTCCAAATGGGAAAAGGGAATCTTTTAAACTAAATTTACTGGCCCATAAAAACTTGTTTCGATTGGATTTAAACGAATTACAATAACTGGAAGTAATTGCAGGAGAAGTCTCTAGATAGCTTCTATGATTCAAAGACTGAGACTAATTTTTGGTTGAATGGTCTACGAAGTTAAAGTTTGTTGGTAACTAGAAATATATTGGCTTAGTTTAGTTTTGCTTTGGTACGAAAATACTCAAGATATTTTGTTTTGCTTTTTCGTTATGACCCTTATTCTCGTGATTTTTTTGTTCTACTCTCTAAAACCGAATAAGTTTAAAACATGTTATTACTGCTGCGTTCGTTACGCTGTTAAAATTTCAAATCGTCACACAGAATCCCATAAGGAAATAGAATTTAATTTATATTTAAGATAGGTGAGAAGAGACCTTAGAGCTACTGTAAGAGAAAATCAGTGTAGAATAATGAAATAAATAAAAAACCAGTATCATCAAAATTACACACTTAAGAATACAAATCATTCCATATAACTCATTCCAAATACATTCCCGTATGAATTGAACTTCTTAAATTTTCAAATCTATATATATAAAATTCAAATACGGGTGATTCATTCATCATTCATAACACTCATCACGAAATCTCCAAAACTGCCGGACCGATAGGCTTGAAATTTGACAGAGACCTTCCTTTCAGCCATTAGACGCGCACTAAGAAACGATTTTAAAATCGAACGACTCCTTCCCTGCTTTTCGGCGCTTTTTCGACTCCGTTTTACCCATTGAAATAGCATTGTGCATTGTTGAAATGCATAAATTTCAGTGTTTACTTCTCTATCTTAAGGCGACGTCTTGCCTCACTTGAATGAATATAACTGATTAACATTTATACATATTTTATTATTTACAACAAAATTTATGAAGAAAAACAGTGTGAATACCTGTATTTAAATATTATAACAGTTATCAGAAAACCGAAGTAAATTAAAATAATTAATTTACTTTCTTTAATATTTTAATTTCTCAGAAAAATATATTTAAATAGCAAGAATTTTAAAGTTTCCGAGGAAACAGAGCTAAAATTTCATTGCTTCATAGCGGAATTGCACTGTAAAAAAAGAACGTCTTTTGACGTATTATTTTCCGTGAATTTTTCATGGATTAATTCCGTAAACTACAAAACGGAATTTTCATCGTGAAGTTTCCGTGTTTTAATTTTCCTCTCCTCACGCATGCGTATTGTACGATTTCTCCACTAGTTCTGGTGAGACTCAAATATAGTTGTAAATAAGTAATGGAAGTTTCTTAATGGAAGTAATGGAAGCAAGCGTCTTCAGGCGAAACGAACCTTCAGCATATTTATTATGGGTAAGTAAGTTAAATATATTGTTTTTATTTTTTTGTATTATTGGCCGTAATCGGGAATGACTAGGCTACCGACGGGTAACCGTTGTGCGCATGATCGGGTTAAAGGCGTGGCTTTAAAGTATTTAGGATGGAACCTAGCGGAGCTCGAATGGGGTTGTGGTAGCGCGTCAGTCTAGTGTGCACATGGTCGTAGGTTCGAACCCCAGTAATTATTTTTCAGTAAATTTAATTTTAAATTTTTATTATTCCATTAAAAATTGCAAGAATTAATTTCTCTTGTTTAACAGTCATTCCTTATGTAATTAAATTCATTGTGTTTTTTTAAATGTTTTACTTTATCTAATTTTTTTAAAAAAATTTTTTAATTATTAATTAATTGAAAATAAAATTATTTCGCTAAAATATTTTATAGAAACATCAAGAATCAAGTCCACAAGGATGCGCATTGCTAATAAAGTATAAAAATCTTGCAGGGATTGTGAAATACAGTACAAAACAGTACGTCGGCAGCCTAGCAACGGCCGTAGTAAACGTTACCATGCTTTAAAATAGAAATACTCTGATATACTATTTTTAAACAGATATTTAAACATCGTACGATCACTTTCTTCACCACGTAGCTGAAGTCTTAAAATATTGCATACCTAACTAGTCTTATTAGATCGCAAAAATGTGATCTAAATAGTTGTGATAACTTGTAACTTTTGATTAGACTTGTATTACTGTGATCGGTAGTGTAAATTATTTAAAAGAATCGTCTATTTGGATTTTACGGATTGTTTGTCATTTTTTTTTCAAAATTATAATGAGGAATATACTGAATCACAATAATATTAGTAATAATACGAACAATCCCTAAAATAACGGAAAGTTCCACTCCAATGACGAAAAGATATTAAACGAACGTTCTCTAAAATAACGGAAGGTTTCCCTCCTTTCACAGAAAAATACAAAACGGACATTCCCTCAAATGACGGAAAAAGAAAATACGGATACCTTCTCAAATGATGAAAATATTACGTTTATTGAAGAAAGATTTTTTTACAGTGTGGTTTACTAGACTATAATCACTAGATTTTTATTATAACTAGCAATCTGTTTTTACTCTCTCAGAGAAGCTTTTAAAGAAGTTGGTTTTATTAAAAAGAAGACAAGCTTACTTGATAACTTTTTATCGAGGGATTTTTGAAATTTATTTTATTTTGAAATTTATTTTATTTTGAAATTTATTTTTTGCGGAATTTTAACAGGATAGCGGGAATACTTTAAGAAAATTCTGTTTAAGATTTTAAACACTGGATTTCAAATGACAGAGATTATTTCAAGTAGATTGTTTTTATCACATAGGAAGGATAAATGTTTAATAGACAAAAAATCGGAATGGAATGAGATATCACAGTTGGAACTGGGACGAGAAAAAGGCACCGGGAATACTGGGATGAAAATTATCGGGAACACCGGGTTATGAAAATTATCGGGAAAACCGGGACATTAAAATTATCGGGAACACCGGGTTATGAAAAGGTACCGGGAAAACCGGGATATGAAAAGGTAGCGGGAACATCCGGATATGAAAAGGTACACTTTAAAAGGTACATTTTAAACGCTAGGTTTAAAAAAAGAGATGATTTCAATGTGATTGTTTTTATCACATGGAAAGGATAAATATTTGATGGAATGAGATGTCGCAGTTGGAACTGGGATGGGGAAAAGGAACCGGCAATACCGGGATGAAAATTATTGGAAACACCTGGATATGAAAATTATCGGGAACCGGGGGTATGTAAAGGTACCGGAAAATCTGGGACATGAAAAGGTACCGGGAAAACCGGGATATGAAAAGGTACTGGGAACACCCGGATATGAAAAGTTTCGGGGAAAACCGGGTTATGAAAACTATCGGGTACACCAGGATATGGAAAAAGTACTGGGGACACCGGGGTTATTGGTGATTCGAAAAATCGGACATATAACTTGGGAGAACTTTGAATAATGAATTAATACACTCCACCCGTGCAGGGCCGGGCAAATCAGCTAGTACATTATGTATCTAAAATCTAATCTCATCATCATATTATCTACAATAACATTTTTTAATCAGTGTTTTTTAAAAGTGGGCCACTGGGGGAATTACAAATTTTTAAAACTTTCTTAAACATCGGAAAATACTTCCTGAAAGTTATTTTTAAGATTTTAAATACTGGATTCCAAATGACTTCAAATTTATTTTTTCCCACTTAAATGGATAAATTGGAAATGCTAGACGGGATGAGTTAAGTTTTGATTTTTTTTTATAATAAGGGAACCGCGATAAACAAAATACAGAGGGGAGACGGTGAGATGATACGTGACGGCTGACGGCTAATCCAAAAAAAATCTATATATATAATCCTCTTACGTAACGCCCAGATTTCGTTGTATTTCTTTTACTCGGTTGGCAACAATAAATTTGTTTACAAAATGAGTCCATTGTTTTGGATTTGGTTTTTTCCGATTACAGTCTCTAATGATATTATTAGCTGTTCAAATATGTTAAGAGGGATTAAATGTTACGGTTTTATTAATTTACTGTTAAATTATTATTTTTATATACATGTTAATATTACTTATCTGATATACAGGGTGTCCCACGAGAAGTGGCCCAACCCCTCTAACTTTTGAACCCCTACAGATATAGTCATGAAAGTGGGGTCTAGGTATAGTAAAATGTCCATGCTCTATCCGATGAAATTACTTTCAACGCCCTCTAGAGGAGAATTTTGGAGTTAAATTTTTTATTTTAAAAACTATGTGAGGTATGTGAAAAAAGTCAATGACTAAGTTGTAGAGCAGCATCGATTTAGTAGGAAAAGATACCTTAAGCAGAAAAATATCTTCAATAAAACCCCTTAAACACACGCTCAATTAGGTTGAAATTACGTAGATTTTACTTCTTAAAACGCTCCACACAAGGCGAAAATGAGAAATTTTTATTTTTATGACTTAAGTAAATGACTTAAAGTATTATTAATTCATTAAATTGAAAATTTCTCATTTTTGCCTCGTGAGGAGCGTTTTAAAACGTAAAATCTACGTAAATTCAAGCTAATTGAGCGTGCGTTTTAGGGGTTTTATTCAAGATATTTTTCTGCTTAAGGTGTCTTTTCCTACTGAATCGATGCTGTTCTACAACTTAGTCATTGACTTTTTTCACATACCTCACATAGTTTTCAAAATAAAAATTATAACTCCTAAAGTTTTCGCTAGATGGCGTTGAAACTTATCTCATCGGATGGAGCATGGTCACTTTACTAAACTTAGACCCCCCTTTCATGACTATATCTTTAAGGGTTCAAATGTTAAAGGGGTTGGGCCACTTCTCGTGGGACACCATGTATTATACTGCTTATGGTTTTTTTGGCTAATGCAACAGTACCCATGAATTTTATAAACACTGTATACCTACATATTTTTCATACACTATATTTAATGTTTCCCTGATGCATATTTTACTATTTATAAAACTCTATTTTCACCAATAAATTTAGTTGGTAATGAATCTCAGCTAGGCTGTACCAGCGTATGGCGAGCGAGCGTAGCGAGCACAGGATTGTGAAACAATCCTAGGGGAACTGCGTCAGCAGTTCCCGGGGGTTGGCGAGCGATAGCGAGCATGGGGCGATAGCCCCCTAGTATGACATAAAACTTGATAGAACGTTAAAATATATAATTATACAGGGTGTCCCACGAGAAGTGGCCCAACCCCTTTAACTTTTGAACCCCTACAGATATAGTCATGAAAGTGGGGTCTAGGTATAGTAAAGTGACTATGCTCCATCCGATGAGATTACTTTCAACGCCCTCTAGCGGAGAATTTCGGAGTTAATTTTTTTATTTTAAAAACTATGTGAGGTATGTGAAAAAAGTCAATGACTTAGTTGTAGAGCAGCATCGATTTAGTAGAAAAAGACACTTTAAGCAGAAAAATATCTTGAATAAAACCCCTTAAACACACGCTCAATTAGGTTGAAATTACGTAGATTTTACTTCTTAAAACGCTCCACACAAGGCGAAAATGAGAAATTTTTATTTTTATGACTTAAGTAAATGACTTAAAGTATTATTAATTCATTAAATTGAAAATTTCTCATTCTTGCCTCGTGAGGAGCGTTTTAAAACGTAAAATCTACGTAAATTCAAGCTAATTGAGCGTGCGTTTAAGGGTTTTATTCAAGATATTTTTCTGCCTAAGGTTTCTTTTCCTACTGAATCGATGCTGCTCTACAACTTAGTCATTGACTTTTTTCACATACCTCACATAGTTTTTAAAATAAAAAATTTAACTCCTAAAGTGTCCGCTAGAGGGCGTTGAAACTTATCTCATCGGATGGAGCATGGTCACTTTACTAAACCTAGACCCCCCTTTCATGACTATATCTTTAAGGGTTCAAATGTTAAAGGGGTTGGGCCACTTCTCGTGGGACACCCTGTATTATACTGCTTATGGTTTTTTTGGCTAATGCAACAGTACCCATGAATTTTATAAACACTGTATACCTACATATTTTTCATACACTATATTTAATGTTTCCCTGATGCATATTTTACTATTTATAAAACTCTATTTTCACCAATAAATTTAGTTGGTAATGAATATCAGCTAGGCTGTACCAGCGTATGGCGAGCGAGCGTAGCGAGCACAGGATTGTGAAACAATCCTAGGGGAACTGCGTCAGCAGTTCCCGGGGGTTGGCGAGCGATAGCGAGCATGGGGCGATAGCCCCCTAGTATGACATAAAACTTGATAGAACGTTAAAATATATAATTATACAGGGTGTCCCACGAGAAGTGGCCCAACCCCTTTAACTTTTGAACCCCTACAGATATAGTCATGAAAGTGGGGTCTAGGTATAGTAAAGTGACTATGCTCCATCCGATGAGATTACTTTCAACGCCCTCTAGCGGAGAATTTTGGAGTTAATTTTTTTATTTTAAAAACTATGTGAGGTATGTGAAAAAAGTCAATGACTTAGTAGTAGAGCAGCATCGATTTAGTAGAAAAAGACACTTTAAGCAGAAAAATATCTTGAATAAAACCCCTTAAACACACGCTCAATTAGGTTGAAATTACGTAGATTTTACTTCTTAAAACGCTCCACACAAGGCGAAAATGAGAAATTTTTATTTTTATGACTTAAGTAAATGACTTAAAGTATTATTAATTCATTAAATTGAAAATTTCTCATTTTTGCCTCGTGAGGAGCGTTTTAAAACGTAAAATCTACGTAAATTCAAGCTAATTGAGCGTACGTTTTAGGGGTTTTATTCAAGATATTTTTCTGCTTAAGGTGTCTTTTCCTACTGAATCGATGCTGTTCTACAACTTAGTCATTGACTTTTTTCACATACCTCACATAGTTTTCAAAATAAAAATTATAACTCCTAAAGTTTTCGCTAGATGGCGTTGAAACTTATCTCATCGGATGGAGCATGGTCACTTTACTAAACCTAGACCCCCCTTTCATGACTATATCTTTAAGGGTTCAAATGTTAAAGGGGTTGGGCCACTTCTCGTGGGACACCATGTATTATACTGCTTATGGTTTTTTTGGCTAATGCAACAGTACCCATGAATTTTATAAACACTGTATACCTACATATTTTTCATACACTATATTTAATGTTTCCCTGATGCATATTTTACTATTTATAAAACTCTATTTTCACCAATAAATTTAGTTGGTAATGAATCTCAGCTAGGCTGTACCAGCGTATGGCGAGCGAGCGTAGCGAGCACAGGATTGTGAAACAATCCTAGGGGAACTGCGTCAGCAGTTCCCGGGGGTTGGCGAGCGATAGCGAGCATGGGGCGATAGCCCCCTAGTATGACATAAAACTTGATAGAACGTTAAAATATATAATTATACAGGGTGTCCCACGAGAAGTGGCCCAACCCCTTTAACTTTTGAACCCCTACAGATATAGTCATGAAAGTGGGGTCTAGGTATAGTAAAGTGACTATGCTCCATCCGATGAGATTACTTTCAACGCCCTCTAGCGGAGAATTTTGGAGTTAATTTTTTTATTTTAAAAACTATGTGAGGTATGTGAAAAAAGTCAATGACTTAGTTGTAGAGCAGCATCGATTTAGTAGAAAAAGACACTTTAAGCAGAAAAATATCTTGAATAAAACCCCTTAAACACACGCTCAATTAGGTTGAAATTACGTAGATTTTACTTCTTAAAACGCTCCACACAAGGCGAAAATGAGAAATTTTTATTTTTATGACTTAAGTAAATGACTAAAAGTATTATTAATTCATTAAATTGAAAATTTCTCATTTTTGCCTCGTGAGGAGCGTTTTAAAACGTAAAATCTACGTAAATTCAAGCTAATTGAGCGTGCGTTTTAGGGGTTTTATTCAAGATATTTTTCTGCTTAAGGTGTCTTTTCCTACTGAATCGATGCTGTTCTACAACTTAGTCATTGACTTTTTTCACATACCTCACATAGTTTTCAAAATAAAAATTATAACTCCTAAAGTTTTCGCTAGATGGCGTTGAAACTTATCTCATCGGATGGAGCATGGTCATTTTACTATACCTAGACCCCACTTTCATGACTATATCTTTAGGGGTTCAAAAGTTAAAGGGGTTGGGCCACTTCTCGTGGGACACCCTGTATATGAACTAAACCCGTGGGAGACCGGGTAAGTCAGCTAGTTAAGTATAAGAGAGGGTTATAAGTGTAAAAATATATCTGGTTAAAAACTCATTACATAAAATATTTATACATAACATGTTTCTAAAAGTTTTCTGAAAACTTAATGAATAACGATATCATCAAAGCACTTTATTAAAATTCAATATGCAGACAAAAAACAAAAATATTTTCTCAACTTTTCATGTTCATTCATTTGAGTTAATTTTCAGTAACTCAAATATTCGTTATTTAATAAATTACTTATAAATTCTTTATGATTTTGGAAGAAAAAGCTTACATAGAATTTTGCTTCTAAAATTGAAAATCAAACATAAGATTTACTTTTTCCACGTTGATTTAGTTCTTATTTTTAACAAAATGGATACTTAAATTAATATGCACAACATTCCTAGGTTCCCTCCTTTTATAAATCTAAAATGGTACGAGTTATAACATTTATAAAAGGGTTTTAAACTTTTATAATTATTTAATCTAATATTGTATTTATATTGAGTGAAACTTGGACCAAAAGACTTGTTTAATTAGTAATAAAAATCTGAATTTTCTGAAATGTTTGAGTTGAATTGCTTAATGAATGAAAATGAAGAATAATATTTTACTGGAAAATTTTAAGCTTTTAGGCTGAGACTTACAAGTATAAAGTAATTAAATTAGTATTTATTCTTATGCAATACATTACAATCTTTTAAGTAGAAAGTATGACCAAAAGACTTGTTTAATCAATTGTAAAAATCTGAATAATCTGAAGTTTTTTAGTTGAATTGCTTAATGAATGAAAACGAAGAATGATATTTTATTGGAAAGTTTTAAGCTTTTAGGCCGAGATGTATAAAGTAATTAAATTAGTATTTATTCTAGTGCAATACATTACAATCTTTTAAGTAGTAAGTAAATTTTAGCTTAAAAAATGTCATATTTATTATTTTTTGCTGGTGAATTGATTTATAGTTAAAATGCTTTTTCCGTGGTACAATCAATTTTATCTATTAGTATTTTACATAAACCTAAGAAAAATTTCAAAAGGATTATAAGCAACTTTACTTTAAATGGAAACCGAATTGAATGCAGTAAAAACTTTATGGAACTTCAGCAACTTTTTCTATCCTTTTTAAGAGAGAATTGGGAAGTAAACACCTATTGAAATTAATGATTTTGACTATTGTATTACCAACACAAAGTCCCTAAATAACCAGTTTTTATTTTTTTTTTCAGATTTTTTAAAACACAAATTAATTTGCAATCCTAATTTAAAAGTTAAAAGTTAAATGAGAAAAACCGAGCGTGGCGTCACAGTTGCGAAGTACAAAGGAGCCGCGGATCGCTCTAACAGCTCCAACCAATGAACTGCTCAAATTTCCCCCTTCTGCTTCCGTGTTCCGCAACCCTGACGTAATGCGCTGAGCTAGAGAACATGTAGTTTTATTTTTTTAAATTAACTACACTCAACTTGAGTAACTTAACTGGAGCCTGTAGAAATATGCTGAGAGCAACCAAAGAAAATAGTTCCCCACGAGGTGTCTGAATTTTGAGTGAAATTAAGAGCTTCAATTTTGAATAATGATTAGTTTTTTAAATCCACGTATATCTTATCATCCCGATATGCATAAAATGTTCAGTATTATTATTTTTTAAAGTGGCGTAACGCGTAGTAGTACAACTCGCTCTCAAACTCGCCAGACAATATGAGCTCCTAGCAACCCAGCAGGCTTTCTGTTTACTCAGATTTTCTTCCGCGTGGCCATGACGTCAGGCTCAACTTAAGTTGCATTCGACTATATCTTTTCTATAAAATTTCTTCTCATATGATCTGTTTATGAAAATCTGTTAGGAAAAATCTGTTTTCAAAAAGTGTTTACTAGCCAATTTTCAAAACCTTTAATAGTTTTAAAATGTTCATAATAGAATTATTTGTTAATTTCTTTTAAAGATAATAATTTTATCAAGTTTCAGTTTTATAATCTTCAAAAATTAATTTTATTCATAATAAAAAATAGTTAATTAAATGTGATCATTCAGAAAATATTTTTTAGCTTTTGTAAATTACTCTCTTAACTAATAGATATCTCTACCGTTTAACTATATTCTGTTCTACTGTTCCTGTGCAAGCAATTATTGTAAAAAGGGAATCTTTTTAGAGTGTTGCCACATAACCTTCGGAAGAGTCAACAGAATCCAACTACACGAAATCCGACCATAATCCTAAAAAAAATAGACTCAAGAAATCGACAAACTCAAACATCCGTAAAACATAACTCACGTTTCAAGAACGCAATAACAATGAAAGAAAAAGTTACTACCAAAATAATCGACCACAATCCAGTGACTAATGACCCTGCAACATCTATCTAGTTAAGACTTTTAGGGAAGGCTTCATTCTCTGCGAGGATTATGGACGACAAATCGCTTTAGAAAAAGGGAAAGTGGAAATAAAACGTGGTTTCCTTTCCCACCCGAAAAAAGCGGGAACTTGTGCCCGGAATCGGAGATAAGTACGGGATTCATCTCGGGATTCGTGTTCTGCGATGGACCTCACGTTGGACGGCTTCTTTTCACTGCCTCTGTCATCTGGCTTATCCCTAGACGGGAGTCAGGGAGTTTTGGAAGGTCTCCCCTGGGGCTGTATTCGTAGACAGTGGAAGTAATGGAAGGCTCGTTATTTTTTTAGGGGGTGTATTTTGAGGGGGAGGCGTAGCCATTTGTTGATCGGTTGTAGGAAATGAAGATTAAGTGTTTTTTATCGGATATTATGAAGCTGTTTGTGTTATTTTAGGGGATTTTCTTGGATATTTATGTTATTTTTTTCAAGGTTACACCGGTTGATAATGTATTACGATATTGAATACTTTTGTAAGAGTGAATTTATTGAAAAATTTTATAATGTTATAAGTAAATGTAAAATGTGTTACATTGAATTTTTAAGAACCCTACATTAGAGTAGTAATTAAAGAGGATATACATTTTTTTAAGTTTTTTTTAGAAGGGAAGGTCATCAAAATAAGAAACGAATTTATGGTTTAATATCAACTGAGAGAATGATTGAGAGCTACATATAAGAATGAAATATTATTTTAGTAATCGTTGAATTCTAATGTTAAATATGATAAAAGTAACATAATTACATTTCCTTTCTGTAAAGAGTTTATGCTAAGAATTTAAAAGCAGATTAATTTTACAATATAAGATGGTTGAATTTCTACTTCAAAATTCGGTGCTTTAGAGTATATTAAACATATAATTACACTAATTCAGTTTTATTAACATGATGGAGCGTTTATTTTAATATAGTACTATCACACTTTGCTATTTTTATTTGACAGTTTTATGTACAAATCTAAAGTACAATCTTGAGATTTTTAAAAAATATTATTTTCAAGATATTTTGTCACAAAAATGGAACTTCTCATCCTACCACTTGTCATATTGTGTTGCCTTGTCAGAATCGCTATTGGAGTGCGACGAGTTTTATTTAATAAATTTATGAAGACAGAAAATAATGTTTTTTTATTTCATTTATAACTATTATATTTTAAATTATAATTTTATTTGACAATTTTATATACAAATCTAAAGTGATATGTTGAGATTAAAAAAATACATATATCTTTTCTTCAGATGCTCTTAAATTACATGTACCACCGGTACTTTCAAAATATGAATACCTCAAGTCTATTCAGATGAGTTGAAGATTCCAGAAAGCCCCAAGGATAGAAGAACTTCAAACTTTAGAAAACATTTCATCAAAAACAATAAAAAATTTAGTGTGAAAATACGATCTTTTTTACAGTATATCCATAACCTTCAAGAGTTAACAGAAACATTTAGTTAAAGGTATCATATCAAAGGTTCAGTGATTTTTTATCGAAAAGGTTTTTAAATCATAAGTAGTAAATGCATTCGTGCCTTTTTTTACTTTGAAAATAATGATATCATAAAGGGTTCTTACAAAAATAGCAAAGTAAGAAGTTGTACGTAAAAATGGAAAGCATATTTATTCAATCCAATACAGGAGTGTATTTTACACTTTTTTGCAACAAGAGTCTGCAAGCAGTAAAACAACTTTTACAGAAATATGTGCAATGCAGTAAAAAACAAATCACTTCATTCTCAGAATTACAAACTAAAAGAAATACCTACTATATTTTAGAGTTACTAGTTTCGAATGCTCTATTTGTTTGAATATAGCGTAAAATTTCAAATTCAAATTGAATTGTTTTATCGATTTCTAAGTGTTAAAATATTTAAACTAACTACTTCTCACTCTCTTATAAAGCGACACCCTTTTTACAACCAAAGATTATTTTCTTTTTACATAACGTTATCATCATCCCTAAATATGTTTCTTCTGTCATAAATTTACACTAAAACTGGCCCTCAGAGCTGCGATTTGAGATACATTTGGAACGTTGGTTCATTATAGCTCTTAATCTAATCAGATATCCCTTAGGACTATCTCTAAATCACATCCAGTTAGAGAGCACCATAGAGATTCTCAGAAATTCCAGGTTATTATTCAAGCTCAAACTTCCATATAAATCTCCCTAATTTCGACACCCTTCTATCCATATCGGAAATCAAGCTTCTGCAGACGTTATTTGATAGGTCTATATTCTATTCGTCAATTCATTAAATCAGTCATTCTCATCACAGTAATGTATGAATGAGACACTGGCTGTCTGATTAACTTAGGTGTATGTTTAAAACAATTTGTTTCAATGTTGTTTGAAAGCTAATGACTTTGTAAATACATCTTCAAGATAGATAGTTGCATAGTTCATATTTTTTATGAAAAAAATTGCTTAAAATACATACGGATGTATAAATAAAAAATAAACTTTCAACTGATTCTAGGAAATAATAGTGTTTTTTCGAAATAGAGGTTTAGTTCATTGTTAGGATGCATCTTATTATCTCTCTGCATGAGTACTTTAACCAGAAGTTCATAGAATACCTTATTAGAACAATGTTTGATGTCTAAATAATTCTACGAATCGTGATTTAAGCAAATCCTACTCGGTAAAGTAATCTCCAAAGTTATAGTTTCAGAATAAACATGACGTAGCTTTGATATAGTTCTACCATCTTAACTATCCCCTATAAGGACACTGTACAATCACAAGGCATCCAATATCACGGTTCTAATTAATTCACATTGGATTACAAACTATAACTACACTATTTAGAAGAATTTTGTGACAATAACAACTGAATTAATATTTTCCATTTATAACTTTCTATTTTTCTTTTATGATGCATATTGTTATTTTTTATCTAATCATTAAAAACATATATCTTTGGGTTAGTCGTAAAGAAAATTTAAGTCCTTCCTCCATAAGCATCAGATCATTTTCATTTTATTTTCAAAAATACATGCTCCAATACCGTGCGGTTCGCCATATATAGTCAAACCTGTTTTAGTGCTAGAAATATATACCGCATAAAAAATTAGCACACAACTTTGCATGTAAAATAGTTTTCGCAGCAAAATTTAAAAAAACTCCTTTTTTATGTAGACTGCATAAAAAAGTCTCTCGTAGGACCGTAGCGAAAATCCCTCAGCTTAGCTGAATAGAATAACTCTTTATATTCGGACCGTAACGCAATCTCTGCCCTACAGCAAGCTGAATTAGGGAACAGTTTATAAACTTACCGTATAATTTTTTTTCAGTAACCATGTAGTATGCGAAGACTGTTGTTTCACTAGACCCTTGTATATGCCTCGGTAGACATATATACAAGATTTTTGTCCAATGTTCCCATTTGATTGAAATTTTCAAACACCGCAATAAAAATCGCACAAAAAATTCGAACAAAGAAAAAATCACACAAAAACAGGTTTGAATGTAATTCTAAATCTGTTAATGTCGTTTTATAAGATTATTTACAAGTTATTCAATACCTACATGTAGAACCTAATGACTTCATTCCTTGATTTAAGTACAAAATTCCCAAGTTACTCATTCTGTTTCGGTTTCTTCGTAATTTTTGAAAACAAAACTTTAACGTAAAAAATGTTATACCATGTTGCGTACAAGCAATATTTTGCATTCACATACCCTATTCATTCTAATGTTTCTACATGCCCCAGATGGCACACAACAGAATTTGCCGCGTCGCATATTCGGTTCAACTGCGAGCCTTAAGGCTCATTCACACTGTTTTACTTTCACCGTTCTTCGTGAGTGATTCCCTCCTGTGAATAACTAGTAATAGAAAAGTGAATGAGTTAAAAAAAGAGATGCGAATTCACACCAAAATGAAGATAAAAAAGTGATGCCTGAATAAGCCTTTAAGAGTACAAAAACTTACTTCCCTCAAGCTCTTAATTATAAATGAATGTTTACAAAAAACAACATTTATAATTCAGTACGAGTCATTTTGGTTAGATAAAATTTAAGGGGAGTCGGTACCTTTGATACCTTTAAAATCTTGATTTTGGAATCAAGAGTGTTTAAGATTCTACATTTCGAGACCTTTAAACCGATGCCTTATTTATGCAAAAATTCAAAGTAGAAATATGTTGAATTGTCTTTTAAGAACACAAAAGTATATTTCATCTGAGATTTTAACATTAAAATGCTTTTTTTTCTCGGAATGATCTTTATAGAACTACGTACCCTTTTTCTCAGGATCTACAGCATGTATTAAGCTAATATTTGCACCATATATTCTTGTTATGTACTTTTAACTTTTTTATGAGCTTTTTTAATATATTCGGTTAAACATGCTTTAGAGCAGTTTTTATTGACAAAAATGACAACTTTCAAGAATTTTTAAACGGAGCCAACTCACATAATTGTTTTTAAATATCTAAACATTATAATTATAAAAGCTCAAGTCTGTTTCTAGGCTAATGTGTATTGATTGCGTATAAAAAATTTCAAGCATTTGTGTTTCGGAGAAAAAAGTATACAAAAGTTGTAAATTTAACATTGTCGGTATACAAGGTACTGACTTTTAAGGTCTGCTGCTTGCAAATAACACTATGCACTTAATAAAGAATTTCCAACAATTTAATTCCAATTTTAGATGCTTAGTTACTCAGCTTAGATGACGAATAAAATTTACCAGCGGGAGTAGTTAATACTTTAACTATTTTACCACTTACAATGGAAACGATAAAATCACAATTAAATTCTATGTTCATATCGAGTTGGAACAAATCCCGAAACTCTCAAAACACAACCCTGATCCTTAGATATTCGTCAACAGAGGCTTTTGTAATCTGTATCAATGAGCTTTCACATGCTCGGAACGGTGTCCAGCGGGCTTTGCGGCCTAATGATGCAGCGAACTGAGATGTGATTATCCAGATAGTATTACGTAGGGAGGCAAACGCTCTAATTAGGATTGAAACCGATGCTCACAATTACGGTCACTGGATGAACTAAATTGCTCTCCTTGAATATCGAAACTTTAATTGTAACGCTTACGTTTTTAACGATAGAAAATTGCAAAATCGTTTTTCCAGTGACTTTTGAGCTACTCCAAAAAGTAGTTTGCCTGCCTCGTTAGTATTACCATTTAGTATATTCTAGAGAGCCTGTATTTGAGAGAGACGCCAAAACTCAGTATAGCACGCTGTTAAGTATAAAAGGTATTAAAATTAGTTTTACAAAATTTTAGATATGTGTAACGGAGAAATAGCCATCGAAGACGGCATTGTTTTATCTTTATAACAAGACAATGTCATTACTACGCCGATACTCTAAGCTTACGAACCAATTAAAATACTTAAAGCGTCTTTAAAACATTTTCTTGAGAAATAACCGCCAAATGCAAGGTCAATCTAACAAGATTCTATTGGAATTAAGTTTAAGAGTCACATGTGAGTTATAATTAAAAACATCGTATAAAAATTTAGAAGGGTTTGCAGAGTTTGCAGAGCCACCGAAGGCGCCGTTGATTTAACAAGGAAAAATAGGATTTTATTGGCATTAGTTTTGGAGCCACAAGCGAGTAGTTAATTTAGAATTAAAATCACATTAAAAATAAAAACTGCAGGAGGGTTTGGGGAGAAATAATCGTTTACATAATTTATTGTGCAAGTTTTTCGACTTCTAAATTAGTTTAAAATAAGTGTTGTGTTTTGGAAAAAAGACGTAATTTCGCCCTTTCCTGTATGAGTTTTTTTTGCTTAATTAGTAATTTGTAATAGGTATTTATATCGCTCTACCAGTAAAAATGGTCAAAAAAAAACTATTTGAATTTAAAATATAAACTAGCTGTTACAACCCGGCAAAGCCGGGTTTTACAGCTAGCCTTCTTTGGCGCTGATGCGAGATTCGCTCGTTCTTACATGTTCGTATTTACACATTCCCTAACATTAAATATGCAGTTTTAATTCATTATCTTCGAAAGGCGTTTTATCTCTGATTTCACATGGCATTGTCAAAAATTTATTACACTGAAATGATTGTCATTTAATTTAGACCGGCCGGCAGCCCAATCCACCGAACCGGATCTGTAAAAACTTGTTCTTAAATAAAATCTTACTACCCCTATATGAACCCATTTTAAGTGGCATTCTCCCAAAACCTTCCATTTTTAAATTATTATTTGATTTTAATTTGCCTCATAGTTTGAAGTTAATACACCTTTTTTATTGTAATACCACTTCTGAAGAGAAATAAGTAATACTTCAATCAAACCTGTACCAGTAATTTTTTTATGAAGTAAATATGCCTAGTATCCTGTTGAGATAAATCTAGTGAACCGTCAAAACTTTGAAGTTTAAAAATTTCAAAGTCGATTTACTTCACGCTCTTTAAAGGACGTTTTGCCTGTGTTGGTAAAAATATTAACTGAAAACAATGAGGCAAATTGAAATAAATTTACAATTAAAATATGGAATGCTTTGGAGGAATGAGCCCTAAAACTGGCTCATCTAGGGGTGGAAAGCTTTCTTTTAAGACCGAGTTTGTCCAAATCGGTTCAGGGGTTCGGGCTGGTGGCCGGCCGAAAGGAAGCTCTCCATAGACTTAACATGGGAGCAAAACGAAAAGAACGCATAATTTTAAAATGGAATGTTTTGGAGGAATGCGACCTAAAACTGGCTCATCTAGGGGTAGAAAGCTTTCGATCAAGGCCGACTTTGTTCAAATCGGTTCAAGGGTTCGGCCTGGCGGCTGGCCGAAAGGAACTTCTCCATAAAGTTAACATTAGAGAAAAGTGAAAAGAACGCATAATTTTTAAATGGAAGGATTTACAGGAATTACATCTAAATATGGCTCATCTAAGGGTAAAAAGCTTTCGTTTAAGACCGAGTTTGTCCAAATCGGTTCGGTAGTTCGGATTGGGGGCCAGCGGAAAGCTCCTCATAGAGTTAACATTAGAGAAAAGTGAAAAGAACGCATAGTTTTAAAATGGAAAGATTTAGAGGAATACGACCTAAAATGGGCTCATCTAGGGGTGGAAAGCTTTCGATCAAGGCCGAGTTTGTCCAAATTGGTTCAGGGGTTCGGCCTGGCGGCCGGCGGAACGGAACGTCTTCATAGAGTTAACATTAGAGCAAAACGAAAAGAACGCGTAATTTTAAAATGGAAGGTTTTGGGGGAAGTACACTTAAATATGACTCATCAAGGGGTGTAAACTTTTCGTTTAAGACCAAGTTTGTCCAAATCGGTTCTGTGGTTCGGGCTGGGGGCCGGCGGAAAGCTCTCTCATAGAGTTAACATTAGAGAAAAGTGAAAAGAACGCATAATTTTAAAATGGAAGGTTTTAGAGAAACGCGACCTAAAATGGGCTCATCTAGGGAAGGAAAGCTTTCGATCAAGGCCGAGTTAGTCCAAATCGGTTCAGGGGTTCGGCCTGGCGGCCGGCGGAACGGAACCTCTCCATAGAGTTAACATTACAGAAAAGTGAAAAGAACGTACAATTTTAGTATGGAAGGTTTTGGAGGAATGCGACCTAAAATGGGCTCATCTAGGGGTGGAAAGCTTTCGATAGAGACCGAGTTTGTCCAAATCGGTTGGGGGGTTCGGCCTGGCGGCCGGCCGAAAGGAAAACCCAATTATTTTAATATATAAGACTAGCTGTTTCAACCCGGCAAAGCCGGGTTTTACAGCTAGCCTTCTTTGGCGCTGATGCGAGATTCACTCGTTACTACCTTTTCGTATTTATTCATTCCCTATTATTAAATATGCAGTTTTAATTCATTATCTTCGAAAGGGGTTTGTCTCCGATTTCACATGGCATTGTCACAAATTTATTACATTGAAATAATTGTCATTTTATTTTGACCGGTCGTCAGCCCAATCCACCGAACCGGATCTGTACAAACTTTTTCTTAAATGAAATCTTACTACCCCGATATAAACCCATTTTAAGTGTCCTAAAACCTTCCACTTTAAATCATTATTTGATTTTTATTTGTCTCATTGTTTGTAGTTAAATGTTTATCCCTTTCTTCGTAAAGAGAAAGAAGAAATACTTCAATCAAACATGTGCCATAATGTTTTATAAATTCAATACGGCTCTAGTATCCCGTAGGGATAAATCTAGTGAACCGTCAAAACTTTTAAATTTATTTTCAATGTAGATTTTCTTCACGCTCTTTAAGGACGGTTTGCCTGTGTTGGTAAAAATATTGACTAAAAACAATGGGGCAAATTGAAATCAATTTGTAATTAAAAAAATGGAATGCTTTGGAGTAATGAAACCTAAAACTGGCTCATCTAGGGGTGAAAAGCTTTCTTTCAAGATCGAGTTTGTCCAAATCGGTTCGGGGGTTCGGGCTGGCGGCCGGCGGAACGGAACGTCTCCATAGAGTTAACATTACAGCAAAACGAAAAGAACGCATAATTTTAAAGTGGAAGGTTTTGGAGGAATGCGACCTAAAACTGGCTCATCTAGGGGTGGAAAGCTTTCGTTGAAGGCCGAGTTTGTCCAAATCGGTTCAGGGGTTCGGGCTGGCGGCCGGCCGAAAGGAAGCTCCCCATTGACTTAACATTACAGCAAAACGAAAAGAACGCATAATTTTAAAATGGAAGGTTTTGGAGGAATTACACCTAAATATGGCTCATCTAGGGGTGGAAACCTTTCGTTTAAGACCGAGTTTGTCCAAATCGGTTCGGTGGTTCGGACTGGGGGCCGGCAAAAAGTTCCTCCATAGAGTTAACATTAGAGAAAAGTGAAAAGAACGCATAATTTTAAAATGGAAGGTTTTGGAGAAACGCGACCTAAAACTGGCTCATCTAGGGGTAGAAAGCTTTCGATCAAGACCGAGTTTGTCCAAATCTGTTCAGGGGTTCGGCCTGGCGGCCGGCCGAAAGGAACCTCTCCATAGAGTTAACATTACAGAAAAGTGAAAAGAACGCACAATTTTAAAATGGAAGGATTTAGAGGAACGTGATCTAAAACTGGCTCATCTAAGGGTGGAAAGCTTTCTTTTAAGACCAATATTGCCCAAATCGGTTCAGTGGTTCGGGCTGGCGGCCGGCCGAAAGGAAGCTCCCCATTGACTTAACATTACAGAAAAGTGAAAAGAACGCATAATTTTAAAATGGAAGGTTTTGGAGGAACGCGACCTAAAATGGGCTCATCTAGGGGTGGAAAGCTTTCGATAGAGACCGAGTTTGTCCAAATCGGTTGGGGGGTTCGGCCTGGCGGCCGGCGGAAAGAAAAACCCAATTATTTTAATATATAAGATAATGTATTGAACGAAAAATTAATGTGAATATGTATTCCATAATCTTATTGTTTGAATGCCTTTAGCATTTCAATAAGAAAAAAAACGAAAAATCGGATTTAAAATTTTTTCATTTGATTTTAACAGAGTGACTGACTAAATTTTTTGTTCCTAAAAAGATATTTAAAATTAAAATTGTGCTCAGAAATATTCCATTTTGCCTACTTCGCAAGTAGACTGTTCTTAGACGACTAATTACGGTATGGAAAAATCATTTTAGAAGTTGAATTACGTGGCATTTCATCATTAATAGAAAATAAAATAGTTTGATTTATAATTTTCCACAATTACTGAAAGAATTAATGGGTTTTAAGGAGCTGAAATCTTAAAATCGCTTTTCTTAATATAAGTGCAATTTAACCTTCCTACCCTCTTGAAAAAATAGTCACATATTCCCCTCGTGGGGTCTCTGAGGACCCCATGCGTAAAACATGCCTATGACTCTAATAAAGGTTAAAAATTCCTTAAATGGAGAAGAATTGTCATTTTTTATTTCTAGAAAGATGCTTCAGAATAATTTATCCAATTTTTTTGGTATTTTTCTCATTTTTTTCGTCTTATTACGGCTTAATTGGGTTTCTTTTGATACACGTTTTTTATAACATCTGGACCTTCAAACAAGAATTAAATTACAGAAATGAACTACATTGAAGTTGTTTTACTTAAAATATTTATAATCACACTGTTTAAAGCATACTAGTTGATATACCCGGTCTTGCACGGGTAGAATTTAGTAGTTTACTTTAAACGATTTATGAAGCTGCATAGATTCTCTATTCTGCATTATCAGCTACCTGTCACCCCAGATTAATTTATTTAGTAATATGAAACATGTAAAGTTTGGATTCTTCTTTTTAAAATTGAAATAATACAAAAAAATGATCGGTTCAGATTTCTTAGTGAAATCAGTATCTCGCTTGCTTATGTAAGTTTTAACATAAAATTGGTTTTTTTCTTGATAATTCTTCGAAATCACATTCTGGACTTCCGTAAACACTCATAAATATTTGAAAGCGTTCTTATTTTTCAAAGAAGACTGAATATAAAAACCTATTTACAATCAACCATGAATTTATATTGTTTTTGTAAAGAATGTGTTCAACAGGAAGTAATGGCGACAGTTGTCTGAGTTTTTTTTGCTGCAACTGTTAGATACTCAAAAGATTTCTATAAATAGCATATTTTTCTTAGAATGTGAATAAAAAATTTAAGAAATAGCGAGGGATTCAATGTATTTAGCCGCAATCTTCTTTTTGTAAAAAAAATGACAATTTCTACGAAAATATCTTTCTAATATTTCTCCAAACGTTCTAAACAAACATGCAAACCTTTTTTTATCTATAATACAACAAAAAATAAAATACTAAACTTTATTTGATACTGTTTTACCGCCATTCATGGCTGGGGTCTCAGAAGACCCCAGAGGGGGAATATGTGACTATTTCTCCCAAGACACTTAAAAATGGAATAATAACTCCAAAATTTTTACCCATTGTAAAACTTTGCGTAATTAAGGAATAGTAGCATCGGAAATTGTCAAAACAAAAATGCATGGGAGATATCAAGCGTCAAAGTGCGTCTGGGGTCGAAAAAGACCCCAAAGGGGTAGGAAGGTTAATGAAGTCAATATAAGCTAATTCTTGGTTTAAAAGCTCTGTATTTGTAGTAAGAGAGAGAAGTAGATGTATTTATTTCTACTTCTGAGACTTTAAATCAACATACGGTATGGTTTTAATTAAAAAACACTTTATTTCTTAAGAATTTAAAACAATAAAAATTAGAGCAAATATAACCTACACTGTAAAAAAAAACTGTAGAAAAACAGAAATTTCAATAACAGTGACTTTATGTTTACAGAGATATTCTGTCATGTAACATTCCCACCGCACTTCTATTTATTTTATGTAAAATAACAGCTTTTACCTAGTTTTTTAGCTTATCTGTACTTAAACAGAAACTTACTGCATTGAAAACCAATACAGCTATTGGCAACGTTATACTGTATCTTCTTTGGTTCAGTGGTAGCGTGCGTGCTTAGCATGCGGTAGGTCGCGGGTTCTATCCCCGGATATCAATTAATTAAAATTAAAAAAACTCTACTAAAATAAGTGCATGCGCACAAGCAGAAAATTACTGAGAGGCAACAGAAAAATCTGTAGCCCACTTGATAGAAAGTTCCTTTTTACAGCATTTACCTGTAGGTTACAGCTTTTTTCTGTTTACAGGATTTTTCAACCTACAGATTTTTTCTGGCAACTTTTGCTGCCAGAAATTTTCTGTTTTTTTGCAGGATTATTTTTTACAGTGTATGTTTTTCAGAAGAGTACTTAAGTTTTTAACGTAGAGGAAAATTATGAATTAACTAACTTTTAAATTCATGTATTAAATTATTTTGATTATCCTATTAAAATCATGATTTAACATTAATTTTTATTGCTTAAATATATATTTAGTTTCTAAAAAAAGTATTGTATCTTTGAACAATCGATTATTGCTGTTAGATATGCAAAACCCCAAGAAACACTGGAAATGTAGAAAATATACCACAAAATTAATTAAAAGGTAAAGTAATTAAATTATCAATTCTTAATAACATCCATTCATCAACTTTTGCAATTTATATTTTATGGTTATAGATAATTAAATAAGTTAAGTGTGAAGTTACTACGAAAAGTTCACAAGAGACGCAATTTGATAGCTTTTTATTATATACTAGCTGATATGCCCGGCCTTGCACGGGTGGAGTGTATAAATTTTTTTAAATTAAGTTTTCTCAAAATATATTTATAATTTTTAAAGCAGCAATTAGCAATCATCCCGGTATCCCAGATGCCTTTTTCCTATCCCGGTGTTCCCGGTAATTTTTCATATCCCGGTGTTCCCGGTAATTTTTCATATCCCGGTGTTCCCGGTAATTTTTCTTTTCCCGGTATTCTCGGCAATGTTTCCTAGTGAGTCTGGTGAACGAAAATAACAAATTTGAAACAATAATAAAAGATCTAGTAAATTAATAACAATAATAAAAGATCTAGTAAATTAATAACAATAATAAAAGATCTAGCGGATATGCCCGGCCTTGCACGGGTGGAGTGTATATATATATTTTTTTAAATTAAATTTTTTAAAAATATATTTATAATTTTTAAATCAGCAATTACCAATCATCCCGGTACCCCAGACGCCTTTTTCCTATCTCGGTGTTCCCGGTAATTTTTCATATCCCTGTGTTCCCGGTAATTTTCCTATCCCGATGTTCCCGGTAATTTTCCTATCCCGATGTTCCCGATAATTTTCCTATCCCGCTGATCGAGGTAATTTTTATGTCCCGGTAATCCCGGTACTTTTTTTCCCTATCCCGATATTCCCGGTAATTTTCCTTTTCCCTGTGTTCTCGGCAATATTTCCTAGTAAATTAATGAGTCTAGTGAACAAAAATAACAAATTTGAAACAATAATAAAAAATCTAGTAAATTGAAAAGTCTAGTGAACCGCTTCATTTGAAACAATGTTTTATTTTCAAGTCGTTTCCATGAAAAAAAATTACACTTTTCCATAAATATTTAAATTTTAAAGGAAAAAATCTTAAAATAGGGGAAACTAACGTTTCAAAATTAATTATTTGAATTTATTTTGATGTTTTTACAACTGATATAATTTTTAAATGGACAATTATCGAGTTTTTCCTGTTAAAATATTTAATTTTTGAAGGTTTTCATCTCGTTTACAATAGTGAGTCGAGCAGTCTACTCTAGTAGAGAAATGAAGAAATAAGCGTTTCGGGCTATAAATTCGTTAATTACTCGAAAACGTTCGATTTTAAAGCTTTGAAAACTATCCCAAGTTACTCCCCGACTCAGAATACGTCTATACTTCGAGTTTGGTTTCGGTCCGTGGCCTATTTCAAGAGATTACCCCGGACATACATACATACATACACACATCGCCCGTTAGCCTTTTATTTATACAGAGACTAGCGGATATGCCCGGCCTTGCACGGGTGGAGTGTATATATTTTTTTTATATTAAATTTTTTAAAAATATATTTATAATTTTTAAATCAGCAATTACCAATCATCCCGGTATCCCAGACGTCTTTTTCCTATCCGTGTTCCCGGTAATTTTCCTATCCCGATGTTCCCGGTACTTTTCCTATCCCGATGTTCCCGATAATTTTCCTATCCCGCTGATCGAGGTAATTTTTATGTCCCGGTAATCCCGGTACTTTTTTTCCTATCCCGATGTTCCCGATAATTTTCCTTTTCCCGGTGTTCTCGGCAATGTTTCCTAGCTAAGCCTAGAGAAGCTAATTTGCCCGGCCTTGCACGGGAGGAAGGTATTAATTCCTTTTTAAAAGTTCTATCAAGTTACGTGTCTGATTTTTTGAATCAGCAATCACCAATCACTCCTGTGTGTCCCCAGTATTTTTTTCATACCCCCATGCTCCCGATAATTTTCATATCCTGGTGTTCCCGGTAATTTCCATATCCCTGTGTTCCCAATAATTTTCATACCCAGTGTTCCTGGTAATTTCCATATCCCGGTGTTCCCGGTAATTTTCCTACCCCGGTGTTCCCTGTTATTTTCCTATCCCGGTGTTCCCGGTAATTTTCCTATCCCGGTGTTCCCGGTAATTTTCCTATCCCGGTGTTCCCGGTAATTTTCCTATCCCGGTGTTCCCGGTAATTTTCCTATCCCGGTGTTCCCGGTAATTTTCCTATCCCAGAGTTCCCGGTAATTTCCATATCCCCGTGTTCCCGATAATTTTCCCATCCCGGTGTTCCCGATAATTTTCATACCCGCACCCGATAGTTTTCCTATCCCGGTGTTCCCGGTAATTTTCCTATCCCGATGTTCCCGATAATTTTCCTATCCCGATGTTCCCGATAATTTTCCTATCCCGATGTTCCCGATAATTTTCCTATCCCGATGTTCCCGATAATTTTCCTATCCCGATGTTCCCGATAATTTTCCTATCCCGATGTTCCCGATAATTTTCCTATTCCTATGATCGAGGTAATTTTTATGTCCCGGTAATCCCGGTACTTTTTTCCTATCCCGATGTTCTCGGTAATTTTTCTTTTCCCAGTGTATGCCCGGATATGCCCGGCCTTGCACGGGTGGAGTGTATAATTTTTTTTTAAATTAAATTTTCTCAAAATATATTTATAATTTTTAAATCAGCAATTACCAATCATCCCGGTATCCCAGACGCCTTTTTCCTATCCCGGTGTTCCCGGTAATTTTTCATATCCCGATGTTCCCGGTTATTTTCCTTATCCCGATGTTCCCGATCATTTTCCTTATCCCGATGTTCCCGATCATTTTCCTATCCCGCTGATCGAGGTAATTTTTATGTCCCGGTAATCCCGGTACTTTTTTTTCATATCCCGATGTTCCCGGTAATTTTCCTTTTCCCGGTGTTCTCGGCAATGTTTCCTAGTAAATTAATGAGTCTAGTGAACAAAAATAACAAATTTGAAACAATAATAAAAGATCTAGTAAATTGAAAAGTCTAGTGAACCGCTTCATTTGAAACAATGTTTTATTTTCAAGTCGTTTTCCATGAAAAAAAAATTTTCACTTTTCCATAAATATTTAAATTTTAAAGGGAAAAAAATCTTGAAATAAAGGAAAATAACGTTTCAAAATTAAATATTTGAATTTATTTTAGCGTTTTCACAACTTATATCCTTTTTAAATGGACAATTATAGAGTTTTTCCTGTTAAAATATTTGATTTTTTAAAGTTTTCATCTCGTTCGCAATAGTGAGTCGAGCAGATCTACTATGGTAGAGAAATGGAGAAATAAGCGTTTCGGGCTATAAATTCGTTAATTACTCGTAATTATTCAATTTTAAAGCTTTGAAAACTATCCCAAGTTACTCCCCGACTCGGAATACGTCTATACGTCGAGTTTGGTTTCGGTCCGTGGCCTATTTCAAGAGATTAACCCGGACATACATACATACACACACACACATACATCGCCCGTTAGCCTTTTATTTATACAGAGACTAGCTGATATGCCCGGCCTTGCACGGGTGGAGTGTATAATTTTTTTTAAATTAAATTTTTTAAAAATATATTTATAATTTTTAAATCAGCAATTACCAATCATCCCGGTATCCCAGACGTCTTTTTCCTATCCGTGTTCCCGGTAATTTTCCTATCCCGATATTCCCGGTACTTTTCCTATCCCGATGTTCCCGGTAATTTTTCATATCCCGGTGTTCCCGGTAATTTTCATATCCCGGTGTTCCCTATACTTTTCCTATCCCGATGTTCCCGATAATTTTCCTATCCCGCTGATCAAGGTAATTTTCATGTCCCGGTAATCCCGGTACTTTTTTTTCCTATCCCAATGTTCCCGGTAATTTTCCTTTTCCCGGTGTTCTCGGCAATGTTTCCTAGTAAATTAATGAGTCTAGTGAACAAAAATAACTAATTTGAAACAATAATAAAAATTTAAAAGTCTAGTGAACCGCTTCATTTGAAACAATGTTTTATTTTAAACTCGTTTTCCATGAAAAAATAATTTAAAATTTTTCATTAATATTTAAATTTTAAAGGAACATATCTTAAAATAGGGGAAACTAACGTTTCAAAATTAATTATTTGAATTTATTTTGGTGTTTTTACAACTGATATAGTTTTTAAATGGACAACTATAGAGTTTTTCCTGTTAAAATATTTAATTTTTGAAGGTTTTCATCTAGTTAACAATAGTGAGTCGAGCAGTCTACTCTAGTAGAGAAATGGAGAAATAAGCGTTTCGGGCTATAAATTCGCTAATTACTCGTAATTATTCGATTTTAAAGCTTTGAAAACTATCTTAAGTTACTCCCCGACTCGGAATACGTGTATACGTCGAGTTTGGTTTCGGTCCGTGGCCTATTTCAAGAGATTACCCCGGACATACATACACACATACCCACATACATACATCGCCCGTTAGCCTTTTATTTATACAGAGACTAGCTGATATGCCCGGCCTTGCACGGGTGGAGTGTATAAATTTTTTAAATTAAATTTTCTCAAAATATAATATTTATAATTTTTAAATCAGCAATTACCAATCATCCCGGTATCCCAGACGCCTTTTTCCTATCCCGGTGTTCCCGGTAATTTTTCATATCCCGATGTTCCCGGTTATTTTCCTTATCCCGATGTTCCCGATCATTTTCCTTATCCCGATGTTTCCGATAATTTTCCTATCCCGATGTTCCCGATAATTTTCCTATCCCGATGTTCCCGATAATTTTCCTATCCCGATGTTCCCGATAATTTTCCTATCCCGATGTTCCCGGTAATTTTTCATATCCCGATGTTCCCGGTTATTTTCCTTATCCCGATGTTCCCGATCATTTTCCTTATCCCGATGTTCCCGATAATTTTCCTATCCCGATGTTCCCGATAATTTTCCTATCCCGATGTTCCCGGTAATTTTCCTATTCCCGGTGTTCTCGGCAATGTTTCTTAGTAAATTAATGAGTCTAGTGAACAAAAATAACAAATTTGAAACAATAATAAAAGATCTAGTAAAAATTGAAAAGTCTAGTGAACCGCTTCATTTGAAACAATGTTTTATTTTTAAGTCGTTTTCCATGAAGAAAATTTACACTTTTCCCATAAATATTTAAATTTTAAAGGAAAATATCTTAAAATAGGGGAAACTAACGTTTCAAAATTAATTATTTGAATTTATTTTGGTGTTTTTACAACTGATATAGTTTTTAAATGGACAATTATCGAGTTTTTCCTGTTAAAATATTTAATTTTTGAAGGTTTTCATCTAGTTAACAATAGTGAGTCGAGCAGTCTACTCTAGTAGAGAAATGGAGAAATAAGCGTTTTCGGCTATAAATTCGCTAATTACTCGTAATTATTCGATTTTAAAGCTTTGAAAACTATCTTAAGTTACTCCCCGACTCGGAATACGTCTATACGTCGAGTTTGGTTTCGGTCCGTGGCCTATTTCAAGAGATTACCCCGGACATACATACACACATACCCACACACACACATCGCCCGTTAGCCTTTTATTTATACAGAGACTAGCGGATATGCCCGGCCTTGCACGGGTGGAGTGTATATATATTTTTTTTAAATTAAATTTTTTAAAAATATATTTATAATTTTTAAATCAGCAATTACCAATCATCCCGGTATCCCAGACATCTTTTTCCTATCCCGGTGTTCCCGGTAATTTTCCTATCCCGATGTTCCCGGTACTTTTCCTATCCCGATGTTCCCGGTACTTTTCTTATCCCGATGTTCCCGATAATTTTCCTATCCCGCTGATCGAGGTAATTTTTATGTCCCGGTAATCCCGGTACTTTTTTTTCCTATCCCGATGTTCCCGGTAATTTTCCTTTTCCCGGTGTTCTCGGCAATGTTTCCTAGTAAATTAATGAGTCTAGTGAACAAAAATAACAAATTTGAAACAATAATAAAAGATCTAGTATATTGAAAAGTCTAGTGAACCGCTTCATTTGAAACAATGTTTTATTTTCCAAGTCGTTTTCCATGAAAAAAAAATTACACTTTTCCATAAATATTTAAATTTTAAAGGAAAATATCTTGAAATAAAAGAAAATAAAGTCACGAAATTAATTATTTGAATTTATTTTGGTGTTTTTACAACTGATATAGTTTTTAAATGGACAATTATCGAGTTTTTCCTGTTAAAATATTTGATATTTGAAGGTTTTCATCTCGTTAACAATAGTGAGTCGAGCAGTCTACTCTAGTAGAGAAATGGAGAAATAAGCGTTTTCGGCTATAAATTTGCTAATTACTCGTAATTATTCGATTTTAAAGCTTTGAAAACTATCTTAAGTTACTCCCCGACTCGGAATACGTCTATACGTCGAGTTTGGTTACGGTCCGTGGCCTATTTCAAGAGATTACCCCGGACATACCCACATACATACATATATACACACACACATCGCCCGTTAGCCTTTTATTTATACAGAGATTTATTGCAAGTCTCAACATAAAATCTGTAAGAAATGCAAAGTGGTTCAATATATAAATATATCACAAACATTCATCAAGTAAAAAAAACCTAGTAACCCTATCGATTTCTTGCAAAGTAATACAGTTTGTTTGTGATTTATTAATGACCTGCAGGAAATTTAAGTACCCTTACATAATCTTTAACAGAAAAGCAACTTTTGAGATTTAATTGGGTACATAAGTTTTCTGGTAATATATTACATTGATTTATGGGCTTCGGTTAAAGTTAAATATGTTTTAAATTAAAGGTTCTTATGGTTTATGAGAAATAATTTATATCAGTTTTATTCCCAAAACGGGTAATATTTCACAACCTCACTTTCATGAAACGTAAATTTATAGCTTGAGTTCATAAATTAAAACTCTCGGGGACATTCCTTCCGTAAAAATAATTTGTTTGCTTTCCTTTCTTATCATTTTCGAAAAAAAAGACAATTTTTTGTTGTTTTCTGTGTTTAAACCTTTTAAGTACTTGAATTTTGTTTAAAAAGCCAATTTCCCCCTTATTCACTACAAAGTTCCCAGGTTTGTCGAGTTCAAAGCACATTTAATTACTGCTATACATGGTTAGATAAAAAAAAGCCTTAATGTATTCGGCTCGCAATAAACGAACATATTATCATCCAGTCTGATGAGAACCTAAGTCCCCAGGACTTTTCCCATTCCATTTGGTCCCAAAAGATTGTGTGTGAAGTTTCAGCCCCCTAAGTTAACTCTAGGGTTTGCCTGTAGAGCCCCAAAGTTTGAAAAAAGTGGAAAAAATGACCAATTTTCATAATTTTTAAAAATTATATTTTAAGATTGATACTGCGATAAAACCGGTTCAAATGTGTCATTTAGGACTTATTTTGGTGGAATATATTTATTTATGTGTATTAACTGTACCCTATAGCCCTTATAATTTAAGATTAAAACGTTCTACTTAGGGATGTTGCACTCGCTAAATCTTATAATGCACTACCGGTGGACGAAATTAATTAAATCCGAATTTCTTCCAAGGAACACATTCCCTCAAACAATGCCATTTTGAGCTAAAATGATATTATAAGCTATAAATACCAGTGAAATAACAGTTTTGGGCCCTTCCACGGAGCTTTTAATGGAAAAAGTGTTTTTCTTCAAAATATCTCGTTTCCAGCTGATAAACCCAAAATTTGCACTAAAAAAGGGAGTTGTTGTACATTTTAGGTACCATACTTTGAAATATTTATAGGGGTTTCATTTTTAAGTAGAATTAAATTTTAAAGCGCACAGATCGGAAATGACATTGATATTTCCTATACCAGACGTGAAAATCTATTTTCTTTTTTTAAGTTTGGAAAAATACTTCCTTTTAACGTATTAGGAGAAAATTTTAATTAAAAACTTCTTTCTTTAACATTTCAACCAAGATTCACAAGTATTAAACTATTTTCCTAACTTTGAAGAGAGAAAATTGATTTTCACATCAGGTATAGGAAATATTCATGTCATTTCCGATCTGTGTTGTTTAAAATGTAATTCTACTTGAAAAAATGAAACCCTTATAAAGGTTCCAATGTTTGGTATCTAAAAACGTTCAGCAAACCTCTTTTTTAGTATAAGTTTTGGGTTTCATCAGCTGGAAACGAGAAATTTTGAAGAAAAGCACTTTTTACATTAAAAGCTCAGTGGAAGGGCTAAAAACTGTTATTTCACTGGTTTTTATAATTTATAATATCATTTTAGCCCCAAATGCAGTCATTTGAGGGAGTTCCTTCGAAGAAATTCGGATGTAATTCATTTCGTCCACCGGTAGTGCATTATAAGCTTTGGCGTGTGCAACGTCCCGAAGAAGTACGTTTTAATCTTAAATTATAGGGGCTATAGGGTACAGTTAATACACATAAATAAATATATTCCATCTAAATAAGTCATATAGACGCATTTGAACCAGTTTTATTAGCATTAACAATCTTAAACATAATTTTTAAAAATTCTGAAAATTGGTCATTTTTTCCACTTTTTTCGAACTTTGGGGCTCTACAGGCAAACCCTAGAGTTAACTTAGGGGGCTAAAACTTCACACACTATCTGTTGGGACCAAAAGGAATGGGAAAAGCCCTGGGGAGCGAGGTTTTTCGAAAAAAGGCTTTTTTTGAGACACCCTAGTGTTTTATAACTTCTATAAATGGTAGGGCACACAGAACACTCAGAAAAACCTAGGAATGAGGGGTCGTAAATGCACCCCTAGTGACCTAGGGGTTTCTATAAGCCGGCATGGGATGTTGTATGAACCACAATAGAAATTGACACGTAACCTTCTAATGGACTAATGGATTTAAAACCAGCGAAATCATTCGATTTCCAGCATTTGTAGCATAAAAAATAATACAGGATGTTCGGAAACACTGTGAACAAACTTTGAGGGGTGGTAGAGGGGACCTAGACAAGCATATTTCGAACAGGAATGGGTGGTCGCAGATGCATCGTTAAAGAGCTAGAACCCCTAATATGGTGCGAGAGCAGAGAGAGAGAGAGGTGTATATTTGAAACCAACTTTCCATAAAAAATACCATTACACAAAGGAAACTCACCCCACGGGAGTTAACAAGTGGTCCAACTTAGTTCAAATTTATGGTGGAAGTAGTATGGATACTGATATACCTCATGCAGTAATTTTTTTTTTCATTCTATTATGTTTTGTTTAGTAAAACGGCTCTTAGGAAAACCGCCTTTTGTAACGCTTTCGCACCACATTAGGAGTTTTAGCTCTTTAATAGTGTATCTGCGATCCCCATTCCTATTCGGAATATGCTTGTCTAGGTTCCCGCTACCACCCCTCAAAGTTTGTCTACGGTGTTTTTGAACACCCTGTATAGGAGCTGAAATTTCAGCTCTTTAATTGGTTTTATGGAATAAACACCCGAATCGATGGTTTTAATTCGATCTTAAGAGGCTTGTTCAGTATGACTATAGATATAAAAACAAAGTTACATAATTATTTAAAAAAATTTCTAAAAATGCAGTAGAAGTTAAACAAATTAATTCGGTTATACCCGTTTGAAAAATATCCGAACACCCTAGGGCAGGAATAATCGCGTAATTTCAAGTTAGCCTTCCCCCAACTCAAAATCCTGCAAAACTGAAAGAGAAAAATGCAGTCCTTCTTATTATTATACCCCAACACGAGTCATTTCCAACCAATCACCGTCTTTCCTTTCTAATAGATCATAAAGCAAATGTATCAGGGCAAAAGCGGACTACGAGTCCTGCACACAAGAAAACGGGACACGGAGCCATTCCAAGTCCAAGCCGGTCGTTAACGATCCAGGTATGGCGTCCATTCGTGTCATCCGGCCCTGATATACCGGCCGGATATTTTCGGAAACCAGACGGATTTATGGTGGTTGGAGGAGTTTCTTGAACTGGTTCTCTCCTCTCTGGTCACCGGGATGTCAGGCAAAGCCGGACAGGTTTATTGGAGCTATTTCTGGGTTGCGATGTAACACGGAAGTGGCGGAGTAATTTTGGGTACACATTGTTGGGAGAATCAGCTGTTTGTTTTGATTTATGTTCCTTGTGGAGAATGATCTGTTATAGGGGTGGGGATATTGTTTCAAATCTGAGAGAGTAGTGGTTCTGATTAAGTTGATTTATGGATTTAATTGAGTACTGCAAAGACGTTTTATTGAAGTTTGATGGTGAAATTTCCATGGTTTTCTTAGTTCGACAGATATTACACAGGGTGGTTCAAAAAATCTGCCAAAATTCTTCACAGCCAGATTCCTTCCATGGGAAAGATAAAAATTGCTATAAGAGAACTAACTAAACCTCTACGACCAATAGTTTTCAAGCAAATTGCTATGGAAAAGGTAGGATATCTCATCCAGTTTATGCTGAAACATTTTTATGGAAAATGTGAACTTGTTTTTTTGGGTAAATGAAGCGAATCCGACCCGCAAGCTGAATTTGGCAATTTTTTTTGTCGCCAAGGTGGAAAACCGATGGCATCCGAGCATTGAATTGTTATCGCCAAATTTGGCGCTGAAAATCTGCGGGCCAGATTCACTTCATTAACCGTTTTTTGTATATGTGAGCATCTCTCTATTCTAAAAAAAAAGTTTTTGGTGAACGGTTTCCAGAGAAAGGCTTTTTAATTACTGATCCGTATAACACATATTTGGTATCAAACTGTCCGGATTATTTTGAGGATATGCAAATTGCCTTTAGAATTTCTAAAAAAAATCTCAATTTTAAAATATTTCCATTTTTTTAGATTTCGGATAAGGTCGCAGTTACAAAGCAAGAAACTATGAATTTTAAAACAATTGAAAACATATTTCACTGGTTTTTTAATATTCAAATAGATTAACTAATCATCTTTCTATTTATAACACGAATTTAAAAAATATATTTTGTGTTATTTTTGACAATATTTATATTTTTGTTGTTCAAAGGGTTTAATTGTTGTTCAAACGGTTTTCATTATATTTTAAACTTATATATGTTACCGCTAAAGTTGATAATTAGTTAATCTGAAGAATACCTAGGTAAACTTAAGATTAACTGATTTCTGTCGTTAATGTGCGGATTTTTGAGTTTTTCGCATTTTACCTAGGGAATCTACACTATAACGGCCTCTTGATCGTTAAAGTTCAAAATAGTTTGTTTCGTTCAATACTTTCTGTTAAAATGTTGAGGTGCTTACTGCGCCATGCGCTTACCCCTGCGCAGTTGGGTTTCAATACGTAGTTTGTTGTCATATTTGGTGTTTTGATTTCAAATTTAGAGCGTAGCACTGGTAGTTGTCATGTTGAATGTTAAAACAAAATAATACAAGCAAGTAAGTACTGTAAATTTACATGATTAAGTACAGTATATTACTACTAAAACGGGTATTTTGAAACAATTGTGTTGAAGCTCCGACTTCAGAGTGACAGAGATTTCTTTTAACGAAAGCAAATGTCCCAGCTGTTGAAATATCTTTTCAACAAACGTTAATTCAACAATCGCTGGAACCTGGGCAAGGGTTTAACATATGTAATCGATCGCGAATCCTAGCAATAGTTCAGTGCAGGCTGCCAGCCGATTACACCGCGCTTTCATTAAGATTTGCTAGTATAAGTGCTCCTTGAAATACGCTGTCAAATCGAGATCGAAAACCACAATTGATACAAATCCCAGTTGGTACTTTAATATTCTATTATTATTGTTTTTATATTCTAGTTTTAAAATTGCTATTTCATTACTATTTTTGTGGGATTTGCGTGTTTTGTGTAATATGAAAAAAGTACCGATCCCCCTTTTTTGATTCGTCATTGTTAATGTTTACCCCCAAAACGAGTTTGGTTATAGTTAGGGCAGGGGGGTTTGGGGGGGCGGCAGCCCCCCCAACCTCCTTAAACTTTTTATAAAATAAAATAAAATTTTGTACTTTAACGGATCACCCTCGTTAATATGTAAAATAACTGATTACAGGTAGTATGCAGATTAACGAGTGTCTAGTCGGTAGGGTGCAGAATACCTAGGTAATTTCAAGATTACCTAGGTAATCTTAGAAATTGAAAAAAAATTCGCTCTTTAACGGATCACCCTCGTTAATCTGCAAATTATCTAGGTTATCTGTAAATTAACTGATTTCCGGACTTTAACTGTAACATATATAATTAATTTATTTTTTATTTTTTAAATAACAAATTAATATTTTTATATTTATCTTTGTAGTTTAGGCAACCTAATCATTACTATATTTACAATAAAATATACACTCGCTTTCGGAAATTTTGAATTTTGCATTTATTTTTTATATCCTTTTGCAAGTATGTTTTTTAAGGTAGTAAAATGTAACTCTGTATTTCATAATGACAAAACGCAAACAACTAAATAACACGGGTGAATGTTTTAGAAATAAGGATGAAAATGTTGGAAGTCTTGACATTCGGTGTCGTTGCTATGAAAATGACACAACTTCGAAGTTTGTTTCTCATGAAGATAAAATTCTAAATTTTCACGATGTTTAAGATAATTACTACATTTTTAACAGTCAATCATTACAAATTTTAAGAAAGTAAAATTTATTCCCGAGATATTTCAATGCTTCCCTTAATGTATCTGTGAAAAAACATTACCTTAGGGAAATGGGAAAAAGCATAGAGGAGATATAACAGTGGAGTGAGCAATGGCAAACCTTAACAGTGGCAAACATTGTTTAACATTAAGGCAATGAGAAAACGTCACGTCCGCCGCCAAAACGTCACATCCGCCGCCAAAACGTCACACCGCCGCCGCCCAACCGCTCGCCAATCCACTTGAGCTCGAAATTTGCCGCCGCGGCCATTTTTACCATGTTATTCAAATCGACGGCGAGCAGCGTTTTTATTTGATATGTTTCAGATCAAGAATTCTGGATGGACTTGCTAAGATCAATTCAAGATTGGAAAGAGAAGGTAAATATTCAATATTTTTTTTAGTTCTTTGAAAGTTATCTTACTCAACTTTTTATATGTTTGTTAGTTATTGTTTACTTTGCTTCTCAGTTCTCAATTAAGCTTTTTCATATTTATTTCAGTTGTAAGAAGTACGATATTGTTTGTGCTTTAAATTCCTATAACATATTATATTTTGCCCAGATTATAAATTACGAATTACTTGTAATTTTTGATTGAATATATCTTTTGTTGAGTATTTTGCTTGTTCTTATTTAGCTTAATTACCATTTTCTCTTGCATTAGGAAATGATCACATGCTAATAATTATTTTTTTTATTTCATATAAATGCTGTTCTTTGTGAATACATGAAAGAAGTATTGAAGAGAGCAAACTGTGTTTGTAAAATGATATAGTACTAACTTCATTGATGGCGTGTATTTAAAGAATTACTTTCAAGTAGTGAAGAAGTCAACTAAAAATTTTTCTATTAATGCTGAGTTATCTTTTGATGAAAATAACCATTCTGAAAGATAGAAATTAATAAATTCATCATCTACTAAATTGTTTTGAAGTAACGTTTTACTGTATTGTGTAATCTATATAAAAATATTCTTCCGAGGAACAGTGACCATCAAATAGTGACAATCCATACTATGTTTAAGTCAAAAGGTACCAACTAAATATAAATAACTACTAGATTTGGAGGCACTGTATATAAATGACAAATTTTTGTGCTTTTTTATTGTTAAATCTTTGTAATTTGAGAGTTGGTATTTTTTTTAGATTTAGTTCGTAGAATATAATACTTTTTAATTTTTACAAGCTACACTATTGGTAAGTCTAAACTGTAGTATTAAAAAAGATGTAAAATCTACCCTACTCTCTAATACATATTGTAAATAACTTTCCAGTTTTCTTTTTAGAGATTTTTTATGAATATTTTTAGTAAGGATTTAGGTTTTGATTACATAATTTAGTAATTTAAATTAGACGTTAGAGATATAATATTCTGTTATTGAAGACTATAATATTTGCATATGCCCAACTTTGTCAATCTTGCATATTTTTACTACCATATAATACTTCAAATATAGATGGCAAACTGTGCAAAATAATATAAAATTGAAAAACGACGTTTCATTTGCACATAATTTATTTAAAAATATTAAAATCAGACATGTTTCGAGGGTATACTGAACCCTCTTCGTCAGTGAGATGACGATGTAAGAAAAAATTTACACATGGCTATCAGTAATATATACAGGCAACAACAAGAAACACAGTTACAGTTAATACAGAAACATATTTAAATTGAAAAGAAAACTATGAAAATACAGATACAGAAAAATTTTTTTATGGTGATTCACGACATCCAAATTTCAGAGAAAAAAGGTGCACTTGACAAGTCATTTACAAGATCATTAGAGAACTGATTAATATAGTAACTTTCAAAAAAATCAAGGTCAAGTGTTGAATTACAGTTTTTAATAAGGGTAGCGGAAGAAAAGTTAAACGTATGGTTATTTTCCCAAACATGGCGGGCAATGGACGACTTGTCAAATTCTTGTTTTTTAACATAATTGATGTGTTCTTTAATTCTAAATTTTAGGGCGCGTCTAGTCTGACCAACATAGGATAACCCACATTCACAAAATATTCTGTAAATACCCCAATTATTGAGCGTAGGAATCGGATCCTTCAAGTTAGAAAATTTAATTTTATTTGTAGGGGAAAAAACAGTCGAAAAACCAAATTTTTTAAGGATATTAGAGAGTTTAAAATTAATTTTAGAAAAATATGGAAGAACAATTAATTTGTTTGGGATTTCTTTAGTATACTCAACAGGGTTCTTTTTTAAAATTCTACCAAGTATCCGGTCTATCATGGTATGGCAAAAGCCACGATCAACTGCAACAGCCTTTAAGTAATTTATCTCAATTTTAAGTAAATCATTATAATGATTTACTTAATATAGTACTTTACTTAATATACTTAGTATACTTAATCATTATACTGATTAAGTATACTAAAGAAATCCCAAACAAATTAATTGTTCTTCCATATTTTTCTAAAATTAATTTTAAACTCTCTAATATCCTTAAAAAATTTGGTTTTTCGACTGTTTTTTCCCCTACAAATAAAATTAAATTTTCTAACTTGAAGGATCCGATTCCTACGCTCAATAATTGGGGTATTTACAGAATATTTTGTGAATGTGGGTTATCCTATGTTGGTCAGACTAGACGCGCCCTAAAATTTAGAATTAAAGAACACATCAATTATGTTAAAAAACAAGAATTTGACAAGTCGTCCATTGCCCGGCATGTTTGGGAAAATAACCATACGTTTAACTTTTCTTCCGCTACCCTTATTAAAAACTGTAATTCAACACTTGACCTTGATTTTTTTGAAAGTTACTATATTAATCAGTTCTCTAATGATCTTGTAAATGACTTGTCAAGTGCACCTTTTTTCTCTGAAATTTGGATGTCGTGAATCACCATAAAAAAATTTTTCTGTATCTGTATTTTCATAGTTTTCTTTTCAATTTAAATATGTTTCTGTATTAACTGTAACTGTGTTTCTTGTTGTTGCCTGTATATATTACTGATAGCCATGTGTACATTTTTTCTTACATCGTCATCTCACTGACGAAGAGGGTTCAGTATACCCTCGAAACATGTCTGATTTTAATATTTTTAAATAAATTATGTGCAAATGAAACGTCGTTTTTCAATTTTACATATAATACTTCTTTAAGGAAATTACAGAATGTAAAATTACCATGCATTTTAAATACTTCTGCATCCATTTAGATTTGTACTAACTTAGATTTTTCCTAACTTAGTCTTCCATGATTTTGGATTATAACAAAAAGTTCTTAGCTTTACTTAAAAAAACGAACTGTATTCAAGTGTTCATAATTTGGATACTCTAATTAATTTTTATGATTTAAATTTTTAATCAAAGTTCTTGTGATTTTTTTCTTTGTCACCTAATTTAGTTACATTAAAATTTTTGATTTTACTTTCAAATGTCCCAGAGATGAAGAATTTGTTTGAACTCCCAAACGAGATAGAAAATTAGACATATTTTGTCTAGTTACGAGGGAAGTTCATTTTTCTTAGATTTTCGATTGATATTGTACTTCAAGAACCCTAACCTTTTTGAAAACTTGAAATGTGTATTTTAAATTGTAAAAGTGTAAACTTCTTATTTGATTGCACTTTTTAATAAAATTTCCTGTTACATATTAATAAAAATTGTGTTTCAATGATATTTTATTATTTCAGCATCAATATAGAATGTAGCACATCGGCAAATACAGTAGGGGAGAAGTGTGGGAAGAATGGGACCTTTAGATTTTTTGTGCATTAACTTCACTTTAAATGTTTTATATTCCAATCAGAATATAGTGATTCCTACTCCATTTTAAAAAAAATTTTATTAATTAACACCAGCTTCCATTATTGTGTTAACAGGACTACTAAATGTGTTTTTTAAACCAAAAATTAATTTTTTGTCTTCTTTAAACAGAATTTTAAAAATGTACTAAAGCTGAAATTTTTACTTTTTATTAAAATGTAGGGTAGACTAGGGATACTTGATACATGAGGGATACATGATCCCTAGCCAAAAAATGCACTAAAATAAAATGTTAGATCTTTGAAATCTGGCAACAGTTTTTAAGTTATAATTGTACACAAATACTGGCAACACTACATCTTTTTCAGTAATTTTATTTCAGCGCAAGAAGTGAATGTTTGAATCTTGCATGGAAAACTTTTTTCTATGTAAATATATTATTTTGTGTATTGTCTGTAATATGCAACTTAAAAGCTTAAACTAAGTGTAATTTCAAAGTATTGGCTGTCTTTAACAATTAATTAATTTCATTAGTGAGCATCCTTTGATTATTTACTATTAAAAATGTATGTTTTGTATGAATCGCATATTAGGGATACTTGATCCCGTTCTTTCGAGGGATACATGATCCCAGGATCAAGTATCCCCTTCGAGGTATACATGAGGGTCCTTCTTACATCTTACATGATGAGGTTGAACAAGCTGAAGTAGATGATCCTTCTTTAAATAAAAATGATTTTGTTTTAGTTAGATTTGCCACAAAAAGGAGGGTTTCCCATTAAGTAACGTAAGTTGTAGGGTGTTGTTCCCGTCAAGTAGAACGTAAAGTTGGATTTTCAGAATTTGAAATCAACTTCTTAAAAAGAAAAGGTACCTCACTCAACCAATTTATTTTTCCTGAAATAAAGGACAAAAGTGTTGTAGAGGAAAATGATAGTGTTAAGTTGCCTCCTCCAGTTAGGATGAGTGGAACTTTAAGAACTGCATCAACTCTAATGTTTGTGTTTGACTTTTCTAATTTTGAAAACATTTGCTAAGATTTCTTTTTTTTCCAAGTAATGCTTTTACCTGCATACACCTCCACTTTTTTTTCAACAAATACAATTATTGTTATAAGAAGTAAATAATATTTTATAATTTTTATTGCAAAGTATTTGCATTATTCGTTGTAGTTTTAGCTCCATTAATAAAACTACTTACTATTTGTGTACAATTTTCATGTTTGTATTGTTATTAATACCTAAGAAAATGAATTAAAATTATGGTTATTTTTAAAAATAATATTTAGTAAACGAAATATATAGGTAAATTGCTTGTATGATGAATAATAACGTAATTTCTGAGTGGGATCAAGTATCCCCCACGAAGGGATCATGTATCCCTAGGTGTTGGGATACTTGATCCCTTTATTAAAAAAATTAAAAACTAATTTTACTAAAAGTATCTGTTTACTTTCTAGTAATTTTTTTGTCTTTTGGGTATAGGATAGTGTAACCAATGTTCATGCCAAAAATTTCTGAAAAGTGATGATTTGCAGCTGAGAAATCAATTAAAAACCAAAGTGGGGCTCAAGTATCCCCAGTCTCCCCTACTTGTAAGTATATTTTACAATTTATATGGTAAACATTTATGGTTATTTTCTAAGCTTATTAAGTTTTCTAGAAATAAGTTAGTTATGATAAAGAATAAGACAAGAGCTGTGAGGATAAATGGAACAGTTAAGTCATCTCTTCATTTTCTGGATTTAAAACTTTCCTTCAAAAAAGCTTGCTTTACAACTCATTTATTAATTTTTAATTTAAGTTAACTAAAATTGGATGCATTTGATGTAATATTTATAAAAATTTTCGTTCATTTTATGTTTCAAACTTATGCAAATATTAAATGTGAAAATACATGCAACTTTCATCTTAAATTTGTTATTTATAGCCATTTTTTATTCGAGATTTTTGTCTGGACATCAAGAAATACCAATTTGCTAAGTACAAACCCACCAAGAACAAGTAGTATTAACTGAAAAAAAAGAAAACCTCAACCTTAGAAACTGAAAGAATAAAAATGACTTACATTAGTTGACATAAGTCTTCTTCGATATGATGCTAAGTAAAGCAAACTGTTTTTCTCTCTTTACCTTCAGATAGTGAACTTAACCCCTCCCCCCGAAAATTTGGTTGCTCATCATGAACAGTGCTCTTTCGGTTTCATCTAAAACTAACTGCAGCACTATATCGAGGAGCAAATAAAAAAAACACAGAATGAAAATAGCAAAGATAATATGGTCTTCATTCCAACTCCTCCCCTAAAAAATATTTTAATAAAATTATCACTGTGGGCTGTGCACATTCAGTTTATTCTTAATTTTTAGCCCCTATCACGAATATTGATTGCAAAAATGTGAAAAATTTTGTTAATATTTTTGAAAATGCAAGGACGATTTTATAGAGGTAAAATACTTTGTTCTTAGCTCAAAAATTATAACATTTGAACTCTAAATAAAACATTAAAATGTAACATTAAGATTCTTAACCTTCCTACCCTCTTGAAAAAATAGTCACATATTCCCCTCGTGGGGTCTCTGAGGACCCCATGCGTAAAACATGCCTATGACTCTAATAAAGGTTAAAAATTCCTTAAATGGAGAAGAATTGTCATTTTTTATTTCTAGAAAGATGCTTCAGAATAATTTATCCAATTTTTCTGGTATTTTTCTCATTTTTTTCGTCCTATTACGGCTTAATTGGGTTTCTTTTGATACACGTTTTTTATAACACCTCGACCTTCAAACAAGAATTAAATTACAGAAATGAACTATATTGAAGTTGTTTTACTTAAAATATTTATAATCACACTGTTTAAAGCATACTAGTTGATACACCCGGTCTTGCACGGGTAGAATTTAGTAGTTTATTTTAAACGATTTATGAAGCTGCATATATACTCTATTCTGCATTATCAGCTACCTGTCACCCCGGATTAATTTATTTAGTATTATGAAACATGTAAAGTTTGGATTCTTCTTTTTAAAATTGAAATAATACAAAAAAAATGATCGGTTCAGATTTCTTAGTGAAATCAGTATCTCGCTTGCTTATGTAAGTTTTAACACAAAATTGGTTTTTTTCTTGATAATTCTTCGAAATCACATTCTGGACTTCCGTAAACACTCATAAATATTTGAAAGCATTCTTATTTTTCAAAGAAGACTGAATATAAAAACCTATTTACAATCAACCATGAATTTATATTGTTTTTGTAAAGAACGTGTTCAACAGGAAGTAATGGCGACAGTTGTCTGAGTTTTTTTGCTGCAACTGTTAGATACTCAAAAGATTTCTATAAATAGCATATTTTTCTTAGAATGTGAATAAAAAATTTAAGAAATAGCGAGTGATTCAATGTATTTAGCCGCAATCTTCTTTTTGTAAAAAAAATGACAATTTCTACGAAAATATCTTTCTAATATTTCTCCAAACGTTCTAAACAAACATACAAACCTTTTTTTATCTATAATACAACAAAAAATAAAATACTAAACTTTATTTGTTACTGTTTTACCGCCATTCATGGCTGGGGTCTCAGAAGACCCCAGAGGTGGAATATGTGACTATTTCTCCCAAGACACTTAAAAATGGAATAATAACTCCAAAATTTTTACCCAATGTAAAACGTTGCGTAATTAAGGAATAGTAGCATCGGAAATTGTCAAAACAAAAATGCATGGGAGATATCAAGCGTCAAAGTGCGTCTGGGGTCGAAAAAGACCCCAAAGGGGTAGGAAGGTTAATTACACACAATAAAATAAAACATCCAATGTAAGGTCAAGACCCATTTTATTCAATATATCTTCCCTTTTAAAAGTTAGTAAATTAGAAAAAAACTACAATAAAAATATTTAGATTTTCTGCATAAACACTACAAAACTATTACTAGGAGATCACGAAATTTTTTTAGATAATTTTATGACCTCTTATTAGTTTTGAAACTGCCAATAAAGCGTTAACACGCCAATCGTCGCCAGGAGCCCATGCCGATGATGGTTACTCTTTTTTGAAGGCGATTCAATGGGAAAGCTCACTCCATTGGTATATCTCCTCTATGGGTAAAAGAATGTTTGCATTGCTTTGTTGTTAATTTTCTTGGGGTTCAATTCCGTTATAGTTACCGCTAAATATCGCCAATCTCTTTCGAACGCTCAATATTCAAATGTAAACCAATTTTTCTAATTTTTAATGATAAACTGATGGTTATAGATCTAATTAAACACTTTAATCTATGAATTTGAAACAATTTAGCAATATTTATACTTTATAGTGTCCAAAAGAGATTAGTGATATTTAGCGGGAACTATAACGGAATTCAACCTCAAGAAAATTAACAACAGAGCAATGTAAACATTTTTTACCCATTTCCCTAAGGTAATGTGTTTTTCACAGATACATTAAGGGAAGCACTGAAACATGAGGGAAGGTTCATATTTAGCGGGAACTATATATGAACCTTTCTTGGAATTATAAAGCGATCCGCCAATTCATGTTACCATAAAGGAAATGATAAAATTCCACCACTGAATAAATATTCGCCATTTTTGAAAGAATACCACGGAGAAGTACTACCCCTGTGTTAAGAATGTTTTATAAAGTGAGTAAGTGCAGTGAGCTGGGTTTTGTGGGGAATTGTGAAGCGGTCAAAAAGTTACTGCCTCAGCAGTTAACGGGGGTTGGCGAGCGATAGCGAGCAGGGGGCGGTAGCCCCCTAGTTTTAAAAATATTTATTATCTTTAACAGTTAAATTCTGATTTATTGATTGTGCATCACATTAACTCCCCTAAATCGCAAAAGGATTTATTTTTTAAATATTAATTACCCCCCCAAAAAAGCTAATAACCATAAAAAGCCGGTACAGTCGTCTCTCTTTTTCTAATAGTTAAAGCAACCATTTTATTTCGACCTCACCCAGCAAACCAAACCGACCTTTACGCTAAATGGCCCATAGCGCGTTATCACAATCTCTTGATCCCTCTCTCAGGTATTCCTCCACTCTCGGAAAAATCCTCAAATCTTCGTATCTGCGTCGCTTACGCCTGGAATGCTAACAGCCCCATAAATAAGCGAATAAAGTCAAAGCGGCGACGTTTAGAGTCAATCCCATCTCTGACCGTTGGACCCAATTCTTGTCGGAGATATATATTTATATAACTGATTCCACACCCAATGAGGGACGGAGGCCGTTTCCATGACGACAATCCGTGGGAACTGTCCCGCAGATAAATCTCTTGCAAAGTTTCTTCGTCTTGGAATGACCCCTGCGAGCAATGGACGTCTTTTGGGGGGTGAAGGATGGCGAAGGAGACGAGCTTTCGGTCCTTCGATTACGAGATTGCGCTATGGGTGGTAACTGCTATGATGATTGATAGGGTAGGAGGTACTTGTGGTAGTCGGGGTTCATGTTAGTCCTCAATTTGCTTTATCGAAGACTGAAACAATAGGATTTAGTACCTGTACCTAGTCCCATCCATCAAGTATATCGTACCAAATAATTTATTTCACATTTTTTTACACATTTATCTTCTTAAATGTGTGCTGTTGGCTATGCTAACTATACAAATAAAATTATCGGGGCTTTTCTCAAAGAGAACTCGTGCTATGAAAGAGCATCTTCATTGTGGCATACTTCATCACAACAGTTTTGAGAGACAGCAGCAACACTTAATTGCAATCTTTACAAACAACAATAATAATCAAGGTTACTTAAATAATACTATATAATAATAATAATATAGCCTCATTTCACGTTCAAATAAATATCGGTCCACTACTAATAATCAAGTAGTTTCTATTAATCAAGTTAATCTATTGCTACTGCTATTAATCAAATTAATATATTACTTGAGGGAGTACCTAGGTCGGTGGACCTTCAAACTTCAGTATAGTTTAGCCTCACTGGGTGAGGCCTTGAGCAGAGCTGTTACAGAACGTGTGACTGAATGTCACGATCAGCTGAGTGCGCTATCTTGATGCTAACACCCCCTTGGTTCCTTAAATTAAACTTGGTACTCATTTTTTATCGACACTCGTCGCTGGCCGTTTCGGCGCGAGAAGTTAAATAAAAGTAAATAAAACTCTTACATAATCATTCTAAAAACTAGAAAAAAAATTTTTGTCTTCCCAGCAAAACATTATTCGAAAATAAGCTGTTGACTTCACACGTGTTGTTAAGATACACAATAGGAAAACCCATCATTTTTTAGCCACAAGCAATGATTTATAATAAGTGTGAAAAAGTTTTAAAGATTCCTACCTTTTTGTCAACTGTTTTTATATAGGTACTATTTGGGGGATATCCGAGATAATGGCAACATCCCGGAAAAAATTGAAGTCCTAAATAGAAAACTTATTTTGCTTATTGTAACGCATTATTCATTTTCACTTTTCAAATTGTGTTGGTTTCTTTAATAATCTCTCTCTAATAACGCAAATGGTTTTATTTTATATATTATCTTCATCTGGGGCAAACTTTTTTTCCTACCATTATTATAAACACTAAATATTCTGAATTGTTCATAGATTAGATGACCAATAACTCATTGTTTTTTTTTAAACTTAAATTTAACATTTCGACCAAACATTAGCAATTTAATAGATATTGTTAAAAAAGAAATTTATGCTTTTTGAACACAATTTTAACACAGGAATTGTTTTAACTACAGCTCACTTTATCGAATGGAATGTTACCGAGTTTGGTGCTGGTGCTTAAGATGTCAATATAAACTATGTTTTCCAAAAGAAATAATTTCAAATGTTATGCCAGGAAATAATTGAAGGTTATTATAATTTTTATAGGCAAAATCCTGACTAATTTTTAAAAATACAGATTTCCAGGGAATTTTTTTAAGATTAGAGAATACATACAGAATAATGTCTAAAACCTTAAAAACAACATTGATGTATGTATCTTGTACATTTTAATAATATCGGCATTTAAATATCTATTTTTTAATTTTATCAATGTACTTTGCTGTTTTTATATCACACTTATTTGTGCCATATACTATATCATTTAATTCAGTTGTACCATATTGAAAAAGTTTTAGAGAGAAGCGTAGTAAAATATAATTATCCAATTTAGTAAATAAATACATACAAATTTAGTAATAATTTTACCTTTCATTGGTAAACTTTTCAAAATTCTTTAAAACATTTAGCTTTACTTCATTTTTCATCAGAAATTCCTCTATCAGTATGGTACTATGTCCCTTTGGCAATTTATTCCTTGTTTGCGAAGTTACATAAAAGGGGAAATCCAATTAGTGTAATACAACAACGAAACTGAGCACCTATTGTGATTGCTCTGGGGGACACCAAGTAAACCAATTAAGGACTGACTAGATAAGTTTAGTTGTTCGACTACCATTGAACTGGAAATCGGCCTATTTACTGTTGTTAAGTGACAGGTTGAGACTGAAATTGATTTCAGAGTATTTTAAGTTGTTATAGATAGACAATAACTGCGCCTTGAAGTCCTTAGTGCAGTGCACTGGAATTAATTAAAACTAGAAAAAATTTTTACGAACTAATTAGTAACTTTTAAAATGAATTACAAGACTTCTGTTCATCATTCTTTTCTAAAGTTTACTTTCTTTCTCTACTTACTGTTCCATTATACCCATTTATCTTACAATATTCGAGTCAAAGTATTAATGAAAACTAGAAGAACGTGCTTATAAACTGTTAATCAACTTTTAAAATGTGAAAGAAAACGCGTATATATTCAGTAATTCCAATGAGTTCAGAATTAACTTTTATCCTCAAATGAATGATCATATCCGTATCAAAATAAAAAAAACGATAAAAAGGAAAGCAACAATAAGGAAGTTGCATGTGTCAGATTTTTAAAAACAAACAAATGTTCCGTATGGTTTTTTGTATGAAAAAATGAAATATCTAGTCAATTTATCAAAAAAATTTACAGGTAATTAAATATTTTAATTTAAAAGTCGAGAAAAAAACCCGTGACTGAAAACACTCATTGTTTAAAGATGTCAACAATCATACCATCAACTCCATTGTTTTCCAACAATGTTTATCGTATGATGACGTCAACATACGATGATCTCAAACTCTTGGCATTTTCGAGCGCTTTTAAAAAGTGGATTTTTGTTCATTTTTTTGGCAATAAAAAAATTTCTCGATCGGCCTCAAATTTTGGGTAGTTGCTTATTTTTGCAAGAAGAATCGATTAAAAAAATTTAAAAAAATCATGCAACTTCCTCATTAGACAAACATGAGATAAAGTTTATTACAAAGTTGAAAAGCATTGCGTAAAGGAAAAGCATTATTACCACATAATTACTCAATCCTGATAAACCCCAACCTTTAACAACTAATCTACATCCCAATAAACTTTCCTCAGACAAAACCACCAAGCCTCTCCATACGACAAACGCACCAAAAACCACCTGCCACTTCTAAAAGGAATCTTGACAAGGAAATTAATAACACCCTTCTGAAGGTGTCCCCAGCCACCTCAAAACAACTAAACTATCCCCACTTCATTCCCTCCGACATGATTCCCCCAAAATATTCCCCTGCTAGTTAGCTAAATGATGAAGAGGATGCCAGGCTCAAAAAGTATTAATCCTTCCTCCTACAGAAACCACGCTTCTCTTCTTCTTGCTCAATCTAATCGAGGAGGGCATATTTTAAGGCGCCTGATTTTATTGGAGCCGGAGACTGTCGGATATCGGAGGACACAACGCTGCGGAAGGGATATTGGTGATTTATCCGGAAGTCTGGGAAATATCCTGAGAAGGGGAAGGCTTTTGAAATGCAGTTGGAGGGGTGTTATAGAAGATGTGATGTGAGTTGTTGCGAGTAAATAGTGCGGGAGTTCCGCTTTGTGTCGAAGTTATATCGTTCGGGTATATAGTTTTATGTTGTGATGGGAGATGAAAAGTTGCAAGAATAAATGTCCCTAGATACAATTTTGGGATATATCCAAACTCTGAAAGTGTTCCTGCAAGTTTGCTTATATACCATTACAATTTGGTAACGCTGAGAAAACTCTAGTGTAATCTCTAGTACTATCTGGAAAACTGGTGACGTCTGTCCTCACTGATAAATTTTATTTCAAAACATCTTAAATTTACAACGAAATTTAAGACGAAAAAATATAAATTTATATTTATTAAATAATAAAAGTTATCAGAAAATTCAAATTAATAATTCGAAATATTATTTTCTTTTATTTAAAATTTTAAATGATCTGGTCAACTAGTAATCGGAGTTTTCAGCTTAAAGCGGAAGTTAAGCGGCGAGGTGTGACTAGTGACCGGTTGACACCGTCCATAGTTCTTGAATAGAGAGCAGAGAGTTAATTCACAAGGCAGTGCATATTTGATATCTGTATACAGGGTGTTTCAAAATTGCGTTGCACGGCTTTTATTCGGAACCAACGCCTCCTAGGGTCACGGAAGTAAGGTCTACCCCTAGGTAAGTGAGCCTGGAGAATGCACTGAAATGACTTACAGCTCCCCTAGCGGCGAAATTAAAAAGTAAAAAAAATAATTAAAAAACTAAGGGAGATACAGCAAAAACCTCACGGAGAGTAGTGTTGCCAACATCATGAAGAACTCACTGAAAAAAATTTGATCAAAATATCTTGAATATTCGCGGAGATATTAGGGGACATCCATAAATTACGTGAGGTTGAAAAGGGGGGAGGGGTTTGGAAAAATCTCACCAAGGGGGGAGGGGGTGTCGATTAAAATCTCACGTCAACTTTTTAAGTTAGAAATTAAACAATTTTTTTAAGTTTGAGAAAGGAATAATACCCACAGATAAGATACTGTGGTTTTTCAGTGTTATTCTGTAGTTTTGTGCTTTTTTAGTTTAAAGAACACAAAATTTAATAAAAAAAAATTGTAAATATGCGAACTTTTTCTTTTTTGACCCCTGAAAAAGTGATATTTTCACATGCTAATATCTCTGCGAATATTCAAGATATTTTGAAAAAATTTTTTTAGTGAATTCTTCATGATGTTGGCAACACTACTCTCCGTGAGGTTTTTGCTGTATCTCCCTTAGTTTTTTAATTATTTTTTTTACTTTTTAATTTCGCCGCTAGGGGAGCTGTAAGTCATTTCAGTGCATTCTCCAGGCTCACTTACCTAGGGGTAGACCTTACTTCAGTGACCATTGGCTCCGAATAAAAGCCGTGCAACGCAATTTTGAAACACCCTGTATAGTGAAAGAGACGGTGCGATATATTTTTCTGTCTTCATGGGGACAAGCGATCGTTAAGTAATTTTGAGTTCATACTTTTTTTAGTTTCAGTATTGGAATATTCATAACGTATTTATCAAGCATTATTGGGCTTTTATTAGGACAGCTTTAAATTAATTTTAGTATTAATAGAAATATTAAAAGGTGAGTATTTCGGGCTGTTTTGCCGTGGTCTAGGCGAATAAAAATAATAAAAGTCGCAAGACGTTTCGACTACGTTTACAGTAGACTTCCTCAGTTGTGCGATCGGAGCCTCCAAGGTGGCGACTGCGGCTTCCCCGCGACTGAAACAGTTTTTGTAGTACTGAGGGATCTTATGGAGAAAGAGCTGCTCTCTGATTGGTTCTCTCTTTCCTGGATGGCAACTGGCTGTCGGTGATTTTGCTTCACGCTCATTGGCTCCCGCGCTATTATGGTTTTTCGGATTGCCGGGTACCACAATTTGTTTAGTTTCACCCCTTCTTCTTTCCTATTAAAATTATTTATCTCTTTAAATATTTCAATTGCCTCCCTGTGCATTCTTACATAATAAAACGGGGTTCTTGACAAGACTTGAGTGTCTTTAAATTGGATAGAATGATCACCCTCATTGAAGGCGTGCTCTGCGACAGCGGACTTGCTGGTTTGTCCTAGCCTGCAGTGTCTCTTGTGTTCGGTGATTCTAGTATTAACGCTTCTTTTAGTTGTTCCAATGTATGATGATCCGCAAGAGAATGGGATTCTGTAGACCCCAGCTGAGGACAAGGGATCATGGGGGTCTTTAACTGAGCGCAACAAGTCGCGGATCTGCAGGGTAGGTTTGAAAATGGTCTTGATGTTATGACGTCGCAGAAGGTTTTCGATCCGATCAGTAATGTCCTTTAAATAGGGTAGGTAAGCTAACCTACCCTATTTAAAGGCCATCCAATCGCCCTCCAGGAAAGAGAGAACCAATCAGAGAGCTGCTCTTCCTCTATAAGATCCCTCAACACTACGAAAACTGTTTCAGTCGCGGGGAAGCCGCCGTCGCCACCTTCGAGGCTCCGATCGCACAACTGAGGAAGACTTCTGTAAACGTAGTCGAAACGTCTTGCGACTTTTATTATTTTTATTCGCCTAGACCACGGTAAAACAGCCCGAAATACTCATCTTTTAATATTATGGCCTTCATTCTTTTTTTGTTAATAGAAATGCTAAGAAAAATTGTTAATATATGTTTTGACATTTGTAAAATAAATGATTTCTTTGGAAGAATTTATAACAGAAGAATTTAGAATAAACTAGATTATAAAATGCTCCAAAATGATGAGAATATTGAGATTGTTTTTTACAGTTACAGATTAAAAGGATATAAATATTTTAAGCATCGAAACATATAGTATTTTAAATCATTCCAACCTTTTGAAGACATAATGTGAAAGTGCAGATGTAAGTTTTTTAATTCCCATCCCTTATTTTCATTCGATAGCACACAACACCCATACTCTCCCTAACAAAACATTATACGAACCGATTATGCAGTGAATTTTTAACAAGTTTCTACCTGGTTAATTTTTAGAAGAAGATAAATAAGCTGAATAAAAACCCCTAATTAGAGGCAGAACACAGCAGTTGGAACCAATTACTGTCTGTGCAATTAAAGGAAAAATGCGGCGAAAGGAAAAAACTAAACTCCTATTTGTTACAGGTAATTGAAAAGTAAATTGATTATATTCCTCTCTTGGATACGTCTCGAGCAAATCTCCAAATCATGTGCTACATTGAATCGTGTTACCTTATAATGATTATTTAATAAGAGTTAGCTAATTTAGGTTATTATAAAGTAATCTTATTGAGATTCAGACTATAAAACATAATCATTCAGTCCAAAATAACCTGATGTTACTTTTATTAATAATATAATAAATCTAAAAATATTTTCGTAAAATCATTTATTTGTGTGAATTTTAATTTTTCTTATGCAAAACGTAACAGTGAGTAAAGTTTTATTATAATATGCTTTATGTACAAAATTCAACGCTTTTCAAATCTTGATAAGTTAATGTAGATAATATTTTTAGGGTAAAGCTTTTCCCCCATCCCCATTCAACATTACGGCATTAAGAAACATGATGAAATTCAAGAGGTTTCTCATGTAAAAGATTTTAACTGCATCAGCTAAAAAGGTTCTCATAAAATCCCCCACATAATTTTAACAATATATATATATCAGAAAATATCTTCAACCAAGTTATTAAAAAAGTTATCGATGCAATGCTTTTAGAAATTTTTTGTCAAATAGCCCAGGCAACGAAAAGGTATAGAGGGAAATTCTAGGCTAACAATTTTTGACTTCATAACTTTGTTTGGACTAGTTAGGAGGTGAACATATCAAAAGTCCCCGCCCGTAGCCCTTAAGCCGGAGGGAGGAGGGGTGTTCGAAAGTCTAATTTTTCAGTTTTTGGCCTATTACTCCTACAAAATGCATTCCCGCGAAAAAGTTTTAATTATCTCTTTTAAAGTAGATAAAATTTGCAACAATTTAATACCATTCCCAGGTTTATACGTCCAACTGATCCCGGGTTACATCTCCTCAAAAATGGGGGAAATTCGAACATTTGAGTTAAAGTCGTCTTTAAAGAAATTTATTGACTAAATTGCCCATTTAAGAGGAAAGTAAATGCTGTAAACTTATAATGCACTTATTTAGTTTTCATTTCTGCCCTAAACTAAGTCTGTGAGATCAATAGTTCTCACACTATCTTTAAAAAATAATTTATTTGGGAAAATGAGATTTTCCCAGTATAGTCCAGTCAAATTGTATTTATTTGTGGGAAAAATTTGGGGTAGAAGATATTTTTCCCTTTCTGTATGTTTTTTGGTGTGCTGAATCTGAATCTGAAGTTTCCGAACAAAATTTCGTGACGGAACATGGTGAAAATACGAAAAAATGACAAAATTCACCCTTTTTATTCGTTTTCTGCCCGTAGAACATAACTTTTGCAATTCCGAGTAAAACAATTAGTATGAAAATAAAGAAGAAAAAACAAGCTACAAAAAAGTCAGTAACAACTTTTCTCTCAGATGAAGGGTTCAGACGCTAGAGAACGCTGAATATTGGGACGTTTTTGTTCGATTAGCGGAAAAACTAAAAAACGTCACTCCTATCACCGAAAAACGGTCTGTTTTGGAACAGGATACTATATAAGAACTGCTTTACTTATATGTTAGATACATGAAATGAAACTTCTGCATACTTAAATGTTAATTAATTAATTGATTTAGCTTAACAATAAAATACGAGCAATAACGAAATTCGGATATTTTTGCAATATGCCATTGTTATAGGTGCATTATATGTTTATAGCCTTTACTTTCCTCTTAGATGGGAAATATAGCCAATAAATTGCTTTAAAGACGACTTTAACTCAAATGTTCGAATTTTCCCCATTTTTGAGGAGATGTAACTCGGGATCAAATGGACGTATGAACCTGGGAATGGTCTTAAATTGTTGCAAATTTTATCTACTTTAAAGGAGAAAATTGAAACTTTTTAGTGGGGATGCATTTTGTAAGAGTAATAAGCCAAAAACTGAAAAATGGGACTTTCGAACACTCCTCCTCCCTCCGGCTTAAGGGCTACTGGCGGGGACTTTTGATATGTTCACCTCCTAACTAGTACAAACAAAGTTACGAAGACAAAAATTGTGACCCTAGAATTTTCCTCTATACCTTTTTCGAGCATTCGTTGCCTGGACTAAACAGTACTTAGTTTAAAAATGTGATTTTAGATCAAATAAACAGAAATATTATGAACCCTGTGTTGATTTATTATTAACACATAGTTTTTAAATGAATTTAAAATACAACGATTTTTATTTGCAACTTAAAAACATTAAAATAGACAATTGTTTCGGGGATGCTTGAGATCCCCTTCGTCAGTATAAGTTCCAAACAGTCTGACGGAGAATATAAATAGAAAAAATATACATTACAGTTACAGTGAGCACACAAGAGACACAACAAATCATCAAGTTACATGTTCGGGTACAGAGAGTCAAAAAGTATTAAGCCTTCCAAATATCTGAAAGAGGAGGCACGCTTGAGAAATCATTTACTAAAGAGTTTGAGTTTTTATAAATAAAAAATGCCTCAAAAAAATCAAGGTCAATGGGTCTATTACAAGGCAGCAGAATTGAAGCAGAATCAAAATCAAATTTATGGTTAGAATTCCAAGCGTGTTGGGCCATAGAAGATTTATCTAATTCCTGTTTTTTAATATAATTTTGGTGTTCCTTTAATCTAAATCTCAACGCTCGTTTTGTTTGTCCAATATAAGAATCTTATTTTGGAAGATTTTTTTTAATTTTCTTATATTGGACAAACAAAATGAGCGTTGAGATTTAGATTAAAGGAACACCAAAATTATATTAAAAAACAGGAATTATATAGATAAATCTTCTATAGCCCAACACGCTTGGAATTCTAACCATAAATTTGATTTTGATTCTCCGTCAATTCTGCTGCCTTGTAATAGACCCATTGACCTTGATTTTTTGAGGCATTTTTGATTTATAAAAACTCAAACTCTTTAGTAAATGATTTCTCAAGCGTGCCTCCTCTTTCAGATATTTGGAAGGCTTAATACTTTTTGACTCTCTGTACCCGAACATGTAACTTGATGATTTGTTGTGTCTCTTGTGTGCTCACTGTAACTGTAATGTATATTTTTTCTATTTATATTCTCCGTCATGGAACTTATACTGACGAAGGGGATCTCAAGCATCCCCGAAACAATTGTCTATTTTAATGTTTTTAAGTTGCAAATAAAAATCGTTGTATTTTAAATTCATTCATATTTTGCAACGTATTGGATTTTTACTTACTGACATAGTTTTTAGACACATCATTTTAAAGCAGCGTTAGAAATCGGAAAAAAAATCCACTGATATTGTGGACCACTACTTTTCCAATCTTACTTGTTCTCAACCAAAATGACTGGTCCTCCAAATTAAAAAGGACACGTTTCAGTTTTTTTAAAGTAACTATTGCATTTTAAGTGTATACCAATATTTAATTTTAAAAACTAAACTAAACAAACAAACAAGTTTTATAATTATCTTGTTTAATAAGTACTTATCTTGATAAATGTTAATATTGCACTAACTGACATCAAACATCTAATTACTTTCGCAATAATTAGCCAGCCGACCACCGTCAATGATCCTCCGTATCTCTCTATATTAAAAAAAAGTTACTGTCACCGCTGCCGCCGCCGCTGCCGCCGCTGCCGCTGTTTCAGAAAATTTAATTTTTCAACTCTTTGAACTCTCATATCGCAAAAACTACTTGATAGAAATTTATGAAATTTGAAATATTTGTAGAGGAATATTTGGGGCACATTCTAGAACAAAAAGCTAACTGATGTGATAATTAGTTCTGGGGTATTTTTAAGGTCAAAGTTGAAGTTTTTCTTTTTTCACCGCGTAATCCAGTTCAGCGAAATCTATTAGCAGCAGAACTATGATTTTTTGCAGCTTAATACTCTGAAGTATGAAGATGTGCACTACGTTGCCCTTTTTTTGAATTTCGAATTTGGTTTAGAGTAATTAATTTTTTAATTTTCGAAATTTTTGACACTTTTTCGGTTTTTTCTATCTAAAGTGAAAACTAATCACGGTATCAATATGATTTTTTAAACACTTATATTTTTAATTTTTAGAAAGAGATTGGCATTTAATTCTTTAAAAAATTCTAATTAGTTTTGGAATTATTCAGAATTAAAGTTTCATTTTTTTCATAGTTTTAGTAGGTCTTTATCAGACGTGTTTAATGTTTTTAAATTTTATGTTTGCCTGTTCACTAGATTGTCGCGAGCACGGATATTTAAATTTAAAAGTTTTGAGGTGCACATTTTTGCTCTAAGTTTGCTAGCGATATAGTATAGACTTGATTAATAAAATCTTTTAAAGATACTTCGATATTTTTTGAACTACTAGAGAAATAAATGATTTAGCTTTTTTGAGTGCTATTTGTGCCGACGAAAGGAAGAGGATTTTCGGGAAGTTTGTTTTACTCTGCTAAAGATCGATTGCAGATATTACAGATCGCTTCGCGATCTGTAAAGAGCTGCATAGCAGTTACGGGGGTTGGTGAGCGTAAGCGAGTAGGGGGCGGTAGCCCCCTATCCATTAAATTGTTGATAATTTAAAAAGGAATATCTCAGTAAGAGTTTTATTTTGATATTTTCGTGGTAATGATCCGAATTAAATTATTGAAAAGTTTGAGAGATAAACATTTTTGATATTAAATGATCATTAACTATAATCTGTTCATTTAGAATTAGCGCCTGAGACGTAATGTATTAAAAGCAGTTATTATTCTAATTATCGTCGAAAAAATTTTCTTCTGCAATGATAAGGCAGCCTAAGCAGAAGTAGTTAAAATACTGTAGAAACAATCGGTCACTGAAGTTGTTTGATAAGTGTTATTAAGCATTATTGAGCGTTTTTGATCCTGTTGCAGGCGCCTATTCTAAATGAACAGATTATAAGCAGACAAGTTCCAGGTTGTACTGGATAGTTGAAATGAAACAAGCGAGCTCTGCTCGCTAAGATCGCGAAGCGATCTTCAAAGAACTGCGAAGCAGTTCCGGGGGTTGGTGAGCGATAGCGAGCAGGGGGCAGAGCCCCCTAGTCTGTTAAAAATTAAAAGTCCCGAGTTCCTCAATATAAAATTTAAATACATAATAGGCTTTTTTAGAAAAGAAATCTTGATCTTTTTCAGTTATCCATACCATTAAAAATCTGCAAAATATTTCGTTTTCCAAGATTTAAATATCTAAATAATTGTCATTTCAAACACTAATATACAAAAATATATATTGGCTCTCTATTTTTAACGATTATTTTGTGAATAAAATATTATGGTGATTTTTAATGATGCAGATAACACAGTAAATTACTTAAACATATACAAATCATAAGTTTTGAATTACTTCTTTTTATATGAAATATTAAAAATCTGAATATACATTAGTTTTTAACCTATTTGATACTAAAACGGATCTTATAAAATTATTTTTTAAATTTTAATATTTAAATAAGAAGTAAAATATTTTGCAATAATGGACCATTCATTAATTACGTAAGGGTTCCGAGAGGGAGGGGGTTGGAAAAATCTTTACATACCCTTACTTGAGGGGTGGGGGGGTCAAGCACATTCTTACGTAAAATCTTCCAAGTTAATGTAAACAAATTCCAATTATTCTAATCAAATTACTATTGAATATCCCCAGAAAAACTTAAAAATGCTGAGGATCTCGGTATGTTATCGAAGCTTTATTTTTTTTTAAATGAAGGTACATCAGATGTATCTTTTTTATTGGAGTAGCATTAAGTTAAGATAAAAAATAAAACTGGATCCATCTTCAAGTTGTCAAAATTCAAAGCAAAAAGAGAGAGAAATCTTTATTAGTTTTGGTTTCAACTTTTAAAAATCTTACGTACCCTTACATGGGAATGGGGGGGGTCAAAATTTGCCAAAATCATCCTGAATGAATGGCCCCTAACGTGATAAGTATTTTAGATTTTATTCTATTATGTAATAATTAAATTAGAATTATCGATATAACTGTTCTAATACTGTACTCTGATTATTTCTTATTATTTATAGGTACTTTAGTATTGATTATCTCCTTTTTTCTCAAGTTCATTAACCTAACTAAAAGAAATAGCAATACCTTTCCAATAGTTCCTTGCCTCAATAGAACAGTGCATTCAGAACCAACACTGCTAGAAGTAGAAACCATTCTTTGCAATGGCCCGTAGATCACCCATTGAAGTCTTTTGTAGGCATTTTGCTTAACTCCTTTCTTAATCGAGTTACGGTATTGCATTCTTTTCATACTGGAATGGCTTTTCTGGCCTTTATCTTTTGGACTCCGAGCCTGTCCCGGTAGGATATTTTAGTCTCGATGGCGATGGATCGTAGCTTTCAATCTTTCACGCGGAGAATCTTTGTGAGGAGAAAAACGCCCTAAAGAGGTGAATTATTTATGACGGAATTGATTCGATTAGCTAGGAAAAGGTGTGAATTTTTTTTTCTGAGAGTGAGGATGATTTATGTGTTTTTAATACTATTTGAACCTAGATTTAGAACATAATCTATTAACCTTCCAGCGGGCACGCGTATCTGAGAAATACACTCTAGATGCATTTGGTTGCATACATTACGTTAAGATGGCGATACGAATTCCTGTCCTTAGCTATTCTATACACTTCATCTCAGCTACTTCCAGTCTTCGTCTTAAGTTCTAAAAATTAACAAGTCTCTGCAAATCTGCTGTTTGTGTTTTAGAGATACGCGCGACTGTTCAAGGAAGTTTTTAGTTTTATTAGTAATTATAAAATTTTGTTTTCGTGTTTTGTTCCTAAACATTGTAACTAAATGTTTCATTTATTCATTAAATAAATTCAGTTCATTCTTTCTGTTATTTTCATATTATGAAGCTTCAGTAATAGTTCAGCCAAAGTACCAGTAATTGAATTTTTCACATCCTTTAGGTTTTTTCATATTTCTCTGTTAGATTGTTTTTGTGTATTATAATTCTGTTCAGCTCTTTTTGAAATAATATTGATGTAAATATACTTATTACAACTTCGTTTTTAAATTACATGCTTGAAAATTTGCAATTTACAAATGTGTATCTAGGAGATACGCGTGCCCTTTCGTGTTAGTATAGAAGACATGCCCGCTGGAAGGTTAATTTCCCTCAATTCAGACACATTTCATGAGACAATGTATTCGATAAAAAAAGAATTAATACATAATATTGATAAATTGTTTGTGAAAGTTTTTTAACTTCTTTCTACAAGTTTCCAATTCAAGTAAAAATTATAACTGATAATCAGTGGCGGCTCGTCCATAGGAGCACAGGAGCACGTGAACACCCACTGAAAATGTAGAACAAAAATCGAATACAAAGATAAATAAATATCAAAGGAAATATATATTCTCAATTTCTTTCTTTGCTCAAAATTATGTTTCTCCCCCCTTCTTTACTCAATAAGAAAAATTTACTACCGGAAACGCGAAAGAAATCGAAAAAAGACTGAACTCTTATTTTTCTTTCCCCTTCCGCACGTGTGAGCGAAAAAAATATGAGAATCCGAAGAAACCCCGACTGCTTGCCGCAGATCATTTGAGCTTACGGCAACTCGCAGGAGATCTCCGCTAGCACAGATTTAGTGTGCCGAGGCTTTCACTTTTGAGGCACAGCTTTCTTTTTTGACGTCTGAAAGAAGTGATTTTATCGGCTAATTGGAAAGTACGAATAAGAGCACTCTTTAAATACGATTTAAATCTTTTCATCAAAATATTTTAATACTTTTGTTATTAATTAGGATTTTTTTAAATGATGGCTTTAAGTAAAATTTCCGTGTTTGAGTTAACGCATCTGTATTTTTTTAACGCATCTGTATTGCCGCTGGAAAAAAAGTTGAAATAAAGAACTAGAGACCAACTCCTTATCTGACCATTGTCCAAGTTACAGATGGAATAGATAGGAACTTTAAAAGAGAATTTAAAGATGACATTTATGACATAAACGGATTAAATTAATGGAAATTTTAATTTTTATATAATTGGTGTGAACACCCTATTAATTAACCCACGAGCCGCCACTGCTGATAATACAATCTCACATTCGATATGTAGAAAGTAACTGCAATACTGTATTTGTTTAAAAAGCTTTAATTATGATATATAACATTGCTAAAATTGTTTGTTTTCAAACTTAAAACCGCTCTACAAGTTTCTAATTCAAGTAAAAAATTAATTATAACAGATGATAAAAGATATAATTCACTATGTAGAAAGTAACTGCATGTATTCGTTTAAAAAGTCTTAATTAGGATTTATAGCATTGCTAAAATTGTTTGTTTTTAATCTTAAAACCACTCTACGAGTTTTCAATTCAAGTAAAAAAATTATAAAATATAATAGAATCTCACATTCACCGTTCAGAATTGAAAGGTAGCCAAAACTCAGAGTTATTTTAACCATGTTTGTTCTTCACAAGAAGTTTCGAGTTCCCTGTCTTTTAAAGATTTGTAAAAGTTAGAGTGAAGAAAGCCAAAACAAAAATATTTCTTAAAATAAATTCCTCAGTTAAGGATAATTTTACTCATAAATTTTATCCACTTATCAACTATCTTGATTGCACTCCTTTACATTTTACCCAATCAATTGAAAGTAAAAATTTAAACTTATTTTGATACAGTTGATGCTTCGCAAATAATGAGCTCAGAGGATACATAACTTTCAACGGTATTGAATACCACAATAAGATATATTTTTGTTTGTGGTTTCATAACCTTTTTACTATAAATATATTTTAATGTGTCTATAAATAACTTACTAACAGAACGATATTCTAAATTTAAAAATACCTTTTATGCATTAAGCGCAACCGTAAAATATTTTAACTTATTTCATAATAATGTCCAAATTTCATTTTATCGTGCATTTATAGCTTTTACATTAATAGTAATTCAATACTTGCTCTTCGTATTATTTAATTTAATCTCCAAAGAATGTGGAATTTAACTTGATTAGGCTAATTTTTTCGCTTTAAGCAACTCAAAGAGGAAATCACACAAAAACAGTTTCATTCTTTAAAGAAAGTATTGTGATAGATTCCGTTATGTATACTGTAATCAAAGTAAACTTCTGTGGTACTAAACTAATATTTGTTTCAATAAGGAAGGAAGTTAATTGTTCTAAACTGATTTTCTTCTAAATCTTCTTTCAAAACTAATTACCTTAATTAATTTAGTATTAATAACGTCATCCAAAAATGTCCTTTAATCTGATAATGCTTAATGAGGTAATGCTGAAAAGCAAATCTTTCGTCTTTTTTTTTCGATTAAACCCTATTTTCCATGCCTGAAATATCTAGAACACTGGCGGACCCATTTTACTTAAAAAAAAAACAAGAAAATTTGAAGAAAAATTTTATCGTCAGGGAGTGTTTGGTAACAGAAGAAATCCCCCGTTCTCACAAAATCATTAAACTGGGACAGACACTGTTAGAGATATCGATTCAACATAAGTTCGATTCCATTTAAAAAGTTGTTTCTGAATTGTTAGTAACAAGAACTTTTCCAAACACAGTGAGAACAATTCTTTCTTTATAAGTACTCTTTATTAAGTGACATTTTTTGCTTCATACTTTTTCTAAGATTAAACTAAATACCTTGGAAAAGCTTTTATGTTATCGGAAAACTTCAAAACCATGCTTCTGTATTTTTGATCAATTAAAATTTGAAAGATTCCTATTATTGTTTTACTTTTTTTTAAAATGAGATCCGTAAGAAGAAAGATTTTAGTAGAAGTATATTTTTTTTGTATGGAAAAGTTTTCTCAATGATTACTATTCTCAAAAACTGTTATTTCTTGCACTCTACAAAAGTACCGTGTGGTTACAGCGCTACAATTTAGGGATTTAAAAAAATATATAACAATTATAAAAATATATTCCTCATTCAAATTCACTTTACGAAGTATTGATTATAAATGAAGACAAAGTGTCCGTACGAGACGAAAAGATGAAAAAAAAACACATAAAAATCAATATACCAACAAAATATAAAGCCAATATAAAAAGCAATACCAGGTAGAAGAAATTTTTTGGTCTATGTACTGTATATGTTAGTTAATGTTCATAATCTGGTAATGTTCGGAATACCTAGGTAAAGTATGAAATATTTTGTACTTTACCTTAGGTAATTCTCATTTTACCTTAGTTTTTCTGAACATTACCGGATTTCGGACATTAACTGTAACATATATACACGCATTTGGACCAGTTGTTCAAGAGGACAGAATAATATTTTTTTATTGAAGTATTGACTCCTTTAAAAGAATCAGTTGTAAAAAAGACATTCAAAATATCTTCTGTTAATCCATTTTAAATAGGTAATTTATTAATAACATATTTTTTATAGATATTCGATATTATCTAGGAAAACTAAAGTTAAGTAGTGAACTCTTGGAAATGGATAAAAATTACATAATAATAAGTAAAAGGCAGAAAATTACGTTGAATTTCATTGATATTTCATATTCTTGAATTTCTCAACATCTTTTAATGCAATTCACTAGTATAAAACACATTTACTCCAATAATTGTTTTTGGCTCGAATTTACATCCAGCTACTGCTAAACCAAGGCTGAACTTGATCGTAACCGTGGTAGTACAGGCTGCGGCATTACGAAAAAGATCAAAAGAGCCGACGTGATTGCAAGTTTCCATCTCCTGCCGTACGGGGGCGCCCTATACGGTGTAAGAAATGTGTTTGTTTTCCATAGGATTACATTGTATGCATGTGCGTTTGTCGAAGTTTTGAAGGTTTAATAGTTGTTAAAATATCGTAATTCGATAAAGAAAAGATGTCGAATTGCTGTGTGCCTTATTGTACGTCTTACTATAAACGTACTAAGAAATTAAGAAAGATTAAAAGAAGATTAACAGCCGTATTCACCATAAACTCTAACCCAAACTTGAGTTGATAACCGAAGAAAAAGTCGTTTTACTCTGAAAATCCAATTCACCATCGAAAAGTAACCACAGATTTCATTTTACTAACTCAAGTTAAAGTTATTTCAATAATTTCCCAATGAATCATTGTTATTATTTTTTTGATTGAAAAAGAAGATACAGGATTCTGATTGTATGAAAGAATTCGTTTTCTGCCTGGGACTTCGGAATCGAAAAGGTAAATACACTCAATATTAATTTAAAGATTCAATGAAAGCTTTCTTTCAGAAATAATATTTATTTGAATTGTTTTGTTTTCTTTTATATTAATCTTTAATAATTGTTCTTTTTTAAAGTACTATTGCATTAATTTCTATTAAAATCAATATTTTAAATTCTTATTCTCCTCTCGGCGCTTTCTGTAAATTAATTTCTTCTGCATGAAACAAAATAGACGTTTTGTTTAGTTGACTTAAATGGAATTTATAAAAATTATTTTCTTTTAATTTCATATGTAGATATTTATTAAATTCTTGTATTTATTTTGAATTTATATTTATAATAATGTCAATGCATACTATAATGTTTATAACTAGGTTTTTTTTAATTACCTTCCGTTTTGCTCCTGTAAAAAAGTAGGAAATTGATCATCAAGAATGTTCCTCTACCAGTAGCAAAATTATTTCGAAATTCCTACTACTTTTTTTAGGAGCAAAACAGAAGTTAATTAGAAAACAACCCTCGTATATAAATATTGTAATCTTAATCACTTTTTAATTTTTGCTTGGTTTTATTTCTCGATTTTGTAATCACAATGCATTGTGATCACTAATGCATGCTTTTTTTTATTTCAAAAAGAATGCTGTTCCTTGAGATTACATAAAAGAAATATTGAAAATTAATTGAATTATGGAGACACAACTTCAGTGCCGACATGATGTTTACAGAATAAAAGCATAATATTGTGCAATGTGTCCATCGTTTTAACTTCCACTAAAATTGTCAAGTTGTTTCCTTCTGTTAGTGAAAGAAAACATTCTGGTGGAAAAATGATGAATGATTTGTATGTTTTGAGTTCAACTTGATTTGTATCAAGTTTTAATGAAAAAAAAATTCTTAAAAAAAGTGATTGTATATACTGACAACTATTAATGTATAGAAGTTAAAAGGTTTTGTATGTTAACATATTGAACAGATGTGGTAATATTTTATAGAGTTATTTGAAAAAGAAGTTTCTCTTTTGCTTTATTGTTAAGAATTTTGTTGATTCATTTAAAATTTCAATTTATATTTTATTTTTTAAACTATTTATCGAATATATACCTTTTGAATTTTTACAAGGCAAATACACTCCAGGTAAGTCTAAAATAGTGAAATAAAAAGTAATGTCTTTGTAAAATATGTCCTACTCAATGTTGTAGTAATTTTCGGTTATTGTCAATTGTCTTTAGAGTGAAATTTATTATAAATTTCTTTAAAAAGATTGTCAATTTAGAATATAAATTTACTGTCTAGATTAATTAAACATTTTGATCTTGAAGAATAGCATAACTAGCATTATCAAACCTTCAGATTTTATCACCGTAAAATTTCTAGGACGAAATTATTGAATCTATATTTCTACATACTTTAATTATTAATTTAAGTGAGTCAGAATTTTAAATTTTTAGACAGAATTTCACTTAAACTATTTCCTTGATCTTGTAGTACTATTTCAAAAATATAAATTATACTTGAAAGGGGAAATTTTATTTTAGTTCCCATACATATTTATAAATTGGATTACCTATTTTTGATTAGTTATTTTTTATTTCTAAGTCGATGTTAAATTGTATTTTTTACCTTTTTTCAATTTACTCACAAGTGTTAATTTCAATTTACTCTTTCTTAAGTGTTTCATAATGGACAGTGATAAATAGTCAAGTAAAAAAATACAAGAATTTTTTTGTATCCTGTGAAAAGTATAAACAAATTGTTTTAAACAAATCATTGGTTGAATTAATTTTTTGTGCAATTTTAAAGGGCATAATTTTTGTGGATGAACTTAAGAGCCAGATATTTTTTTTTGTGAAATGTTTTTAAAAAAAAAAGGCCAAAGTGTTTTCCACAAATTTTAAAAATTATGATTGTGCAATGTTCGTAAATTGTAGTTAGAATGTGATTATATTTGATTTTCATGTTTCTAATTTGCTCTCTACATGTGATTAAACTTAAATAAAAAATTTTTTCATATCCAACGTGTTTTCATTCGTGTTTTTTCTCACAGAAATACTGACACCCGCTATTTTAATAGTAGTAATTACAGAATTGAAAATTTTACTTCCTTTCTCCCAAATACCTTTATTTAAGTCTTGATAGCTTTGCAAACATAGCAGCGAATCATTCCGTTTGTAATCATCGATGGAAAAACTCCTCACAATTTCATGTGTTGTCTTGATACATTGGATAAAAGAAAATAAAGAAATTTTAAAGAGAGAAAAGACTGCTTTATTGAATACTCTGACGAAGAATTTCAGAAAAGAATTCGACTAACTAAAGACAGTGTAGTGGAGCTTACACTTCTGCTACACGATAAATTAATTTTCCCATACGACAAGAACAATTGTGCTGTCCATTTAAAAATAAATTTCAAGTTCATAAAATATTTTTAATCTAGCTTTTTCTTATGGATTCCGATCCTGTATGTAATAACCTATACACACCTTATTATTATAGATTAAAAATATTGATTTATTAAATATTTGTACTATTTCAAATAATTTTCTTTTGTTATTTATCAAGTTTTATGCAAGTAAAAGTTTTTGGGCGGGTATGTAGTAAAGGTTTTGGATTAATGTATCAATTTTTTTAACACAAAAAATGTCCAAAATAGTGTATTTGGTTCCTAAAATGTATTGTATAAGAAATGATATATTAAAATTATTTTAAAAATTATGTATAGTGTTAATGAAATTCTTTTAAAGACACTAAAAGCTGTGAAAACTAATGGAGCCTTTTTAGTTTGCACTGTAACAGTTTGAAATATGTGTGGAATAATATGTTTTTAATCTTTGTATAGCAAAATGATAAAAATGATAGTTTTTAATGGAATATTGATATCTGAACTTTTGGCTACTTATTAAGGTAAGTTTTGTTTTTAAAGTAATTTTAAGTAAGACAATCAAGATTCCATGCAACTTAAATATTTTGAAACTATGGAGAAGGGAAATCCTTAGTTTTTCTTGATTTAAAAAAGTTGGGGGGGGGGTCAGCAAAATATCACCAATGGTAGTTAACTGTTGTTGATCTAATTCAGCCTTTCCAGGAGAATCAATAAAGAACACTCATAAACATTTAATACTGAGAATTAATATTTTATAACTATGATAATCTTTATTAACAATCTATAAATGAAAAGTAAAATAAGTTTTTGTGTATCTTTTTTAGCACTAATTAATAAAAATTGGAAATAACTTATCAGTTGTTATAATAATGTATAAGACAATATATTTGTATCAAAACTTTTGTTTTTGTTAGGTGTTAATCAAAAGAATTTCTTTACTTCAAGTAAAGAAATTCTTAAAGAATTCTTTAAAAAAAATTCTTAAAGAAAAAGTTTAAAACGAATCTAGTTCTCTCAATTTCCCTTTTTTTAATTATAAACATTTGCTTGGCAGCATTTGAGAATTCACTAATATAATATATGTGAATAAAAGACAAGACCCAGTTGAAAGAATATATGAGAAAAATTATTCCCTGAAAAACTGTATTTGTATGGAATAAAAAAATAAGTTTATGTACACACAACAAATTTTAACCAGAACACATAGCTAATGAAAAACTTTTGATAATTTTAGAGATATGAGTCGGAGATTTTGTACATGATTAAATTCACTAATTAGCGTTGATAAACCCTCTAAAAAAATTCTTAAAAGTCTGCTGACTATGTAACAAAAAAATCTTGTACTTGACTCTTACATAGGTCTATAATTAATCTTGGTAAAATATTTTTATTTTCTTTGAGAATCTTTATTTGGATATAAATAGTTTTGTAATAATTAACCTCCCACCAGAAAAACATCGATTAGAATGTTATAGAGATTTTAATTATTTCAACTTTTATACATTTTCAGTAACATTGAAGCTCCTCGTTGCCTCAAAAAATCCCTTCTTTTACAAGCAAAACCAACTGAACTGCAAAACCTTAAAGCGTGCCATTATTTCTCTGCATTGTTTACAGAGGGCGCTGCTAACAGTGTAAGGAAGCTTCCCCTGGATTTTGCCGTAATGAACAAGCCTGAAAGACACAGTTAACTGTTGTTGTTGATCTAGTTCAGCCTTGCTAATACAGAATCCCGTCTGATACGTTTGGCACTCCTTTCATATCTTTTGATACTCTTTTGTCCTTGTTCAACTGGTTTGCTTTTAAATGAAAATTGAGATGGTATGTAATCAGGGTGCTGTTTATCCTTTGAAGGTTTCCCTGAAATGAAACAAAAACTTAAAAATTGAATATATAGAATACAATTATACTAATTAAAAATGGCATGTCTAAGTAAGCCACTTTTAATTTTTACTAAAGGGTGATGCCTCCCTCTTCCTCGGGGTAGAGGGAAAAAAGCGTCAATAATGCCCATTGCTATAGTTGGTATAGTATTAAAAACAGAGTTTTAAATGGCAATACCCTTGTGAGGTAAAAAACAGGTGGGATCCCCAACTGCCACTCATTATACGGTATTAGCAAAAGATCAAATCCCTGATTCAGAGGGTCAAAAAAGGTCGTTAAACCAACGCTTTTCGAAGAAGAGGCATACCAATCCCTACCTGAGCCCAATAAACCACTCTATCAGACTCCGAAATAAATTAATTTTGATGAATGACGATGGGCACAATGAATCATTTGTTTGACTAATTTCAAGTGCAAAGGTAGAAAGATTTCAGTGAACATGTGGGTACCAAATGATTTTATGGTAACCTCAACAAGGACCATTATAATTGTTTTTTCCGACAGTGTAAGTATAAAAAATAATTCAATAAAATATTATAAATTCTAGTATACGTTACAGACTTGGGTACAGCTTTAGAATAAGTCCACTTTTTGAATGGTCACCAAGTTGGAGGTATTTCATGGCCGACAGGCCGTGAAAATGTAGGTAAACATGGCGGACGGGTTTCAAATGCGGAAGCCGGCGCCAAAGTCACCAAAAGTGGACTTATTCTAAAGCTGTTCCCAGACTTGGCACATTTTTAAAAATTGGCGCTATTCACACCATTAATAAAAAAAATTAGGTATAAAAGCAATAAGCCCTCCCAAATATGTAACCAAACAACCTCAAATCTACCATGCATACATGTATAGTTAGACTATCTTCACTAGTTGGCTCGGCTGTTGTGGAAAGCATATGGGGTTGCACGAACCGCCTAGCTAGGAGAGACTATAAGTTACTAGGATTACTGACGGCTTTTGAAAGTGAAATGTGCCAGGTAAAGCCAAAATGATTGCCAAATCAAACAGTACCCACTGATAGAATGGATGTAAGGTTCAATTCTGTTAATATTATGCAAGTTTAATATTACTAAACTTAGGTTTATCATACATCCAGGATTTTATACATTTAAGATATCCCAGACATTTTTAGGAAAAAATCCCAACCAAGCTTTTTAAAATTACGCTTGGTAAATGAAGCGAATCCAGCCCGCAATCTGAGTTTGGCGTTTTTTTTTGTCGCCAAGTGGAAAACGATGGCATCCGAGCAGTGAATTGTTATCCCCAAATTTGGCACTGAAAATCTGTGGGCCGTATTAGCTTCATTAACCTTACACATATTTACATTTATGGCACAGCTTCGATAAGAGTCGACCACCTACCATGTTTACCCACCGCTCAAATGATGGCACACAACTAGAGAGATCTAATTTGAACTGTAGGTAAACATGGCGACTGGTAGACTTTTATCGAAGCTGTGCCACATTTTTCATCATCTATATTACTTCAGAAAACTTTCTGCGATAAAAATCAAGTATAAATCAAACAATTCTTGAAAAAGTAATGTACTAAATGAAAATATAAAATTTGAAACTTCTGCATAAGGCTTATTAGTTAGAATAGTTTTTCTTGGATTTTAATCTTGGGTAGTTTCAACTAGCACTTATTAAGAAAGGTAAAATTTCAAAACTTTGTTTTGGGTTTAGACCTGAGAAAATATAGAAACCCTAACAAAATTTGAATTTTTTTTCTGCTTTGACATGGAATGAACCAAATTTATTAAATTTTCACTCACCTGAGATAAAATGGGCATTGCATAACAGGCAATTATTTGTGGGAGTCCAATTTTCCCTCTTCAAAGCATTGGTCCAAGCAATACGTCGCTCAGGATCAGTAGGGAAATTAAACATTTTCACTTCAGATAATAGATTTGTGCCTCTTCTCCTACTACAACCAAATGCTGAACAAACACTTCCATTTTTATTCCTTTTAGCTGGCATTTTGATTGTTAAAATAATTGAAAAAATTATAACGATAGTCGGATTCGAAAACTGTCAACAGGAACAGACCTATGACTTTACGACAACCAAAACTTGTAAACAAACCAAATCACTTCCGGTTCAAACCGGAAGTTGAGGGAGCCAGCCGGAATACGGTGAATACATTTTCAGTAACATTGAAGCTCCTCGTTGCCTCAAAAAAATCCCTTCTTTTACAAGCAAAACCAAATGAACTGCAAAACTTTAAAGCGTGTCATTATTTCTCTGCATTGTTTACAGAGGGCGCTGCTAACGGTGTAAGGAAGTTTCCCCTGGATTTTGCCGTAGTGAACGAGCCTGAGAGACACAGTTAACTGTTGTTGTTGATCTAGTTCAGCCTTGGCTAAACCAACGATAGTAAAAGGGTCACGTGGTTTTGACAACGCAGGAACTAGTATTTTGGAGGGGAGACAGGTGGAAATTGATGGGCAGGATCGAAAGCTGAAGAGACTTTGCTTGCATATAGAAGCAAGACCCCAACTATCACCTGTTACCCAACTATCGACTGTGCAAAGTCTGTAAAAATCACGTGATCCTTTTACTGTCGTTGGCTGAGCAGTAGTAGCACCCGTTACCAGTTTATATTGTTCTGATATCAACTGATAATAATCCTCAATTTTAATGTCGTCACGGAATCAAGCAGTACAGGTCACTATCGTGTGAAACTACGGTCATCTTTACCTAAAACATCTTTACCTTATCTCCCCTTCCTTATTTCTTCTAAACATAGATATTTTTTCTTATTTAAAAAAATACTTAATCAGAAAACTAAATGGATAAATTAATTAACCACGTACTCTTTCAACCACTGAATTGACACACTTTTGTTTAAGTTCAATTTTAAGTAATGATCCATTACTTGAATAGTTCTTTGAATAGTTGAATGGACGTAAAACTGGTAATACCATCCTCTGTCTAGACTGGCTGGCAAAGCCAGGAAGTCATTCATCATCTCTACGTATCTGATTCCAAACTTCACTCTAGAGACCTCGGAATCCTTTGGACTCTTCGAGAATTCTTTAGTCTCCCTTTCTGCCACTCAATGAAACGAGATTTTTAAACAGAAATGACAGGGAAGCGTCTCGACATCAAAGTTTTTTTCTTTTTTGCTTTTTTGTAACTTAAGTTCACTTTTTAAGAAATGGGATTGGGGAAAAATGAATTTTTTCTCGAAGACAAGAGGTGTATTATTAAAGGATGTAAGTTTTTCTGGAGGATGAGAGGGACCGTAGTCGAGTTTCGTTGAAAACTTAATATAACGAAGATGTAATAAACTATTTTTGAAACGGTTATTGTTATTGGCCTTTATACTCTGTTCATTTAGAATTGGCGCCTGAGAGGTAATATATTGGATGCAGTTACTACTGTAATTATCATCGGAAATTTTTTCTTGTGCATTAACAAGGCAGCCCAAATAGAAGTAGTTAAATTACTGTAAAAAATCGGTCCCTGAAGTTGTGTGATGAACGTTATTAGGCGTTTTGAGCGTTTTTTTATGCTGTTTCAGGCGCCAGTTCTAAATGAACAGACTATAGTTGGTAATAATAATAACACTGGTCTACAAAAAAAAACTTTTTTTCTGATGGCGGGAATATTAAAGCTGTTTTTGTATACATTTGACCTCCTGATTCCGAATATGACATCCGTTTTTGCTCATCAGCTCTAGTTTTTAAGATATTCGAAAATTAAGTTTTTTCACTTTTGACCTACCTTTTATACAATATGGTGCTATAAAAATGACTTAAAAATAAAAAACCTAACCACCCAAGGCTTTTCCTATTCCTTAGGGTCCCAATAGATAGTGTATAAAGTTTCAGCCACCCAAGTTAATTTTAAGGGGTACCTATAGGGCCCTAAAGTTGAAAAAAAGTCGAAAAATTGGTCTTTTTTTCAGAATTTTTAAAAAAATATTTTTGAGTTTTCTAATTTGATAAAACTGGCTAATATATGTTTTTTAGAACTTATTTAGACCGCTAAAAATATTTTTACTTTGAAACTGCACCTCTTTAGTGCGATTTTTTAGTTTTAAGGCGAGAATTAGGGTCATTTCGCTCAAAAACGCTTGGTACCAATAATGGTGGTTGAAACTAATAAATTTCGAATTTTTCAGAAGAAAGTCATCAAAAAAGATGTCCTTTGATGTAAAACTGAATTTCACATGATAAAGATCAGTAAAACAGTAGAAGCTCCTCTCGAGTTTTCAAGCCCTAAAATTGGAAAAAATGCTTTTTTCACTGATTTGTATCATATGAAATTTCAGTTTTATATCAAAGGACATCTTATTTGATGACTTACTTCTGAAAAATTCGAAATTTATTCGTTTCAACCACCATTATTGGTACCAAGCGTTTTTGAGCGAAATGACCCTAATTCTCGCCTAAAAACTAAAAAATCGCTCTAAAGAGGTGCAGTTTTAAAGTAAAAATATTTTTAGCGGTCTAAATAAGTTCTAAAAAACAAATATTAGCCAGTTTTATCAAATTAGAAAACTCAAAAATATTTTTTAAAAAATTCTGAAAAAAAGACTAATTTTTCGACTTTTTTTCAACTTTAGTGCCCTATAGGTACCCCTTAAAATTAACTTGGGGGGCTGAAACTTTATACACTATCTATTGGGACCCTAAGGAATAGGAAAAGCCATGGGTGGTTAGGTTTTTTATTTTTAAGTCATTTTTATAGTACCATATTGTATAAAAGGTAGGTCAAAAGTGAAAAAAACTTAATTTTCGAATATCTTAAAAACTAGAGCTGATGAGCAAAAACGGATGTCATATTCGGAATCAGGAGGTCAAATATATACAAAAACAGCTTTAATATTCCCGCCATCAAAATGAGTGTTGACCAGTGTAATTTAATAAGATTTTGTGTTTCTTTCATAGAAATTTTAAAATTTTAGCAGCACGCAATTTTATTAACTTTCAAAAAGCATTATGAACTTTCAACAAAGATTTTATAAATTAATTTTGAGCACTTTTTGGAAAAAATTGCTGATTTTAAATTTATTTTCAACCCTTTCAATCCTAAGCAGCCTGCAAATTTCATTGAATCTTAAGGGGAATTTCTGGCGGATAGGACTGTAAGAGTTAAAACAATCTAAATCAATTATTAATTTATATAAATTACCTTATATGGAGAATAAAACCACCCTCATTAAACTATTAAGAGAAAAAATTACACCCGGGATTCATAAATCATACACTATACAAATACAAATACAAATTTTGTCACAACCAGCTACAGGCTCGAAGCCCAACAAGGCTGGTCAGACTTAATCAGAACACTAAATAAATTATAATTCTTAAATTTTTCCTCTTAACAACTACACTTCAAAGGCTAGTTTTTACTGGGCTGTACGAAAGGAAATGGTCTATGCGACCCATTCCTCGACGTAATTAAAAAAAATTGTCTTTTCAAAATTTTGACATGAAATGTTTTTAGCCTAATAACTTTAATTCATCTGAAATTTAAGACATCATCTTTCCTATTTATTCTTAAAAATACATATGAGCAAGATTGTGTGAGACGGAGCTATTTTTCTCATAGACAACATTCAAAATCTGATTCCTAAAAAAATATCACTCTCTCGAGTAAAAAGTAAAGAAAATCCATACTATTTATACATTATATATGCCTCTAACTCATAAACTGGACGAATCCATTCCAACAAAGACGTACGACATGACATGAAGCATACGCACAATGCATTCGTTTTAAGAACAGAAACTTCAGCAGAAACTATCAAGCTTAAAACTCCCTTTGTTTTGCAATCCAAATCTCCCCCACGATTACAATCGTCCCGCTGCTGTAAATATGTCATGAGTCCTGGATGCCACTCAGGATCCCTTACTCTCTCAGATACCTTATCCGCAGCTGAATAATTCATAAGGGAAGCACTCGGAGATATTCCAAGAAGGATGGAACTTTCGTCACACGTTGTTGACTCTGTTCAAATACACCGCCTCCACTTCCACAAGGAGGAATCTTATCTTACTCGGGATGTTGGCAAACTTCATCTGGACTCTGGGATGGAGGGTATTAAAGGTCCGGTTTCGAGATTACTTGAAAGCGGAGGGTTTGGGGTATATAGAATGGGTGTTTGAATTTTCGAAAGGGTCTATTTATTCCTAATCGTACCCTTTGACGCAATGAAAGATGTGTAATCCAGCTTTTAATAGACACTTGTAGATTATTTGGGTCTTGGAATTGGATGTTTGTTGAGCAGCACCACTTAGCTTACTTGTTTAGTAAGAAAATGTACTTAACCTAACAATTTCATCCAATCGAATTCTTTTACTAGCTATTTATCATTTCTTAAAACTGAAAAGTTTCTCAGAAATTAATAAATAGTAAGCAGATTTTTGTATTTATTTATACCATTTTCCGGGATGGATGACCATGTTGGTTGGAATTTAACTCCAGACATTTCCACCCTCTTCTTCGGAGAGCAAAGACTCCGAAGTTTTGTATAAGTATAAGTTTTAGTATGAAGTATAAGTTTTTTGTATATTCGTTAAAACCCAGCGAGTTGAACTTGTTTTTTAATGTTATAAGATATCGTGTAACTATTTATGAAGGTCTGAATAATTTGCATTTGTATTAATTGGAGAATATCAGAAATTTAAGGATAAGTGCTTTTGCTTCTGTTTAGCTGATAGTACAGTAATCAAATCAGTCATAGATATAGTATACCTTAATGATGTATAAAATCCTTTCCAGTTCAGACCAGTTGTGAATTAGTCCGAATTAAAGTCACAAAGTGTTTTTTTTGCTTGTGAACAAAAATTTAAGTTCCATCCATCTCTTTTTACGCATTTTCTCACTTATGTCTGATATTTTGAGTAAGTGTTTTACTGCAAATTAGCTTACTCTTTTAGACGATTCAATTATTAGTAATGAAATTACTTCGCGTTGTTTGGAAATACTAGAAATAAGACTTATATACAATATTCATTTTAATTTCTTCTCATTTCATATTATGAATAATGTTTATTAATAACATAAATAAATGGCAAAATCAAATTAAAACTAATAAATACTTACCTATAAATACTTATAACTAATAAATACTTATGAATTAATGATTATAACAAAACTACAAAGAAATACAAAAAAACCCAGTTTTTTGCATTTAAAAGCTTAAAATACCAGAGTTTCAAAGTTTTAAAAAGAAAACGTAACATATACCTTGAATTTATCTGAACAATCAATAATTTTCACTCAAAAATATCCTTCAACAAAAACCCACACTAAATAAACTAATCCATATACGCTTAACAATAGAGTTTGGAGTTTTAGTATAGCTCAGAAAGCTGTCAAATATGATCGATTGTGTGAAGCACTGGTATTATGCATGCATGGTGAATTCGATAGATTAACTTGAAACAGTTCCAACCTGTTCGTTCAACATGCCAAATTTACTCCACATCCTTTCAAGTGCTGTTGCTCTCATAAAAGGAAGATAATTAAATGTGTGGATTCATGACATTTCATTAATGGAACTTCGTGAAATTCTTTTTAGGTTTATTGAAGAAAAATAAGAAACAACCCTAGTAGCACAGCTCCCACCAAATCTGTCAAGTTAACGTAGCTGCAACTAGAAGTAAACTAAATTTGGTCTTACATGACAAAAATCGGACTGGACCAATCTTGAACGTTGGTGCTGCTTGGGAACATTAGGTGCGCTTGTACAACGGTAAATGTTACATAGTAGTACATTTCAATTCGTGTTAAAGATTGAATACGGAGATGAATGAAGGGGTGAATGAAGGGATGAATAAATTGGTAAATATAAGGTTTGGTATATAAAGATCGATTTAGATGAAGCTTGAAGTGATTTATTTTGAAAAAGTATTTCTAGATTGAAGTGATTTATTCTGAAACTCAAATAGACTCAATGCAAGTAAATTCTTAGAATGTATTTAAAAGGTATTCCACTTGTTCCGTTAGCTCCATCAATACTATGTTCAGATACATTACTAACTCGGAGTTCAAGAAATTTTGAAATTCTCATTTCATAGAAAGAATTTTTATCACCACTTAACTGATTGTGGAAATAACTGACTGACTGGAATCTTAAAAGGAAATGGCATAAAAGTGAATGATAGTCATTCGGTGTAAAAATTTCAGCTCAGTAAATTATATTTTTTAGTGTTCTCTAAGAATCGCTTTTAAGGTTTACATAAGTTTTTTAAGTATCTTGACTTCGAGTGCCATTTTAGTTAGTTGGTTATAGTTACCAAAAGTTGAATTGCAGAAGAAAAGTACCCTATTAGAAGTTGAGTTTTAGATTAGACGAGAAAATCTTTTTTATTTTAATGCTTTAACTGACTGAAATAATTTTTCTGTCAAAGTAAAACTTAAGTAATTTCAGAAATGATCCTTTTTCATGAGCTCTATATACTTGTTAGGAAAAAAACGAATTAAAAATAAAAATATTATTAACATAACCTATTATTAAATCAAAGAATGAGTTTAAATTAATAATACGTACACTATATTTATTTTTAGCATTTTGAAATAGCATAAAGAGAAAATGGTTAGTTGATGTGCTTTTTTATACAAACAAAGAGATAATTTTATTGCGTTTCCATTCTCCGAATCACAATACTGTAGCTTATTAGTTAAAAGGCAAACATCAATATTATCTCTTCAAGGAAAATATTATTTTGCTGAATCTATTGTCACTCTTTATTAAACTACGTTTATTCTTCGTATCAGTCTCAAAATATGAAGATAATGAACAAAAAAAGAAAAGAATTTTTATGAAACGAGTTATTTTTGTATTTTTACGTTCATTACTGGCAGCGTTGATAGTTGTTAAAGTACAATTGATTACTTACAATACTCTTAGTAAAACAAAAATAATGTTATTATTTGGTAAGATATATAAAGTAGTTACTTAATAAACCTACAAAGTTTCTTTAAACTTAAATTATTTATTCATTTTATTGTGCATATTCTAATTAACGAAACAGTTGTAAAATACATTGAGATGTATATTTATTTCTTCTTTATTATTCAGAGCTTTAAACTTGTTTGAAAAAAGTTATGTAGCTAACAATTGAGTATTCCCTGTTATCTAATTAAAATTTATTTTCTCAAATGTAATTGTAAAAATTTTATGATATTTTTTTATTTTATAAGGGATAATAACTTTTAGTATGCAAAAAATTTTCTGTGAAAATTTTGAGAAATTTGGTTTCGTTCAAAATGTCTGATATTCTTTTTAAATAGTCCCCTTAAATACACTAGCGGAAATAAAAATCCCAACACCAAGAAGGAAAGGAGATATCAAAGTCAAATTGATTTCTATGATTGCACATTAGGGTGGAGCGAAAAAAACGAAATTTGAATAATCAAAACGTAATAGCACGGAAAAGTTGCCATTTGTGGTCAGAAACAAAGTGCTAAAATTTTAGACCCATCAATTAATATCTTTTACCGCCGCAAGAGGGCTAAAGTTTTGAAAAATCGTAAAAAAACAAGTATTTTTCAGAAACAAATTTAAAATACACAAATTTACCGAAATATTTTCTAATTGGGCACAATATGTTCATCAATGAGTCATTCAAGTTCCCTTAAAAATTAATTTCCGTGAAATAAAATCTTTAGCCACAGCAAGGGGGTCAAAATATCGAGAAAATGCAAAAAATGACAATTTGGGGGTAATTTTTACTATTTTAGGATTTTCATATTTTTTACATTATTTTTTACTTGCTTCTGGCTTAATTATAAAAGGCACTTTACTGCTTGAATTATTTAGCTCAAAATTATCAATATTTATCCCTCATATCACAACAAATAGGATCTTATACTTAACAGTCATCTTAAACGAAAATGATCCAGAAAATCGTTACAGATAGATTTAAAATCTAAAAAGGAAAGCATAAAATGTTCATAAAACACATCTATATATATAAAAATCATAAAGCATATCACTAACAACCATTCCAACCTACAGAACCTTCTTATGCGAATATGTGTTGTATGTTCTACACTTTACTTTATGTAACACTAGTACTTTCAGTAAACATCCTCTGTTTTCAGGAATTTTAAGTCAGCCCTATCTATGAAAGGAAATATGTTTAAAAATTTGTTAAGGTGGTAACCAAAACAGTTACCTACGTTTATGGAGGAAATATGCAGAAAATTGTAGCACCATGCAAGTTAGTCTTTCACGAATGAGGATTCAACCCGAGTCGCAATTAATTGTTTTAATGATTATTCAAGTTAATTTACCACCATAATTTGCAAAATCAATATGGTATCTATAAACTTGCAATTGCCAACTGATTTTCGTACTTGAAAACACTTTTTATGCTTTCCTTTTTGGATTTTAAACCTATCTGTAACGGTTTTCTAGATAATTTTCATTTAAGATGACTGTTTAGTGTAAGATCCTATTTTTTGTGACATGAGTGATAAATTTTGATAAATTTGGGCTAAATATTTCAAGCAGTAAAGTGCCTTATACAATTACGTCCGAAGCAGGTAAAAAAAATGTAAAAAATATGAAAATCCTAAAAGAGTTAAAATTACCCCCAAATTGTCATTTTTTGCATTTTCTCGATACTTTGACCCCCTTGCTGTGGCTAAAGATTTTATTTTACGGAAATTTATTTTTAAGGGCACTTGAATGACTCATTGATGAACATATTGTGCCCAATTAGAAAATATTTCGGTAAATTTGGGTATTTTAAATTTTTTTATGAAAAATACGTGTTTTTTACGATTTTTCAAAACTTTAGCTCTCTTGCGGCGGTAAAAGATATTAATTGATCGGTCTAAAATTTTAGCACTTTGTTTCTGACCACAAATGGCAACTTTTCCGCGCTATTACGTTTTGATTATTCAAATTTCGTTTTTTTCGCTCCACCCTATTGCACATAGTATCAATGTGAATTGCTTAAAAAATCAGCCTTCCTGGATATTAGGGGGCCGAGAAAAACAGGGAGGAGTGTTGTCTCCATAGGTGTCCATTACCGCCGTCACACGTCATGGTATTGAGTGACAGGGGCTCTAAATGACTTTTAAGGGATTGGAGGGCCATGTTGCCTCCTCAGGTAGTCCAAATTCATCTGGTGCACCAGCGGACGTTGCATACCGGGCTAGGTGATTTCTCCTCTTTCTCCGGACATGTTTTGTAAGCGTTGGTTCTTACGAACGGATAGGCCAGGGTAAAAATGCAACATAGGGGGTTAAGAAGAAAGCTTGGACATTACATACAACATGTGAATGTGCATTTTTCTCTTGAAATTTGTCCCCAGGACAGGTCTGAAGGTAGGGACGGACAACCGGCTAAAAAACCTCAATGAATTAGCTCTGGTTGGCCAAAGTACCGGTAGATCATACTGAGGACAAGCGGCAGTGAGATGGATGTCGTTTGCAGTACTGCGGATTGTCCGCTTTGTCCGCATAGCTTCTTACATCTTTGTCTATAAACAAGGGGCTGAAAATTGGCTTTTCTGTTTCCAATAGTGCACGAAATAAGGAAATGAAAATCCCAATTTCATGACATTGTGTTTATGAGAGAATCCGGCTTCGGTTTTGAGCACCACGACGGATGGGTATGAGTTTGAAGACACAATGGAGAAAGCGCACTCAGCTGATGATTTTCTAATCGTTCCACGGAGTGGTGATGCAGGGTAACGAAATGGGGATGCATTGGATTCCATTTCTGCAACTCCTGAGTATGATTCACCAGTGCTTTTTTCAACCAGAGCTGCGTCATTGAGGTTTTGCAGCCGGTAGACCGTCCTTACCTTCAGACCTGTCCTGGGGACAAATTTCAAGAGAAACATGCACAACCACATGTTGTATGCAATGTCCAAGCTTTCTTCTTAACCCCCTAGGTTGCATTTTTACCCCGTCTTTCCCGTTCTCTAGAACCAACACCCACAAAACAAGTCCGGTCAATGAGGAGAAATCACCTATCCCGGTATGCAACGTCCGCTGGTGCACCATATGAATTTGTACTACCTGAGGAGGCAACATGATCCTCCAATCCCTCAAAAGTCATTTAGAGCCCCTGTCACACAATACCATGACGTGAGACGGCGATAATGGACACCTATGGAGATAACACTCCTCCCTGGTTTTCTCGGCCCCTTAGCATCCAGGAAGGCTGATTTTTTAATCAATTCACATTGATACTATGTGCAATCATAGAAATAAATTTGACTTTGATATCTCCTTTCCTTCTTGGTGTTGGGATTTTTATTTCCGCTAGGTATGTTAAATTGAATCTCAAGAATGGCTTATACGTAAAACAGTACAATGTATTATGCAGTATTCGGAATATTATCGAATAAGCTTATACAATTACATGTTATACCCACTGTATACAAAAAAAATTATTTCGTTAGTTTGCTTTTATTTTTTTAATATTTATCAATACACTTGAAACAGGACACTCAGAAGGTACTATACGTACGTGCTTTAAAACGACACAAAATAAACAGTAATGCTTCGAGAAAAACCTCTATTCTCGCTTCTAAACCCTTAACATCAAGACCATAACAAACACACAGCCTTCAGGCCATTTTAGGAAAGTAATGCCCTGTAAAGTAGATAGTCCTATCTAGCGCTAAAACTTCTCTACGGAAAAGGAGGCCTTTCCTGATTGAAATTTATTGCGGAAGCGTTCAGCATTTTTCAACACACATTACAGAAAAGAAAGAGAAATAAAAAGAGTTTGCCTTACTTTGATGGATATCTTAAAACTTAACAGAAAAGAGCATGAAGATAAGGGGTTGATTTCTTATTGGGGTCAACCCTCCTTTAATCCGTCCAAAGACTGCTCGTAAGAAGCTTTAACCACCGCCAACTTCTATCACATTAAGCAAGTAAAGGCAGTCTTGATAAATAGCTTACGTCCTCTTCAATTGCTGTTTTATACCCTTAAAGGAACAAAGGAGTTGCCAAATTAAGAATGTTGAATATCTTTCGGAATTTCGTCTTTGGAACATTACCAAGAGGCCTGATATTGGCTTATTTTCTAATATTGTCTTTCCTTTAATAAAACCTGTAGTAACAATGAAGACCAATTTTAAAAGTTTTAAAATTTCTCAGTTTAAAAAATGTGTTACTAATAAGTAAGTTCCAAACTATTAAATAGTAAATGTCAGTTAATAGTTGAAGTAATTTTATTTCAATTCCAGAAGTTTTGTTTACTTTCATAAATTTCCTCGTTGTTTTTCAACATAAGTAATTCAAAATTTAATAATTGAGAACTCTAAATATTACTCTAACTCCTACTTTAATTCAAATAAATGTACAGTAATTTCAATTTTTATTTTTTAACTTAGATAATTTAATTGAGAATTGTTAAAAATCACAATAAAGGTGTGACGAATATTACTGATTTAGATAATTTTTCCAGGAGATTTACTTGAGTTTTTAAAATTATGTTTGTCAGGCATAGTTTTACACTCAAAATTCTACTCTTCACAGAATTCGTAGTTATTTTTAGTTGGTTTATTTCATATAAAGTGTGGGGAATAATGAGATTAGTATATTATGAATGATTTTGATTAAATTAGTTTATAAATAGTTCCATACTTATCTAGATAAAGGTTATGCAAAAAATTATCAAAATTAAAAAATACATTAAAACATATTTTGGGACTTAACAAAGACCTTTGGTTTCTGAAATAAAATTTTATAAAAACTCTTTTTCATTATAAACTATTTTCCAATGTTAACTTTACAAAGCCTTTGAGTTTAAAGATTTCTAAAGGTTGTTTCCATGCAACGTTCCTTCTAAATTAAAACTGAATGCAGAGAAAGAAATTCAATTATAAGAGTTTATTTTCCTTAGAAGTGACGAAAATGAAAGATAAAGGGAGTTATAGTAAAACGAAATATACACAAGAAAACAAAATTTACTATCTTCAAACTTTCTGTGCTGCTTTAACTTAATATGCAAAAAGCTTCGAAGTGGATTATTTAAACAAACAAAATTATTTCTCTTTGATTAAATCAATACTGTGTATTCTTTATGAAGAAAAGTGGAACAAATACATTTTTTCATCTGAGGGTCAAGGTTGAATAGTTTAGATCACCATTCAGCAACTGGCGGTCCGCTTCCGGACCACGTGAGGTATTTTACGGACCACCAAACCGTTCTGAAAATCATTAATCTATATTTTTACACCACAAAAATTAGTTTACCTTCTTTTTAATGGCTAAATTTCAAAAAGTTTCTTGGTAGAAACCTCCAGATCCCCATTTTAGTGAAAAAACTATTAATGACATTAAATTTATTAAGCAGGTAGCGTACTCAAATCAGATCTTTGTAAAAATATGTGTGTAGTTGAAAATATCAATTTAATGTAGTAATAGTAACCTATTTTTTCTCCGGACCTCAATGAAAATGTTATAATTTTTTGTGTGAACCCCAAGTAAAATTACTTGTCGACCCCTGATTTAGACGAAAATAAACATTTACTCACTTGGTTCTACTTTTAATTTTTTTTACTTTAAAATTAAAAAAGGGATCAGTTTAAGTTTTATGGAAACGTAAACCATTAAGTATTTACTCGAGCCTTATTAACATTTAAAAACGCAAACCACATTTTCTTTCAAAAAACGATGTCATGGCAATATTTAATTTTGTCAAATTAGAAACCTTGAATAAAACATACAAATACTTTCTTTTACAATGTTAATCATTCATAAAAGAATCACCGGAAGTAACCAAATCGTCATAATTAACTTTATTTCCCCAAAACAACATTGGCTCCCAGTACCCCTTATCCAATCAAAAGAACAGCAATCTGCCATAAGTGGAAGCGACCACTCCGACCCCCCAAAAGATTGGCGCACAAGCCTTGCCGCAAAAGGGTAATCAAATTCGAAATTCCCTCATTCGATTTATCGAACTCGGTTCTCAACCAGGATCATAGCCTCCCCTCCAAACCCCCAAAGGGAGAACTAATAAAGTAGTTAACAGTTCTCCGTTGCGAACGGTTAAAACGCTATCATCGGAAGCAGAAGATCGGATCAAAGAACTGCAAGGCTTTTTGGAGTTTGTGTTTATTGTGCCGAGTTTATTTAGGCTTGTCGAAATTCGATTTTCACGAGCAGTGGAAGGGGAACAGTTCTGCCGCGTGAGCGAAAAAGGGTCGATGGAAGTTCTGGAGCTAGTTCTGGTAATTAGGGCAAAAATAGTCCCTGTGGTTGAAGGGAATAACTGATCGGTAGTTGCTGGCGTTAATTAATTTAGTCGGTAGTGGTATGGTGGATCTTCTTTTCTAAATGCATGTTGAAACTTAATTTGATGTTTAGAGGGTTGAATGAAATTGATATACGTCATATCTAATATCTCTTTTTTATTTTTGTGTCAAATAGTGTTTGATGAATAACTAGAAAATTAATTAGATGGGAAATCGGGGAAATATATTTGATGTAGTTGCGAAATAGTTTAATATTTTGATATCAAGAAAAATGTCAAAGTAGGATAATGGTTGGGAGAGTTTTTTTTAAGTTAGATTAAATTTTTCGGTGATGTATAGTTTTTTATACTAACTTTTTTTATATTATTCAGTTTATAAGGTACCAAGCATATTTTAAATATCCAATGGCATCATTAAGTTCAGGCACTGTGAAATGGATTAAGGACTTTCTGCCTTAAACGGATGAAGTATTTAATTCATAATCTTGTATGAAAATTAATTAGAAAATACACTAGTTTTAAAGTTAAAAGGTCAGTAAAGTATTCTAGAGATGTTTTCAACTACGCATATTTTGCAATTGAACTTAAGCTTACAAGTATTCTGTGACAACAATACAAAAACCTTAAATTACATAACTTAACATTGTATGATTACAACAAGGTTTATAAAACCTTACATTGTTAGATGGGAATAAGAACATAATTTAACTAATTTTCCATGAAACAACCTTAAAATTAGTCTACATTGTAAAGTAAAGGAAAGTAACAAAGCAGCAACATATTAAGTGAACGCCTCTCCTAAATTAACGATCTTCCCAAACCATTAAAGCGTTCATTTTGCCGTGCGCTTCCCCCTAACGATGCTCCAGGACCAAAACGCTCTGACCTCACGGACACCAGTGTCCACTAATCACCACAACTTTCCTCCACAGCGCCCTAGACAAGGGACTACTGGAACCAGAGTAGACTAGGGACAAATCGGTTGCTGGAAGGACAAGGGTTTGTATTATTCATTTTACGGTGTGCGCTCCTTCGCTACGTGTTTCAAATAACTGAAATTAATATCCATTCTAGCGGGTAGAGTTGGCGGTATTTCATGCACAAATTTATGGAGTAATATTTATGGGTGCCTCGGGGTAAATGGCATAAATGCATTTTAAGTAAGAACATATATTAAAATAACTAATAGCATTTTATGTATGAGGTTTTTAAAACTCAAAAACGTATTTTGTCTATTTATCAGTAAACGCAATACCTCATTAAAATTATAGTTCTTATTAAATTTGATTGTGTATATGTTTTAACAGATCTCAACTACCATGAAACCTCTGTTTAAACTTATTCTAAATGCTTTATATATATTTAACATATATTTTTAAATATAGTATTCCAAACATATAGGTTTTTGGATTTTTTAAATTTAAATGTATTTTAATATATCGTTTAACTAACTTTAATAGGGAGAAAATTAAGTTTCCTCCTCTATATCCAAGCATTTCGAAATCTAGAAATATCAATAGTTACAAAAACTATCTAAAAAAAACTAAATTTAATATCTATGATTACTGAAATCTTCTAACTACACTAGCGGAAATTAAAATCCCAACACTAAGAAGGAAAGGAGATATCAAAGTCAAATTTGTTTCTATGATTGCACATAGTATTAATGTTAATTGATTAAAAAATGAGCCTTCCTGTATGTTAGGGGGCCGAGAAAATCGCTGAGGAGTGTTGTCTCCATAGGTGTCCATTACCGCCGTCACACGTTCTGGTATTGAGCGACAGGGGATCTAAATGACTTTTGAGGGATTGGAGGACCATGTTGCCTCCTCAGGTAGTCCAAATTCATATGGTGCACCAGCGGACGTTGCATACCGGGCTAGCTGATTTCTCCTCATTGACCGGACCTGTTTTGTGGGTGTTGGTTCTAGAGAACGGGAAAGACGGGGTAAAAATGCAACCTAGGAGGTTAAGAAGAAAGCTTGGACATTGCATACAACATGTGGTTGTGCATTTTCTCTTGAAATTTGTCCCCAGGACAGGTCTGAAGGTAAGGACGGTCTACCGGCTGCAAAATCTCAATGACGCAGCTCTGGTTGGAAAAAGTACTGGTGAATCATACTCAGGAGTAGCAGAAATGGAATCCAATGCATCACCACTCCGTTACCCTGCATCACCACTCCGTGGAATGATTAGAAAATCATCAGCTGAGTGCGCTCTCTCCATTGTGTCTTCAAACTCATACTCAACCGTCGTGGTGCTCCAAACCGAATCAGGATTCTCTCATAAACACGATGTCATGAAATTGGGATTTTCATTTCCTTATTTCGTGCACTATTGGAAACAGAAATGCCCATTTTCAGTCCCTTGTTTATTGACAAAGATGTAAGAAGCTATGCGGACCGAACGGACAATCCGCAGTACTGCAAACAACATCCATCCCACTGCCGCTTGTTCTCAGTATGATCTACCAGTATTTTGGCCAACCAGAGCTGCTTCATTGAGGTTTTTTAGCCGGCTATCCGTCCTTACCTTCAGACCTGTCCTGGGGACAAATTTCAAGAGAAACATGCACAACCACATGTTGTATGCAATGTCCAAGCTTTCTTCTTAACCCCCTAGGTTGCATTTTTACCCTGGCCTATCCGTTCGTAAGAACCAACGCTCACAAAACATGTCCGGAGAAAGAGGAGAAATCCCCTAGCCCGATATGCAACGTCCGCTAGTGCACCATATGAATTTGGACTACCTGAGGAGGCAACATGGTCCTCCAATCCCTTAAAAGTCATTTAGAGCCCCTGTCACTCAATACCGTGACGTGTGACGGCGGTAATGGACACCTATGGATACAACACTCCTCACCGATTTTCTCGGCCCCCTAATATCCAGGAAGGCTGATTTTTTAAGCAATTCACATTGATACTATGTGCAATCATAGAAATAAATTGGACTTTGATATCTCCTTTCCTTCTTGGTGTTGGGATTTTTATTTCCGCTAGTGTATATTTTTATTTTCTACTATTCCTGATAGGATCTGATGCAACTTAATACTTCGTTGATATCTTTAAAAGAACTAGAAATAGTTTAACTACTTTAAGGGTTATAACTGATACGACTCAGTTTGGAGAGGAATTTTATCCGTTAAATAGTTTTATCCGTTATCCGAGTTAAGTAACAATAAACGATAAAATTTTTTTTTTGCATTTTTATGAACTAAAGTATTATTAGTTTTGCAGATAGATAGTTTAGTTACGGGTAAAAAAATTACATCATTCCCTCACTTACATGAAATGATGTTTTCCTTTGTAATAGGAATTATGTTTTGCATAGTAAAAAACTATATCAAAGATTAAATTTTATAAAGATTACAAAACTGTGCAAAAATTTTTGTTTTAAACATTTACACATACTTTGTCAACACACATAAAATATATATTTCATTTGATTTTTTTTATGCCAAGGGGTAGTGTAAGTGACAGTACAAGATGGGTTGAAGAATTGAAAACTTTCCACGTTTTTTTATATCCATTCCTCTGGCTTCCAAATTAAGCTTAGTGGTGTACAACCACCAAACCCAAAGATGTTAGTTGAATTAAATTTTCAATGTTTACAAATTTACCTACCAGACATAATAAACTTATCACTCATAGTACTGTTTGACTTGTTAACCACACCTTTAAAAAATATATTTTAATGTATGAATACTTGGATATCATGTCAAGCTTATTTACAAGATTTACATCAATTACATGGTAATTTACACGCTCGATTAATGTCGAACCAACGATAGTAAAAGGGTCACGTGATTTTGACCTACTCGGAGGGGAGACAGGAAGATGCTGAGGGGCAGTTGATCGAAAGAGGAAGATACATTTACTCCCTGTAACCTTAGTTATACCCTCTATATACTTAAAAAATCAGTATATTTTGAAAAAAAATAAAAAAATACTGAAGCAAAAAATCACGTGACCATTTTACTATCGTTGGTTCAACAGTACCATAGTAGTACGATTATAAGTTGTAGGTCTTTTTAAACTTTTTAAAGTACAGATCTGCCATCATTTACTTTTGCCCTTAGTAACATTCATCTTTTGAATGGGTCCCTAAATATCACCAAAGAATCTAAAACACGTCTCTGCAACTGAAAAAAAAACTAGAACGACGCTTGACTTTTAAAAGATGTCAAGTAACAGTTTAGTTAGCGCCACTTCAGGGCTACGGAGACACTATAAAGCGTCGAAAAAGGAAGCGCCTTTACGATGTCAGCATATCGGATGAATTCTAATACGAGACCCATTCGTCCCTAACGTTACGTGCGCTCGAATACATACGGGATCTTGTTAACTGTTGCTGCGGTGTTCTAGGGGCGTTTTGGAATGGGTGTTGCAGGAATATAAAAGCGATACACCGGGATGTGTTCTCGGTTTGGATGGGGAGCTGACGCTATTTTTTATAGTTACGGCTATGGACGGCTGTAGTCTTTTTGTTTGGTTTTGATGCGTTTTGGGCGGAATGAGGACAGTTAATAATGATTATTTCTCAGCTTGTGCTGGGAATGCTATTATATTGGGGTGAGTGGTGTTCGTGTATTTTTCCCATTGTGTATTTTACTGGAGATTATCGTGGATTATCTGGGTTTTTTTTTCAACATTTATCACCACAGTGTGTTGCATGATATTTGGAGTAAAGGAACTGATTTTTAACCATACGATGACTTAATATGTAATGCATCAAATTTCGGTTGAAAATAATTAAAACCTAAGAAGGTTTCCATTTATTGAACTGTGTATTTAAGTAGATCATTATCTGGATATTGTATAGCAAAATATAAAAACGAAAAGGAAATATGCATAAATAAGGACGTATAAAGTATGAATGGATATATGAATAGGTAATGACGTATAAAGTAATTTAATAATGCCTGAAGTGGAGGATGGAAATGTGATAAATTCAATGGCATTTATCAATGAAATTTATCACTTTACCCGCCTCCACTCTGGGCATTATTAATAATGCCCAATTAATCAATTTGCCCGTAACATATGCATAAGGACGTATAAAGTATAAATGAAAAAAAATTTTATTCTTATTCAATTAAGAAAAATTTCACTGAACATGTTTGTGGAATAAATGATTCAAATGTATGGTTTTTAAAAAGATTAGGTACATTTATGGTCAGTGTATAGTAAAATTCGATGGTCAGATAAAAAGTAAATAGCTAAAAGCATAGTTAAACTATCATGTATGAACTAGGAAACTTGAAATAAGAACGAGTAAACGTTTTAGAAAACGTTGCTTTTGAAAAAAAACCCTTCTTTGAAAAAAAATTATTTGTCAATATTTGAAAAGTTTTGACTGTTTTCAACATGATTGATCATGTTGCTGTGAACTTCACAAATTTCAACTGACAGAAGATACATTCCTCACATAACTGCTGAAAATAGAAAAAAGTATCATAATATGCATTTCGTATCAAAACTTATTCTGTGATTTAAATACGTTTGTTAACATAAGTAAAAATTTTAAATATACTTCATCTTTTACTTTAAAAGGCATCTTTGTTGAAAATATAAATACCTACACAAAAAGCTTTTAACTTATCAAACACTCAAAATAAACAAATAACAACTTTTTTTATCCAAGGGCCGGATGCAGCTACGTTCTGCGGCGATTTTGGGACCGGTCAAATCCTACTTCCCAAACAACTCAACTATCGTTGTCCTGAGTCATTTTTCCAGCATGCCGCTGATTGGTTTTCAAGAACTTCACGAACTACGTCATTGAACCAACAACAACAAAGGCCCCCAGCGCCCAGCTAACCCGCGAAGCGGGTTTATAGCTCTTAGTGAGCGGAGGGGGAGACATCCATCGCCCAGCGAACCCACGCAGGGAGCCGACCCGGAGTCAACGGCATTTATTACTCAGACAAGAAATATACAATTATCGTATTAACAAATTCTCAGGTTAGAGTCGCTTTATATCGCCACATGCCGGCCAGCGGTGTAAGATACAAAACACAATCAAGAAATATACAAACAAAGACAAAATATAAACCAAGAATTATATCTCTAACTCGAACAATCCCACTTTTCTAAAATTTATATTTACAAGGTTTGTTTAAAATCCAAAAGCGTTTACCATTTCCCAAAAAGTCTAAAATTTATATAGTTAAAACTATCAATTTAAAAGATGTCACAACGTCAACAATTCTGCCCAATAGTAATTCAAAATCCAACAACAGAATTATTCTAACTATGGAAAATACGAATAAGAGTCCTAATAATAATAAACAAGTGAACCACCAATTAATACACTATAGAACTCCGTGAAGCCCATTGAAAGCAGCGATCAATTAGGAATTATGGAACCCACCAAATCGCAAGAAAAGACCCAGTCACGTCTAAAAGCATTTGTAAGTCCCCCTGAAGAAGGCAAACACAAATAAATCAGACAACAAGTTAAGCAAAGACCTAAACACTTAGAAAACATCCCATATTTATACATTAAATATCACATTAATTCTATGAACTACCTAATAAAGGTGAAGACATATACATCTAAAAGCGTCCCAACAACAGATTGCCCCCCAGGAAACCACCGGTGCTAGAGGAGTGTCATCACAAATGAATAATTTTTATTTAGGGTGTTATAAATAACCTTAAGCACCCGCAGGTTGCGAGCACTATTGTCTATTCTCCTGAAATAGTTACCAATGTCCTCGTTGTCCCACCGTTTGATGAACTCCTGCGAGAGGGAGCAGGAGCCCTGCAAATAGTGCAACTGCGACCCCTCCATACCGCATGTACAACTGCTGGTGGCCAACTTCCCTATCCTATGCAGGAACCTACGTCATTGAACCACGTGCATTTGATTGTACCCTGCCTTTCCCGCGCTCTGCGCGTTCAACCAATCAGGAGGATAACGATACCCCGATCGTCGTAGAACGCCACCTCGGGAGCAGGCGTTCTTGGGCGATCATTATTAGGTGAAATGCGGTTCTTTAGCACGTCGCAGAACTTTGCTGCATTCGGCCCCAAGCCAATATCACAGTCATGTAAAAAACACAAATATATTACTCATGGAATCCTGGTGTTTAATATTGTTTAACCAAACCTATAATCTAATGGCTTAACCCTTGATCTCTCAAGAGGATAAAGACACTGATTATATACTATCTTTTCGACCCAATGGAATTAGTTGGCATCATCCCAAGAAAAGGCAATTTATCATAAATTGGTGAAAAGGTTCGCTCCTCGGTAACAAACCTACCGTGGTATTAAATCGACCGTTTAACACAGAAATATGTAAGTTCAGAAAATGATTTGTAGTTTTATGAGGGTTATTTTTTACTAAGCCTGATTTAATCGGCTAAGCCTCACAATGTTATAAGATTATTTGAATTGTATTAACCCTTTATGCCCCAAATTATTTTAATAGTCCTCAAATAAAATATGTCAAGTTTACGTAACTGCAACTATAAGTAAACTAAATTTGGTCTTACATGACGAAAATTGGACGAATTTGAAACATTGGGAAGTGAGACTTACAAGTCCCGTCGGGACATAAAGGGTTAAAAGGGAGTTTATAGCGAAAAAACTTTAAGGATTGGTCTGTATTGGCTTAAAAATAATTAAATCAAATGATATTTTGTTGTCAATTTTTTTTAAAACATCAAGAAAAACTTTGTATCAATAATATGAAAATCCATAAATTAAAAAAGGGAAACTAAGAACCTGTTTTCATTGGTTTGTTTATTTTGTAATTACTTCAATGACTTACAGGGCTTATAGTGATTATCTTTGGGAATATGGGTTACAACAATTAATATAAGTGATGTATAGTGGTTATTGTATTATGTTATATTAAAAGGTCAAAAAGGTTGTGCCGCTACAATCCAGGTGTAGTTCTTAAGAATTTTGAATGAAGGAATTTCGATATATATATAAAAATCAAATGTAGCAAATATAATTTAACACTCGATACACTATTTCTTAAATGATTTTAAATTACCTATTAAAATGATTGAATTAATGAATAATGCATAACAACTTATTCACTCTTTAGATGTGCACCATTCCAATAATAAATAGGTGCAAAACGACACTTACTTTAGAATGCGTCGTGACGTCACTTGATTTAATGATGATTTGAAGAGGAACTGCTGTAGGTTTTTTTGAAGAAAAGGGTGTTGAGGATGACACAATCAATAAGTCACTTATTGAACGAAGATTTCTTTTATTGTCTGATAAGGCACAGGTATGCAGTATACACGAACACAATCGATGATAATCCTGGATGTGGTTGCACTGAGTATTCGAAGCGTTTAAAAAGAACTGACCCGTCAAGTTGGGTAGATGAAAGAACTGGTCAGAATTATTCTAAGTGCACTGATAAGAAGAATAGATTTTCCACGACTATAGTAAGAGGTGCAAATTCCTCCATAAAAAAGAAGACGGCCTCTATAAAACTACTGGAATTAAAAATTCCTCCAAAAAGAAGACGACCTCTACAAAACTACCGGAATTTGAAGATTTTGAACTGCGGCGAAGACTGCGTTTAGGTAGTGAGGCAATTCTTTGTTGAGGCCGTGATGAAGTGCAGTCTCACGCTGTAGATTATCATGATGTTACGTGGCGTGAACCTGGTGACACTCGTGAGACCGTAATCCATGCTCGAAAAATTACATGTAGCACCTTTTTGTTCCGAGGGTTATTGTGTTAGGGGATGTGCCAGAATTCCCGTTTATCCTCGCCAATTGTTTCACTTTTCATGCCCCCAAGATCACATTCAAATCTGATTCGTGGGGATTCAAAAAGCGCGCCACCGTTTTGGCCGGGTTACGCAAGGAGTGGGAGAGTAATTTATGGGTATCGTTGTATGATGGTGTTAACACACATAAGACGGGCGTCGGATTACCGGGGGATCCCTTGGTGGTGTGTATATCCTTAAAATTTGACCTCTGACCTGACGTGCGGCAGAGTGTCGTTCAATATTGCCGTTGGAGTAGGGTGTTGACGATTATTGTCTGATAGAAGAAGGGATGGTATGTATACGCATGATTTTTCTTAATAAACTTGTCATACTTGGCCTTCCGTTGGCCAGTGTTTGAGGGGTGTTGGTGATTAGAACTAAACAGTTGTCAGCAAGGTCTGGGATTTTTGGATTAGGACCGTATGGTTTTGCGGAATACTTGGAAAAGTATTCCTCGAACTCATGGGAACCGATATCTGACAAGCTGTGGGTGGTATTATGGGTCGGGGAATTTTAGACTTAGAGGTTCACAGGGGTAGCTTATTAATTAAAAATTTATGTAATGCAGTTCTGCATTACATCGCAGTTCTGCATTACATCTGGGTTCGTATCCTGGTCACGGCACCATTTATAGTGATTATCTTTGGGAATATGGGTTACAACAATTAATATAAGTGATGTATAGTGGTTATTGTATTATGTTATATTAAAAGGTCAAAAAGGTTGTGCCGCTACAATCCAGGTGTAGTTCTTAAGAATTTTGAATGAAGGAATTTCGATATATATATAAAAATCAAATGTAGCAAATATAATTTAACACTCGATACACTATTTCTTAAATGATTTTAAATTACCTATTAAAATGATTGAATTAATGAATAATGCATAACAACTTATTCACTCTTTAGATGTGCACCATTCCAATAATAAATAGGTGCAAAACGACACTTACTTTAGAATGCGTCGTGACGTCACTTGATTTAATGATGATTTGAAGAGGAACTGCTGTAGGTTTTTTTGAAGAAAAGGGTGTTGAGGATGACACAATCAATAAGTCACTTATTGAACGAAGATTTCTTTTATTGTCTGATAAGGCACAGGTATGCAGTATACACGAACACAATCGATGATAATCCTGGATGTGGTTGCACTGAGTATTCGAAGCGTTTAAAAAGAACTGACCCGTCAAGTTGGGTAGATGAAAGAACTGGTCAGAATTATTCTAAGTGCACTGATAAGAAGAATAGATTTTCCACGACTATAGTAAGAGGTGCAAATTCCTCCATAAAAAAGAAGACGGCCTCTATAAAACTACTGGAATTAAAAATTCCTCCAAAAAGAAGACGACCTCTACAAAACTACCGGAATTTGAAGATTTTGAACTGCGGCGAAGACTGCGTTTAGGTAGTGAGGCAATTCTTTGTTGAGGCCGTGATGAAGTGCAGTCTCACGCTGTAGATTATCATGATGTTACGTGGCGTGAACCTGGTGACACTCGTGAGACCGTAATCCATGCTCGAAAAATTACATGTAGCACCTTTTTGTTCCGAGGGTTATTGTGTTAGGGGATGTGCCAGAATTCCCGTTTATCCTCGCCAATTGTTTCACTTTTCATGCCCCCAAGATCACATTCAAATCTGATTCGTGGGGATTCAAAAAGCGCGCCACCGTTTTGGCCGGGTTACGCAAGGAGTGGGAGAGTAATTTATGGGTATCGTTGTATGATGGTGTTAACACACATAAGACGGGCGTCGGATTACCGGGGGATCCCTTGGTGGTGTGTATATCCTTAAAATTTGACCTCTGACCTGACGTGCGGCAGAGTGTCGTTCAATATTGCCGTTGGAGTAGGGTGTTGACGATTATTGTCTGATAGAAGAAGGGATGGTATGTATACGCATGATTTTTCTTAATAAACTTGTCATACTTGGCCTTCCGTTGGCCAGTGTTTGAGGGGTGTTGGTGATTAGAACTAAACAGTTGTCAGCAAGGTCTGGGATTTTTGGATTAGGACCGTATGGTTTTGCGGAATACTTGGAAAAGTATTCCTCGAACTCATGGGAACCGATATCTGACAAGCTGTGGGTGGTATTATGGGTCGGGGAATTTTAGACTTAGAGGTTCACAGGGGTAGCTTATTAATTAAAAATTTATGTAATGCAGTTCTGCATTACATCGCAGTTCTGCATTACATCTGGGTTCGTATCCTGGTCACGGCACCATTTATAGTGATTATCTTTGGGAATATGGGTTACAACAATTAATATAAGTGATGTATAGTGGTTATTGTATTATGTTATATTAAAAGGTCAAAAAGGTTGTGCCGCTACAATCCAGGTGTAGTTCTTAAGAATTTTGAATGAAGGAATTTCGATATATATATAAAAATCAAATGTAGCAAATATAATTTAACACTCGATACACTATTTCTTAAATGATTTTAAATTACCTATTAAAATGATTGAATTAATGAATAATGCATAACAACTTATTCACTCTTTAGATGTGCACCATTCCAATAATAAATAGGTGCAAAACGACACTTACTTTAGAATGCGTCGTGACGTCACTTGATTTAATGATGATTTGAAGAGGAACTGCTGTAGGTTTTTTTGAAGAAAAGGGTGTTGAGGATGACACAATCAATAAGTCACTTATTGAACGAAGATTTCTTTTATTGTCTGATAAGGCACAGGTATGCAGTATACACGAACACAATCGATGATAATCCTGGATGTGGTTGCACTGAGTATTCGAAGCGTTTAAAAAGAACTGACCCGTCAAGTTGGGTAGATGAAAGAACTGGTCAGAATTATTCTAAGTGCACTGATAAGAAGAATAGATTTTCCACGACTATAGTAAGAGGTGCAAATTCCTCCATAAAAAAGAAGACGGCCTCTATAAAACTACTGGAATTAAAAATTCCTCCAAAAAGAAGACGACCTCTACAAAACTACCGGAATTTGAAGATTTTGAACTGCGGCGAAGACTGCGTTTAGGTAGTGAGGCAATTCTTTGTTGAGGCCGTGATGAAGTGCAGTCTCACGCTGTAGATTATCATGATGTTACGTGGCGTGAACCTGGTGACACTCGTGAGACCGTAATCCATGCTCGAAAAATTACATGTAGCACCTTTTTGTTCCGAGGGTTATTGTGTTAGGGGATGTGCCAGAATTCCCGTTTATCCTCGCCAATTGTTTCACTTTTCATGCCCCCAAGATCACATTCAAATCTGATTCGTGGGGATTCAAAAAGCGCGCCACCGTTTTGGCCGGGTTACGCAAGGAGTGGGAGAGTAATTTATGGGTATCGTTGTATGATGGTGTTAACACACATAAGACGGGCGTCGGATTACCGGGGGATCCCTTGGTGGTGTGTATATCCTTAAAATTTGACCTCTGACCTGACGTGCGGCAGAGTGTCGTTCAATATTGCCGTTGGAGTAGGGTGTTGACGATTATTGTCTGATAGAAGAAGGGATGGTATGTATACGCATGATTTTTCTTAATAAACTTGTCATACTTGGCCTTCCGTTGGCCAGTGTTTGAGGGGTGTTGGTGATTAGAACTAAACAGTTGTCAGCAAGGTCTGGGATTTTTGGATTAGGACCGTATGGTTTTGCGGAATACTTGGAAAAGTATTCCTCGAACTCATGGGAACCGATATCTGACAAGCTGTGGGTGGTATTATGGGTCGGGGAATTTTAGACTTAGAGGTTCACAGGGGTAGCTTATTAATTAAAAATTTATGTAATGCAGTTCTGCATTACATCGCAGTTCTGCATTACAGGGCTTTATTATCTAAGGACGAACTAACATAGGGTAATCCATAACATAGCTCTTCGGAAAATCCTATTTCAAAGCTCAGAGAGACTATGATTGGTTTTAAGACGATTGGGGATATAAGCTGCTCAAACTGTTTAATGCCTGAGATGAATGTTCTGTATGTGGGTGAAATTAAAGTTCTGTATAAATGTATTGTATATATGAAAATAAAGTTTTTGAACAAAATTTAGTGTTTTTTTATTTGCTATACGAGCTACAAAGTTTCGATACAGTGTAAGTAACTCGTATTTTTACCATAATTTTAAAATCGGCCATTTAACCATTTTAAGCAAATCAAATGATTTTGACAAATTCTGGTAACCCTCGTAATATTTTCAGGATTATTTGTATGCAAATTATGCCTTTTGAATGAGCTTGCTAGTCTATCGGTAGTAGCAACATGAATTTGGTCGATCGTATTTGGACCTCCTTCTCTTTTACTTTAAGTTTTAAAAGGGCCTAAAAGCTAAAACAATAAACAAATCCCAAAATAAATAATAAAAATATTTTTGAACATTTACTTCTATTTTTCAATTCGTTAAATTAACCCAACTGCCTAACAAATAAAATTACGCTCTAAGAATCAAACACAGATAATTTACCTAACACTAAAAAATGCGAAATGCAAAAAAAAAATTAAAGAATAAAGAAAAATTGCTATTTACTCCTGAAATCCGACGCTGATTCAAAACCGAAGCAATTTCGCTGAAAACCCATCCGGATATTTCACCGATCTCCGCCGAATCAATACCGTCTCCCCAATACTCAGTGAAAGCAATTACTTATTTGCCTTGAAATGCAGAGAGAGTTAATGATGATGCATGTCAAGGAAAGGGGGACTTTCCTTTACTGCGGTCTGCGAGCCAGCAATTAGCATACATTATGCCCAGCATTCTAACAAAGCATCCTTTGCTGTACTTGACCCAAGAGGCAAATTCATCTGGAAGTATGTTACTTTGATATGGAAATGATATTAAGCGTGGTTTGTCAGGTTTTGTCTTTGAGTGAACTCAATTATTCGCAATTGACTTCCATGCATGGATTGGGATTGGAGTTAACACTTTCAGTTGTTTGGCCATCTTATGAATTTTACATTTTCTAAGCATGGTTGTTCATTGGTTATAATTTATTACCTGATTTAAAAGTCAATGTGCATTAGGGTTTTTTTTTCAAATGCTCACTCTCTCACTGAGTTTATGATGACAGTATTCAAAGCATGCATGATTGTTAGAATGCTATAAAATAATTCCAACATCGCAATGTGCGATTGATTTTTAAAATGGTCTTGGTATACATTTCGTCGTTGTGAGATATATTATATTTTTTTCCTCCCACTTATTGTTTAAATTATGTTGAAAACTGAAAATATTTGATTTAAGAATAAGACAAAATAATCGTAATACAAAAGTTTATTAAATAGTTTTTATAGTTTATCTTTTGTATATTAAAAACTATTTACCCTTACATATAATTTACTTTTTTGTAAACAAACCTGAATCACTTCTTTCGGCAACATCTTTTATTTAAAGTTTCATAGGTTCATTAAATTAAACGGGAAACATCTACCTTTTATACTTAAAGCACAAACAATGTTTTTGTTTATTGCATCTCTTGCCTTAATTTTAAGGCATTTTCGCGAAATATAAGCTTTTCATGGAATAATAAATATCCGACTATGAAGTAGAAACGTCAGTCATAAAACAATTCACGGCCTTTGAACCAACTGATAAAGGCATCTTTTATGAAGAATTTCGAAACGTTTGCCATCCACTACATATTCTGATCCATCTAAACCTTTTCCCAAAACTGTAAAGTTACTATATTTCTATTTTACGAGACATTCAGTGCATTCTTTAATAAAACTTTTGCCCATTTCCTCTTCCAAAAGTTGTAACACCATCTCAACGGGGTATTTTAATCTTCAAAATCACATTAATTCTCTCAACGAAGTAGGGAAGATAGGAAGACACAATGATGATTTTAATCCTAACATTCAGTGCTAAAGGAAAAGCTGGACTTTTAGGGTCAGTTCCTTTATGCATAAAAGGATGGAGGATGAGTAAAATACTTCTCGATGACTGGAGCAAACGATATTGTTCTTCCGCCAATAGAATCTCAGGCGGCGAGACAAACATAAAAATGAGCCATTTTGTCTAGGGAAACTGATAAGAGATAGTTTGGGCAGACTTTCGCCAAATATTGAAGTAGTATAAAATACGTTTTGCATCATTACTCTAACATTATCGACCGTTTTCGTATATTTAACGCGTCCCTTAGGATTATTCTTAGCAGTCCTTTAAAGTTTAATGAAATTTTACTAGGAAATTATTTGCCATAAAATATAGGATGAATATGCTTTGAAATTGTTTTAACGTGTGATAAGGCTTTTGTTTTAATATATTCTGTTCCATTCTTATAAATTTATGTGAGAAGTTGATTTTACATTTCAGTTTTAAACTTTAAAATTTCGATTCAACGTGATTACTTTTAAATGTGTTTTAATTGAATATCTCCCACAATAACTATATGATTTAGTATTCATTCATGCGTCCAAAATACAAAACAAGAATTTTGAAAGTTTTTAAAGTTTTGATGTTTTTAGAGTTTCAAGTCAACAGATGCAGTTTATAAAGCTGTCGAAGAAAGAAAAATGATTAAATTGATTGTAAAATTATCTTTATATGTAAAGCTGCTAAAATATTTTTTACTTATCAGTGTATTATAAACAATAATGGAATTGAGTTTAAAAATCTACCCCATGCAACTATCATTAAGTATTTAATCAAATGAAATAGGTAAAAATATTATACTGTCAGCTAAAAACCCTGTTAATTAAGAATAAATGTGTTTTTTTATTTAAACAAACAAAAAGCTCCCAGTGCACCACAATGTATAGCACGGGGCTTACAGGAGTAAGTAATGAAAATTTTACAAGAAAAACACAATACACATAAAATAAAACAAAATAATAAATAATAATAATAAATGTGTTTATGGATCGTTTTACTTATAAAATGAAAATTAACTTGAATATTGCATTTCTTTAAAAAAAAAATACCAATTTATGGCGTCCTAGATCTTTCCATAGGGGAGAGTGGGGGCAAATGGGATGGAATTTGTTTTAATTTTTTTACATATTATAAATACTTTATTTTATTTATTTATTTCATTTTAAATATTTACACACACAACAGATAAATCCATTTACAGTGGTGAAAGGGAGAAAAAAAAACAAGAAATATTAATTCCATAAAACACTTTCACATAACCTTTTAAAAGCACTAAAAGACACCGAAAAAATATCAATTTCATTAAATTGCATGTTAAAAATCATGTAAAATCTATTAATAGGAGAATTGGCAATATAATTAAATCTAGAAAATGGACTGACGAAAAAATAATTATTGCGTAAATTATAATTATTAACAGAAAACTGAATTAAACACAAAATATCAGGACAATCAAATAAATTATTAAGAATTTTATAAAAGAATAATAAACAAGACAGATCCCTACGAGATTTCAAAGATGGAATATTAAAGGACTTAGCAAGACAGTTTTACTTTACTCGACACAGTTTTACTTTACTCGGAAAATTCTATGGAAGACCTTAATTTTATGATAAATGATGACCTAATAAAAATTCGCGACTGGTTTTTTCATAATGATTTAAATTTAAATGTTGATAAAACTAAATATATGGTATTTTCCCTTACTCAAAACCAAGCACATAATCTCTCTGTAAAATACCATGAAAAATACTGCAATACTTATAACAATTGCGCCTGTAAACCCTTAGATACCGTATCTTCAATAAAATACCTCGGACTTCACATAGACTCAAATTTAAAATGGAAATCCCATACAAAATATATATCAGACAAACTAAGGTATGTACTGTGTAACTTTTATTACCTAAAACAAAAGATAAATAATAAATTACTAATCAATTTATATTATTCTTGGGTTCATTCACAACTTAATTATGGTTCAGTTGTGTGGGGAGGGGATTACATGATCAACTTAAAAAGAATTGAGAGGGTGCAAAAAAGATTCCTGAGGTATTTAAATAATGAAGCGCACTTACACACAAATAATATTAACTACTTCAATTCCTTCAATTCCTTTCGTCATCTTTTATATTTTAAATTTTGCCTCCATCTCTATCTAAACCCCAACATTTGTTCAAAACGCAATGTCGTAAACCTACGAACACCTAACATATTATACTTTGTTCCTAAACCTAATAAGTCCATATTCTGTAAAAATTTTTGTTATATAGCCCCTAAGTGTTTTAATAAGTTACCTATACATATTCAAAATAGCCCTTCAAAACATTTATTCAAAAAACAATTAAAGGAATATCTGTTTACTATTGAGGATATTGATGATTTCATTTGTTCTGTTTAATGTATGATTTAAAATAATTTTAAGCACTTTAACTCATCATTATGGCAAAAATATAATTTATTGGCGCCCTGTTTGCCACTATATCCACCTCATGTATGTATTTCCTGAGTTATTTTCTCTTCTCCTAGTTTTTACTTTAAATTTTTGTTACTTATAATTACGGTCACCTACATGGACCATGAGATCCCAGGTGACTATGCAAACTTGTAAATTTTCTTGTTCTTTTATTTGTATTTCAATATTTGTAGTTCAATAAATTTGTTTGTTAAGACTAGAAGAAGAAATATCATGAGGGTAATAATTAGTTTTTTTTATAAAAAAGATAACGAAGGAAATTATTTTGAACTCTTTCAATATAAATCATTTTGTTATTGTAATGGGGATTCCATATTATATTGCAATATTCTAGGGTTGAGCGTATCAATGAATTATAAAGAATTTTTAAAGTTCGTTCATTAGAAAAATTAAATGTTTTGCGTTTTAAGTATCCAAGTTTTCTATATGCTTTAGAAACCATACTGTCAATATGAGAAGAAAAATCAAGATTAGATTGAAAAGTGACACCCAGATCTGTAATAGTATTTACACGATTTAGAATTGAACTATTAATCTGATACATATACATTAGAGGATTGTATAAGCGAGAATACATAACATATTTCCACATATATTTAAAAACATATTTTGCATCACTTATTGGTAACAAGTCTAGCAAACATTTCCTGCATGGAATATCTGTCATGGTATGTTTTTGATTCGCAGAAAAAAAAGCTAAGTTTGTTTTCAACAAGCCAGAGAAAATATTAAGTTTTGTTATTTGTCTAATTTTGTAAATTTTCAAGAACATTTTAATCTTATTTAAAGACAGTTTTAGATTCTCCACTGGGGAATTTAAAAATATCTTTGAAAAACTATTGAATTGGACAAGCAAAGAACCAGTTTCAAAATTGTAAATTTTCACATTGTAGGGGCTAATGGGACACTGAATATTTCTTTAAAAAACATTGTAGTGCTTATTTGACTCTGCTTACTTAAACAGGCTGAATGAAAACATTATTAGATAGTCATTAACTACATGTAAAACTAAAAAACAACTAAGCATTTTTTTAATTGGACAAATTTTAACATTTTATGCAAACTAATTAGTAATTTTAAATATCCTTCTAAATTTTTCCCCATATATGTGTGTAGAATAATCCTACTTATAATTATTACATTAGGGTAATTCCAATTAGTGAAGATATAGTGATGATTAGCAAGGTTCATAGCGAAAATATAGGAAATTTGCGCCAAAAATATAAGACATGTCAGAAAAATTTCGAAATGGTCATATTTTTCTCCTTATAAATAAAGACGAATTAACAAATGGAAATACAGTAGAAAAGTTGTTGAAGCATAGAACAGGGATAAAAAATATAAAATATAGGAATATAAAATATAGGAACCCTTGATAAATGAAACTTAACATTGCTGAAGACATTGAGGAATTAAAATGTTCAATCCTGAAATTTCACTCGCAACAATTTTTGTACATTCAATATAGTAGCATGTTTATATTACAAAAAGCATTAAAAATTCACAATTTTTTTTATTTTTTAATTCTATAGCATGTCTCATTAGCCTTGCACTGTGTCCCAAAATACATAAAATTGATATAGATCAATAATGTTTTTTTACTTTCCATATTTTCAAAAACTAGAATGTAAAACCGTTTTAAATTTATAAAAATTATGATCATAACTGTATTTATGCTTTTTTAATATCATTTATTGAAAAAAAGTACCAATAGACCTCACTATTCTAGAACACTTTCAAAAATGCTCCTCCACAGAACATTTTTCAAGAGAAAATCCTAAAGCGATATGAGCTAGAAAAGCATAGCATTGTTACCGAATCTGCTAGATCCTGAAAAACTCGCTTTATTCATGTGAATAATCTATGAGGTGTTTATCAAATATTCAATAGGTCAAATACTCAGCATATGTACAAACGTCAAACTGTCATAGCAAGTATCTTCACCTGTCAAACTCTAGGAGGTGAACGAACCGCGAAATTGGAATGTATTAAACAGTAATACTTGAAATCAGTTATGGGTTGTTCAGTGATTTTCACATTGTTATACAGAAGACCCTTTAAATAATGATGTGAAGACAATTATCTTTTAAATTGATATAGTTCTTTGATATAGTTAAATTGATATATTTGAATATATTAGTTGTTTTTATATAGAATCATTACTTAATTTAAAAGCATAGTCAGATAAATGCATTTATCTGACTATATATAAGGGGTACCTATTCCCCACTTTTCACTCACGTGTAGAGCAAAACTTGGAGATTGTTTTGAGCACAAAAAGTCAATTCGTCATTTCTTGGATTTATTCCCTTTTTTAAACTGGCTATTCAATTAAAGGTTCGAAAAAAGGAAAATTAAGAACCCTTGGCCAAAACAGGGTTAATTCCTGGGTGCAAAGGATTATTTTTAACTAGGTGTTTTTATCACCGGCTTTCGGAAAAGAAAGCCTGCCCATGGTACCCTTTAGGACTACAAAAAACATTCATACGCGCCAAAAAGCCTAAGTGGATATAAAGACCCTTTTATTAAATGAGGAAAAACAAGAATAGATCAGGGAAGGAATTTATGAGAAGAGGTGCCCGATAGGATCAGGGAGATGAGAACTTAATGGAAAGTTGGAACTTCAATCAGAGAGTTTAAACGCTTGGAATTGAAACCTGACCACTGGAAGACCCCGAAATTGCCAAGGGGCTTCGGAATTTTGCCCGAAGCTTAATTCTAGCTATTGGATTTTAAGTTGAGCGTGAAAAACTCAGAGATTGTAGGACTAAAATATTCGGGACCAAAAGTGATAAATAAAGCCAAAAAATAGGAAGAAAAACTATGTGTATCTGAGATTTTTCCGATATAATTTTAAAGAATTATAACCAAAAAGTTTTACCTTGGAAATTTTAGAATGTCCCTTAAAGCTGTCCTTAGATAATCCCTTCACAAATGATAGAGTTTAATGTACCTACATTCTATAGCGAAAGAATTTAAATTTACTTCCAGGAAATAGAATGATAAACTTCTTCAAGTATTGGGACTCCAAGACATACCTCTCTTACTTTATTTCAAAAAACTTATTACATTATTAAGACCTTCATCTTATAAGTGTCTTAAACTTGTTATCCGTTTATTTAGTCAAACTTAACCCTTAAAATATTCCTTAATATACCTGAAAATACAAATAAAGATAGATATTCGCCCTACCTCAAGCACGTTCAAAAAATGTATTTTTATTATTAACTGTTAAAACTCAAGTAACGATGGCCGCCGAACGCGAGTTTATGGTAAAGCGATTTCCTTATAGGAAATCAATAGTGCCGTTTATAAATGAGTTAAATGTAGAATTATACCATTACTCCAGGGGAAGAATTTATTTTAGTTTTATGTTTCAAGTATCGAACTTTATCTTTATGTAACGAGTCTTTTGCGTGTAAAAGCAGAATTCAATACGAGAGAATTATTTCCAACAAATGAACACACAACTATTTTTTTAATATACATGCGAATAGATTCCAGTCTGTGAATGTTAACACTTCCCATCCTTTCGAGACTGATGCCAGGATTGAATATCAAATTTCATTTAATACGATTACTTATTAATCGAATGGAAATGCATTTCTTTTGATAAAATTTTCCCTGTTTTATTTAAATGCAATTTCATAAATGTCTACTACATTGATTTATTCAGTCTTCTAGATATAGCTGGCTTATATAAAAATGGTAATTCAAAATATTAATATCCACTGTGTTATAAAAATTACAATCAGGTATATTAATGAAAGCAAAAATAGTTCATTTTTTTTACTTCAGAATATTACATCCCAATGATAAAAATCTTATTAGGTCCAGCGGAGGTTATAGTCAGCATTAAGATGTCTAAAAACGTTTATCAAGATAACATTCAGGAGAAATTCAAGGACCTAAATCGGAGGTTCTCTTTTTTCCCAATAACAAATTTTCCCATCTTATTAGAGTTGTTTGAATGCAGAATGGAATTATTATTCTTTGATCAAATTTTCATTTTTTTTTTACCATAAACGAGTTTTTAAAGTAATTTTTTTAACTGTGGCTAAAAGAATATTGCCTTCATAAACAATTTTCAAGTTATGGGAAACCTTAAAACACAACTCCGTATTAAAAACATGCCAGCATTAAAACTTATATTAACTACCAATAAACTTAAACATTATACAGGGTATTTCAGATAAGTGTTTCATAACTTCTAGGGGGATAGTAGACACCTAGGCTAGTGAGAATCACATAGGATTTGGGGGCCCAAGACCAAATCCCAGGGAGTTAATAATTATAAAAGAAGTTATTGAAAAATTCAATTTCTGGAAGAGCTACTATTGGTAAAAATTTAATTATGGTCTCACATTTTGTGGTTTAATATTATCTTTAAAATTATCTTAAAAGTTTTCACTTTAAATGTGTTTTACTACGAAAAAAGTTTTAAAAAATCCCAAAAATGTGAAAACTCTGCCAAAACTTTATTTTGTATTTCGAAATCCTTTCTTTTGATTTGATAATCTGAAAAATCATAGTTTAAAACCCTTAAGCCCAAAGTTTCACGTAAATACAATCAATATTGAACCCTTGATATCCTAATAAAGTTTGTTTTTTGAGTGAGCAGACAGTTTTCTAGAGCTGTTTCCTGAACAGCTGTTTACGCATGCAAAAAATAAACTTTAACAGGATATCAAGCGTTTAATATTGATTTGATTTTTGCAAAAAATGGGAACTTTTATGTGTATCAAAGTACTTCACGAGTGTATCAAAGTACTTCACGAGAGTGAAACTCTGCCAAAACTTTATTTTGTATTTCGAAATCCTTTCTTTTGATTTGATAATCTGAAAAATCATAGTTTAAAACCCTTAAGCCCAAAGTTTCACGTAAATACAATCAATATTGAACCCTTGATATCCTGTTAAAGTTTGTTTTTTGAGTGAGCAGACAGTTTTCTAGAGCTGTTTCCTGAACAGCTGTTTACGCATGCAAAAAATAAACTTTAACAGGATATCAAGCGTTTAATATTGATTTGATTTTTGCAAAAAATGGGAACTTTTATGTGTATCAAAGTACTTCACGAGTGTATCAAAGTACCCCACATCCAAGTGTATCGATTTGCCCCATTTGTTATTTTTGAACAAAAACCTTTATTTAAAAAAAATTGACATAGGTTTATTAATATTTAGGGATACCCTCTGTTTGGTATATTTGTACGATAAACTGGTTTTTTGAATTTAGAGATCTTCATATTTCAAGTAGAATAGCTTCAAGAAGATTTTGCATTTCACTTAGAAATTTACATTTGGAAAATTTTGGTGAAACAAATTTGTTTTCCTTCACTATAAAATTTATAGACTTATTACAGAGCTTAACGGTTTCATGTGTAATGCTTGGGCATATAAAGGCAACTTTTCGTAAAAACACGACCTAAATAACACCTTGATAGTTTTTAGATATTGAAGGTGTATCAAAGTGCCCCTTGTATCAAATTTTCCTGCTTTCCCTTTTATTATACTATTTTATAACTTATTTCTATTTAAAAATCCAATTCACTAAAAAATTTAACTAATCAAACTTAGATTAAATGAAAAATGATAGTTTGAATCTTTATTCAAATGCAAAGCTCTTACTTTCAAGCAAATAATTCAAACCCTTTAAAATAACACTTGGATAACACTCTGATCAGATCCATCTATTATTCAGCGAAAGAGGATCAAAGTAAGTATGCCAGAAGGCTTTATTTATGTTTTTGTCAGTCTCGAAACTTAAGATTCTTGCAAATTGTTTACAGTCAGTTTTACTTATATTTTAATGTTGCTACACTATTAGCTAATAGTCACGATGCTTTGTAATTATATGTAAGATTAAAGAATTTAGTATAATAGGTCTCTCGAGATTTATTTTTATTTATATCTCTGTGGATATTATTCCGATTAATTCCTCGAAATTTGGAAGTATTATTTAGTAATAAGCTTTCTGGAATTATTTAATGTCGTAAAATAGTATCTACAAAACAAGAATATACACCATTTGCAGAAATTTCCCTGGTATCGGACTTCGACCAGACCATATTTACTCCCCCGCCATGTTAAGAGAAATCCAAAAGATAATTGATTCTCCGAAGGAGGACCTCTAAGCAGAAAATTGCCTCGCCATAGCAATGGAGGTTCATACCATCCACGGCAACATCTAATTACTCTTTTAATGGCTACGACAGCAACGACAACCAGTTTATTTATAGGAGATTCTTATGAAACAGCGTTACAATTATTTTTAAAGTTATGTAACTCAAAAATTTACGACAACATGACATTTGATGCTTAATATTACACTATGATAATTGAAGCGTTTGGGATCCCCCCCAAGAATATTAGGTAAATTTGAATTAGCCGAGTGCAAGTGCCAAGTGATCTGATAAATCTGCAAAAATAAACATTAAATAAACAAGCAGTATATTGCGTTAAATATTTTTAATGTTTTTATTCGTAATTTGTAAAACGTTTGCAATGGAAGTTGAATTGGGAAGATTTCTTCCCGGCTAAAAATAATTCTTCCCGGCTATAAAATAATGAAATAAACTTAAAATAAACTAGCAGTAAATTTCTTTTATAATATTTTCATTATTTTATCATACATTTTTATTAATATTTTATTTAAGATTTTAAGAATATACTTTTAAGATTTCTTCCCGGCTATAAAATAATAAAATAAACATTAAATAAACTAGCAGCATATTGCTTTTAATATTTTTAATGCGTTTGTTCGTAATTTTTTAACCTTCCTACCCTCTTGAAAAAATAGTCACATATTCCCCTCGTGGGGTCTAATAAGACCCCATGCGTAAAACATGCCTATGACTCTAATAAAGGTTAAAAATTCCTTAAATGGAGAAGAATTATCATTTTTTATTTCTAGAAAGATGCTTCAGAAAAATTTATCCATTTTTTTTGGTATTTTTCTAATTTTTTTTTGTTTTATTACGGCGTAATTGGGTTTCTTTTCATACACGTTTTTTATAACACCTGGACCTTCAAACAAGAATTAAATTACAGAAATGAACTACAATGAAATTGTTTTACTTAAAATATTTATAATCACACTGTTTAAAGCATACTAGTTGATATACCCGGTCTTACACGGGTAGAATTTAGTAGTTTATTTTAAACGATTTATGAAGTTGCATATATTCTCTATTCTGCATTATCAGCTACCTGTCACCCCAGATTAATTTATTTAGTAATATGAAACATGTTAAGTGTAGATTCTCCTTTTTAAAATTGAAATAATACGAAAAAAAAAGATCGGTTCAGATTTCTTAGTGAAAACAGTATCTCGTTTGCTTATGTAAGTTTTAACGCAAAATTGTTTTTTTTCTTGATAATTCTTCGAAATCACATTCTGGACTTCCGTAAATACTCATAAATATTTGAAAGCATTCTTATTTTTCAAAGAAGACTGAATTTAAAAACCTATTTACAATCAACCATGAATTTATATTGTTTTTGTAAAGAATGTGTTCAACAGGAAGCCATGGCGACTGTTGTCTGAGTTTTTTTTGCTGCAACTGTTAGATACTCAAAAGATTTCTATAAATAGCATATTTTTCTTAGAATGTGAATAAAAAATTTAAGAAATAGCGAGTGATTCAATGTATTAAGCCGCAATCTTCTTTTTGTAAAAAAAATGACAATTTCTACGAAAATGTCTTTCTAATATTTCTCCAAACGTTCTAAAAAAACATATAAACCTTTTTTTATCTATAAAAAATAAAATACTAAACTTTATTTGATACTGTTTTAACGCCATTCATGCCTGGGGTCTCAGAATACCCCAGAGGGGGAATATGTGACTATTTCTCCCAAGACACTTAAAAATGGAATAATAACTCCAAAATTTTTACCCATTGTAAAACTTTCCGTAATGAAGGAATAGTAGCATCGGAAATTGTCAAAACAAAAATGCATGGGAGATATCAAGCGTCAAAGTACGTCTGGGGTCGAAATAGACCCCAAAGGGGTAGGAAGGTTAAACTTAGCCAATGGAAGTTGAATTTAGGAGATTTCTTCCCAGCTAATCCTAAAGTACCGAATATTGTTTTCAATCCTTCACTACGAATCATGGATATGCTAGCTTCTCTTTTGAATTTTAAGAGTAATTTCATATTTATTTAAGAGGCAAATAACTCTTAACAGGGATACCTCTAAGCAATATATCTTTCCAACTACATCCATTCAAAGGATTTGTCACAAACAAATATAGCGATTCCTTATTTCTAATACACTCCCACGCCCACTTCCACCGAAATTTCTTCTGCACTAGTCTTTTTTCCTATTTCCTACAACCTTCTAGTTTCTAAAATCCAATTACATCTCGAGAAAGAAAATCTACCCTTAATATTTATAACTCCTAGGATGATTTCCAACTGCATTAATATTTGGCCGGCAAAATTTTATTTCACGGCTTATCTCGATATATTTCCAAATGCGATGCGACTCTTCTTTTATTTAACCTGGAAAATGGCTGTCATCTTTAAGCTTTGGCGAGTAATTAGAGATAATTTCCACCATTCCAGTATAAGTAAAAACGTCTTGACTCTAAAAATGTGTAATCTTCGAGGCGCCGATGTTACAACTTGATTAGCTTAATGCTGCCAAGAAAAGGGGAATCAGCGTCATATTTTACGTTTCCTTTACACTGAAACACTGAAAGCACCAACTGACTCATTAATTCTGTTTTTTCTGCTCTTGTATCAATATTTTCATCGTTGTAAAGATCATCATAGGTAATGAGGTTATTACGAAATAAAGAAAGCCCGAAAGAAATATATAATAAAAGCCCCTGCCGATAGAGTACAATACAGCGGTAGTAATTGCACTGGTTAGTACAAAAGTGGCATGAGTCAACCCGAATTTGTTTGTCATAGTTGAGGAATTTGATAAAGGTGTCCGAGTTAGCATTCCTAAAAGAAAAGTCAACATTGTGGACAGCACTTGAAGGGGAATTAGATAACTATTGACTTACGAAACTAATGCACAGTAGAAGCAATATAAAAAACTCAAATCCAGTCTTCTTAATTTATACTCTTTTTAATTACACTGGGCAACAATTTTTGACAAAGTTCGTGTAAAAATGATAAAAAAATAATAAAAATAGCCAATTCTTACTGAATTTGACCTTCTGAACCCGAATATCACCTTAAAAAATCTGGTTTGGTTCGAGTTTTGGAGATACAAGGGGGGTCTGATTTAGCTTAATTAATGCTGAAATGCCACTGTTTTTTAAGAATATTTTTATATACAATACTCTATTACCCATTTAATTGCGCAATATTTAATCTGAGATGTTCTCTAACATATACACATTCATAAAATAATAATAAAAATAATATTTGGTAAAGAATTTGTCGATAAGAGTCGCCAGATGGTCGACAAAGTTAAGAGCTGTTTTCATAAGAAATATTCCCATACATTCATGAAATAATAAAACTAATAATACATTAACATCTACCTTTTGATGTTAACGAGTGGCGTTTGTTCCTAGATTCCTCTAAATTGAGTCTAAAGATGGTATTTCTCCACAATGGCAATAAGCTCCCTTCCATTCCCATTGCATTTGCTGATCATATAAAAGAGACATACGAACACATGCAGTTATTTCTTCATTGAACTGAGTACGCAAAATATGAATGGGGTGTCTGTGCCGACTTGAAAGTAGTGGTGTTATTGATGGGCTTTCAACAGGGATTCACAAAATATTGCTGCTTCCTTTATAAATGGAACAGTCGTGCAACAGAATTACACTACATCCAAAAAGACTGGCCTCCCAGGATATGTTTGAAACAAGGAATAATGAATGGCAAGGACTATCTTCTTATTTCTCGACAGAAAATAATCTTACCTGTTTTACACAGTAAATTGGGCATTGTAAAGCAATTGATTAAAGCGATGGATAAGACTAAGCCAGCTTTCATCTACTTGCGCGAAAAATTTCACCGTCTGAGTGAGGCAAAAATCAAAGAAGGAATTCTTATAGTTCCTCATATTAGAGATATTTTTAAAGATTCAAAATTTGAAAACCTAGACTGTGATAAAAACAAGTGTGGGATGCACTCTGTCAAGTTTGTGTTCTAGGCAACGAAAGATAGGAGTATTAAAAAGATCTTGTTCAGGACATGTTAGACTTATACCAGAAATTCGGTTGTCGAATGTCCTTAAAGCTGCATTTTTTGGATTCCCACCTTGATTTCTTCCCTTCTACTTCTGGAAAATTCAGCGATGAGCATGATGAACGTTTCCACCAAGATACGTATGTCTGAAATAGAGTTACGTTATAACGGAAAGTGGTCTGCCTCTATGCTTGGGGACTATTGCTGGACGCTTTTTAGAGATGATACAGGTATGGAGTACAGCCGAAAGATAAGGAGAACTCGTCAATCATGATTTGGTAGTACTTCATTCTGTTATTACACTGCTGGCCATCCAAAATGGTACACCAAGAAGGAATAGAGATATCAAACCCAAATTTATTTCTATGATTGCACATAGTGTTAATGCGAATTGATTAAAAATTCAGCCTTCCTGGATATTAGGGGGCCGAGAAAATTGCTGAGGAGTGTTGTCTCCATAGGTGTCCATTACCGCCGCCCCACGACATGGTATTGAGTTAATTAGGCTCTAAATGGGCTTTGAGGGATTGGAGGACCATGTTGAGTCCACAGGCAATCAAAGTTCATGTGGTGCACCAGCGGACGTGGCATACCGGGCTAGGTGATTTCTCTTCTTTCATCGGACATGTTTTGTGGCGTTGGTTCTTAAGAACGGGTAGGTGAGGGTAAAAATGCAACATAGGGGGATAAGAAGAAAGCTTGGACATTGAGTTCATCACGTGGTTTTGCATTTTTCTCTTGAGACTTGTACGCAGGCGAGAGTTGAAGGTAAGGGTAGACAACAGGTTGACAAACCTCAATACTGCAGCTCTGGTTGGCCAATGGGCCGGTAAATCATACTTAGGAGGTGTGGGAGTGGAATGCATGTCGTTTACAGTGCAGGGGACTGCCCGTTTGGCAAACATAGCTTCAGAAAAATTCCAATCTTCAACACATGATTTTGCGTTGGCAACAATGCTCTAAATAATGAAATTGACATTTCAATGTTATGCACAGAGTTTATGAGAGTATCCCAATGCGGTCTGGAGCACCACGATAGTTGGAGATGACTCTACGACAGCGAGAAAAGAGAGCACTCGGCTATTGATTTTGTAAACGTCAGATTTCTTCTTTACGCAGAGTAACGAGGTAGTGAAAAATTGGATTCCACTCCCACACCTCCTCAGTATTATTTAACGACACATTTACCAGCCAGAACTGCAGCATTGAGGTTTGACAACCTGTTGTCCACCCTTAACTTCAACCCTCGCTTGCGGACAAGTCTCAAGAGAAAAATGCACAACCACGTGATGAACTCAATGTCCAATCTTTCTTCTTATCCCCCTATGTTGCATTTTTACCCTCACCTACCCGTTCTTAAGAACCAACGCCTCAAAACATGTCCGATGAAAGAGGAGAAATCACCTAGCCCGGTATGTAACGTCCGCTGGTGCACCACATGAACTTTGACTACCTGTGGACTAAACATGGTCCTCTAATCCCTCAATGCCCATTTAGAGCCTCCTTCACTCAATATCATGGCGTTGGGTGGCGGTAATGGACACCTATGGAGACAACACTCCTCAGCGATTTTCCTGGCCCCCTAACATCCAGGAAAGCTGGATTTTTAATCAATTCACATTAATACTATTTGCATTCATAGAAATAAATTTGGATTTGATATCTTTTTTCCTTCTTGGTGTACCATTTTGGATGGCCAGCAGTGTATAATTTATTTATAAATTATGCAGTGAAAAAACTCAAAGTGCAATTTAATGTGTTTTAGGTGTTATTTAGAGCAATATCTCAACATTACAAAAAAACCAGAACCAATTTCCAATTTTTATTGCCATATTCGTGTTCAGAATGTCGAAATCTATTAGAATTAAACATTTTTATCATTTTTACATTTTCACTGTTGCCCAGTGTTATTAATTTACTTAAACTCTTTTTGTGGTAACTTTTTCATATCACTCATTATCTTTGGAAAAAAAACTATATTTTTCAGTAATAATCATTGGTGATCTGAATCGAAAACTTAGTAGTTATCTTTTTGATACTAAGGATAACGAAAAAAGTCTATCTAAAAGCTTTTCTTATGTTGCCCGTTTAATCTTTCTATACATATAAAAATGAATGTATGCATGCATTTGCATAAGCAAGTCCTTTATATTTTTAAACTTTTAAAGTTTGCCAATTTATTCGAAGGAAGATTTCTAAAATAAATTAAATCGAAGCATTTAGCAACTAACAATCTAGTACTTTTTAAAGTTTAAGCATTTAAAAAACTATACTTAGAAACAACGATCTCTTCATTATCTGTGCCAGTTTTTATATAACTATGTATCTAAAAATTCACCCAGATCTTAATATGTTTAGTTAATTATGATACTTTTATCTTTATAAAAACATCATTAATCATCTTTCAATCCTTAATTAATAGTACTAGTTACAAGCTTTGTAAGTAATTAGTTTTGAAAAGCCTCCAATCTTACATAAGATTTTTTAATTAGATGTTTTAATCTAAGCATATTCATTAGTACTTTTTTAAATTATCTGTATTGTGTCGCGTTAAATGATTTGGTAGAAAAAACTTGGCATCTCTTAATAATAAAAGAATTGAATCACTTATTTCATAAACATGTTAAATGCCACTATTCTTGTTTTGAGATAAATGAGAAAAACTGTATAGAAGTTCACTACATTTGAATGAATATTTTAAGTAATTTTTTTCTTTAAGTAGAACAATTGTATATTTTACAGGCAAAAATAATGTTTTTAATATTTTTATTCTTTACATTAAAGGTTATTGAAATTTTTGCATTTGACAGATTTCTTCAATAAACATAGTATTTAAGCCTATTTTAATAGCTTAACTAATTTTTTTTAAGGATTTGGTAATAAAAAAGAGAATATTAGTTGAAAATAACATTTCCTTATGGAAATACCAACCCATAAAATTATTATATAATTCTTATTTTCTCTCTTTTCTGTATTCTCTTTTGAGTAGTATATAAATATACTTATTTTTATAGATGACTAGCGCTGACGCGCTAGACCCGGGCTTCACCCGGGTTTCAGTTTTTTTATAAATATCATCTGGTGCGTTACAGATGGGCTTCGCCAGTCCATTTTTAAAGATTATTCTGGTGTGTTACAGATGGGCTTCGCCAGTCCAAATGTGGAAATAGTTAAATAAAGCAGCCACTTTCATATTTTTGCTACAACAATGTATTTTAAACTGCAACAATCGAGAATATGCCTACAACAATTAAAGTTACATATTCTCTTACAACAATGGGTTTGCCATGAAGTTAGGCTTGAAATTTGGGTTTTTAAGCATAAAATTGGCCAAAAAATATGTTTGGATGCATCGATTTTAAATTATTTTTATTCAGAAACCTTCCCTGGAGCGAGTAAATCAACGTGGTATAGTTTAATAGTTGATGCAGGTTCAAAAAGTTTAAAACTATAAAGGACATACATACATACATACAGACAGACAGACATTGATTTTTATATATATGTTACCGCTAAAGTTGAAAATTAGTTATTCTAAAGAATACCTAGGTAAACTTAAGATTAACTGATTTCTGTCGTTAATGTGCGGATATTTGAGTTTTTCGCATTTTACCTAGGAAATCTACACTATAACGGCCTCTTGATAGTTGAAGTTCAAAATAGTTTGTTTCGCTCAATCCTTTCTGTTAAAATGTTGAGGTGCTCACTGTGCCATGCGCTTACCCCTGCGCAGTCGGGTTTCAATACGTAGTTTGTTGTCATATTTTGTGTTTTGATTTCAAATTTAGTGCGTAGCACTGGTAGTTGTCAAGTTGAATGTTAAACAAACTAATACAAGCAAGTAAGTACAGTAAATTTCCAAGCTTAAGTTCAGTAAATTACTACTAAAACTGGTATCTTAAAACAATTGTGTAGAAGATCCGACTTCAGAGTGACAGAGATTTCTTTTAACGAAAGTAAATGTCCCAGCAGTTGAAATATCTTTTCAACAAACGTTAATTCAATAATAGCTAGAACCTGGGCAAGGGTTTAAGATATGTAATCGATCGCGAATCCTAGAAATAGTTTAGGATAGGCTGGCAGCCGATTACACCGCGCTTTCGTTAAGATTTGTTATTTTAAGTGCTCATTGAAATATGTTGTCAAATCGAGATCGAAAAATCACAATTGATACAAAATCCAAGTTGGTACTTTTATATTCTATTCGTATTAAAATTCCTATTTCAATACTATTTTTGTGTGATTTGCGTGCTTTGTGTAATATCAAAAAGTACCGAGTCCCCTTTTATGATTCGTCATTGTTACTGTTTACCCCCAAAACGAGTTTGGTTATAGTTAGGGCAGGGGGGGGGTTGGGGGGGCGGCAGCCCCCCCAACCACCTTAAACTTTTTATAAAAATAAAATAAATTTTTGTACTTTAACGGATCACCCTCGTTAATATGTAAAATAACTGATTACAGGTAGTATGCAGATTAACGAGTGTCTAGTCGGTAGAGTGCAGAATACCTAGGTAATTTCAAAATTACCTAGGTAATCTTAGAAATTGAAAAAAATTTCGCTCTTTAACGAATCACCCTCGTTAATCTGCAAATTACCTAGGTTATCTGTAAATTAACTGATTTCCGGACTTTAACTGTAACATATATAGATTTCAACTCTAGACTCATATAGGGGTCAGCCAATTCAAAATGTTTCGGTAGAAATATTCAAATAAATTAGATAGTTGTTCAAGTGTAACCTTGTTGACAGTTAAACAATTTTTCTGTAAAAGCTTTCAGTGCAGAAACCAGTCAAGCGACGTCGTTTGACTTGTTTCTGCACTAAACCTGACACTTAACACGCTGGAAAACTATTTTAAAATAACTTTATTTGTATTATTCTCATACTAAAATGTGCGTTTACCCCTACAGGATCTCATGCCACTAATAACTACTTTTTTTTTGAAAAAAAAGTGGCGTTTGACATGTTTCAGAAATAATTTATTAAATTAATAAGCTGCGTGATTCGTGTTTCTTTCACTTTCATAAATTATTTGCATACTTAATCAAACGATGCTATGAATCTAATTTGAGATTGCTTCAAATTAATTTTGGAACTATAATTTATGTGATTTCAATGCAAATTCAAAGACATCAAAATTTAAAATAAGTGAGTAAAAAAATTAAAAACATACAACACTCGTTTAGCTCTCATTTTAACTATTTTTCACTTAAAAACTAAATTCTCTATAATCTTATCCATGGTAAGGTACAACAATTTTACTTCCACTTTTTAAGTTTTTAAATTTCTGAATGCCCTTCTTTAACGCTTCATATGCCCTAAAACGGATAAAAAGGACTTCTAGAAAAGCTTGTCGAGAATTTGTTTCTGTTTTCTCAAGTTTTGTTGCAGTTTTATGATAATGAAGTGTTAAAAATCAATTTTCTTCTTTGGATAAGGATTTTGCATTATTCATATTTTCACCGAGATTCTAAGTAAATCGCTAACAGTTGTTTTTAGCGTCTTTTCGTTATGGCCCTCCCTTTTCAAAACTTTTGGTGTCTACCTATCTCAGGTCATTTCTTGCAGGTTTTATTATTTTGACTGTTTTCTACCTATCCTTACTTTTTTCTAAATACACTCAAACATGTTTTGTGCGATTTTTTTTCTTTGTGTGGTCTTTTTTCTGCTATTTTTTGCGGTGTATAGAAAAAAACATTGTAACTGAAAAAAGTATATGGTCCGTATTTCCTCCATAGGAATTCAGCTATGCTGAGGGATTTTCACTACTATCTTAAATGAGACCTTCTTTATGCTGTCCCTATCCACTTTATTAAAAAATATTTTTAATTATGTTGTGAAAACTATTTTTATAGTTATTCACCAAGTTTTTTGTGATTTTTTATGCGTTTTCTTTTATGTGACCCCTATCCCCCGCAAATAAAACAGGTTTGACTGTATTCAAAAGCTAAAACATTTTAAATAATATCCAAAAGCCAAAAATTGTTGGCAATGGCTGTTTATGGTCTTTTTTATTCTTTCTATACTCTCTTACGCAAGATGTTTCAACAAGTTCGAGCAAACTCTGTACAAATGATTCCTTGCGTGGTAGGCTAATTTTATTTTCGAGAAATGTGATCATCATATCCGATACAACTTCATTATTTCATTCTATGGCACGCACAAAGCACATGCATGCACGTTTGATATTTTTAGCATCTTAGTCAACAAACATATCAAATTAGCAGTGTTCTTATTTTTCATAAATCTTCTTCAGCGTAAACACTGGATATGACGTCAATACCTTTTTCCGTTGAGTTATATTTCTGAGGTTATTTTTATGCTTTCTTTGCAAAGAATCTGGCTGTGCAGAGTTTTGGTGTCTTTATAATTAACACCTTTATTATGATCATATCACCATAAATATCGCCAAACATATAAATATTATCGCCAAGCGTATAAAAGCTTAATTTTTAATAATACACTGCATTAAGGATTATATTACAAAAATAAGGGTAATTTGACATTGGGTGGATAATGACTCACAAACTTTAATTAATGTAATGTTATATTCTGTTTCCCAAGACAAATTGAAACACGCACAATATGAGAGTTTCAAAAATATGGTTACCATCTGCCAATAAAGGATCCAAGAGTTAAAATCCACCAATCATCATGATTGAGAAGCTTATTATTGACTAAAAGTCAGCATTTAAAGGTACTCCACGAATTTAACCCTTTATCTGCATCATGATAATTTTCTGCAATTTTAGCCACTAAATTGGAAATTAAGGGATATACATAAATAAAATAATCATCTTTGGGAAATTTAATCCGTCAGAGTTAATTAATTAAATTGATAATTTTGAGTACTGTACACTGAAGGCTAAAATATTTTCACAATACAAAAAAAACATATGGCTTTTTATTGCAGTTTTATAAGTCATACAAACTAATTCACTTTCCTTTTGACTTTAACCGCTTTTGAGAGAACAAAGATAACAATCATGGGAATCTGATGAAAACGGCAACTGAAAGCAACATCAATTTTAAATCTATTCGCATTTTCCACTGAAATACTGATCTTAGAACCCGCACTGCCTTTTATCCTGGAAGAGTAAAACTAAAAGAGTGTTCCTACAAAGAATTGTCAGTATATTCGTAAAGGATGGTATATTCTATGTAATTTTAAAGTTGGTGGGACTTGTAAGTACTGTCAGTAGATAAAGGGTTAAAATCATCCTTGAGGTTCAGAAATATCACATCCTTTGCAATGAGGAAGTTGCATGATTTTATTTTATTTTTTTAATCGATTCCTCTTGCAAAAATAAGCAACTACCCAAAATTTGAGGCCGATCGAGAAATTTTTTGATTGCCGAAAAAGTTAACAAAAATCCCCTTTTTAAAAGCGCGCGAAAACGCCAAGAGTTTGGATGTGACGTCATCTTATATTAAACATTGTTGTAAAGCAATGGAGTTGATGGTATTATTGTTGACGTCATCTTATAGTTTAAACAATAAACGTTTTCAGTCACGTGTTTTTTTCTCGAATTTTAAATTAAAATATTTAATTACCTGTCCATTTTTTTGAAAAACTGACTAGATATTTCATTTTACCATACAAAAAACCATACGGAACACTTGTTTGTTTTTGAAAATCTGACACATGCAACTTCCTTATTAACAGATAATTTTTTGCTAAATAATAATTCACAGGTTACTGTTGTAAATTCATTATTAACTCCATTATCAATGGAGATTTCTGAATACCATCACAACATCCCATGGCATTAATTTTATTCATAAGGAACTAAGATTTATGTCAATTTTACCAAAAAATCAAATTATCTTTATTTTTGGACACGAGTTTATAATTCTCATAAGATGTAATGATCAATAATTACGGAACTTTAAAAAAAGTTCTTCAATTATTATAAACAGAAGCATTATTTAGGTTTTCAAGCCCCTTAACGCTTTAATAGCCCCTTTCTCATTCGGAACTTTTAATTCAAAGACGTACTTTTCCTTAACACCCAGGAGATTCATTAAGAAGACACAATTTATTACCCAATTATACACCTTATGCCATCCTTCTTCGAGAAATACTCTTTGAAAAGGTGCTAAAGTATCTTCCAAGATAATTTTTCTCCATTTAAACACCAATTCTTTCGTTTTGTGTAGACCTATTTCATTTCAATTTCCAAGGTGAAGTAACAAGCTGTGGTTTGGAAAAAAATGTAATCAACGCTTTTCATTAATCTTTGAGATAAGCGAACCACTATTTGAATATTTTTACATAAATTTGTGAAAAGATAGTATTCTTTTTTTAGGGGGTTAGAAAATTTAATTAAGAACGTAAGGAATATTGAGAAGAACAATTTGTTTGTTCTCAAAGTGCTTCTAGTAACAGCTTAAGTGTTTGGATAATGGGTTGTGGAGGGAAAACATATTTTAACACATTTTCCAGGGTGTTTACCTTTCTACACAATGTATTTAGATATGCATATTAGGGTCACACAATTTTTTGTAGAAATATTTATTTGGTATTATATGTTTAAAATTGGAACAGTCTTTAAAATGGTTTGCTTTAAAATTTTTTTTTGCATAATTAAGGGGTATAAAGAATCCTTATTATTAAATTATTTTCCTTAAATTATAATCTTAAAAATCTTTTTAATTAAATCATATTCCTTAAATTAAATTATTGTCATGATAAAGTAGAAAAACATGTATTCCGATCAAATAGTCCCTATAGAAAATCATAATGTTGGTAAATTATAGATGCTTTCTGATTTTTAATCCTTAATTTATCAGAATAAGCAGGTATGTGTGGAATTTTTAAAAGTAAACATTAAATCATTTTTATTCTTTAGTATATTCCCACAAGTGCTAAATATGCTTTCATTTGAGCAAAATTTTGGATTCGTTTGAATTTTAGTAGAAAAATTCTTGCATTATAATGCAACCAAAAGAATCGTATTAAGTTACATTAAGAATGGAAAGTAAGTAGCAAATGGAAGTAGTACTTTGAATGTTTCATAAGGTCGTAATGAGACTGCATATACAAACTTTCAGAAGAGGAAATTAGCGTTAATGGGTCACGTCTTGCCTAGCTTCTAGACGAATAAAAACAACCTTTCAAGGATTGACGACGGAGTTGTCTGATGGTAATACTTCTTGATTGGTTTTAGTTTACCTTTTTTTATATTCTGGGTAGATAATCCAGATTTACTACCTTATTTCGTTTTTAGGGATAAAATAAGAGTTTTGAGGAAATATTTATTAGTTTTTACCTTTAAAAGAATGAAGTATGTATTTGTATACCTATATTGTTCTTATTTCTTAAGGGAACTTATGAAAAATTTATATATTATTTCTCATATTACTATTCTCAGATAACTAAAATAACCAACTGTACATTTCAGCCATTAAAAACTCATTTTAAAATTTCTGTTGAAAGGAAATTTTGTAATGTAAATTTTATCGGATTAGAAATATAAGAAATGGCCAATACATTAATAAAGCTTTTGAATGCATATTTAAGTTATCGAAATTTAAAAAATATTTCCAGTTTCAAAGCTTATTATAAGAAGGTTTTATAATGGTACGTTAAATTTCATTGCAATTTCTCATTTAAGAAATATATTTTAAATCAATTTTTATTTTTATTTTTAATGTTTATTTAGATTATGTTATCTAAATACAAAAGATATTTTTAGCTTTCGCATCACCTTTTACTGTAGAGATTTACATAAATATGTCAATAAATCAAAGGTCTTGAATGAATTCTTTTTTAAATAACACCCTTCATTTCTTATAACGTTTTCCAGCAACAAACGCACAATGAAACTTCTTTATTCAAGACCACAACGCTCAATCTTCTCCATTTTATTACTTTTCATTCTCCCCTTATAACTTAGAAAATGCTTCTAACCTTCCCCGATTTTTCTTCACAAGTTACAACACGTAAAATAGAAAATCCACTGAACTTTGCTGATGCCAACACTGATTTACTAAAAAAAAATCATCATTAAAAAAATAGTGAAGTTTTGTTTTAGTTACCTATAAAACTGTCTGTTATCACACGAAAGTGACGGGGAATTGAGTGAAAACTATCTCCTATCCATCAGACGATTAAAAGATGAAGAGAGGGCCTGAACAGATGACGCTTTAGATAGCTGAGTATAAAATATTTTTTATGGGTCATCCTTTTTCAGTTATGGCCCATGTCATCGTAAATCTGTCGGAATGCCATCGCCTTTGCGCTTCGACAAGCTCGGCGATTTAAAAAACACCCATTATGTTGATGCGAGGTAGTTACAAGATTATTTTTTTTTCTTCGTTGTCAAGATGGCGGAGGATTTAATTCTTTTCATGGCTTAAATTGGTTTCTCAGACATGTCGGCACGTGGTAGCTGTTTTTTCTTTCAGAAGTTTCCTAGAGAGTTGGCAGTTTATACAAAATTTTAAAAATTGTTTTAATGTCCCCAGTTGACCCATTTTACAGCCCATTGAAGATTTATGCCCTTGCATTTACAGAAATGAGAAGATTAAAATAAATTAGATTGTTATGTTTAGGGAAAACTCTCGCCATTTTAATGGTTTAGTACGTTGTAAAATGTGTCAGCATCTCATATGCATCTGATTAAGAGTAGTTTGAAATACTCAATGTAAGATTGATATGTATTTTTTATGCCATCATAGATATTATAATCGTTGAGTCATACACTAAGAGAAATGACAGTTTTAAATTTGATTAAATCGATGTTTTCATCTTGGTAGGAAACTTTTGTTTCGAATATGACGATCCACTGCTTTAAATTTTGAAACACCAGACATACCCAGCTTCAAACAAACAATTCAGTATTCATCCCTCAAAGTATACTAATTTTTAATTTATCTTTGAAAATTGGGGCTATATACAAAGAAAATATTGGAACACTTTACTTCAATTTTTGGAATTTATCAAGGTTACACAATCTATGATATCACACCCAATTATAAAATCAGCTGACATTGCTTTATGGTCACAGTGACACTCGTTGCATTCCGATTTATGAGAATGCCATGCACGAACTCAAAATAAGCACATGGTGTTTTATAATAATAATAACTTTATTGACATACATAAATAGTTATAAAAAATAACATATTCATCACCAAGGGGACTATATCCCGTTCGGGTAACTGATAAATTAAGTTCAATATATACAATAAATAAAATTTATCAAGAAATTAAACGAATACACAAAAAAAACACTACATGAAGGAGTAAACACTATATTAGTGTTCTTGTCATTTATTCTATGTAATCCAAGTTTATTATGAAATTAAAAAGTTCACGTTTAAAAGTAGAATATTTGTCTATATTTTGAAGATAAAGAGGCAAAAGGTTATAGATTTTAGGTGCTAAGTAGTAAAAATGTTTCGGAAATATTTCTTTTGAAAAATGGGGTACTTATAAATTTCATTAGGTCTTCTTTGAGAGACATTCACTTTTAAATCACAAATTAATTTGTTTCGATGCAGAAAAAGTGCAAAACGGAAAAGGAAATCATTTTTTAAAGGTAGTAAGTTAAGATATCTAAAGTTACTGGCGTGTGAGTGACCACCGGATTTTAAAATTTGAAGCATTTATTTTGAATTGAAATTAGCGGTAGAAAATTGGATTTATAATCACCCCCCCAAATAATAATACCATAATTCAGTAATGAGTGGAACCAAAAACAATAAAGTATTTTAAAAAACGTTGTATCGATTTTATTTTTTAGATGATAAAACTTAATTAAAACAAAACGCAACCTATTACTTAATTCTTTTATATGAGTTTTCCATTTTAAGTTTGAATCAACATGAAGACCTAAATATTTAATGCTAGAAACCGACTGCAATAAATAGCATTGATAACACTAGTCGACAGTGGTTTCCTAACAACAACTAAATTAATATTTTTGTTACTAACTCATGTAGTTATTAACATATCTGCAAGTAAAAAAGTTCCACCACGTCCCATTTTTGCGTAACAAAAATTTTCGGTTTTTTACTTTTTTTCTTAATTTTTGCATTTTTTTCGTCATTTTTGTCCAATAGCAACCCTGCAATCCCATCCAATTAATTTATTTCTAGTATCCCAGTATGTAGACATTCTTTTAAAAGTGTGGCGATGTTTTTGTACTGCAGTTCATTTTGAAAATTGACTAGTTTTCAGTGTAAATTTTGCACATTTATGTACAATTCGTTTTGCTTAATTTGGGTACGGTTTAAATTACAATTCAACGGTAATATTTTACAGAAAAAGTGGGAAAAGGTTTTTCCCCTCTGATTTGGGTCCAAATAGGTGACTAAAATTAAATCTGGGCTCTTCACGTGTGTTGCAGAAGTTAGAATGTGGATCTTTTTAAGTGCGTAAGAGTGAACAGTAGTTCTATGCAAATTACTATCCCTATAGTATAGAGAGGACATTAAAATACCTTAGTTATTTAATATTAATGAAAAATACAGAAAAGACATTTAAAAAAGTATTTAAAAGGACTTTTTTCGCCATTAAGTGAAGGCAAACTAAAAGTCAGTATGAACCTCTGATTAAAAAAGAATTCACGACCCTGCTTATAAAGGAAAATTTAATAAAAACGCATTATCAGCTTGAAAATAGTTTTTAGGAGAGTGGTAAGATGGTTTTTAGAAAATAGGACCGATAAAAATGTTTTAATCCCAATAGAAGGTTCTCTTTAGTTTTACCAAGTCATAGAATGTTGAGCATCACCCAAAATTCATAAATATCAGCAAATTCATATACTCACAAAAATATCACTGTAGTCAATCATAAACAAGGATAAAGATTCCCTTAGGACAATTAATCAATACATAGGTCGCTGAGAAATAGCAATTTTAGGCTACAGCTCTTGGTTCATTGAAAGAGGAGATTTAACTCCACTTAAGAGACAAAAAGTGATAAAATTGCATCATAATTAATGAATGTTTAGTGATTTTTAGTTTTATATTCTCTGAAACATGTATATAATCTTAATTATGATAGTATTTTATGCTAAAATAATGAGATTAATTGTTAAAAATGAGTGTTTTCAACGCTTTTATCCGTTTCTTACAGTACTAGTGCCATATTTGTAACAAAAAAACTGTACGTGCTGCAGCTTTTTCACAACTATTTCTGAATTCTACACCCTGAAATTAGTCGGAAATACCTAATCTCATTTTTGTTAGGGAAAAAAGTTTAAATTTGTCGACTAGTGTAATTTAAGGTATGTATGATGTTGAATGAAATTTAATATTAAGATCAAGATCGGTTTGCCTTAGACTAAAATAAATATACTTGGTTTTGTTAAGGTTTAAATTTAGAACATTGGCTGAAAACCACACCCCTAATTCTAGTAAATCAGATTGAATTTGCCGTTCAAGTTCATCAATATCACAGCATGAATATACAAGCACAGAGTCATCAGCATATGTAAGCATTTTTCCAAATAACTGTAATTTACATAGGTCATTAATAAAAATATTAAATAATAAATGACCCAATATAGAACCTTGAGGAACTCCACGATTAGATAGAATATATTCACTGAAAATATTTTGAATTTTTACGCATTGTTCTCGGTTTGATAGATAAGACTTAAACCAATGTAAAACATTACCTCGAAAACCAACTATTTCCAACTTTTGTGTTAAAACAGCATGATTAACATTATAAAAGGCTTTAGAAATATCAAGAAATATAGCCCCATTTTTTCATTATCGTCTATGATTGACAGATAAAGAAGGAAAAACTTAAAAAGAAAGTGAATTACTTACAAAAATTAGTTAGAAAGGATTTGATTTTCAGAACCAAAACGAGGACGATGGGAAGTTGAGAATATGTACGAGTTCAAAATTAAGCTTCAACAGTTCCGTTTCAATGAAATATTGGATACATCCGTTGACGCCTAACTTTTTTTTCTGTAGTCTAAACTAAACCATAAGATACCAGATCAAGCTACCGATTTAAACGCAGAAAGCGTCCTCTATTATTTAAAAAATGAACTCTACGTTTCCATTGCAAATTTCGATTTTCCATGGTCTACATTACAAAAATACCAAAGATTGAAAACTGTCTACTAGAACCAATGTGCTGCCTATATTCAAACAGGGTAACTTAAACTTATTTTACATAACCACTCTATATTTAACCCAAGAAATCATTTTATATAATAAAGATTAATTAAAATAATTGCATATTTTAACATTTAATATTTTGACGAAACCAAAACATTCATTTACTATTATTTAACTAAATTTCCAAGAATTCTTGTTAAATTTTTCTGAAAGTGAAACTGGTTTAATTTAATAGAGATTGTTCTTAGAAATAAAAGTATTTTTATCTAATTTTTATATCGTCCTTAAATAATAATCTGAAATCGTTTCCAAGTATTTTATTAATTCTAAGATTATGAATTAACTATGCAAAAGCATAGTTGATGAAATTTCCTCATTTTCAGGAACATAAATATAATTCAACACCATCCACTAATTACATTTATTTTTTTTCTACCCATAATTCTGATTACCATCTGTAATTCTTTTACTAACAAAAGAAATATTAACGCCTAGTTGTCAAAAGAAACAACAGTACGAGGGGCAGACAGAAAACTCGATTATTTCAATTAACTTGGCAACAACTAAATTGATGGACCCAGTAAAAACCAGACAAAAAAAAAGAATCGGACTCGTTAATGAGACAAGTTCCGTCACGTATTTTTTCGGACCCGTTACAGTGAAAACGAAAATCTGGCATCACTTTTTGAAGTCAAACTCAGAGTGCAAAGGCACTCTGACTGAGTTTGCCTTCATTTTACTAAAAGCAGCACCAATTGCGTTTGCTCTCCAAAGCCAAACTCAGCGGGAAAAAGTAGAAACTCCGAAGCGGACTGAATTTAATAAACGAAAGGCATTACCACCATGTTGTTTTTCTTATAGTTTTAATGCACTGCTCTCTTAAATTATTCAAATCCCTCCCGAGTTAGGAGCAGGATATGTTCTAAAAACAAATAGAGACGAATGCTAATTAGATAAACAACAAGGATGGTGTTATTAGGTTATTTGCTTTTTTTCTTCAAATCATTTGGTTTTAGATGTAACATTTTAGTGGAGTAATGGTGAATTGAGATGAAATGAAATGATTCAGAAATGCAGGGAGGATTTTCCCATAAGATGGATGGCGGTTATTGAAAATTCTCTTTTCTTCCCTTTTCATAACTTCGGTGGGAGTAAAAGCTTTCAAGTGTTGAGAAAGAAAGCAGGCGTGGAGTTTCACCAAAAAGTTTCATTATGATAAGACAGATGTTTCGTTTTTTCCCATCTCCAAACCTAAAAAGAACGTATTTTTGTTACTGCTTTCATCTTTCGAGAAATATCTATCTTGGAAAAGAGATTTAAACGTAATTTATCAAACCTTTAGATATTTATTCTTCAATCCGTTAAATGAATGTGTAGTTAAATTAATTTTTTAGCATATTGGTTCCTTTCAGAAGTTTTCTAAAGTTATTTTCAGTTTTTATCTTAAGTTTATTGCATCATAATTGATTGTGTATATCACCTAAGAGAATATTCATACTATTTCATTTTTCACTTAATATTTTTCCTGCTTAGAATTCTATAAAAACATCTCCATTGTTTGCTATTTATAACATAGAAAGTAGTACTTCACATTGTAACTTGTATTTAAAAAAAAGCTCTATTAAAAATTTTATGGGTAAAAAAATGAGGAAGCCAACATAAAACCCTTAAAAGTCTTAAGTCATATATCAACAGTTCAAATTTCCAATGTTTTTTTCTTCAAATATTGTATTAATTTATTTTATCTTTTTTCGTTGGGGAAAATATATTTTCTATATTTTAAGTTTCTTAAGGAGAAAATTTTTCTTTCACAAAATACTTTTCAGTTAACATTTTAACAAAAGAACATAGGAATTTTGGATGTTTAGTTAATGAAAACCAGTTTACACTAAAAATTTTCTTAATTATGATTATAATATTTGTTAAGTTTTTGTATAATTAAGTTTTAGGCGAATTATGTAATGATTTTTTTTGAAAATAATGCACATGCACAACTCTATACATTAAAATACTTTATATGTTTCAAACTAAAATAAAGTATAACCGTTCTTATTCTTATCTAGAAACCAAAAAGCTACGCTAAGTCACTTTTGGCAAAATTTTAAATGATGTAGAAAGGTAACGAATTTTCACAAAGGTAAATCAAAATAAACTTCATATTAAAATGACATTGTTAATAAGATCCTTCATATTTGGATTAACCTTGTTTGAAGTAGTTAAGCGAGATGTGTTTACGATATTAAATGAGGTATTCTCACGTTTGAGATTAAATTAGTTTCTAACTGTTAAAAGAAACCTGTAATAACTAGGTTTTATATATAGATTTTAAATCATAAAAACTACAATCTAGCATGAAAAACCGTGTCAAGCCACAGTGGCGTAGCTACGGGGGGGCGGGGGGGCGGTCCGCCCCGGGTGTCACCCCGAAGGGGTTGACACCCAAACTAGTGAACTTGGCATTTTTTTCAAGTTGTATGCCTTCCTTGAAAGAAATTTTTGAATTCATTCTACCAATGAAATAAATTAGGGTTTAGCAAATCGGTTGTCACCCTCAAACTATTTGGGAGAGTGATACCGAAGTCTTCGAATTTTGCCCTAAGTTGGTAAATATGCCTTCCTTTTGAACAAAAAAACTTATCATCCTGGAAAATACTCATTTGGCTGGCTACCTAAGAGGGGTGACACCCACCCCAGCTTGAAATTTCGAACGTACTTTTAAATGTAAACGTATGAAATATAAGTGTAAGAATTGATTTAAATAATTAACAGTTTTTAGGGGTATGAACTGGGGTGTCACCCATCAAGCTTTATTTAGATGATACAAATTTTCTCGATCACACATAAATGTTTTTATTGAGCGAAAAAACCATTAAATAAATAAATAATCATTAAATGAGTTATCAACCCATTTGGAGAGGGTGTCACCCCTTTGGCTAGGGGGTCCAAGTAGTTCAAAAAAGCAAATTCAACTAAAAACTACTATGAGATATAAACCCTTCAACCCGGGTGTCACCCATTCAGCTAGCTGGGAGGTGTCATTCAAATTCAAACTCTAGTTTAAATAGTTTTAAAAACCAAGGCATCAGATATTTATTTAAGTCTTAAATGAGTAAATTTTAAATCCACATTTTACCTCAGGAAAAATCTGAATACCCCAACTGTTTCATCTTCTGGTTTCGCTAGTCATCGTTTGAAAATTTTTCACACACAAGAAGGGTTTTATCAGGGGTGTCACCCAGTGTCACAAATATCCAAACATAAGTTTGTACACTATATTTAAAGATCACATTTAAAAAAATTTTCTAGGGGAAGGCCCCCAGACCCCCCCTCCTTTGATTACTTGGAACTCTATTAAATGCAATTTTTTATATTAAATTCCGCAAAATGCTAATTTTGGCTAGATTGAGCCTATTAAAAATGCTTTAGGAATAATATTTTAGGCCCCTCTCGATAGAAATTTCCCTATACGCCAATGGATTGAATTATCCGAATATGTTGACCAAGGGCGTATAAAAGGGGGGAACCCGAAATTCGAACTACTTTGTATACAAAAATAAATTAAAATCCTTTTTTAGGGTCAAATTTCCTGGGAGAGGACCCCACACCCTCTTTTTTACTTGGAACTTAGGTTAAAATGCAAATCCCACCTAAAAATGTGTGTCCGAAATTCGAGCTAAAGGCCTCAAAACTAGTTAAAAATTTGATTTTTGAGTCCATTTTTCTAAAATTTTATGGGGGACAACCCCCAGACCCCCCTTTGGTAGTTCGAACTTTATTATACACAGCTTTCCCTATGATTAGAACTTCATGACGATAATTCCGTCTAAAATGTATTAATAAGCTACATTAAACCTATTAAATATGTAAGAGATGCTGAGGAATAATTTTGGGCCCTTCCTGAAATAAATTTCTATATACGGTTTGGACTGAAGAATAACTTACATCAAAACTCGTTGTTGCAAAGTTTGGAAATTAAAGGCAATGGTAAATTAAAACCTTCAATTTTGAAATTTTTATATGATAAATTAAATGCCATAAATATAAAATAAGGTTCCACCTGAGACCCTCAGTTCTAGACTGGTGTCCCAAATTTTATTTTTTGTAACCGAATCCCAAAAGGGGGTGACACCGAGAGCTTCCGCCCCGGGTGACACCCAGGCTAGCTACGCCACTGCCAAGCCATCCATTCCTATCTTTGGAACCAGAAAGGCCTTAAATCAAAATCATCCAGAACATCTATCAAAACCCACAAGTTTTATGACCATGAAGCGAAAAATATCACCTCCTTCACTAAACTAAAAAAATGACTTGGAAAAAGATTTTGCTCGACCTTGAAGATTCGGAAAGTGATCTTTCCTAAAGATATTAATGTCATTGGTTCGATGTGTAAGTCTATATAATGATTTTCTGATTGCTAGAAAAAATCTAGAAGAAGAATCGATGTCATTTCGTAGTGTGGCACCAATCTATCACGTTCTTTGATCTGTGATTTGAGAAAATCGATTTTCCAGCGATACAATTCATCTTTTATGTTGTCTAAAGTAAAGCGAATACTTTTTTATGTAAGTCCTGTTGATGGGGAATTGAATAATGTAACGAATAGTCTTTATGAAAGAGACGCCAGTGAGAAAATATAACTGTTTTTCAGTTTAAGGTACTTGCAAAATATTTTTTTTCTCTGTCAAGAAAGCTCATTCAAGTATTTTTGAATGAAACAATAAGATAATGAAAACTATCAGCTAATTTATCAGCAACTTTTTTAAATTTTTTTTGACACAGGTCACGGCTGACTGGATACTATACAGGCTATCCAAGATTCGGAAATCTTCAAAGCGATAGGTGGCAGTCGCTATCTTCTGGAAAAGCACTAAATCTGCAATACGATGGTATACTAAGTTATAGGCAGGGTTTGGGATGTAAAACTTGTAAAAAGTATCCCCTACTTCAAGAAATTATTAGCCGTGAAAATTAGGCCGTAGCCGTGATTAGCCGTGCTCAGGTCAACACTTTTAGGTAATGCGTAACATAAATTAGATAACATTTAATAAAATAAATCTTTTTCTTTTGTGTGCAGCCCCGAAACCCAACCTCTTTACGTTTAAGACAGTTATCTCTAAATCCATTTTGTTATCCCAAAATGGAGGTAAAAATTTAATAAAACGAAAACCCTCCTTTGTATGTTTATCCTTTTACAATGTGAAAAGATTTATATTATTCCAAATTTAAAGCAATAGTAATTGTTACAGAAAAAGAAAATTTGAGGATTTCTTATTGAATCAAATAAAATTTAATTACAACAACAAAACACATAAGAATACAAAAAACCACAAATTTAATAAAGAATAATAAAAAAACGTGATCATAATATCTATCCCAAAGGAGCAACTTATCGTCCATGTGTGTGGGTAATCGAAATAAAGTACACTTATAAATACGTTATATTCAAAACAATGGACAAACAATGTTGAAATTTCAATTAAAATGTTGCATTGACAAGGTGCTAATGAATTCTAGTGATTAAAAATTAATAACACGAGCTCACCATAAAAGATTTCCCAAAACTAGTCATTTTATCATGACTATAATGTATTTCTTTTATGCGGGTGGTAATAATTTGTATTTTTTTTCTTAAATTGGAAAGCCCTAAAATAAACTACTTTGAAGGATATGCAAATAAAAATGTCTGGCGAGGAGAGATTGGGTAATCCTCTGTCTACCGGAGTAACCAAATTATTTTCCGTGAAATGACAGGTATTTTCCTTACGAAGAATATGTGAGGTAAAATTAATTTCTTCCATACTTTACTTAAGGTTTGAAATTTCTTATTCGTAAGTAAAATAACTATCTAAATTATAAAGCCTCCAAATAAATTTGGATGAAAATCTAAAATCAATATAAGTAAGTTCTTTTGTAATTTGATAAAACAAAACGTATTGTGCATACAGAAGAAGTGAGCATAATTTTAAAACGTAGAATGGTTCGGAATAGGAAAAACATCACTCACTTAAAATCTTGATTTTAAAATTAATCAAATTTAAAACAGGAAAAATAACCCTTTGAATAGATTAACCTTCTTTATGAAAACCTTTTTTTATTTTACATCTATGGTTCTATGCTTCGTCAGCCAAATTTTTTAAAACAGTTCTTATGTTAAAAACCTTTATACTCGTAGTATGCTCTTTAGTCTACAGTTTATCATCAAATTATTCAGATATATACAAGTACAAAAAAAATATTATTATATTTATTTTCATAACTAATTAGTAAAATCTTTTTCTAACGTGTAAAATATTTTGGCTTTAATTTTTTGAATAAAAAACTTACGAAACAGCGTCTCTCTAAAAAAGTAGATAGGATATGGATAAAAATGTTAACAGTTATAGTGTTTGATAAACATAAATTTAAGTACTTTTATATGTTTATTTATATTCTATGGAATGCATATAAACTCTTAGTTGTATGTATACCAATGTTTGAATTCATTCCGTATGAATACATTTAAAATGTTTTTTAACTATCTCTATTTACCTACTTAAACCTTTTTTTCAATCTTTATGAACTAAAGGGAATCATTAGTTTTATTTAAATAACTTTTTTATCTCTTAATAGAATAATTTTTATTTGAGCATAGCTCTTCTAAAATTGAACTTAGATATTCATCAACTTTAAAATTTAATTATTTAACATTCCTAATGGGCATCAGACTTTCCTCTTCCAAAACATCTAATTTTATTGGGGCATTAACAACGCATTAAATTTATATCTGAGCTGAGAGATAGAGTTAATTATAAGCTTAATCACTGAAAATTATTATAGAGTTGAAATATCGGTAATCTCTACTGGAAAACGAGGTGCACTAAAAATTTAGGAGCTTATAAATCGACCTTCGGTCTTAGTTGCATTATCTAATTGGCCATTTTAATTACATTCATGGTCATTTTGTATCCAATCATCATATAAAGGTTGTTGGAACCCAAAATCACATCTTAAGTATCGTAATAGAGTACTTAGAATCCAGATGTATTTTCAATACATATTAAGACTGCCTCAGTGCACCAATATCCAATATTATTCATGCTCTAGGTTAAGATTGATAAGATTTCAATGCATATCAAACTTAGGGTGTAAAATCTGAAATACTTTGAAATTTTATTTAAAACTATCTTAGATAGTATTGTATCAATAATAATAATCGCATAAGTGTGAAAAAATAGAGGAATGGAGGTTAGTTATTTTAAAAATTATTTTCTTATTTTATTTATCAAAATTATTTTGTGGATAGTTTAATACCAACCAAATTAGTTGATTTAAATTTGTTTACAGACAATGGTTTTATTTTGCTCACTGTTTGGAATAAATTAAAATATTTTAGCTATTCACTTTATATCTAAAACCAAGCTTTTGTCTAATAGTACTTATGCTGTGAAAACTCTGAATCATGTTAATAATACTGATTTTAAAAAATTACAAATTTAAAATACCTAACACCATTACTAATCTGAAATTTAATCGTTATCTATTCTATTAATATATGAACTTACACAAATATACATTCGCATAACATGTAGTCTTATGATTATTACAGGAAGTATAGAATAGGGATGCATCCTAGCTTATCAAGTTTATGCAACTACATATGCATAAGGTGTGGTGAAGGCAATGCACATGAGGCGCATTTAAAATAATGGCGCTATATAATGAGAATCATTTTAAACCGTTACAGTACAATAAACTTAACTATTATGCAAATATATAACTCTCTCCTTATCATTATTACCTCAGCTTATAGATTAAATGTTTAAAAGAGGAGCAATGAGGGAAATGTGAGATTTTGGGTACGGGTCAACAATCCTTAGCATGCAATTTTAACAATTACAATGCTGTTTCCATTATAATTTATAAATAATTGCAATGGTTTCACCTTAAAATTTGTGACAAAACAGTGCACCTTCTGAGGGAAATAAAAATATTCCGTTAGTTTTTCTCCGTTAGTTGGAATAAGAGACGAGAAACATTTTAAACAGATAACAGCAGAAAAACATGCAACACCTAATTTGGTTTGAAATCACTCGATAAAATGTTGACTCAACGAATTAACACTCACGGGTTATTAATCTACATTTGTTTGATCTGCTGATACGTTAATGTATAACAAACAAATATATGTTTATTGGATATCTTAGCATTCACTAAATAATTCCTTTAATCAAAGGGAGTCTGTACCTTCTACACTGTTGTTTTCTGGCAGCAAAAGTTGCCAGAAAAAATCTGTAGGTTGAAAAATCCTGTAAACAGAAAAAAGCTGTAACCTACAGGTAAATGCTGTAAAAAGGAACTTTCTGTCAAGTGGGCTACAGATTTTTCTGTTGCCTCTCAGTAATTTTCTGCTTGTGCGCATGCACTTATTTTAGTAGAGTTTTTTTAATTTTAATTAATTGATATCCGGGAATAGAACCCGCGACCTACCGCATGCTAAGCACGCACGCTACCACTGAACCAAAGAAGATTCAGTATAACGTTGCCAATAGCTGTATTGCTTTTCAATGCAGTAAGTTTCTGTTTAAGTACAGATAAGCTAAAAAACTAGGTAAAAGCTGTTATTTTACATAAAATAAATAGATGTGCGGTGGGAATGTTACATGACAGAATATCTCTGTAAACATAAAGTCACTGTTATTGAAATTTCTGTTTTTCTACAATTTTTTTTTACAGTGTACATGGTGTCCCACGAAAAGTGGGCTAACCCCTTTAACTTTTGAACCCATACAGATATAGTCATGAAAGTTGAGTCTAGGTATAGTAAAGTGACCATGCCTTATCCGATGAGACAACTTTCAACGCCCTCTAGCGGAAAATTTAGGAGTAACAATATTTATTTTAAAAACTATTTGAGGTATGTGAAAAAAGTCAAGACTAACGGCCGTATTCACCGGTAACCTGACCGGCGGTCAGGTCAGGAAACCTTGGTTACAGCCTCTGATTGGTGGAAAAATAATTCCATATTTTCCTTCCACACTGTAAAAAAAACTGTAGAAAAACAGAAATTTCAATAACAGTGACTTTATGTTTACAGAGGTATTCTGTCATGTAACATTCCCACCGCACTTCTATTTATTTTATGTAAAATAACAGCTTTTACCTAGTTTTTTAGCTTATCTGTACTTAAACAGAAACTTACTGCATTGAAAACCAATACAGCTATTGGCAACGGTATACTGAATCTTCTTTGGTTCAGTGGATAGCGTGCGTGCTTAGCATGCGGTAGGTCGCGGGTTCTATTCCTGGATATCAATTAATTAAAATTAAAAAAACTCTACTAAAATAAGTGCATGCGCACAAGCAGAAAATTACTGAGAGGCAACAGAAAATCTGAAACAGAAATGACAGAAAGTTCCTTTTTACAGCATTTACCTGTAGGTTACAGCTTTTTTCTGTTTACAGGATTTTTCAACCTACAGATTTTTTCTGGCAACTTTTGCTGCCAGAAATTTTCTGTTTTTTTGCAGGATTATTTTTTACAGTGCACCAATAAGAGGCTGTAACCATGGTTTCCTGACCAGACCGCCGGTCAGGTTACCGGTGAATACGGCCGTAAGTTGAAGGGCAGCATCGATCTAGTAGGAAAAGACACCTTAAGCAGAAAAATATCTTGAATAAAACCCATAAAACGCACTCTCAATTAGGTTGAATTTAGTAGATTTTAAGTCATAAAAAGCTCTTCATGAGGCAAAAATGAGAAATTTTCAATTTAATGAACTAAGAATACTTTTAGTCATTTACTGAAGTCATAAAAATGAAACTTTCTCATTTTCGCCTTGTGAGGAGCGTACGACGTACGTAGTTAAACGCTCCTAACGTAATAACTACGTAAATTCAACCTATTTGAGCGTGCGTTTTAGAGGTTTTAATCAGGATATTTTTCTGCTTAAGGTGTCTTTTCCTTCTGAATCGATGCTGCCCTTCAACTTAGTCGTTGACTTTTTTCACATACCTCAAATAGTTTTTAAAATAAAAATTATAACTCCTAAATTTTCCACTAGAGGGGGTTGAAAGTTGTCTCATCGTATAGGGCATGGTCACTTCACTATACCTAGACTCAAATTTTATGACTATATCTGTATGGGTTCAAAAGTTATAGGGGTTGGACCACTTTTCGTGGGACACCCTGTAACCAATAATGTTAAATTTACAAATTTTAAGTACCTTTTTCTCAAAAACTATTGGACATCAAAGCCTCAAATTTTTTATATGCAATCTTTATCAATATAATGTTTAGATATTTTTTAATAAAGAGTGAGCTTCACTTAAAAATTCTGAAAAAAAAACCGTTACTTTTGTCTACGAAAACTTCTCCAAAACATTTTTACTGAAAACATTGAAAAAATCTCACGTCAAATGTTATAATTACATGTAAAGAACATATGGTGCAAATATGAGCTCAATACATACAGTAAATGCTGATAAAAAGGTACACGCAATTTTAAAAAGTTCATTTTCACAAAGACACATTTTAATCTTAAAATCTTCCTTGATGATACATACTCATTTAAAAACAAATTCAATACACTTCTACTTTGAATTTCAGCATAAATGAGGCATAGTTGTAAAGGTCATGAAATGTTGAATTTGAAACACTCAAAATCTCAAAAAAATCAAGTTTTTGAACGTATCAAAGGTACCGACTCCTTTAATCAAAATTCACCTAAGGTTCAAAACTTCTTTAGTTTCTACGGTTCATGTTTCATTCATAAATGCATTCTTTGATCTGGAGTTTAGTTGCTTAGAGAATCCGTAGGAATAAAGCTTCTTCACAGCAATCCTCTTAGGGATAACAAATAAGGAATTAAGTCCCGGGAAACCAAACTAAATTAAAGGAAGCACTTGAGGGGATATCTTAAAACCCCTTATTATAGTCTACTTTCAGGATAACCATCGCTCTTTTTCATTCAGAAAAATAATAACTAGGTATGTAAAGTATTAATTTATGTTTTGGTTTTTATTTATACATCGAAATCACAATAGTTGTGAGATCTCTTGAACTTAAAAGTTTAAATGGTACATACGTATTATCCCGTCGACCGTTCAGTGGCCGTCTAATTCAGCGGTACATCAATAGTAGAGTCAATGGGATTTGATAACGTTTTTGATTAAGCGTTACGGTTGACGGTATAATACGTAAGAACCGTTTTTAAATAAACCACATAGTATAGAGCTTACAGAGATTCCAAAAGGCAGTTTTCCACTTTAGGTACTTAATTTAATTCCTGCTCCCCTATTATAACTAATTTTACTGGCAGCCAATCAGAGAAGGCGAACGTGATCCCTGATTGGATATGGAACTTCTATCAAGCGACATTTAAATTTCATCGGTGTTGTTGTTTTTTTCCTCCAGTTCCGATTTGGATTTGAGTGACAGCTTCAGTGGGCGAATGACAGAATTATCAGGAATGACGTGATATTAAAGGAGGCGGGTCCGTTTGGCCGGAAGTTTGTCTATGGGAAAAGCCCTGTTTAAAATGTTGCCATCAGCGTCTATGGAGATGAATCCTCTGTTAAACTCTATACTATGTGAAATAAACGTCACGTTTATTTAGTGCCTTTATTTACCTTTACGTGCCACCTTTATTTACATTTAGTACAAGTGCGTGGAAAATAGTAAATATATGAATGCAAAGACGCTTCAATACTATCTGTGCCAATTCCAAAATTTATTTAGAACCTTTCCAGTCAGATGGAAGTATCTCAAAAAACCTCATCATTCCTCTTGTATCTAAAGGCTCATTCAGACTTTTTCCTTTTGATATTCATTTTAGAGGAATCACCGAATGTGAAAAGTGTGAATTGGCGTTTCTCTCTTTACTCCTTCAGTTTTTTATGCAAACTAGCGATTCACATGGGTGAATCTCTCGGGATAAACAACGAAAGTGAGTTAGTGCGAATGAGCCTTAACGCTTTTTCCCGTGACGGAGAAGCTATGATTCATCTATAGAATATGGGGTATGTGTGATTTGATTTACGTAACTGGAATTGAATCGTCAGTTTGAAGAAGGGAATAAGTCCAAAAAATGACAAATTGACTTTTTGTGCTCAAAATGATCTCCAAGCTTTGTTCTACACATGGGTGAAAAGAGGGTAAAGATAACTAACCCCTATAGGGAGATATCGCCCCTTGAAGTTGTGAAATCGATGTCCATTCATTGTATTTTTTAAGTTAATTTGGAATGGAAAGTTAATTTGTATTTCTTTTCGAATTCTTTGTGCTGTAAACTAAGTTAAAATAAAATTTTCTTTTAATTTTAATGGTTTTTTTATGCAGGGAATGTATTATTCCATTTATATTCACTCACTCCATTGATACTGCTTTCATAACTCAGTTTCACTATAATTTTGAATTATATTTGTATTATTCTTTTTATTTCACCCTTTTGTGGTGTAAACTATGGAGAAATATAATTTAAATGTGAATTTAAGGGTTTTTAAAGGTTTTTTCATCAGAAAAATTTCATAAGGTCCATCAATAAGTTCATCAATAAAGGTCAATCAAATTTCATAAGGTCCAGAAGGGAATAAGTCCATCAATTTATTTTGACTGTAAAATATTTTTGAATATACTTATATTTGTTTTGATAATTGCTTTGTTTTCTAAATAGAGTTCTGAATTTCCAGTAAAAATTTGGTGGTTATACAATGAAAATTCCATTACTTATAGTTTTTTTCGATTTTCTCAAAACTTGGTTTTTGGACTTATTCCCTTCTTCCAACTGACGATTCAATTATAAATAGTCGAAACAAAAATATTATTTATTATATGTATTTACAAACCATGATTGTTAGTTACTTTTTGATCACTTTTAACATTTGGAGTTCAATGAGATTAATCCAATCTTTTTTCCTTTGTTTCCTTCTAATTTTCTTTCCATTTCATGTCATCTCTTTAACCTTCTCACGTTTGCCTTCTTCTCAAAAAAACATGCGTACCAATAAAACGGAAGAATCCTATCTTCAAGGTTTAAACCATCTACTCCACAATCTTCCTTTCAATGTCGCCACCACCGATCCCAAGAGAGATCCAAAGATCCGACCCTCAAACTCCCCTATCGATTTCATCCGAAGAAGGAGAAACCAGAAACTAATTTTTAGGAACACGATTCCCACAATACTCAGAGAAGGAAAGAATTGAAAAAGCAAAATATCCCTACATGAGATATTTCGTCAATCGGCCCAGGGATAAAGGGGGAAACCGACAGCCTTGCATATCAAACCACTTCCTGCTCCGCTGGCCCCCATTCTCATCATTTCGTAAAGTGTGTCGTTTCCAGCGCTTCGATCGCGTGATGATTTATGAAGGATGTGGGGATCTTCCAGCGGCTTTCTCAATGAATCGATGCGTCTAGAAGAGTTAAGATTGTTAAAGTGGTTGTGGTTGTCCAGAAAGGAGCATTTTGAAGTTTCTTGGGATTGTTGAAGGGGATATTTATAGCCAGATGAATGAATGAATGGATGGATGGATGATGATAATTACTGTGAAGACATTCACTGAAGTGGATTTGATTCAGTGAAAGGTACATTGAACTCGAGCGTTTTGATTCTTTTTAACGCGTATAATAAAGAATGACTAGCATTTAAATAATATTCATACCCTTTCAATGACTATCAATAGAAAGTACATTCACATTTCTACGTTATAACTTTGAAAGATGAATATTATTTTAAAAGAATTTTTCTGGTTGTCTTGTCCAAAAAGTATTTTTAAATTATTTTTAGAAATTCAAATGCATTTGTAAAGCTGTCTAAAAATATATTAATTTAATTTAATTTTTCTTCATAGGTTATAGGTATTTTTGAAACTGGATGAGAATAACGTCTTCTCCTCTGAAAAATTACTGAAAATATTTTGCTTTTTGAATTGGAAATGAAATGCGCATGAAATTAAGTCAAGCATTTTTCTACATTTCTCAATTAAAGAAGCTTAAAAAAACCGCTCAAATAAGAAACACGCTGCTTGATTAATTAGGGATAATTTAAATAGAAGTAAATACTCTATTACTATATATACTATCGCGTTTTAGTTTTATTTTTTAATGGAAGGTAATGAGCATAAAAACTATTAACCAGACAGGTAAAAAATATCTTGTTAATCTTTCTTGAAAGCATTTGATTGAATGAATGGAATTTCCTTAGAATTATTTTCCTTCCGGGTATTTCCAGAAGTATTTATTCATTCATGTTTCCTTTATATTATATATTTTTTAATCTTTTATAGGTAAATACTTGAACTGATTGATCTATTGATCGTTATTTTATGTACTCAATTCAGATAAAATTACTTTTTATCCATATATTTAAAAAAATAATGCCCTGAAACATAAGCTTGACATTTCTGTTATCTCATAATTAACGCATCCAATACTCAATAAATGAGAAAAGCACGGCACTCTCTACTCTAATAACTTCTATAATATATTCTAGACATTCAAAGAAGTACTTCACTTCATCTTCTCCAAGTTCCTTTTGCAAATTACATCACGATGTTCCGTCAGAAGTTGATCATGTTAATTTTCACGTGATATTCACACGAGAGGAAGTAATTACTGTCTCATCACCTAACAGATGAAGTGGATGAAAAAAGTTTTTCTACAACAGCTTTTGGTTAATGATATCGTTTTGCAAACTGCTGTTTTCCTACTAGGCCGTGAGAAATCTGTGAAGGTTGTACCTTGAAAAATATCAGTAAGGAACCTGTAATATTTTTCGCAATATGGAGTTAGTTTTATTCGAAAATTACAGTCATGGCCTGTTTCAATCAACTAAGCATTTATTTTATTTTTCCTGATATATTCTAGAAAAGTGTATATCAGGAAAGTCCTTATATGGTTAGTGATGGTAATTATGAAAACTCAGACATATATCTGGCATCCTAATTTTCTATCAAACTCAGTTTCTCCTCAAAACGTTTTCTAAAGTAACAAAACGGAAACTGAAAGTAAGAATGATTCTTTAGTACTAACTAAATCCACTCGGTTCTCTGAGGATCAGTTAATTATTTTCTCGTTTCTCTTTAGTACTGACTAAATCTACTAGGTTCTATAAGGGTCAATTAATTATTTTCTTATTTCGCAAATAGTTTTTCAGGTCAGCTTTCTTAATCTTAACTTTACCGGTAGAACGCTTTGAAAGCGCTTTTCAAACAAGCTTTTATACCCTCAGTCATTCTTATGTTTGAAGATACGAAGCATTATTGAATAAAGGAATACTCTGAATAATTATAAGGATTTTACAAAAAATATATACGCAACTAGTATTGATCCCTATAATAATCAATATTCATACATTAATTATCAATTTGAATTCAATTTATTTTAGCATATTCAAATAATTAAAACAAAAATAATTATAATACTAAAAATACTAAAAATGTATTATAAATTCATTACTTTTTAAGATTGCACTGGTAAATAAATCCAAGGCACTCAAGTACTGAAGACTACAAATACTTCAATTTAAATATTCAGTTACATAAACGCCCTTCTACATGTCTGAAGTTGTTAAGATTCTTAATGGATGACAAAACAGCTGTTTCAATCGACGTAAAGCGAACAAGTTATATGTTTAGAAAGAAATAAGGTATTAAATTTCGCATGAAATATATTCCGATCAGTTTCTTTGATCTTGTAATTAAATTATTCAAAAAAGGAAGAACCGAAATGTCTAAGGTTAAAAATTTGGGAAAAGATTGAAAACATATTTTTCGAAATATTTTGTTTCTTAAATGCTATTTATTTCATTCAATGTAAGCAGATTCACCCAAGAAAAGTTTATGAGCCGTGACGACTTTTAAACCCTTTATATTCAAAGAATTTCAATATTTCGAATTCTTAATTTTTCAGGTTTCTAAACTGTAGTTATTCTAGCCTCTTTATACTAAACAAGCGTGAAACGACATGAATATTTGAGTATGAACATAAGAGAGTAAAAATAAAACAAATTTAACCTTTCCTTAAGTTTATAAATGTATTAAAATATTATTTGAGGTAAAATAAAAATTTCATTGAGTTATTGCAAGATGAATTTAGGTCTGTTATACACGTCAATAAAAATATACAACATCTATTTTTTAAAGTTAAAATAACTTTCAAAAATATGTCATAAATATTTTTACTGACAGTAATTAGTAAAAATTTTTATGGAAAATATTTATTAAATTCTGAACTATTAAATCTACCTAGAAATCTAGCTAGTTGAGATACTTTAGTTCCCTATCAATAAGTTAATCAATTTATTAATGAAAATTTAAAAGTACTAAGTATTTCAGAAAGATAGGAGGGATGTTTTATTCTTAATACACAGGAGATTTATCAATTAAAATGTTTTAAGTGTACCTACTTATAAAGTATTTAAATGTATAGAAGCATAAACTCAAAAATTTATAATACAGACTTTCAGCTTAAAATGTTATAAATAATTTTTGTGATTTTTAAACAAATGAAATTTTTAGTTTAATTAAATTCCATCAAATATTTCATTTAGTTTCGAAAGTGTTTTAATTGAATCGAACATATAGAAGATAAAACTGTTTAAATCAAGACAACACTAAATTGGAACTAAAATTTCAAAACTACACTGGATAGAAAAGAAAGCAAACGGTAAAAAGTTTCCAATTACTTATATTTAATCACGGTTGACATACCTAAACCAAACAAAATTTCGAGTTACTATATAATAGTGTGGTACTTCTGAATCAAATAAATTGTTGATCTAAAGTATCTCAACCAAAAATCTGTCTCATCTTCCGTTCAACCAACAAAACCAGATGATAAGTAAGTGCTCTATTCCAATTCAAATACCATTATCTCCCCCAACCAATCAACAATTAACTGATTCATCCCTTCTCCATTTCCTCCCCGCTGGAGCTCTTCTCTCTCATCATGGACTCGGCTGGAACAATTATCCCTTCCCCAAAATCCGTGCCAAATAATACAGAAGAAAACCATAAATCAACCAGTGTCATTCACCGAACCCACTGTGTCGCGAAAACTAATGAAAGAGAGAAAATTTAGCTCCCAAAGTCACCCAAATGGAAGAAAGATCCGTCAAGGACAAAATTTCCTCTTTGCATATCCTCCATTTCAGTGTTCGCCGCCCCAAATATTTCATGGGATTCAATGGTAATCTCGGGCGGCTTAGGATTAAAAGAGTTAAACAAACCCCAACAAACCTTACGAATCTAATATGCCAGAATATCTCTTTTCTCAGATTATCCTGTTAGAAACCTCTCGTCGTATAATTGTTTTAATTGCTTTACAATTATTTAGCTGACAGGAGATGGAATTTTCTCGGATGGAGAGAGCAAGCCAGTTGCTTTTACTAAGTAGATGCTGGAGAGTGTAAATTTACATCATTATTTGGCTTGATGGAGATTGGATGCCTGACAGCTTTTCAATCTTGGAACATTATTAAAACGGAAACTCTCCGTCAATACATGACACTCAGTGATAGGGCAGTAGAATGAAATGAATAATAGTCTTCCATTAGTTACACTAAATATTCCCACATTTCCATAAGCTATTCAAAGCGATGTTATGCCGTTCGTTTCCCCTATTCAGGATATGACTATTTATATCTTAAGATTGGCGTGTTTGCTTTAAATCAAAAGATTTGAAGAATTTCTAGACACCACAAATTATTGTTTGGGATTAAATCATTTCATGGTGGGAATTTTCTACTTTAACATACCAGGCATAGTTATTCTGGCCAAATATCCTTAATCGCAATAAATATCGAGTTCTAATTTTGGCAGAAACCCAATTACACTGCGTTTATATTTATTAGGAATATTATTTACACACCGACTACTCATAAATTTAAAATACCTAGAATATTTTGCAATTATTAATATTTCAGTGTAAATTTAAATTTAAATTTCTTAATTATATTGCATGCTACAATATCCAAAATAAAAAAGGAGAGAGGTAAAGAGACTGTTAAGTAAAAATCGTTTTGGTTAAGTACGCATTTAAAATTACTTAATCGATAAGGATTAATTATAATTGCTATTACTTAATTATAACTATTACCTTTTCTGAATTAATTTCAGATTCTATCTCCTTGGGGAGTTGTGTAAATTCAAAGAATCTTTCATTTATTAAATCACACAAGTTGTGAAAATGATTATCATCAAACTGAAAAAAAACTTAGTGGTTTCTATCCCCAAGTGGCAAAATGTTAATTAGGAATCAAATTAAATATCATGAATGTTCTTGTTTTCTAACGTTAATTAGAGATTTGAAAGTTAATAGCGAGGTAACAAAAATTTATGAGTGTTTTATTTATTTTCTCCTGAGAAATCATTAAATACTTAGATGTATGTATCTTAAGATGAACTTGCAATTTATCCTATTGAAAATTCGGCTAATCTTTGAAGACGAGTTCTGCTTTTGATGTAAAAAAAGGAAAACAATTCTAAATCAAAAGTATTTATTTGAAAACTTAAGTAATTTCAACCTTTTGGAACATAACTATTTGTTTTTAATTTTTAGCGTTAATTGGTGCTTTACCCAATTCTAGGTAAGGAAAGGTATTATTTCTTAAATTATTGCGAATATTTTCAACTGCGTTTAAAATTAGTTTTATAAGATTTGAATTGAATTACATTATCCTTTTCCCTTGTCATGCAAAAAAAATTATTTTAGTCATTAAGAAATAAAACTATTTCGAGATACAATTTTAATTTGTAAACATATTTTTTGAAATGAAAGTTCGAACAAATTCTGTAATATGTTTAAAAATCATCCGCTTATATTAAACTAAAAAACTAAATAAAATTCATTATTAAAACTGTTTGAAGAAAGTTAAATAAAATAAATTTATTGAACATAAATTATCCATTTAATGAAAAATTAACCCACCCAAGATGTTTCAAGACAACATGTTTTTATTATTTAAATGCAATCAAAGGAATGATTTTTTATCAAAGTATTGATTTCGGGGGAACCTAATTTTTTTCTTTACAATGATCTGTAATTATTTTCAAAAAAAATCTTTTATGAAAAATCAAATATGATTAAACAGACTAATAAAAGTATTCATATTATTAGCAAACGAGCATGAATTTTAATTATTCTTGACCTTAACAGCCCAAAAATGTATCACGGGAACATCGCAAATTATCACACTTGAAACATGTCACAATGTGACTAAAATGCGAAATCACGGGGAGATCACATTGTGACCACTATCCAACAGTACCTGCGGGAGTACTCAGTGATGCCCCAGTGACTCCTCGATGTGATCTATCCCACCGTGACGTCTCAAGGATATCATCATGTGATGGGTCATCACAATGGGATTTCACAGTAATGTCAATAATTATCACAAATTCCGGACATAGAAGAATCACAACGATATCACAGTGATATCAAAATCACATCTCTGACTCCTATGTGATTGTCACAAAATTATCACATTTCTATCACACGAATTTTGAGAGATTACAGCAAAGACAATGTTGGACAATATCCTAACATTCTTTTTTCCTAAAATAATTCTACTTTCTCGTTCCGGAAATAATTAATGTATTTTTCTCGTTTATTTTCGTAGTGAAGTAAATTCAATATTTCAATATTTAAACAATCTACATGCATTTAACTCTTAACATAATTGGAAAAAATTTCAAATTCAACAAATTGTTCCTATTAATGTATTATTTAATAGTATTTAACAACTACATTTGCATTTAACAGTTAATGAAATAATATAGGTTAATCAAATAGAATACTCCAAGACAAAAAGAAAGAATTATTTAAATTTATTTAAACACTTAATTAATTAAACACAAGTTATTTAAATTTAAATTTTCTTTAATTTTAACAACTTTTATAAATATTTTTCAGTTAATACAAAAAAGTTGACTTTAAAATATTAAAATTATAATATTATCTTAAAGTATTTTTGGTATATTCAAAAGTGTCACATTTTCTTCGTATAAAAATAAGAAAAAATGTTCTATAAAGACTTTGTCATTATTTATGCACTCATTTTCTACTTTTAAATCTTAACAAGATTTTCAAAAGAATCCCAACAAGTTCCTACTTATTTACAATGTGGTAAAGCTTCCCTTTTATTTATTTAATATAATTCTATTAAATTATGCATTTAAAGAGATGTTTTGAGAACAGCCTTTTAAATATTTCCGAAAACTTTAGACAGAATTTTTTAATTGTTTCTGTTTATATTAAGTTTACATTGGTTAGAATTTTTTATATGCGAAAAAAACTAAGCTATTATAGAGAAAATTACATCTGCTTAATTGAAAGATTATAGCAATTAGCAATACTTTTAGACCCTTTATAATTAATGAAAAGTAAATTTGTGCTCTTTAAAAACACTTTAACTTTAAAACAAATGTTTATAGCATTTTAAAAGCAGTTCCAATGTTTAATTTTTTATTCTTATCATGATTTCTTTGTTGTTGTTGTTGTTGTATTAGAGTATTCAAAAATTTCTCAAACACAAGATAATTAAGACAACGACTCATTTCTTTTGAAGACAAAGACCTTTTGCTTAACTTCTCATTAAGACATATGATTTGAACTGAAAAAATTATAAATTGAGAAAAGAATAACTGTGGAAATTGATTAAAGGAAGATTTGGATCCACATACGTTTTGGAATAGATTAAATCAACTTGAGAAATTTTATTATACCTAAAGACATACCTCTACACTAAATATACCGTCTAGGGTCACCAAGTACATTTGGGCATTTGTTACCTTTTTAGAACATTAAATAAGCTCTTCTATAGAAATCAAAAAAACAAACTTCAAATTTATTTGATCTTTGAATGTGTAAGTTTTAAACTTATTAACAAAAGATTTACATCGTGAAAATGTATATTTTTGGCTGCTAACAATTCGTATTTTTACAGAAAATTTAAGTTCTTCCGTACAACAGCCCTCTTTCTTATTACAAACAAAGCTCCTGAAGACAGATAAAGGCACACTGTAAAAAATAATCCTGTAAAAAAACAGAAAACTTCTGGCAGCAAAAGTTGCCAGAAAAGTTTTGTAAGCAGAAAAAGCTGTAACCTACAGTTAAATGCTGTAAAAAGAAACTTTCTGTCAAGTGAGCTACATATTTTTTCTGTTGCCTCACAGTAATTTTCTGCTTGTGCGCATGCGTGTCAACTTATTTCAGCTGGGTTTTTTTTGAAATTTTAATAAATCAATAACCGGGGATAGAACCCACGACCTACCGCATGCTAAGCATGCACACTACCGCTGCTCCAACGAGGATTCAATAAAAGTAGAAATAATCCGAAGATGTTCTTTCTTTCTCCACGAACTGAAACTTTCTGTTTAAGTACAGATAAGCTAAAAAACTAGAAAAAAGCTGTTTTTTTACATAAAATAAATAGAAGTGCGTTGGGAATGTTACATGACAGAATATCCCCGTAAACATGAAGTCATTTTTATTGAAACTTTCTGTTTTTCTACAGTTTTTTTACAGTGCAGGGACCGTGTTTAAAAGAGGGCATGGATTTATGTAACTTATTCTTTTCTACTTTAAAAGCTTTTTAAAAACAAAATGTAAATTTCTTAAATCATTAACAAATCTCCCATGATTTTCAGTATTATGGCACTCTTCGTTACAGTAAATGTTAATCATGCTAATTTTTTTTGCAACACGCAATCCTATGCTATCCTATGCGGCAGCCAGCTTTAGCAGTACTTCCTCAAAGCAGTAAGTTATAACTTTGGCCGAAGCATTAAGTGAATAGATTGGTTTCAAGTACCAATTCCAACCAACCAAATATATTTCTAACAAAAAAATTTCACATTCATTAGTTGTAGTAAGTATTCATCACAACCGTCTTCACTCCGTAACACTTTGTATGTAACCACTTTAGAGCTATATTTACGGGAAATCCAGATGGCCCAGAAATAGAATTAACAAAGAAATACCCTCGTATTTATAGCAGACGAAGGAAAAAGAAAGAAGCAAAGACGTTTATGTCATTAATTGGAAAACTTGTGTCGAGAGTGAAGGTTTTCATTTGTCATGTAAGGCTTCTTTCAACGAAAAGCAATTTCTCTTAAGTAGCACGCAATGCTCTCAATACAAATTCGTAAATAAAGAGTTTTACCTTCAACCTATACCTGAAGACAATTCATGCCTTTTGAATAAATGGTAAAGGCGTAACTGAAGAGAGGATCACTCAACTGCAAATGTGATTGAGAATGTTTTTTTTTCGTTACGTGCGATGAGCGGACTTCTAAAAATCGTGCGATGAGCGGATATTGATAAAAAATCAAAATTGAAAAACGAAATCGAATCGGAAGTTATCGGTTAGAATATTAGTGATTTTATATGCTATTTATATAATACTTGTATTAATATAAGCTTTAATGCTCTTCTGGTGTGAAAAAGTAAAAATCTAAAAAAGTGTTTAAAATGTTTAAGTTTTGTAACAAAGAGGAGTAAATAAGTGAAAATATAAATCTTGTCAGCATTTTCAATCGGCAACTTAAGAAACAAGAAAACTCAATACAAGCACTCAAATATAAATAAAAATTTTGAATTCCAACATCAGAAAAACTGTAAAAAGTTTAAGGTGGTTTAGGGGGGCGCCGCCTTTCCAACCCCCCTGCCCTAATTATAACCATACTCGTTTAGGGTGTAATCAGTAAAAGTGACGATTTAGAAAAAAGGGGGATCTGTACTCTTTGATGTTACACAAAACACTCAAATTATGGCATTAAAATAGCCATATAAAATCACTAACTTACCTATTCGATCTTGATTTTCAATCTCGATTTTTTTATCCATGTCCGCTCATCGCTCGATTTTTTATCAATGTCCGTTCATCGCACGATTTTTAGATGTCCGCTCATTGCACTACACCGTATATTTGTGTATTCATCAAAAGAAACTGTTAAACTAGCTTTAGGGTTTAGAAAATATTTGTTCATAATTCTTTTAAAAGTATAAACATTTTGAGACAAAAAATATTATCGGCTTTCATGTTTTATTCTATAAAAATCTCAGTTTTTAAGTGGTTTTAATGAAATGTTTTTATTGCGTCACAAATTGGTTCCAAACCAAATACTATTGAAAAAAAATTACAAAAGTAAGCTTTAAAGAATGGGAATAATTGCAAAAGTTTATTAATTCTTTAGAGTTTAATACTTTTAATTTGTCTTACACGTTTTCATTTCCCTTTACAAAACTATTTTTTACATTAGGGAGCTGCCGCCCCCTGCTCGCTATCGCTCACTAACCCCCGTAAACGGCTTACGCAAGGCCTTTAGGATTACTTCGCAATCACCACAAAACCATGCTCACTGAAATTTATTTTATTAAATATTCGTTAAAACAATTAGTAGAAGAAAACGTCAAACAACTTTTCAAAATCACACAGGTCATCTTCATCAATAATCTCTCTGTAAAAAAATATAAAAGTACAACTGATTTTTATTTCCACATCTATAATACGTCACCTTAGTATCAAAAACTACTATCTCCATTCGGCAAACTTCTGGAATCCCGATTCGTTAGATTAGATCGTTGGAGAAGATAATTTGATGGGTTTTGATCTTTTCAGCTCGATCAAGTCAGCGCTTACGAACCAAAAAATGGGCTTCTTGAACGATCCGATCGCCAAGAATCGGGATTCCCGAAGTTTGCCGAATAGAGATAGTATGGTCATCCCGAAAGTTTTGTCGCTCTTGGGAGCATCTGTTTATAAGATATTTTTGACACTTTTCCATTATGTGATACCAATATAAACTGTAACTTTATCCACCGTCAACTTGGCATCTTGGCTTGATTTTGGGGACTGATCGACAACTGGGCTTTCCTTAAATCTGTGATAACATGTTACTTCATTTCTTTTCTGCTCAAAATTTTTCATTTTTCCTAAAGTTAAGATTTTTAAATTATAATTAACTGGCTACTTCCATAAAACAATTAAAGTTTTAAGTATTTTTAACAAGTGTGGAAAATTTAACTTAGATTTAAATTTTTTCTGGGGCATCCGGAGAGTTTGATCACAATCCCCCATATCAAATTGCTGGAAATCCAGATCGCTGGAAATTCTACCGCCGCTCTTCAAAAGTAGTATAAAATGAGTTTCAATTTATGAAATAAATAAGATCTTCCGTACAATCTTAATTATGACTTCAAATTTAAGTTAAATTCCTTTGAATTTTAATTTTGAAAGTTTTCAATTAATGTCAACTTGAAGTAAACAAAATCTTATTAATCATAGAAGCTAGGAAAGCTGGAAAAGTAAGCCAGCAAAAAAAGAGCCAAAATTCGCCAAATTGGCTTTAGATAGAAGTAGAAGTACTTTACTGATTTACCGTAATGGAAAAGTACCAAAAAATACATTATATACAGATGCTCCCACGAGCGACAAAACTTTCGGGATGACCTAATAGTTTTTGATACTAAGGTGACGAATAATAAAAGAGCTTTACGGTTCATTCACCGATTCACCGATTCATCGGTTCACCTATCAACGCACAGCAAAATCTACCGGGGCTAAAGAGTCGAAACTTGGTGTGTTGGAAGACTTTACAGTGTATACGCGCACAAAGAAGGGATTTTTTGAAATTATTTTTTTCTGACCCACAGGGGTGCTTGGAGTGTTTTCTACGTTTTTGAGCCTAGCACCGTCCCAAATGACCCTAGATCTTCGTAACTTCGCAGGAAGGTACCTATTCACAATATCTAGAAAGGCATTTTTCGAATTTTTGATATTCGAATTTTAAGGGGTCTAAAAATTTCCAAAACCCGATTTTACTGAGAATAAACAAAGTTTTACATTTTAGAAGAAAAACATACTAATAATTTGATATTTCGAAGCGACCGGTTGGTAATATCTTCTTAAGAATATTTCAAAGAAAGTAATTTCTGGATTTTTCGATATTCCATTCTGGAGGGGGTGCACGGGGGTTTGAATATTTACTCCCGTTTTTAGTTTTTGCATTCAATCACCCACCTTATTAATGCGATTGGTATGAAACTTTAGCATGTTGTTCCTCACACAATCGGGAAGGTTTTCAAAAGAGAATTTTTGAATTCAAACCATTCTAAGCTGTCTTTTTTGGCCCTTTTCTAAATTCTTATGCGAAGCTTCAATGTTAAATTGATAACGGTTATTGCTCCTTCCAAGTGACGCAAAACCTCTATTGTTAGAAATATTTATATATTTTATAGCGAGTAGAATTTTTTTTAAAAATATGACAAAGAAATAATTTGTGATAAAATCAATTTTTTACAATAAATTAAAACTATTTAACCGAAAATATTTAATTTTTTTCCATTCAATAAAAATTTAAAATAACAATATTTCATCAGAAGAATTTTCGATACTTGATGTCAATAATTCAAATGATGTCTACTTTTATTTCATGTTTGAAGGTGATTTCTTTAATGAATGAGTTGGTAATAAATCAACCAAGGGGGAATCAGGGGGTCTCACCCTGACCTTTTTTTAATTTTGATTTTTAAAACCGGTTATTAAAACTTTATTTGAAAAAGTTTTTTTTTGTTTTATTGTATATTTCAGGAAAGTATTTATTTTTATTTGTTTTGAATTTTATGAAAACAGCGGGATGAAGGGGGGGGGAATTAAATATTAAGTCAGTAGAAATCGCTGTTCAATAATAGACCTTTACTTTTATTTTGAAGTGAAGGTGGAAGAAAATTTGTCACAACAAGGCATTACCAATTGGAGAAATGGATGGAGTGAACAAAGGATATTGAAGAAAACTAAGATATAACACATTGAAATAAGGGGGTTAAGAGAGTCTCCCACCAACTTTTTTCTTATTTGAAAATATCAGTCTTAAAAATGAGGATTTCACACACTGATTCTAAACAGGTGGTAACTTAAAATTTTTTATATCTTAAGGAAGTATAGCATCAAAAAAGAACCCCAGCGGGAAGGCAGTTGACCATAATGCCCTTAAATGATGCCCTGGAAAAGAATATAACGAAGAAACTAATTCTTATTTATTTTAACACAGTTTGAAAAGCCTGTTCCCCCGAGGGACGGCGGGTATGAAATAATAAGCTATAAATATTAAAATGTACAATTGATTCGAAGACATTTAATATTTGTTCATTTCAATATTTTTAACTAATATATACATTATACAAATAAAATTCCGTATACAGGGTGTCCCATAAATAATGGGTCACACTTCTAGGGGGGATAGTAGACACCTAGACGAGTCAGAATCGCATAGGATTTGGGGGTCCCAGACCAAATCCCAGGGAGTTAAAAATGGAGCGACACCCCAAAAAAATTATTGAAAAATTCAATTTGTAGAAGAACTACTATTGGGAAAAATTCAATTATGGTCTCAAAAATTGTGGTTTAATATGATCTTTAAAATTATTTTAAAAGTTTTCACTTTAAAATTTGTTTTATTATGAAAAAAATTATCAGAAAACTTCGGTTTAGCTTGATCAAACTTCGTTATCTAAAATATAAAGTCAGTACGTCATTTTTAATTAGTCTATATTATGCATGGTTTTACTCATTGCTTAACTATGGTATTATTGTTTGGGGTGGTGACTACAAAACCAATTTATATCCTTTAATTTATATTCAAAATAAATGCTTTAGAATATTAAACTTTCGTTCTTCTTATCTCCAGGATCAAAATAATTTTAGTCTTTTGCCTGTTCGTTACATTGCTTTTTTTTGTCTAATTTTATTTTTACATCGAAATAAAAATATTTGTATTACTAAAAACAATATCTCTGTTAGAAGACCATCTGAAATATTTCAAGTCCCTCGTGTACACAAAGAAATTTTTCGTAAGCACTTTTTTATCTTGCCCCCAAACTATATAACAGTCTACATTACAATCTTCAAAGTATTCCATATGTTACCACTTTTAAACGATCACTACATAATTTTTTAAATGAAATAGATAATTTAGATGTATTTTTTTCATTATAGAGAAGCAATAGTAATTATATAACGCCTTGCTGTGCCTGTTTTACTTTGTATGTTTTATGTTATTGATTTATTTTATTATGCTTTGTGTAATATAATGTTTTTTAATAATTTAATTTTTGTTCCATATTAATTATATTATACTCATTTTTTACTGTCACCTAAACAAAATGTTTTTCTTCTTGGTGACAAATATAATTTTTTTCTTAAATTTTTAATTAACCTGTAATGTAAATAAAGAAACGTTTCGTAAGAATCCTCTTATAAAAATCCTTTTAAAAATATATACATTATTTGGAATTTTTTTTTAATTTTCATGAAATGACCTTGGTGATCTAAATATTTTTAAGTAGTCTATTAGGTTCAATTCCGTTAAAGATCCCGTTAAACATCAACAAGTTTTTATGAGTGCCATATATTCAAATATCGACAAATTTTTCTGATTTTTATTGATAAACTATACATTTATTGATTTAAATAAACATTTTAATATATTAATTTGAAATTATTTAGCAATATTTCTACTTTTGGATGACCAAAAGAGCATGGCGGTATTTAGCGGACCCTTTAACGGAATTGAAACCTCTATATGTTAATTTTTGTGCAAAAATTCTTATTATCTAATTTTTTACGAAAGCCATTTGATCCCAACAAAATAATAAAAATTTGAAAAACAGGAAATCAAAAAATAATCCAGAACTAAGTGCAACTCCATTTAAACCAAAAAAGCGTTTCCCCCTTCACTTTGGTAGCGTTATACACAAGTTAATTAAACTAGCATTTGAAGTTAAATTCTCTCCACCCTCCCACGATCTCTTTGTTAACAAACTCTGTAAGTTTTTTTACTTAGATTTTTTTCAACTTGCTCTGAATCTTTAAATTAACTTCCAATCACTTCTGCTAAAACTTGATTCTCGCTTTGCGTTTTCTAAGCTAAACAAAATCCGATTTCTCAAATAATTTAAGAAGGTACTCTTAAAAACATCCTTCGTGATGTTTAATTACTCCTTCTTCATCTTTCCTTTATCTAGTTCCGGTTGGCATTTATCAAGTTGGAAACATTAATTACAGCTATTATTAATTTAGTTTTGTGCCAGATTCATACTTGCATCTGGAACTACTGTGCATCTCTCTGTATTGCTATTATGACTCTTTCCAACTCAAGATGTGAAACAAGGGATACCTTCAGCTTTCAGAAAATAAAGCAACCTTAATGACTTTATTCGTTGAAGTCTCGTTTCGGCGAAGCATGCTTGATCCCTAAAGGCGACAATGTTTCTCCCATGTTGGTGACATGGAAGATTTGTCTTAAGTAATTGAGCAATAAAGATAATGAAAACTGCCATGTACATGTGAATAATTTGTATTAATGTTCGTTATGAGAGGTTCTAGAGATATTTTGATTTGTAAGTACATGCTGTTTAAATGGCACTTATGGCACTTTTATGTATATTAGTTTTCTAACATTTATAAAATAACTTTAAGTACTTACGATAACCATATCACAGTTTAAGCTTGTATTGTTTCGTAACGATGATAAAATAGGATAATGTAAATTATTGTATCGTAATGATGATCACAATGAAGTGTAATTAAATTAATTACTATAATAAATATGATTACTTAAATGTGGTAGTAATGTTATTAAAAGAGATTTGAGAAATTTTCATCTCACTTTATTAAAACAAAAAATACTGTTACCCTGTTTATGAATATGTTTCTGTTAGTTGACAGTTTATGTTAGTTAAAAGCGTTGTAAGGTTGTTATGCATTAATTAGTTTAAAATACACACAATTTATTTAAAAATACTCTCAAGTAATAAAGGCGCAAATTATTAATTCCTGTGCGTTAAAATATTATTTCCGCGGTTACTTAGTTAAAAATTGATAAACTGTGATTGGATCTCTTGAAAAATTACTTAATGTCCATGCTAAGAATGAACGTGAATATATCTAGTTAACTAATTAATTTTCAAACCTTTAAATATAACCTTCTTAGGTATTTTCATGCTAATATTGTTTCCTTGAACTTCTTCACAAAGAGTGATATAAAAAGATGCTTTTAACTGAGAAAAGCTTTCATAAATCAAAGTATTTCTACTTCAATAAATTAAAAAGGAGGAACAATTTATCATCAACAGAAGTTTACGAAACAATTACTTTTTATTGTTTTTCTATACATCTCTTAACGGATAATTTTCCGTCTTCACTTCTCTTTTATCATTTACTTTTGATTGTGTAATGGAAAAAGTTGAGTACCATGAAGTAATGCGTAAAATCATCAATCATTTTCATTTATAAGAACAAATGTTTAGAGAAAGGACTTGCTTTCAACCATTGGAAGAATTCATGCACCAGTTATGTTAATTTTTTAATAACAAGTGAATGTTCTGAATATAATAATGAACTGCTTAATTAACATTACAAATTATAATCTATATATATAAAATCCAAATACGGGTGATTCATTCATTCATAACACTCATCACGAAATCTCCAAAACTGCCGGACCGATTGGCTTGAAATTTGACACAGGCCTTCCTTTCATCCATTAGACGCGCACTAAGAAACGATTTTAAAATCGAACGACTCCTTCCCTGCTTTTCGGCGCTTTTTCGACTCCATTTTACCCATTGAAATAGCATTGTGCATTGTTGAAATACATAAATTGCAGTATTGACTTCTCTATCTTAAGGCGACGTCTTGCCTCACTTGAATGAATATAACTGATTAACATTTATACATATTTTATTATTTACAACAAAATTTATGAAGAAAAACAGTTTGAATATCTGTATTTAAATATTATAAAAGTTATCATAAAACCGAAGTAAATTAAAATAATTAATTTACTTTCTTTAATATTTTAATTTCTCAAAAAAATATATTTAAATAGCAGGAATTAAAAAATTTCCAAGGAAACAGCTAAAATTTCATTGCTTCATAGCGGAATTGGTTTACTAGACTATAATCACTAGATTTTTATTATAACTAGCAATCTGTTTTTACTCTTTCAGAGAAGCTTTTAAAGAAGTTGGTTTTATTAAAAAGAAGACAAGCTTACTTGATAACTTTTTATCGAGGGATTTTTTTTAATTTATTTTATTTTGAAATTTATTTTTTGCGGAATTTTAAAAGGATAGCGGGAATACTTTAAGAAAATTCTGTTTAAGATTTTAAACACTGAATTTCAAATGACAGAGATGATTTAAAGTAGATTGTTTCTATCCCATAGGAAGGATAAATGTTTAATAGACAAAAAATCGGGATGGAATGAGATATCACAGTTGGAACTGGGATGAGAAAAAGGCACCGGGAATACTGGGATGAAAATTATCCGGAACACCGGGTTATGAAAATTTTCGGGAACACCGGGTTATGAAAAGGTACACTTTAAAAGGTACATTTTAAACACTAGATTTAAAAAGAGAGATGATTTCAATGTGATTGTTTTTATCACATGGAAAGGATAAATATTTGATGGAATGAGATGTCACAGTTGGAACTGGGATGGGGAAAAGGAACCGGGAATACCGGGATGAAAATTATTGGAAACACCTGGATATGAAAATTATCGGGAACACCAAGATATGAAAAAGTACCGGGAATACCCAGATATAAAAAGTTTTCGGGAAAACTGGGTTATGAAAACTATCGGGAACATGAAAATCGGAAATGAAACTATCGGGAACTATCGGGAATATGAAAAAGTACTGGGGACACCGGGGTTATTGGTGATTCGAAAAATCGGACATATAACTTGGGAGAACTTTAAAAAAGGAATTAATACCCTCCACCCGTGTAAGGCCGGGCAAATCAGCTAGTGGTTGATATATTTAGCAAAAAATGTGAGCGTGTGTATGAAAATGTTAATAAATGTTAATATTAGTGATATACGTTAATATGAATAAAGTTTGAATTGTATCTGATAAATTCGGATAAATTCTGCTCCCTATACCTTATTTCTCACTAAGAAATATAGTAATTAGCCAAAATAGAAGACATCTTGAGGAGATAAAGGAGATAGTAATAACTACAATAATGAATAAAGCATTAATATTGTTGTAAATCTATGCTTTACAATTTAATAATCAAATTCAAATTTTGCCCAGGCCTAGTAGCATATCAGGCTGTGCCCATTTTTGTTTCTTTTTGGGCATGGAGTACTAATTACTTAGTTCACGCCGAGTAGCTAGCCCGACGCATGACCCCCAGTGGATTCCCCAAGCGAGCGTGGTCCCCAATTTATCTACAATCAATTATCTAATTTATCTACCTCAATTTATCTCCCTAAGGGATGAGTTGACCCATGACCAGCTACCTAAGCAGAAGCCACATGGCATCGAACCTGGCTCGGTATTGCTCGTAGCAACACATGCTAACCACTACCACAACCGCGGCCACTCTCACTTTAATAGCTACAACTTTATTCACCTTAAAATACCGTATACAACGCATTACTTTCAATATTTTTATCAACTTAATAAAAGATTGTATTTACTTTACGCGTATATTTTTATACAACTGTACTGCGGATAAATAATTTTGCGAAGTTCAAAGACTTTATATTCGTCTAACAAGTCCCGATACATAATCTATAAACTTAGATACCAATTTCAATTTAAATTCAAAGTTTTCAAGATAAAAAATAAATATTAAAACAGCTCTAAGACTACTCTAAACGAAATAGAGCCGTCTCTTTTTTTCCTAAGTTGAAGGCATACACCATTAGCATGTATTGATTTTTGCCCTAACTTGCAACAGTTGGAAAGCAAGAGTTTCAGCGAGAATATATATATTAAAATTATCCTACCGTGGTGATATAAGCAAACGAAATCACTAACTCTTTGATTTCTGAGATGTCTAAAATGGATTTGAGTAAATAATTTCTCCAGAGAATAGTAAAAACTCGTGGAAATATTGACTTATTTTCTTTGATACATCACTACCTGATTGAACTTGCTTTGGTTCAACAAATAGTCAAAAAGATATTTTCGAATACATTTTCTTCAAAGAATGTTAACTCAACTAAATATTCCCTTTTATTTTTTATACTTTCAAATTAAAAAAAGCATATTTTTAAATCATTGCAACCAGTGTAAAATTCTTTAAGTGTAAATAAGAAACATTGTTGAAAGGAGGTTTTTCATCTGATATCTTAAAATGAAAAGCATAATTAGAAATCCATAAAAAACTTCTGTGAATTTGTATGCAGCAAAACATCTCACAAATAAAAGGGCTTACAAGATGTTATCACTTTGAACAAAAACGAATGAGACTAAAATAAAATATTATATTTGTCAAATAAGAAAACCCCATAAAATTTTTTTTAAATATTTTATTACGCTTTTTACTAAACGTAATGTAACACATAAAAAAGTATTATGCCTTCGAAACTATAATATGCTTTAACTGCTTATTAGGCAAGTAATTTTGCAAAAGAAGACAACAACTATATATGTTTGCTTTTTAATCCAGACAAATTATGCAAACTTGTTTTTTTTTGAATTTATGAAGATGGGGGAAAACCTGTTTAAAAAAAGGGGAAGTCTTAAAATAAATACCTAACTCAACTGTTTTTTAAAGTGAAATATTTTTAATTTAAATATTTTCCTTTTAATCAAGTTTCAATTTTTTTTCAAGTTTTTACACCACCAAAGACCCACCGAGTATTTGCGGAGTACGCGCTCGTTAAATCGGTGGGTTCGGAAGTCTTGTGGTCGGTCATGGAGCCGTTTACCATGGGTCCGGGTCTCTGGAGACTAATTCCCTCCCCATTAGAGACATGGAAAAATTGTAGAGGTGGCAGCATCTATCATCCAAAGAAAAAAAATTTAAAAAATAATAAATATACAAAGAGAGAGAGAAAGCGGCTCCTCTTAGAGTAAGCAAATGTCTCCTAAACACTCCAACCAAGAACTTAGAACCTTATACATTCTTAAACAAATTATGGAATTTAATACTCATATTTTTTTTGTTTTTACTCTTGCGTAATATATATTTCTTTCAATTGAAATGACATGATATTTCTCACAATTTTTTTTGCTAATTTCAGGATAAAAGTAGCACTGAACTATAACCTTTGTTTTTTTCTTTTCAACTAGTCTTTGCTTTCTTTCCCATTGCATTATTCCAAGATTATTGCGGATGAATAGGTTAATTAAGCATTTGTTGCTTTGTGGTATTCTTGTATAGTAACTATAATTATCAGAAAGACGAAATAAACTAAGAGTGAAAGGTTTATTTCTATTAAATACTTGTTTGTGGACACTGGACCACTGCAGCACAGGGTGTTTTAGATAAGTTTCATAAACATCTAGAAGGGGTAGACCACACGTAGACGACTCAAAATCACCTAGGAATAGGGGGTCGGAAATGCACCCCTAACAAACTAGGGATTTTTATAAGTGTATAATTCCCAGTGGAAATTGAAATGTAACCTTTTAAGATCGAAATAAAACCATAGATTTAGGAATTTATTCAATAAAACCAATTGAAGAGTTTAAATTTCTGCTCTTAAATTGGTTTGGTTTACATGTAATAAAAACTAGAATTGAACGATTTTGCTGGTTTTATTCAAGTTTAAAAGGTAACGTGTCATTTTCAACTGGGGATTTTACAACTCCCCATGGCTGCTTATAAAAACCCCTAGGTCGTAAGGGGGGAATCCGATCCCCCATTCCTAGGTGATTCTGAGTCGTCTATGTGTGTCCTACCCCTCTTAGAAGTTATGAAACACTTATCTGAAACACCCTGTATGTATCAAATTTGCATATATTGAATACCAGACATTTAAATACATGTATTTATTTTAAATATTATATTTACTTTATTAAATATTTTATTCAATTTATTGTGTTTATCAATGGTAAACATTCGGTCTCAATGAAATCCTTCACACATCAATAACAATTCAACTCAGGTTTAAGAATATTTAGATATAACCTTTTATTAAAGTAAATAGTCTTCTGAAACTCCCTCCAAAAACTTTTATTTTCTCTAGGTACCATACATAGAAATTTCAAACTTAATTTGCTCACTTCAAAATTTGATTTTCTTTCCGCTATTTATTTTTATACAAGTACATTCGTGTTACTTTATTGTATTAACCCATGCTTTTTTAAGAGTAGCTACCTTCTTAAAACATAAAAAAATAAGTTACATACACTAAAAAAATTTTGTGAGGAGTTCGCGTTTTCTTAAATCGTATAAAAATCCAAAATTACTAAAAAATCTACAAACTCTGAAACAAACCTTAGAAAATAAAAAGAAAATAGTTCTCTAGCAGAGAATTTATTCAAACGCCCTTTATGTTCTGACATAAAATAGTTCGTACGAAAATGAAAATATTGTAAATCTGATTTGTAATATTTAGTTCAAGAATATTTTCTTCAAAAGCTTTATATCACAAATTGGTAAGTATATACATATTTTTTGGAATAATTTAATTTTAGTTTGTTATCATTCCATTAAAAAAATACATTTCTTTGGGTTATTTTAAATTTAAGATTTTTAAAAATATAGTTTTTTAAAAATTAATTAAAAATATATAAATTTTTCCTCGTGTATATTAAAACGTTGTATAAAGGAGTTCAACTTGATGAAAATGCTATTCTAACCAGAAATCTCTTGAGTACTTTTGGAGTATTTCATAACCTTTATAATGAATATTATATCCTATTTTAATTGGTTTCTGGCTTTATGACGACACATAGTTGGAACTATAAGAAAATATTGAAATAAAGAATAAACATAACTATTTTCTCTTACCTTAATATATTACTTCCTGAAACTTCAGCGGAAAGATACCTACAATTTTTTTGTTACTTTAATTTTCTATTGCTTTAAATATTTTTTATTCTCCTACGTACTACTTCAGATATTCTATAGTATAAAGAGCAATTTATCTTGTGGTGGTCGGTTCATAAGGGAAATAATTACATCATTAAAGTTATTTTGCAGTTTTGAGATTTTTTTGTCGAGATGAAAATAAAGTAGTAAAGATGAAGAAATATTATTCGAACATACTACACTGTAAAAAATAATCCTGCAAAAAAACAGAAAATTTCTGGCAGCAAAAGTTGCCAAAAAAAATTTGTAAGTCGAAAAATCCTGTACACAGAAAAAAGCTGTAACCTACAGGTAAATGCTGTAAAAAGGAACTTTCTGATTTTTCTACATAATAAATTTTTTTCTTTCTAAGTGAGCTACAGATTTTTCTGTTGCCTCTCAGTAATTTTCTACTTGTGCGCATGCGTGTGGATTTATTTTAGTTGAGTTTCTTTTAATTTTAATCAATTAATATCCGGGGATAGAACCCAGGACCTACCGCATGCTAAGCGTGCACGCTACCACTGCTCCAAAGAAGATTCAGTATAATGTTGCCAATAGCTGTATTGGTTTTCGATGCAGTAAGTTTCTGTTTAAGTACAGATAAGCTAAAAAACTAAAAATAAGCTGTTTTCTTACATAAAATAAATAGAAGTGCGGTGGGAATGTTACATGACAGGATATCTCTGTAAACATAAAGTCATTGTTATTGAAAATTTCTGTTTTTCTACAGATTTTTTTACAGTGTATGACAACTTTGCATCGAAACATATTTTTTACAGAACCTCTAGGTATTTTGGCTGCAAACTAAAACATTTTGTTGGCTTAAAAAACACTTCATTATCAAACTAAGATACCTACATATGAAAAAAAAATAACTGAAAATGCATTATACGCATCACCTAATTATTGTGAATAAAATAGTAATACAACAGTTAAAACGGCAATGAAATAACTGATTTAGTGCTGACAGAACCTCCATATAATTTTCCCTATTCCCTATTACTATCAATAGAATATTGGGTTTTGGTCTTTATTTGTTTGAAAACATTATTTGTACCACAAAATATAGTTTACAAATAAACGAAGCCCATTAGTCATTAGCTAAAGAGATAAAATTGAAAACTTAGACTCGAATAGAAAAAATATTTTTGTTTCAATGGAATCAAGTGAAGAGGAACTATAAAAACCCTTAAATATTTATGAAGAAATCGTGTTTCTTGTAGAATAAATTTTCGCAGTAATTTGTTAAGATTTAAATTTTCTGCATCTCATGCAATACTTTTCTGCATAACATAAATCGATGTTTACGACGTAAAAACACGTGTTTTAAGTTCCGCATGTAAACAACATCTCAGTTATAAAATTTATCTCATGCTTCTTAAGGATTATTAAAGATTGAACTCACCCTGATCTTACTGAGGTACTTCCTAGGAGGTCTCTTGACGAATAGGTATCCTTGCTTGACAACGTCGCCAACTGGGAATATAACTGGCGGACTGTCATTAAATTCAACGGCCATCGCATTCCCACTCTTTTCACTGTCTTCCTTGCCTTTCAAACACTTCTTCTTTTCTACTTTCGCCAGTTTTTTACGATCAATGTAACGAATCAATGTAAAATCCGAATGTTCTTAGTTATCATCACTCTACAAGAAGCACCAAATGTGAGTTTGTTTTCTATAAGCTCTTACTATATACTCTTTTATGCATGGTGAAATAATGCAGAAGATATTAATTGTTATAATTTACAGGGAAAAAGGTTACGATTCAGATATTATTTACAAACTGTGGTCTAATTTGACGCCATGAAAGATTCCAGTTGTTATCAGGAGAGAATAAATGTAAGCATGTCATATAAACTGCCTCACTTATTAAGTTTCAGTATTTTTGCATTATCTAACAATAATATCACTTTGGTGTTTAATATCATCTACGTGTTTATTTCCTTCATAATATCCATTTCAAAGCGAAGTATTTTTATTTCCATCTTTACTTTAACACACAGATGTCCTTTAACCTCGTTTCAAACTTCTAAGTAGTAAACTTTTAATATTCTTTTAGATATTAGCCACAGAAAAAAGTGGACTGAAAAAATCCCGCACGAGTAGGCCTATTACAAAACTAAGGTGAATATTAGAGCACTAGATTAGACCGAACTTTGCAAAACTGCTCGATCCCGAAATCCATGACGGCTTTTCCCGGACTTGAGTTCAGGGTTTGGAGATTCGGAGTGAAACGGGATCTTTCAGGCTCCGGAGAAACGGGAGAAACAGCAGCCAACCGGACTCCGGGAGATCGCCAAAAACCGCGCCAGAATGCCGCCTGTCATAGAGGCAAAAGGAATTTAAACCCAATTAGAGGAGGTCCTTCTAGCTCTTCACGCTGCCATTAGTAAAGAGCAATTAGGAAAGCAAAAGAGAGGTATTGAAGCATAATTTAAATGCAGTCCCTGTTCATTTAGGTAAAGAGTAGTTACGACTAATATGCGACGGATTTAATTTGAACACAGGGGCTGAAAAATAACCAATCTTGACAGTGGCGAGGTGTTTAATAGGACGGGAAAATGGGAGTTTAATTTACTTTGACCATTTGAATTCACCAAAAGGACATTTACTATTCGGATTAGTAGTTATGTATTTCTTGTAAAGACGAACTTTTTGGTTCTATTTATCCTATTATTAAAAATAAAAGTGAGTTTAAATGCATTTTTTTATTAATCATTTTATATAGAAAAAAAGTTTTAATACTTATCACGAGAAAATTTTTAAGTCATACAGGGTGTTTCAGATAAGTGTTTCATAACTTCTAGGGGTGGATAGTAGACACCTAGACGAGTCAGAATCACATAGGATTTAGGGTCTTAAACCAAATCCCAGGGAGTTGAAAATGGAGTGACACCCCAAAAAAATCATTGAAAAATTCAATTTGTAGAAGAACTACAATTGGTAAAACTTTAATCATGGTCTCAAATTTTGTAGTTTAATATGATCTTTAAAATTATCTTAAAAGTTTTCACTTTGAAATTTGCTATATTACGAAAAAAGTTTAAAAAAAACACAAAAAATGTGAAAACTCTGCCAAAACTTTATTTTGTATTTCGAAATCCTTTCCTTTGATTAGATAATCTGAAAGATCATAGTTGAAAACCCTTATGTCCAAAGTTTCACGTAAATACAATCAATATTAAACGCTTGAGATCCTGTAAAAGTTTGTTTTTTGCGAGCGAAAACAGTTTTTTGTAGATGTTTCCTGAACAGCTGTTTTCGAACGCAAAAAACAAACTTTTACTGCCTCTCACAAGCGTGACAACTTTTAATATACTTTTAAAGATCTTATTAAACCACAAAATGTGAGACCATAATTAAATTTTTACCAATAGGAGTTATTCTACAAATTGAATTTCTTAATAATTTTTTGGGGGTGTTGCTCCATTTTTAACTCCCTGGGACCCCCAAATCCTATGTGATTCTGACTCGACTAGGTGTCTACTACCCCCCTAAAAGTTATGAAACTCTTATCTGAAACACCCTATATGCAGGGTAATCCTAAATTCGTGGAACAAACTGGGTAGGGTAGGTAGAGAAGACCTACACAAGCATATTTCGAATAGGAAAAGGGGCGGAGATACATCATTAAAGAGCTAGGACCTAATGTAGTGCGAGAGCGTTACAAAAGGACGTTTTGCCAAGGCCCGTTTAACGAAAAAAAACAATGAAATAAAAAAATTTATTGCATGAGGTACAGCAGTATCCGTACCACTTACACCATAAATTTGATAGAAATTGGACCACTTGCTAAACCGTGGGGTGAGTTTTAAAACGCGCAGTAATAATGTTTGAGCTAAAGAATGAAGTTCCCTTAATTAGAAAAAGGATGTTATTAGAAGAATCATGTTATTTAGAAAAATGATGATCGGTGAAGGAATCTTCAATGATCATACATTGATCATTGAATCTGTATGATCATTGAAAATTCCTTCCCCGATCATCATTTTTCTAAATACCATTACACTTATTTAAAGGAACTCCATTTAAAGGAACTTACGATTTCTAATAAAAAATAAGTGAAGGGGAAAAATTGTTTTAATGAAAAAAAAATAATTTTCTTCTCAAAAAATAAAACGCAATTAGCATAAATAAACAGGCCATAAACAGTCAATATTATCCTTTGTCAAATTACACTCTCAAATATATCGGTAATATCAACGACATTGTCTGGTATTGATTTTTGCTGACTAATACGTTTCTTCAACATTGATATCATACAATCTAATTTTTTTGTTTATGATGTTTTTAATCTTTGTTTTAATAATTAAAAATTCCATAAAATTCCCTACATTTCATGGTATTCCCGATAATTGGAAATTTTGATATAGCACTGATCCACGTTCTGAAGTAAAAGGATCACACTTATTAAAATACGACTCATGTTTTAAGTTTATTTTCAATCTCAGAAACCGATTCTAAGGGTTGCATCAATAAACTTTAGCTTCTCTTCCAACTACCTTAAATTTAGGAAATACTCACTCAGAGAACTTTCTCGGAAACTTTGAGTTTACTGTTATTGTACAATATTTTCTCCGGCGCAAGTTTAGAACTGCTGATGGTTGGCGAGTTTTGGCTATTTGGCGCCATATTTAGAAGCCACATAATTCACTTAACATTAGTTGGGGTAACAATATAGTGATTTTTATCGCTAAAAACTTGGCGCATCAGCAGTTCTAAACTTGCTCCTTTTCTCTTAAATAGAAACTTATGAATCTTAGCAACCCAAAAATAGCTCCCTTTTCTACCCAAAAATTCACAACTATTTCAACAGTTCTTGCACTTGACAGCACTTTCTCTTAAATGTTATAAACGATGAGCAACCTAGATTTCATATCGTCCCACTCATTTGTTTACAAAAAACGAAATTCGCACAAAAATTCAAAGCGCGCCCGAAGATAAATCTCCAGAGTCGAAGAACAAATAAATTTCTCCCTTCCTTCCTGGCAAGCGTCTAGACATTTTTGAAATTAATGTTTCCAAGACATGAGAATATCCACCCTAGGCCAGTATATTGGGTGAGTGAAATTGACTATCCAAACAAATGTTCTTGGACGCACTGAAATTTTCAGCGGCAACCCTGAGGATGTTCCTCTCAGCAAACATGCTATCTTTATTATCTGAATTAATTACTGAGTTTGACAGTTCACTGGTTTCTTTAAGAGATCCTTAAGATTTCAATGTCTTGAACAGGATAGAAACTCCTATATAGACTTATTCCCTTAACTGGAGGGAGAGTATACTTGTTCATTTTACTGTACAGTTTTATCCGTCATAAATTCTCTAAGTAATTGACGTTAGTTGAATTAATGGGTTGATAGTTATGTAACTATCGTGCAACACATCAATCTGAATTATGCTATCTTCTGACGAATATTGGTTTAACATTGAAAATATGACAGTCAATGCACTCTTTTGAGAAAATTTTACATTGTTTGTATGTAATAACGCTGAGTTCAATTCCTGATAAAAGGTTAACATAAATTTAAAAAAAGACAAATCATAATAGCTTTATAACTTTAAGAAATGTTTAATGACGATAAATTATTATCGAATTGACAAAAGACAAAAATTTAGTCATATCACCCATTTACACAACCCTCAGAGAACTATTAAAAGGCATCACTATTAGTTCAATTGATAAAATTTTCAGAATAAGTAGGTATTTAATTCGTTTTTAATGTTATTATAGTAAAATGCATGTGTACAGTGGAGGGTAAAATGCACTGGACGGTTTTCAAAGTTTTAAAAGGAACATAATGGAAAGTAATAAGGTTTTTTAAAATTAGTGATAGGGTAGGTGGGGGTAGAGCCCTGCAGTTTTGAGTATTTTTAACATTGTGGTCGAAAGGGGGTAGATAATCCCGAAATTTCAATTGGAGGAGTTAGATTGAGATCTTACCTACAAAACCAATTCAAGTTCAAACTCTGATCGATGGTATTTTAGGAGAAATTTACGATTTAGTAGGAAAGAAAATCGCGAGGCTTTGCCTCGCAAAATGGGGCAAAGACCCACACTTGCAAATCTTTGTGCCCAAGTGAAATAAACATGGATAAACAGAAACTTTATTGTAAAAACTTACTTTATTCGTGCTCCGATAATTATGAACTTCTAAACCAGATTGAAACTGATTTGTTTGAAATAGAGACTTGGTTTAGCGCGAATGATTTGACTCTAAATTTAAACAAAACTAAATATATTCATTTTAGCCTAAGACAAAGTGATTTAAACTTAAACATCAAATATCATTCTTTATCTTGCAATAGAAATTCCAATAATTGTTACTGTCACATCCTTCAATCAGTTAATAGTATAAAATATTTAGGTTTATTTATCGATTCAAATCTTAAATGGAAAACGCATATAAATGAGCTAGGGAAAAAATTACGTTTTGTTCTATATAAACTTTTCCACTTTAAAAATAAAGTTGCTTTAAATTTTCTAAAATCATTATATTTTGCTTGGTTTAATTCGTTATTTAATTATGCAGCTATCATTTGGGGTGGGGAATATAGATCCAATCTTCAACCGTTAATTTCTATACATAACTAGCGCTGACGCGCTAGACCCGGGCTTCGCCCGGGTTTCAGTTTTTTAATAAATATCACCTGGTGGGTTACAGATGGGCTTCGCCAGTCCATTTTTAAAGAAAATTATTCTGGTGCGTTTCAGATGGGTTTCGCCAGTCCATACTTAAAAAAATTATTCTGGTGTGTTACAGATGGGCTTCGCCAGTCCAAATGTGGAAATAGTTAAATAAAGGAGGCATTTTTATGTTTTTGCTACAACAATGGATGTCAAACTACAACAATGGATTTTTAACTGCAACAATCGATAATATGCCTACAACAATTAAAGTTACATCTTCTTTACAACAATGTGGTTTTGCCCTGAAGTTAGGCACAAAATATGGGTTTTTGAGCATAAAATTGACCAAAAAAGTTATTAGGATGCATCGATTTTAAATTATTTTTATTCAGAAACCTTCCCTGGAGGGAGTAGATCAACGTGGTATAGTTTAATAGTTAATGTAGGTTCGAAAAGTTTAAAACTATAAAGGACATACATACAGACATACATACATACATACATACAAACATTGATTTTTATATATATAGATAAATGCTTCAAACTTCTGAATCACCAATCTAGTCCCCATAATTTTAGGTCTCTTAAGTTATTACCATTACGGCATAATGCTTTTTATCGCACTCTACTTTATATTTTTCGTAATAAATCTCTTTGTAAATTTAGAACCAGGCAATATAATACTAGATCATCTGAAATTTTTGAAACTCCAACATTTTCAAAGGACATATTTCGTAAACACTTCTTTTATCTTGCACCTAAATTGTACAATAGTTTACCTACAAATTTAATTCAAACAAATAGTTATTCTGTTTTCAAAAGAAATCATTTTGAATTTATAATTAACATCGACGACCTGGATCTGTATTTCTCACTTTGAAGCAAATTTTTCATTTTAAATATTATTCAGCCTTTTGCCAATAATACGGTGTGATTTTGTCGTGGTTTTCTTGTGTTTATTTATAGTTTTAATGTATTTTTCCTTTTTTTTCTTTATTTTCGTTACTCAGTTATGTATTTAATTTCTTTTACGCCTGGGCGGGATTTTTTTATATTTCCCCTTGGCGTATAACATTGTTTTTCAGTATTTATGTTTATTTTTTCTTTAATTGTTAATAAAAATTATTATTATTATTATTATTATTATTATTATTATTATTATTATTATTATTATTATTATTATTATTATTATTATTATTATTATTATTATTATTATTATTATTATTATTATTATTATTATTATTATTATTATTATTATTATTATTATTATTATTATTATTATTATTATTATTATTATTATAACACTAGATATAATCCTCTTAATATTGTTTTAATATTTCTAAGTCAACCTACAATATTAAACATAAATATAATCAGTTTTTTATGAAAATTGTAACCCTGTTGTAGCAACTCATTTCAAATTGTCCAATATCTTTCAAAACGGAGAAAGGATGGTGTTTCAGGTCGAAGTTTGACACCTCGAAAACCTGTATTCACATTTTTAGGGATCCTGTATGTTCTAATTTCCTTTTGGGGCGAATTCCCAAAGTTTTAAGCTGCGTGTATTTGTCCCAAACAACCTGCAGGTATTTGCCCCGTTTCACTTTATTTTGAAAAACAAGCCTATTTATTTTTAGAGACATGTTGAGGCAATTCTTTCAAAACGAAACTGAAGTTTAAGTGCTAAGTTAGTTGAAGTTAAAGTGTTCTAAAAGTAATAGATCAGAAAAATTACATCTAAATGATGAAAAACAAACTTACAGCATTTTTTGAACTCATGAGTGACTTAGGGGTAAGAACTTTCATTGAACAATGGGTTATAATGAGACAAACCAACCACCTAGGAATCAACTTTTGAATCTATTATTATTAACAATTAAAAATCGCGGTGAGTGGGTTTTCCTCGTGCGGGGTTTTACCCCACCTACCCTACTTCAACTATTATAAAATATTTGAGAGGTTTTCAAGACATAAATTTTTATATTTTCATGATATTTTTTAACCAATAAATTAATTTTAATTAATTTTTAAAAGATATGCTTGTAAAAAACGGGGCGTGGCCACGTGTCACAAAAAGGCTGTGCGCGGGCATTAACATTGTAACTGCTGTAAACACTAGTAAAAACGAAAAAATGTAAGAATAAAAAGTAACACTTTGTGTAAGTTTTTTGTCTTTATTATACATGTGAGGAACCTAATATAATTAAATGCTAAGTTTGTCAGTGAAATATTTCATAATTCTTATTCTTGAAATGTTCCTATATTTTTATTTCTAATTATTTTTTTTAAACATTTCCAACGATATGCTAATTAACGAAAGGAAAAATCAGCCAAACAATGATTTTTGACAAGAAATACAGCCATGTTGGTCTAATGGTTAAAAAATCTTAACGAAAACCCTAGAAAACTCCCCAAAAAGCATTTAGTTTCAATGATGCATTTTTTTGTTTAGTTACATTTTGATCGTTCTTGAAGGGATATTTCAGCTGTGAAATTTTTTAAATACACTTAGCAAATAACGTTACGTTTGTTGCCGATGCAACACTTTTACGTCATGAGCAGAGCCGACGGGTTTTTTTTGTGTTTTTTTTTTGTTTGTTTGCTTCTACGCTGGGGAGTTTTTAATTTTTTTTTAAATTTAAGTTATGATCGAATCTCAAATTTTTTTCACGGATGATTTTCTTTTAAGGAACATCTATCCAGAAAATTAAGGGGGTTCAGTACCCCAACATTTTGAAAAAATGTCGATTTCGAGATTTTGATAAATTATAAAAGAGCACACATTTAGCTTTCCAACGGTGTATTACTTATGCCTGTAATCGGTTTTAAAGCATACTAAAAATTGCTTTAAAAATGAAAACACACCAAAATTCTCTATGCCACGCCAACTTCGAATGCAAATATCTCAAAACTGTGTTTTTAAACCTTCGATGTACCTTTTCTAGCAATCTAACCGTTGAAACATCATAATTCTTGGCATACATTCCTGTTATGATGTAGTTGTTATACTGAAATGAGCTTTAAGTAGTTGATTAATTAGAACCCATTTTATTGAACTTTTTACATTGCATCTCTAAAATTTTTGAAATAGGGGAGAACGGGGCACATTCGCACAAAAAGTGCATTTCGGCATATTTCTCTGGATCTAGATGAGATATTGAAACAAACTCGGTTTCAAATGAAAGTTAAGACCTTTCCCGATATTTTAAAACGATAACTGGTCGCATTCATCTAGAATTTCTAACCTATATCATCAATCTAAAAAACGAGAAATTTCGTGCGAATGTGCCCCATGGGTAGGGCAGTTTCGCACACGTGTGGGGCACATTCGTACACATGCAAAAAAATTATAAAATAATTATTTTTACAAACTAAAAAGTTTATCGCACTTTAAAGTAAGGATAATTAAACGAAATATTTGGCACTTTTACATATTTTTCCTCTAATTTGAAGATTTTTTTTACAAAAAGAAAAGTTTTTATGAGGAAAGAAGTGAAAACAATTGTAGTAATGAAGAGTATTGAAGTAAAGAAGTACATTGACATACTTCACATAATATAATTAGTTAGAAAAGGTTCAACTAATGTTTTAACTGTCAGGTTTTATTCGAAAAGAAAAGTGAACCAACAGCTCGCTTATTAACACCTGAAACTGACGGTTGGGGAACTTTTAATACGATATTATCTTTTTGTATGAATGTTGAATCATTACTTACTGGGAAAATAAAAGTTTCGTCATTAATTTTAAAGTTCTTCATCATTAATTTTAAATAAGCACCATTCAATTCCAAATTTTCTATTTGACCAACATAACAAAATTTTCTTTTTAGTAGCAAATTCTACTAGAATAAAATCACTTAAGTTCAAGTCAATTGGTATTAAACAATTATCAGGGATAATTATTTCTTCAATGTTTAAATCTGGGTCTAAATTCCTTAAAACTGAAGCTTTCTTTAAGATGTTATTTTCTATTATCACCAAATTTTGAAAAAATTACAATAAAAAACAATTAAACTTCAAGTTATTAAATATACTGCACTTATAAACATATAAATCACTTTCATAATCAAAAATGGGAAAGATGAGGCACATTCGCACTGTCTGAATCTGCCCCATGTTTTGGCGTACGAATGTGCCCCATTTACCAGTTCAAGCTTACCACGTCCCAACAAGATATTTATAATTAAAGCAGGGAAATAAAACCTTTCTAGAAACTTACTTTTGTAGTTCCTCTACTGAATAAAATGCTGAATGTCCACTTGAGAACTATTTTTGATTGATATTTTACGCCAACAAAATGACAAGAAAATTTACTTTGCTGCTTCTAACGCTAGCAAATTTCTAGTACGTATACAACAAAATGGCTCAGAGCTTTGAAAATTCATGCAAGAGGTGGTAGTTATGCTTCCATCTACTGGTATTTTTTTCAGATTTTTAAATTAATAATTACTAGGGGAAATGCCGTCTGTCTGAATGTGCCCCATGTGCGAAATAGCCCCACTCTCCCCTATAGCATTTTTTTCCTGATAAAAGTGATATTTTAAAAAAAATTACAGATATTTTTTTAAAAGCTCATTTCAGTATAACAACTACATCATAACAGACATGTGTGCAAAAAATAATGATGTTTCAACTGTTAGATTGCTAGAAAAGGTACATCGAAGGCTTAAAAACACAGTTTTGAGATATTAGCTTTCGAAGTTGGCGCGGCATAGAGAATTTCGGTTTCTTTACATTTTTAAAGCAATTTTTAGTATGCTTTAAAACCGATTACAGGCGTAAGTAATACATCGTTGGAAAGCTAAATGTTAGCTCTTTTATAATTTATCAAAATCTCAAAATCGATCTTTTTAAGGTGTTGGGGTACTGAACCCCCTTAAAATTAAAAAACTTTACTTCCCAATAACTCTCTTGAGATAATTTGTATTTTTAATCATGATCATTCACAGCGAAAACCACAAAAATATTTATACTTTCTTTATAAGCAAGTTTTAAGCATTTTCAATTTTTGATGAAATTTGTCCGAAATGTTTTTAAAATTTTATTTCCGAGGACACCAGGGCAGATTCAATGGTAGACCATTCGTTAAATCTGCGAGAAAATTATGCTATATCCTCTCTTTTCATGTGTGTTTATTATTTCATATATTTAAATATAATATGAAAGGAAAAATTTACAGAATTAAAGAGAAAAAATAAACCCCATTAGAATGAATCCATCCACTTTCCAGTATGGTATCATTTCGCTTCAACTCAAAAAGACAATAATCTGATTTAGAGGACCTTTTAACTTTTTTTTCTATTCATTCAAAGGGATATTTTTTCATGGATACTTTTCCATTTAATCACCATTTCTCTGAGCAGGATTTTTTAGTGTTTGAAATAATGGTTAAAGGTTTAACGTTTTTTAAACACCCGATTATGTGTGTGGATTTAAAATAAGAAGTGTAATCTGCAGTTTTTTGCAAAAAAATCAGCAACGAACACAATACGTAAAACATTTCTTGCAAACAACACAAAATTGAAGAATAAAAATAGAAGCTTTTTGGAGTATTCAGCTTTACAGGGAACGTATTGTATATCCATTCTGTTCTGAAGGAAGAGAAATATACTTATTTTTTACATACGGTAAGGGACGTTCTTTTAAATGTATGTTTAAAACTCTTGTACTTGTCTACTTTTCTTACAAAAAAAAAGAAAATCCACGTTATCTACGTTATATAATTTAAGAAGAATTAAAAAGGACGATAACGATAAAATGTAGGATATGAAAAGGTTGAAAATCACTGTTCTAGACATGATACTTTTGTATACCTTTACCTGCGATGAAAGTTTTCGTTGTTGTTGCTTTACTTTATTTTTCTTTTCTCACTTTGTACAATGACAGAGAAGCACTTGTACCATTTTACTTGAATTGCCAGTTTGAAAACTTTTTAACCCTTTTGTGGGGTAAACTAAGGAGAAATATAATTTAAACTAGCTGTTATAACCGGCCTTGCACGGGGGGAGTTTATAAATTTATTTTTTTAAATATTTCTTAAAATACATTTATAATTTTGTAAATTAGCAATATTACAAATCATCCCGGTATCCCATCAGGCACCTCTTTCCTATCCCAGTGTTCCCGGTAATCTTATCCCGGTGGTCACGGTAATTTTTCTAATCCCGGCGGTCCCGGTAATTTTCCTATCTCAGTGTTTACGGTAATTTTTATATTCCGGTATTCCCGGTGTCTTTATGGTAAATTTCCTATCCCAGTGTTCTCAGTAATTTTTATAACCCGGTAATTTTTTCCATCCCGATGTTCTCGCTAATTTTCCAATCCCGGTGTTCTTGTCACTTTTTACAATCCCGATGTTCCTGATAATGTTTAATATCTTGGTGCCTTTATAAAATAACAAATTTGAAACCATAATAAAAAGTCTAGTAAATTAGTAAGTCTAGTGAACAAATTAACAAATTTAAAACCAGTGTTTAAAACTAAAATAAAAGATCTAGTAAATGAAAAAGTCTAGTGATCTGTCTCATTTAAAACAATGTTTTATTTTTAACTCGTTGTATGACTGGTAAAACAGGTTTTCAAACACGGAAAAATAAGTGAAAAAAGAAGAAAAATTGAAAAAAAAGAATGAAGGACCGATTTTCTCTTTATAAATTATAGCCTATGTGTTATTCTGATGTATAAGCTACATTATAGTAAAATTTCATTAAAATCCATTCAGTAGTTTTTGCGTGAAAGAGTAACAAACATCCAGACAAACATTTCACAATTATAATAGTAGTAGGATGTCCATTTAATAGTTTTTAAGATTTTTCTTGGGATAAAAGTTCATAAGGTTGAAAAAGGGAATAAATCCAGCAACTTTTGTTTACTGCAAAATATTTTTGAATGTACTACTTATATTTCTTTTGATGATTGCTCTGTTTTCTTAATAGGTTTCTGAATTTCCAGTAAAAATGTGGTGGTTATACAATGAAAATTTCATTACTTATAATATACGGTTTTTTTTACGATTTTTTCAAAACTGAAATTTGACTAATTCCCTTTTTCAAACTGACTGTTCACTTTGAAAACACGATTTATAACCCCATATCCCGGTACAACTTTTGTTCGAGTACAATAGTCATATCATCCCTCAAAGTTTGAACATGGTTTCAGATACACGCTGTGCATTAAAAGAAATGCATTCACATAGATATTGATGCAATTATTATTTTGTCAAACCCAACGTCACAAAAATTGTAAGAACTTCTGGTCCCGAATAATTTCGGCTCATCCAAGGCTGATGGAACTTCCGACGGATACATAAAGATCGGAAAAAGGATGTTAAGTGGAAATCGAACCATTCATTAACGCATCTGCTGATATATTAGTATAAGATACGAAGATACAAGTACTATCTCCCAAAGTGATTTTTTAAATACCTGAAATTTACATCTGAACCTCTTGTTTTACCGGTAAATGGAAAACACTTATTTGAAAAATTCCAAGTAAGTGAAAAATCTTTATGAATACCCTTCCCTGGAGCTTGATATTAAAGTTTCTTAGAACAAACTTTTTGCTTAATTTCTAAAATAAATACTTTTTAAATTTAAATAAAAATAAATCTCTTTTAATAATTTTGGGAAGATAAAAATTCCAAGACCTACTACAGAAGTAAAAACTCTAAATTTGCATTTAGTAAACCATTTTTTCTCTTATTTTGATTAATCTAGAGTTTTAAAAGCTTTTAATATGTATCATAATTATAAATATCTTTGAGAAAAATAATAAAAAATTTAAATGTTCAGCGAAAATTTTACATGCGAGAGATAATTTAATCTTTTAAAAAGAATTATTACGTGTTTAAACATTTTTTTAAGTTAATTTTGCCAGAGGCAAATTTATTTGCAAATACTGTATTGTATCTTATAATGTTGAAAAGCTAATTAGATTTATACAGTAAAATTTAAATACTTTCTTTCACTATGTTTATTCTATAGAGAACTGAAAAAAGCTTTAATTTTCCTTGCATAAAACATTTACTCTCTTAGGTTGTTGATTCCTGTTTCATTGGTTTATTCGAAACATAAAATGTTAGTTAATTTTTATTTAAAACATTTATAGAACCCATCAGATACTTGTGCGGTAAAAATAAACACTATGCAGGTTTTTTCTTTCTTATAAGTGCTACTTGTTTGAAAAAACCTCTTAAGAGGACCCATCAAAGACTAAAATATTATAAATGCTTATTAGCAAGTTTTATTTTACATCTGCTTAAAATGGAATTAATTTCTGAATTGATCATATTTTTCACTTATTAGAAGTTAAATATTTCTTATTAAAATTAATCGGAAGAGCTTCAGATTTTTACTTAGATCATATCATAAAATAAAATATGATATATAATAAAAGTTTATTCTTCCTTAATTAATGTTTTAATGACATAAACTTGAGGGTATGTTAAATCTTAATTTATATTCTATTTACCTGTATAAATTGTATTTCTTTAAAAATATCAATAAGAAAGAAAACAATTGTCTATTTGACCCAACTAGCAAAATATAGCTTTTTATGCCTTGTCAGTGACAAAATCAAAAACAGCGCATATTCTTTTTTCTATTTCACTTACTATAGGGTGGGTTGGGGTAAAATGGGTCACTTTTAAGGTACTTTCACATTCTAAGTTTTATTTCATCAAAACTATTACTTTTTAAGCATTTCTTTCAATTGTATCTTGACATTACAATCCTTAAGAACATTTTCATCTAATTTTATCAAATATTTTTTAGTTATAAGTTGGTTAAACGTAGCATCAAAATAATGACCTATTTTACCCCAACTTAGGGTAAAATGGGTCTCATTGCAAAAAGATGTCAAAATATATTTATTACTAAATATACATGAAAATAAGAGAAAAGGCAATCGGCTAAGCCTTTTTTATCTGAAAAAAATTGTATTAAGTTGTACTTTAATGAAATTGTAAAAGTCTGAAGTTAATGAACATTGTTCAAATGTAGCAATTAAAATACTTCATTTGGAGAAAAAAATAAACTTGTTTACAGTTCAATGAATATTTGAAGGAAATAAGTTAAAAACATTGTTCTGGTAGTTTCTTACGTAATTATGGTGGGGGAGGGTTTGATGTTTGCTGACAAGGGGGGAGGGGGGGGGGTTAAAAATGACCAAAAAAGTGCTTACGTAATATTTGAACGGTCGCTAAGAGATAAAGTATTTTATATTTTTCCAAGCTGATTGGCTTGAAATGTCTCTCGGACTTTCTTTTATGGTAAAATATTACAAAAGTCTGATGTAATTTATTACAATATACTTGAATATTGCCTCCCACTGTCCTGGACCTAGTAAGGTCCTCTCAGCGGGAAAAGTTACCGACGCCACGACGGCAACCCCACCCATACCGATGAAGAGCCACAGCTCCGAATGAGCGCAGCGACCGTCTCACAGCGTTTATAGCCATCGCAGCCGCCACTTGCAGGTGCCCTCATAGCGATATTCCACTAGAGAGCTCTGCTATATGGTTCATTCATTTGGTCCGCTGTTCAGCTCACTCTCCACAGGGAGAGGAACGTCCCAAGGGACTCTTATTACAATATACAGGGTGATTCTGAAATGGTGCGACAAACTTTGAGGGGTGATAGTACTCATCAAGACGAACAAGAATTGATGCGGAAAGGGGGGTCGCAAATGAATTTTAAGGGTTGATAGTTTGAATAAACATTAAAACATTTATCTTTTATGCTTTTAGTTACGACCCGAAAGCTAAGACGAATTAATTTATTATTTTTTTTTATTTGAAAAAAAAATCCCATCCCTTCAAAATGCCTCCTTTAAAATTTCAGATTTTTTCGACCAGTAGTTTCTTCTGTAAAGAATTTTAAGTAGGTATGTTATTTTATAACCACCCCGTACTATCTATTTACAACTTAAGCATAAATGAGCTTTGATTTCAACTAAAACTAGATAACTATTAAGTGCTTAAAAGAAAAATTAATACGCATTCTAAAATCACATGCTATCTAGATTCTAGATAAACTCTAGAACTTCAGCATGTTTCCCTTCCCTAAGGAGGTAACTTAAAACATAATAAACTTAAATATTCAGTCGTCTTAAGTGGTGATTTGGTTTAATGACAAATTTCAATCCTCAATTGGGTTCTACTCTCTCTCATTCAAATTTTTGAAGTATTAAATAGAATTCCCAACTTTATTTCACCCAGCATTGATTTAATCAAGGAGAGAAAATATATTTCCTTTAGAAACTTCATTTCCGGATTCTCTTTCTTCCTTCCGGGGTTTTTTTTGTGACCTTCACATTGTGACGTTTAATTTCCTTATATAAGAATGTTTTAAACAGTTTATTTCTTCTCTTGGTACTCACAAAAATTCTTATTATTACCTCAGTAAAATTATAAAGATATTATTTATACTTTTTCTCAGATGAAATCATTATATGAAAATCTAAGACACTCACATAACTCAAACTTATTAGTTTCTTCAACATTCGTACTAAAAGATGTTGAATATTGGGCAATACCATCATTTTTTGAAAACAGAAAAAATGCATTTCTCCAGTAAAGGAAATGGATCTACATCCAAAAATCCACATGAAAAGTTTCAAAAAAATTTAGTTAATTAAATATTTAAAATTAAAATCGCCAAGCCCTTTGTCTTTGTTTAGGGTAGAAGTACGTCACAACTGATTCATACAGACTTTAGCGAGAAACCACGCAATGACTTTGATTTGCTTAAACAATAAAAGCATTATAAATTGATGAAAACTTCCACGAAGAGAAATTTATTTCATTTTCCGGGATGGATGGCTTGTGTTTGATGAATGGAATTTCCAAACGTTTCGCTCTCTGCTTCGGAGAGCATCCTCAGTGGCAAAAAAATCAACTGATCAAAATTGAAAATAAAACAAATACCAAACAATTACAGCGTGAATGCTAACGTGGAATGAAAATGAGATCAGATACTAATACTGTTGTTGTGCTGGCCTTATCCCGCATTTCTTATTGCCGGGTGCCAGACGCTCGGAATGGAAACACCCTCCTCTTTTCTATTGAAATTATTCTTGTGTTTGAAAATTTCTATTGCTTCTCTTATTAATCGGGTGGATTGATGGTTGGTGGTTGCCAGGATTTCGGTGTTATTAAACAGTACTCTTTTGTCCCCATTTGTTAAAGCATGCTAAGCCACGTCCGAATTCTCTGGATGATATAGGCGACAATGCCTCTTGTGCTCTGCTTCCAACATGGACAAAACACTTTTTTAATGAAAAAAATTTTAATCCTACTCTTCTCAAAAACTATTCTTTTTATTTCTGATATACAATATAAATTTTTAAAAAGTCCCCACCAATATTTTTACATCACCAACTTTACTTTGACAAATGAGTGGGTCACGTGACGAGTAAGAACAGTTATGATTGGCTGTGACTGGAGGAATCACTGTTTGTCTGAAAACAGGCTCTAGAGGAAACACTTTTTGATTGAAACATCAATTTTCTAAGTAGTTTTAGTATAGGTTAAAACTTGTTTTAGTTGAAGATAATAGCATTATTTTGTGTGGAGATCATGAAAATAGCAGTAACTCATTTTTTATTTTTTTTGAGAAAACACGGTTTGATTGTTTGCTCCTCATATAAGAATTAGCTATTACAGGACTGAGAGGGCTGCCCATAGCTACTCCATCTGTTTGTTCGTAAAATCTATTGTTCCACTGAAAGCAGGTTGTGGTGAGTACATGTCTAAAAAGGGCAATGAGGGGTACAGATAAGCTAAAAGCTAAAAAAAAGCTGTTTTTTACATAAAGAAATAGAAGTGCGGTGGGAGTGTTACATGACAGAATATCTCTGTAAACATAAAGTCATTGTTATTGAAAATTTCTGTTTTTCTACAGTTTTTTTTACAGTGTAGAAAACCCACTCATACAGATCGCTACCTAAACAAAATGCCCAACCATCATCCTAGCCAGAAGAGTGGTTTAGTAAAGACCCTTATAAATCGAGCCAAACTTATTTGTGAACCTGAGTTGCTGCAAAGGGAGCTAGATCATCTAAATTCTGCACTTCAATCAAACGGTTATTCAAGTCAAGAAATTCGCATAGCCTTTAAACCCCGGAATCATAGCAAGTCCACGACGGAAATTCAAAACAATGGAGTTGTTTTTCTTCCTTTTATTAAGTCTGTGACAGACCGCATCGAGAACGTATTATCACGCCATAATATCAAGCCAATATTTGAACCAACTAATCAAATTTTTCGTGATTTTTCGTGTCGTGACCCTTTATCTGCTACAGGGGTATACAGAATTCCTTGTTCATGTGGGGAAGTCTACATCGGCACCACCCGTCGTTCTATAAAAACCAGAATTGCAGATCACAAGAGGCATTGTCGCATATATCATCCAGAGAAGTCTGCCGTGGCTGAGCATGCTTTAACAAATGGTGACCAAAGAGTACTGTTTAATAACACCGAAATCCTGGTAACCACCAACCATCAATCCACCCAATTAATAAGAGAAGCAATAGAAATTTTCAAACACAAGAATAATTTCAATAGAAAAGAGGAGGGTGTTTCCATTCCGAGCGTCTGGCACCCGGCAATAAGAAATGCGGGATAAGGCCAGCACAACAATAGTATTAGTATCTGATCTCATTTACATTCCACGTTAGCATTCACGCTGTAATTGTTTGGTATTTGTTTTATTTTCAATTTTCATCAGTTGATTTTTTGCCACTGTGGATGCTCTCCGAAGTAGAGAGCGAAACGTTTGGAAATTCCATTCATCAAACACGGTCATCCATCCCGGAAAATGAAATAAATTAATTAAAGCATTGTTTAAAATCAATGTATAGGGTAAAAGTACGTCACATTTGGAAATTGGACGATTTAACGCCCTTTTTTTAAAGTCGAACTTTGAAATTACATAAAAAAATAAAAAATAATCGTAATTAAAAAATGTTTGCGCGTATATTCCACTCTTGGGTACCTCTATCGAATAAAAAATAAATGGTGGTATTGCCCATTGTCGCTGAAGGGCATTTACTGGAGAACATTTTGTTTAACTTTACAAATTGGGTGGCATAATTTCTTAACTGTTTAGTTCGTACCAAAGAAACTAGTAAAGGTAATAATATAGTTAGCAATATAACGTGTGTTATTCAGACTAACTGTAAATTTCCTAATGGAATTAGAATAAACCAGGGGTTCATCCAGGTTTTTCTGCCAGGGTCCTCTTTTAGGAATTTTGTGAAAATGAAGGATTTGTAGTGCAAAAACACCATTCATAACTTTTAAAATGGCCCCAAAACTTTATAATTCAATTCTAAAATGACCGAAACATAATCTGAAAACAGTTTTCAAACCACTTTTGGTTTTTCGACTTTTGTGAATAGTTCCTTATTGGGAACTGGAATTTTTTGAAGGGTCCTTTTTTGTTGATTAGAATTTTTTAAAGGGTCCCAAAAACGGACCCAATTTCCTTCTAGATGAACCCCAAAGATCCTAATTGGAATAAATAGTGGTAGTACGTGTATTTTCTGAATAAAAGGTCCTCTCACTGAAAAATAAGTGTGTGTTTATAAAATTCATGCGTACTGTTGCATTAGCCAAGAAAGCAGTTCTTATAATATATCAGATAAGTACTATTAACATGTATATGTTATACTTAAAAGTTGATATAGGTGCTTTTCTCTATGGTGCTTTTACTTACCCCATTATTTCATTACTCCTCTAAAACTTCCTTGTAAACACAATTGTAAGTACTCCTGCTGGGAGCTACAACCGTCACAGATTGGAATAATACTTTCTAGCTCTACTTAAATCCATCCTTAGATTTCTTTTGAATTTACAAAACGTAAACAAAACAAACGAACCAACCGTTGCCAACGGGAGAAAACAAATACAGCCAAATTTGAGCGTCACGTAATAGAAATATAATATGATAGTTAAAAACTTGAGTTAAACCTAATTTGGATTATTTTTGTATTTGTAGTTAACTGAGACAGTTTCATAAGTTGATTAAAAGTGCAACAGGATGGTTCATCCTGCCCTTGCCCCAAATGCTTAGAAGTTTGCTCTTAAAATAAAAATAAAAAAGGTTTTTCAGGTAAAATAATAAAGGTTTCACGCTAAAGTACAGTGGGCCAAAAAAAAATGGGACACTTTCGATTGTGGGCCAACGGCTCGTAGTAGAAGGACATCCAAGGTACCGTTCTTCAAGTTTCAACGAATTCTATTTAGGGGGATGTTCAAAATTTTTTTAGGGGGTCATCTACATATTAAAATTGATACCAAGTCCAGAATTTTCTATGGACACCCCCACATTTTATTCGATTTTTGGAAAGAGCACACAAAGTTTACCCAAAATACCAAGTGTCGTTGAATTTGGAACGAATGAACCTTAGGGGGCCGTCTCCAAAGTGAAAAATTTTATTTTTAGGTTATTGTTGAAAATCTCATTGTTACAGCTTTACCAACAATATGTGTGTTTTTTTATTGTTGAGACTAGTGAATAACGAAATAAATAAATTTTATTTTACTTTACTTTAACAAAAATGAAATATCATATGAAATTCTGAGTTTATAACTAATTGCGGGGACGGAGAGAGGTGTAGAAAAACATACAATTTAGAAATTATGGTAATAGTAGTTTTAAAGGATATTAAGAAGATGGTAAACAACTTTTTATACTAAATCTAGATAAATTTGCAGGGTTTTTTTATATTATGCTAAAAAGAAAGATATGTAATAGGTCTTCCCCCTGTGTTTTAGGAGGTTTTTTTCTCTTTCTTTTTTTATGCATTCTTCATAGAAACTTTTGTTATTAGGCTTTCTACATGGTTTAAATACACAGGGTATCCACTTTATTTATAAAGTGAACCAATTGTTATCTTTTTATGCGTTATTAACAGATCCATTTTTAATAACCAAACTGTGCAAAAAGAAGTAAATTATCAAGTTTTTATTCGAAAAAAAAGCATATAAAAAGTACGAAGTTTTACAGGATTTTGGTCCTAATGATCATATTTAGTAAACAGATGTTCACCATTTTTTTAAAAATTAAGGAAAAAAACTGCGGTACATTTACGATAAGAAATAAAGAAATGTATTGCTCTATTTTTATGAATAACTACGTATTTTATGAATATTACTTATTATTAGCGTATTAAAAAAATTCTGATATGTGACACTTTTGTGGCGATCATATTATAATCATGAGCTAAACTGGGAAATCGCTGTGACGTTCACACAGATCCCACAAGAAATCAGTTAAAAAGATAACTATATTCTTAACAATTTCATTGAAACTATAATTTAAGATACTATAGTAAGTTTATATCAAGTCAATTTAATAACATGACTTTTACATTAAGACTTTTATAATAAAAGAGCATACAATATAGATCACCATGTGGTCCCAGCCCTTCTAGGGGAGCCAGAAAAATATAATGACACACTATCCAGACAATACAAAAAAAAAGCAACAAAATGTAATAAAATTAGTATAAACACAAAAACATGTAAAAGCAAATACTCAAAAGTAATTAAAAAATTTAAAAGTTCAACTAGAACTTCACAAGTTTACAAATGAAATCTTATTAAAAATAAGGTCCAAAATGAAGCAGATTGTGATTTAGAAAAGGAAATTTACAGAGAAAACACCTGTGACATAAAAACTTTACTGCTACTACAAGGCTTTAGGTGATCTATTCACATTCAAAGAAAGACAATAACATGAAACAAATACAGAACACTAAAAACGATACATTTAAAAACGTGTACTTCCCCCTAGGTTAGCAATTACACATCGCAACCTTACTGGCATAGAATTTAATAAGTTGGGAATAAGGGTGGTGTTCATCTTCAAAGCATTCCATGCCACAAGCCCTCTTTGAAAAAGGTCGTCAGATGACGTCACATTTTGAGTGCTGATCAACCTTTTCCAGTTTCCCCAGATGTTCTCGATGGGGTTGAGGGCCGGGGAGTTACTGGGCCAATCCAGGAGTTGTAGTCCTTGATAGGAAATCCACTCCTGGACGATTCGGCTTTTATGTACTGGGCAGTTGTCCTGAAAAGAATTTAAATATAATACAAGGCTCCTTACATTTTTATCACAATTTAGGTTCTGCCAAAAAATCACTTACTTGCTGTAGTATGAAACACCCATCAGGGAAATGATTATCCAGGATATCAGGCACCATTGCATGTTCTAAAATGTATAGGTAAGACCCTGACTCTAGGAATCCATCAATTCTTACAAGGTTACCTAGACCTTTACTGGAGAAGCAGCTCCACACCGGTACCGATATACCCTTTCACTCCTTGTGCTTGCCTGAATGTATTGGGGAGCAAACCTCATGCCTGCAAACAAGATAAAAGTGTAAAAAAACATTTATTAGCACATAAAAGCTAAAAAAATATTTAAAATTATACATTGTTTCAGGGATAACTACGATCACCTTCGTCAGGGATGGCAACAATATAGTTAGATAAGATTGAATACAATAATGGCCAAAGATGGTTATAGGTTTATTATAAGTATTAAAAGAAACCGTTTTCAGGATTTTGGGAAGATTACAGTTAAAATTCGGGGATACAGATACAGGTAATGGTTCATACCTTTTGGTCTGTACACTGTACACAGAGGAGGTGTACCGGTTATTCGTCTGTGAACAAGATGGACTCCCATTCAGACGACCAGTTTGCATGCTGTAGGGCAAACTGCATCCTGGCCGCCTTCTGTGCTGCATTTAATTTCGGTTTTACAGCAGCCTTTCTGCAGCCCAATCCAGCCTCTTTTAGAACATTTCTGATTGTTTGTGTTGTGCACTGAAATGAAATACCCATTAATATTTTGATCAGGCCAGCAAAAAAATGCCTTTTACCAGTATATTAACCTTTTACCTGCCGATGTTCCCAAATGGGAACATCATTTTAAGGAATTTTTACACCACTTAATTTTTCATGCAGGAATTTGATACTTGGTAGAAAGTAACTCAAAGATATGAAGTTATTTTACATGCAAAAGTTTTTCACGAGCAATTTAATCCTTTTTGTAGAATTTACATCAAAATTAGTGATTTTTGGCTCTTCCAAAAGTTGCACAAGTTTCAACTTGTGAAAAATTTAAATAATTTACTTTTAAATAATTTTGCTGTGTTTAGGTAGCTTAAGTACACATCTTCCCATTTGGCTTGACAGAAAAGCTTCATATTTTAATTTTGGAGAGTAATTACCAATACAACGTATATGTTCCCAAATGGGAACATCGGTATTTGAGGGGATTTTTATAACATGCAAAAATTCAAGTTATTTCCAATTTTCTTTAATTTTTTAAACATTTCTTGTCTCAAAGGATCTAAACAGGTTAAGAATTATGTTTTAAATTCAAAAATATGTAATTTTTATTTTTTTACCTGATTTATGGAGAAATAAATTCTAAAGCTTTATAGCAAATTCTTACACTTGTATGTTTTTCTAACTCCCCGATCGATTAATATTCAGTAATTATCAATGGGGGTTATACAAAGAGCATATTTGGAGTGCTTCTGAGGATTTGCGTATATATTTTTGTTCAAGTACTCTTTTTAATAAAAATTTTAGAAATAAAATTGAAGAATTTTGAAAATAAAGAAAAGTGCGTACATCTAAAAACACTCTTCTAACGTAAGTTGGATGTGAGATATATGTGGTTCAGTTCGGAATCTTCTATGAGAAACACAGCTTTAATAAATCAATGGAGATAATTATGATTATTAATTTTTAAAGCTAATTAGATTTTAATGCAATTAGTAGATTTTATGCTAGATATCCGTATAGAACCGTAATTAGAACTAATTTTTCTCATAGAAACGTAATTTTTTAGCTTTGAAGAGCATGGGAACACTCTTTTGTATTTTTTACCCCAAAATATTACCCATAGTGCAAGAAAAATTTACGGAAAAGCTTCGCGTACGTAATAAACATGTCAATTTTTTCTTATGAAAATTTATAAAATGTTACTCAATCGTTCAAGTATGGATAATAAAAATGAAAAAACCGTCCACAATCATAAAAATGTTCATAATTATTGAGTAGAAACCTATCTCAATCATTTTATTTGAATTAATTGTAAAATATGTCCCTTTTGGAAATCCCCCTAAAAACTTCACCCCAAACGCCGATGTTCCCAAATGGGAACATCCTCAAAATCATACTTAGGAATTTTTTTCAACCAAAAAATGACTAGAATGGTTTTAGTAATGATGAAACTAGCCATTTAAGCCAAAAATCAGAATCATTAATTCGAAATTTGAATTGCGGCGTTTAAAAGGTTAACAGACATACAAAAAATAGTAATTAACCGGTATAAAAATACTGGAATTTTGTGAGTAAAATTCAGATGCAAATTTTGAATTATATCCCTTTAATTATATTATGACAGCGATTTTTAAAAAATATAAGTTCGTATTTTTATATATCATAAAAATTGAAGCGTAGAAAACTAGTAGAAAAATTGGAGTAAAAAGTAAGGAAAGTAAATAATAGCTCACATTAACCCATTAATGCCAAACTTTTTATTTTTCTTAAATATTTGGTAAAAACATAGTAAATAGCCCCAAAACAACTGGAAAAATATTGAAAAAAATTCCAGGTTAAAATTTTAATTTCTACACCAAAATTAAAAAACGTCCCTAAAAAGGGACGTCAGGCACGAATGCCCCCGTTGTTTTTTCCCTATAGTAAACGCATGGTAGAAACTTTTTTAAAGCATCAAAAACATCTTCTACCTTTTTAAGTGCAGCAAAAGTGATCGGAACCATACTGTAACATGAATATGAACAAAAAATATTAATTATTTATCCAATTAACTGTAAAATTAACCCTAATTAACGTAATTTGAGCATTTTTTATGCTCTAAATCACTTTTTTCCTCCCAAATCTATGTTAATTGCAAATTAATTAAGGTTTTTAATTGAAAAAGGCATTCTTTGTTTATATGTTACCTAATATTAAGTATTAATTACTTTTACACACCTCAAATCCATCAGACTATCTCAATTTGTGAAGTTTAAGTCTTTCAAATGCCCATACTTTTTTCATTTTATTTAATTTAATTGTGCGGAACACGAATTTCTCCCCAAAAATCAAGCATTAGTGGGATGTGCATTAGCAATCCAGATGATATAGATTGATCTGCAGTATAGAACACAATGATTAGTGGCATCTAATTAGAAAAAAAGCCGAAAATTTATCACAAAAGCTACAATTTTGGCAATTTTAATGACAAAAGGTCATTATAACTAATAATTATTAAACTTTTAATTAAAATATAACCGGAATATATTTGCATAAGTAATAAATATAGTAAAATAATTAATTTATTCCTTTTAATTAATACAAATTAATTAATTCCTTATAATTCAAGACTTTTTATTCCATTAATTTAGCAGAAATAACAGTATTTTCAAAAAAAATATAAAATAATAAAATTATTAGCTAAAATTAAATTAATTTTATGAATATCAGTTATTTAATTCCTTTCATAAGAATCGAACGCGTTTTTATGAAAAAATTAAGGAAACACTAGCATTTCACTGTGGGGAAAACCACGGGGGCATTCGTGCCTGACGTCCCTTTTTAGGGACGCTTTTCGAGGGTCCAAAATAAGGTCAAGATAAAATATTTTTTAAAAATAAAAAAACACCCCAACTGATTTAATGTATAAACAGTAATATATATCGGCATTGAAATTTTTTTAAAATAACAACGAGGATTTTTAAGCTTTTTCTTTTAAAATTTTTAAAAAAGCACTTTTCTGAAAAATTCTATCTTCCAACTTTAAAAAAAGTGAAATTTTTTTAAAATTCTGCTTTCTTCTTGTGTTCTTTATGTTCTATGAAGATCAAAGATACATCCGTGCAAATTTTAATTGAAAGGAACAATTTTTGTAGAAATAGGAGGATTTTTAAAAAACGTCCCTAAAAAGGGACGTCAGGCAGTAATGGGTTAAGGTTGAGAATTCTCTTTATTTCTGCTGCGTTAGTGAAAGGGTCAGCCACAGCCACTCCAATTATGTTGTAGCAGTCGTCTTCGGTTTGGCAAGGAAGTCGTCCGCTACCCTGTTTTCTTGCTACGCAGCCTTGAATTTGATAACTGCTAAAGGATATTTAGAGGATAAGGGTAAAGTAAAGCAAAAACAATAGTTGCTTAGTTTAACAGGTAAATTTATTAAGAAGAACAAACTTACTCTTTTATCCATCTCCCTGTAGATGAACGACTCAGATGCAGTCTCGATAAAATCTCTTATAGAATATCCAGCGAGATGTAGGCCAATGACTTGGCCTTTAATATTGTCATTTGCATGCGAAGGCATTTTCAAATATCACATTAATAATAAAAATATTTCTTTTGGAACATTAATATTCAACTATTACCAATTTAAAATTATCAGAAAAATAATTAAATGAATATTTAAAATTAATTAAAATAGTTCCTTTAAAATACCACTCGAGAAAGTTGGTTCACTTAATATATTAAAAGTTTTTTTTTAGGGAAGTTGCTTTACAGTTCTTACTTTATTACATTAATTTGGTCTATTTCCCAACGTCTTCCCTCCTTTTTCATCACTGAAGTGATAAAAATTTAAGTCATAAATTATTATATAAAAGACTAACTAAATCTTTAAACTAGAAATCTTAAAGAGAAAGATACACTTAACTATACATATAAATACAGGGTGTTCCAAAAAAACCCAACTTTAAAATATATTTAAAAAAAATGAACTAAAAGAGAGAGATGAAAATATGCTAAATTACAGCATAAATACGGTTTTAAACAAATTTAAACGATTTTTTTCCTTCTGAGGATTTTTTGGTACACCTTTAGAGCACGGCTCACTTTAAGCAGAAGAATTTTTAGAGGTTTAAGGGTCCTACTTCAAAAAAGTTTTCAAAATTCGCTCCTAAAATTAATGATTTAATTAATTTTTATACTCCTCCTCATTATGTCAAACGAAAGGAGGATCACTCATAAGTCGCGTAAGTTTAAAGAAAAAACCCTAGATATAATATATTTGAAAATTTTAGGGAGGCTTAGGGGGTCCTCACCCCCTCCTGAAAATTTTTGAAATTTTTACCCTATAACTACGTGTTTTAACTTATTTTCAGACCCTTCGGGTTACACAGCTGCTTGTGAGTCAGTATAATTTTTTATAAAAAAAATAAACTGTATAAAATTTATGCCAAAATTTAGGGAGGTTTGAACCCCTTACACCACCTTTCCCTTGGATACGGTCCCGGCGGCACATATTAACATCCTCGAAAGTTATTATTTCGTTGCATAATGCATTTTTTATCAGGGAAAGAAATGAACACATTGTTATAACCATTGTTGAACAACAATGCAACATAATAATGAAAATAAAAGAGTGAATTTTCTGCAATAATAAACGGCCTGTTAATTAAATAAATATAAATTTTTAATTTTCTGGGTAACTATTCATTAGAATTTTATATAACTTTGAATTTCTGCTCAAAAAATTATTCTGAATCGAATGGTATAAATAATTTTAAAATCAGTAATGATTAATTTTTTAACTCTTAATTACTTTCTAATTATTTTATAATTAGACATGGAATATCTTAATAAAACTATGATATTTATCTTTGGAAACATTTAATTAACCTACCCTCCAAATTTAGTGCTGATCCGATAGGTAGTTTTTGAGTAGAGTAGAAACGTTTAACCCCCATTTTTACATAGAATTTTCTGTTATTCCGACCTTCTCCATCCCCTTAATTGTTGCCATATTGAAACGACACTTGGTATTTTGGGTAAACTTTGTGTGCTCTTTCCAAAAATCGAATAAAATGTGGGGGTGTCCATAGAAAATTCTGGACTTGGTATCAATTTTAATATGTAGATGCCCCCCTAAAAAAATTTTTAACATCCCCCTAAATAGAATTCGTTGAAACTTGAAGAACGGTACCTTGGATGTCCTTCTACGACGAGCCGTTCGCCCACAATCGAAAGTGTCCCATTTTTTTTTGGCCCACTGTACAATAATTATCCTGTTAAACTGGATTAACAATTCCTACTTAATTTTTTTAAAACGCTATTTAGGGGGACGTAAGACACTTTCATCACAACAGTTCAAATAATCCATAATAACATTCAGCCGGCTTAATTATAATTTAATATGTAAAATAAAACTTCAGTTACGTAGATGTATTTTGTGTATTAGGGATGAATTTTAACCTCTTTTTTTTCAATGTATTCATGAAAGTGTTATCTAATATTTTCACGCTACTCTTTTTGGCTTTTCCATTTTTAAAAAAGCTCTAAATTTTGCTATGTAGCACCATTTTTACCGATCTGAGCTGTATTGCTTTTTAAATGAAAGTTTTTATAGCTGAACTTAAATATTCTGTGGTTTATAACAAAATACTTTCATTTTATCCATGCATTTATTTTAGTTTAATAAAAGTACGGCATTTTGAGAACCAAGTTTTGTCTTCCATGTAATTTTTCAACATTTTACGCGCCATCTATTAGTTGAAGTTTAATATTTTATTAAACATTATATAAAGGCATTATATAACTAGTTAACAACAAAAGCTTTGTGTACTGTTCATTATTTTTTAATTTAAAAAAATTATCCAGTAAAAATTCAGAAAAATATTGCTGAGTAGAGGTACAGTACTTTTTAGAAAAATCAAATCTTAACATAAGTAAACTTCTCATAAAAAGTTCCTTTATTATTTGCAGCTTATATTTTACATTAGAAGTAAAATATTTTACTCTCCTTATAATATCACTCTCATAAACTTTAATCTTAGAATCAATATCTCGGTCAGTAACCATGCCTGAATGCTCTCAGAGATACATCTCTTTAATGTGATATTTTCCAGTCAACAATAGAAGGATCTCATGAGAGTTGAGAAATATGGTAAAAGATAACGAAAAATAACACTCGTTGTTTGATAGAAAAATCTAAAATAATCCACTTCAAGAAGCAAGTTATGTTTCGATTGAAAATTTCGAAGAAAAAAAGAAAGAAATGCAACCTGGAAAAAGAAGCATCTTTTCTGGACGTCAAATATCTAAAAACTATGGTGATCACATTGCACACCACAAATCTCTCTATTATAAAAAGAAGTCTTTGGTGAACAGTTTCCAGAGAAATGCTTTTTAATTACTGATCTGAATAACGCATTTTTGGTATCAAAATCTTCGAATTCTTTTGAGGATGTGCAATATATGTCATTAGAACTCTTTTTAAAAATCTCCATTTTAAAATATTTCCATTTTTTAGATTACGTATGAGATAGCAGTTAAAAAAAAGTACTGTCAAACAACTTATCATGCATCCAGTCACAAAGACCAACTGATGCAATATTTTATAATGAAACTAATTTTTTCATGTTTTAAAAATTTATACTTTTTAGAGCAGTGGTCCCCAACCTTTTTACCACCTCGAACCGGTCAACGTTTGATAATTTTACCGCGGGTGGGGGGCGTTGATTGTTTACATTCTCGATTATTTTGATTTATTAATTTTAATTTAATTGTATTTAAACATGCTTTCAAAATAAAATACAGTTACACCAAAAAATAAATATTAAGTGATTTATAATTCATTTCATTCATTAATTTAGAGTATAAACCTAGGAATTTAAATTCATTTTCAATGAAATGGTCGACCCGCGGGCCGGTACCATTCTATCCACTGACCGGCACCGGTCCGCGGACGGGGGGTTGGAGACCACTGCTTTAGAGTACTTTCCAAATTAAATATTATTCAAAGATTGATAACGGCATTCCGAAAACTTACAGATATGATATTTCATACTAAAACTTAACACATTTTGTTTGAAATTTATAGTTTTCAGTAGTTCCTATTTTTTTTATAATCAAAATTAATAGTAAACATCGAGTCAAGTAGGTTTTGTCTCCTATTATTTTAAAAGGCCTATTGTTCAACAAGTCAGCCTTTCATCCCTTCAGTGGGTCGATAAAATGAGGACCAAGCGTGCTTGGGAACTAAATACTGGGGGTCTCGCGTTAGAATGACCACCTAACCGGGACGCGTATTCTATTTCCCTCGCCGTTACAGAACATTTCTTAATAATCTCCAAAATCATAATTAATAGCGTGGATTAGTGACCTTGAACACATTAATTATGATTTTGGAGATTATTAAGAAAAGCTCTGTAACGGCGAGGGAAATAGAATATGCAACCGGGACACATGCCTAACACCTTGCACCCCAGGGCCCCACGGTCACGAAAACGAAGATGCCATCGTAGGCTTTGGCCCACTAGGGCTGTTGCGCCAATGAGTTTAGTATTGTTCAACAAGTCTGGCTTGAAACAAAAATATGAATTTAAAAAAACTAGGTATACTAACAAGTTACTAGACAGACACAATATTAAATTAATTAATGATTCATCATTTTTTTTCATGTTCATTTATTAGCAAGATTTATTTGTAAACTTGCTGTGTACTTAAAGGAAAACATTTTGATTAAATTATTAGTAAGTTAGAACTAAATATTCATTGGTTCTTAAAACTTTTTAGATAATGTTAATTATGGAGATAATATGTGACGTTTTTTAAAACTTGGTTTTTCTTCTGCCAATTGTTATTACGAATGTTTATAAATTGAGTAAGTTCAGTGAACAAGATTTTGTGAGGATTGCGAAGCTTTCCAAAATAGCCTGCGCAAGCAGCTTACGGGGGTTGGTCAGTGATAGGGAGAAAGTGGCAGTAGCTCCCTAGTTTAGAAAATAATTAAAAATTATTTATACTCAAGCTTTATTTAGTTTAATGAGTATAGTGATATCTCATTTAAGAAAGAGGAATATTTTTTAAAAATTGCAGAGAAACGAATATTATTTTAGAATCAACGTCGTATGTTCAATGTTCATTTAATGTCATATCGTAACATCCTCTCAAAGGTCGCTGTATATACAAAATATTATCTTTACATTAGATTTGCTTATTGCATTTTGACGCACATTTTTCGTTCACCTGGAAAACGTGCTTGTTCCGTGAAAAAATCTTTTAAAAAAAGATTATTTTTTACAATAATTGTAATAATTTTATTTGCATCCAATAATCTTATACGACATTAAGGGGACCAAGACGTTCTCATCCATGCAAAACATGCTAATTTTACAATATTCCGAGAACCAAAATTATATAGTAAAAGTTATTCAAATGCTATAAAAATTGGTTGTGTTAACTAATAGTCTTTTGTTATCCTAAAATGACAAAAGTTAATTATATATTATCATATAATTTTTTAAAATAGGAAGTCGAAAAAGTATATTATCCTACGAGTCTTCCGATGGATGGGGTTAGAAAGCCTGTAGAAAGCCTGTAGAATTCCTGTAGAATTCCTGTGTAGTTAGCCTGTAGAAAATTCTGTTTTTTTACAAAAAAAAATAGTTTTCCATGTAGAGAAATGTATATTCAATTTCGTGAACTAATTTTTAAAACAATTTAATGATTACTTAAAAAAATTTTTGAACTTAAAATTTTTAAACGCAGCAAAAAACAGAAAATTTTTCTCCTAATTTTGCTTAATTAAAAAAATTATTACAACATAAACTGTATAAAATTATATTCACTGAATGAACTTATGTAAAACGAATATTTGTACCAAGTTTCATGTAATTTCATTGATTAGAATTTTGTACGGGCTAACCTTAAGTTTAAAAAAACAGGTTTTTAGAAAAATGCAAAAGAACTAAAAATGGAGCATTAGTGGTGGTAATTGTTTATATCTTGTATATCTTGTACCCTCATTTTCTGGGGGATGTCGGTCCTAAAGGAATACATTACATATCATACATTTTTGGAATCTTCATGAAACCTACTAATCAAATAAAATTTAAACATCGAATTTTTGAAGGTTTTGGACGTCTTGGTCCGCAAAGAATTTAAACTTTACACCTATGAGATTAAAATCGCCTACAAGTGCAATTCTTTGTCTTAATAATATCTACTAACGAAGAAAAATTAAAAATAGAATAGTATTTGAAATAAAAAAAATTCTATCACAAAAAAAAATATTTGAAATCCCCAGTAAAGGAATAAATTTTAAAAACAAGTACATAAGTTAGATTGGCTCGTGATCGTTTAGTGAAAACGAAGCCAATCTTCATTTATCTAGGTGTATAATATGTTTGACAGGTGACGTCATACTGTCATTCTGGTCTTTAAAATTTTTTATGATCATATTGGTTATCATAAAAAAAGCATTAAATACCTAAATTAAAAGCAAAAGTAAAATACCTAATTTAAAAGCAATCTGAAACTCCTTCAAATTAAAGAAAGTTTCTCTCAGTTGAGACAGAAAAAAATAGTTATTTCCTCAAAGTACAGAAATTAACCCGCCAACAGTGCTGTCGAATTATTTCTGTCTTTTGAAGGAATATTTTACACTGTATGGGTGTAAAATTACTTTTCGAGATTGTTTAAACCCATTTGAAAAATTGTCTTAGTCGAGCATGCTCTGAAATATTTCCAATTGATTGAAGCAATCTTGAGATGTGTACTGGCTATACTTTGGTCGTTGTCTTGGCCATAATGCAAGGCCAAATCTATGTGTCCAAAGTTTGGACACTCCAAACCATCTACAACTGATACCTTTCAGGTGCAATAGCTCTTCATTGGTTCACTCTAATCAGTCGACTTTTTCATTGACACCATCTAGATTAAATTTAAAAGTTAGTTTGTAGTTTTACTTCTTATTACATTCAACTAGTTTTACCAGTTGTTTTTGAAATTTTTCACCCTATTAAATATCAACATCTATTAATTTTAAAGCTTCCATCTTGTTAATATTAAATCTTTAAAGCATAACCAATTGCATAAAGTAATTCAAATATGTCTGTCAAATTTCCACCCCGAAATTTTCTTATAATTCAATATCCCTTACAAAAAATAGTTAAAAGGTTTTAAACAGCTTGCCCAATAATTTCAAAAAATTATAACTACGTATATAATTTTAATGAAATATTATTAAAATTGAAATAGGAAAAGCCAAATGGCCCTTTGAAGCAGCACAAAGATCTCTATTGAAACACAATTTACTAAAAAAAACTCTTCGAAGAAAATATCTTTCGAAAGTGCTTGTAAACCTGAAAACTTTTTCTCCTGTAACGTAATCAAATCATCTCTCAGCACCTATAAACAGAAGGAAACAGCCCCTTTACTTAACGATTCAACTCCGTTTATGCCACAAGACAATCTCAGAGAGAGAATACACAGCCTTAAAACTTTCTTACTTCTTGATGACTCACTTTTCTAAAATTATAGGGTCATCACAGGGGTATTATTCTACCGTAAAAAAACTTTTGCGTTTGGGGGATATCACCTCCCTTACTTTTTATGAGATATTGATCAGTGCTTTTTTTAACGGCATTAATTTAATGACATAGTCGATATTTTGCACCTCTTATCACATGACTTTAATTTAGCAGAGAGAAAATATGGCCTTACTTCAAAATTTTTGCATAATGGATCATAATAATGGACTGAATGGGATGGATAACAAAGGCTATTTTATAAAGAACTCCTAATGTGGAAGATAACTATGCTCTTTCTCATTTTTATGTCATGGTGAACATTGTAGTGCAGGAACAATACTTATTTAATTTTGTATTCGAGCAATTAAACAAAGGTTTTAATTCCTATAACCTCTGAATTTCTTTCACAATCAACTCCGCTTAATGTGATCACATTTTTGTCGAAGATCAAAATTATAACAATATCCGGTTGATAAATAATACGCGGTTATATATAAAAGTGGGAAACACCATAACACGAGTGTTTGCATAAAAATCCCGACTGTGTTGTACATATTGAAGTATTTAGAATGATGTATATTAAAATGATGTATGCAATTTGCAAAATGAAACACCTTTAAAGAAAATTATAAGAGCGGATGAAATAATAGGGGAGAGTGGGGCACCTTGGGATTCTTTTTATTGTTATTGTGCAGTTATTTTCTAATTTGTTTATACAATGGTATTTATTCAAACATATTTAATATATTAAATATGTTTTTTTGCGCATCTAATAAAACAATATCCACCCAAATATCACTTTTAGGGAATTCATAACAACAAATCCTCTTTTAATGTCCCAAGTTATCCCACTGACGGCCCACCTTGGGACACTTTCAATAATAGTAAACAAATTATAGTTTATATTTCGAAAAATACAAAGATAACACAAATATTGAAAAATCTGGGTTTAAAAATTATAAATTAGGCATCCAACATTTTTATAATTCTAAATTTTTCATCATTTTTGATATGGCTTATATCACTTAATTTTTGGTTTACTTCCAGAAAAGTTTTTGCGTCAATTTTTCAATTACAATCGTCTTCTTTCTTAAATTATTTATTTTTTAATAAATAAACTTATTTTTATAACGCATGAAATATTTCATGTATCTTTTAACAGTTCGCAAGGTGTCCCACACCTGAGTGTCCCAAGATGCCCCACCTTGAGGCTTTGGATATTAAACTTGATTACTCTTTTTGGTTTAACAATAAATTCTAATCTTTTCTTTTCTAATTCTTTTCTAAAATGTTAATAGATGCACGTAATTTACTCTGAATATAATTATAATGACATAAATAAATTTATTTTATTTAAATAAGGCTTTTAAACTACAAGTTATTGTAACTTTGCGCTACAAAAAACTATAAAAGTGAAATAAATAATTCTCTAGATTCACCAAATATTCCAAAACACATTGAGGAGTAGATTTTAATCTAATTTATTAGTACCTACAAGCACGAGTTCATAAATATAAATTGCGTCTGAAAAATCGAGTGCCCCAAGATGCCATACGCTCCACTACTACTAAATTAATGACTCATTTTGTATGTTATGTATGAAATTGGCCTTCAAACGGGAAAAAGTAGGTTTTTTAAGGGATTTCCACCAAATTTTGAAAATATTAAACGATATAATGATCACCTTAAACGATGTATTTTGCATTAATTTAAATTGTAGTGATCGGGACCAGTCAACTTCGATAACATTATCCGATGGATAACATTAACTGTGATTGCATTAAGCGTTGTCGACTATTACCGAATTAGATTTTAATTAAAAGTATTGGCAATTAAATTTTCCCACTAAATATAAAATATAAGTATGTTCACAAAAAAATTCATTTTATATTTAATTTTTTGATGAATTTACAATAAAAACAACATTGTTAACGCTATAATGCCTACACAATGGAAAAAATACTTTTTGTCTTATTTATGTGGTTTGGGGCCAAATAAAATAAAAATGCCGCACAATTTTTTACTTATTTAATTTTTTTCTCAATTTTTTTTAATTTGAAATTGTGGACATATTAAATTTTATTTAAATTATACCACCTATAGGTGCATTTATTTCTGCAATAACTTAAAAACATGTACCGAAAATTGCTGCTTCATACTGAAAATTGAAGCTAAAAGCGTATGGTAGTATACTTACTTCCATAGGCAGTATAGGGCTCATGCACATACTTATACCACCCTTTCTCTATTTTTATGAAAATGCATTACATTCAACTCTTTCGAAACTATTTGTTATTGAAAAAAAAGGAGTTATTTCTATTATTATTATTACTTCCAGTGAAAGTAATTTTGAGAATATCAATATAAATTTTAATATTTATGCATTCAACTTCTCTCCAATGGAATTTGGTGAATGAGTAATTCGAAGGGCATTTAAACGTTCCACGAATAAAACTTATAATTGAGTCTTTAACAATAGTTCATTGTTGGTATGCGGTGAGTTTTTAACATAGTAGTCAGTCAATATGATAGTTGAATATGTAAGCGTTTGATTGAAAATTTAAAACTGAATTCCAGAGGAAACTTTTGTTTTCCATTTTTTTAAATTATTTCATTTTTTAACTGTTCTACATTTAGTTCGCAGTTCTCCGTTGTTGTAAGTTACACATTTAGAGGAATGTTGCCTATAATGGACCAAATGTATGTCCTCCAATTTCAATGTTTATAAATTGTTAGTTGGTTGCCCTAAATGGGTCATTATAAGATATGTTTCTGATAATCGTGCTTTTTTCAGCCCTTAATTTTCAATGGCTGTTCATTGCAAACGTTAGATGGATATTCAAGGTGTGCGAATAACAGGAAAAAAAATTGGAGTAATTACAGGGTTTTTTACGGGGTTAAAAAAACACCAGGTGGTCCGTTTCAGTTAACTTCATTTTACATGTTAATTGTAAACTGAATCAGCTTCCTATCAGAAAAAGCGTTTTTGCAAATAAGCATCCAGGTAAGTGCAGATTAGGGTTAGATCATAGACTTCTTATCATCTGGCTATTTCGATACAAACAACTTTTAAATGCTTCATGGTGAAGTTCAAATTTAAAGAAGGATTAAAAAGAATTTTCATTGAGCTTCAGCACGAAAAATTCAATTAAACGGTAATCAGTAATTCCTATATTTTCAATGGTTTGTATAGTTTTGCAGTTTGACTTAGGAATACGTAATATTTATGAAAAGATGGCTAGACAAGGTTCAAGTAACCAAACGCTTTTATTGTTTAAAAAAAACAGAAATTAGACTCGTAGAGAGCATTAAATCATCCTAATGTTTCTGATTATTCTGTCATACAGGTTACAAATCATTATGAGACTTTTGCCGACTATAGGTTAGTCGCTTTGTCTTCTTCTTCCTGTTTGGGATATTATCCTGTTTTACAGATTTGCTACTGAGAATTAACTATTGCTTTTAAGAAATTTGTTAAGGCTTTAGTTTTTTTCTTGATATTTCTTTGTTGACTTTTAAGATTTCTGTGAAATTTGTTGAAGATATGCTTAAAGTTTCCATGAGTTTTTTCCTATGAGTAATTAATTTTTTGCATTGTATGAGCAGATGTTCATTAGAATCAATTTCTTTGCATTGGGGACAAAGTGGACTAGATACCTTTCCAATCTTGAATACATTTTTGTTCGTTAATAAAGTCTTGGTTCTTAATCTGGCTAAAAGGATATCCAGTTTTCGGTTAGGGGAATTAATTTATCCTTTTTATCATTTGTAGTTCATCCATCCAAATGAGCAAAGTCTTCTGCATATTTACTATTTTTCCAAATTTCCTCCTCTTCTGATTATTTGTTTGATACTTTTTCTGTCATACAAAACCAAGCTTTGTGGCTTGTAAGTAAACAAGAAATTCTGCGCTTGGCTCTTAGCTTATCAAATTTTTAAAATAAATTCTTTAATCACACAGCAAAATCCAGTTAACACTTCGCATAACTATACTGCACTCCTATAATTAAATAGATGAAGTAATTAGAAAGTTTACAAAAGAAAATCCACCAGCACACACCCACACACACTCTAAGTCAGCCATTAAGAATCCTTTAAGTCTTAATCCGCTCTCCTCCTTTTATGGCTCAATTAAGCTTCCAATAACAACAAAAAAAGCCTTAATCACTCATTGTTTGAACGGAAAGAAAGGGCAGCCAGCAGTTACCAACAGTGCAACACTTAAATCAATTACTTGGGTACCGGTGCTTAGCGTTTAACTATCCCTTGGGCCCCTTTAGATCAGATTCTTAGAAGCATTTTGAAGTTGCTCTCACCCATAAACTGTTTGTTTTCCAAAGAAAGAAGTGTCGGTGTAAATGATTGCCCTACCTGATCTATAGTTAAAAAGAAGCAAGGTATTGTCTGGTTATTAGCTTCTAGGATAAACACATACTTTAGTTTTCTGGAGGACTGGGTGTTTCTTTCTATTGATGAGCAAAATCTGTTGTAAATGTCTCTTTTGGATTTTATCTTTGAATGAATTTGTTATAAAATCTATCACTTTCATCTTTGCAGAAGTGACTTTCTACACTGTAAAAAAATATTCTGGAACATTCCTCAAAAAAGCTGGGCAGCTGAGTTGCCAATCCTTTTTAAATTAATTTTCCTGGAAAACACCTGTAAAATACTGAAACGTTCTTCAAAAAAAACCAGAAAGCTTTCTTTGAAATATCTAGCTTCTCCCCTCCAAGTCTGTCAAAATCACGTGACCCTTTTACTATCGTTGGTTAAGCAGTATCATATTGCAACTGAAAAAAATACGTTTTCGTGGAAATTATATTATAATACTGTATTCTTTGAATTCAACGTTTTGTAAAATGAGGTGTTTTATGTATACCATCATAATAAACACTAGAAATTAAATATTATTTTTAGTTTCTTTTAAAATAGGAACATTTACTACATTAAGTTTACTCTTTTTATGATAGTTTACTGAGAAGAAGAAAACTAATTTTGTAATCTCGTTAATATAAAATGAAAAAAAATCCTATTGAAATTCAAAACGTTAAATCATTATTTAAAAAATAATCATCCGTAAAAGTATCGAAAAAAAAGCTAGGTAAATTAAGTATTAACTTTTCAGAATTTCATTCAGTAGATAAAAAACATTACTAAAAGTATTATAAAATACACTTAATGTTTTTTCACTTGTGATATAACACCTTGTGATATCACTCCCATCCCATCCTCCCTTGTCAGAAAAAATAAGCAAAGAGCAACCCCCTCCCCTCTTAGATGCTCACATAATATTTTAACGCTCCTAAAAATATTGATATATGGTTCACAGCAACGTTTCCTGAACCCAATACGTCACCTACGCGGAAGGAGAAAGTGAGTAATAAAAATGCCTGTTGGGTTGATAGGAGGAAATTCGATACGTGAATCGTGATAAAAAGACCCTATTTATACCCTATTTTAAAATAATCATATTTTAAAATTGACGTTCATTGTTTCACTCGAAATTCAGACACCGCAATGGGAACTATTTTGTTTGTTAGTGACGTAGTAGGTTCAACTTAAGTTGCGGTCTAGTGTAGTTATTTTTGAAGTTAAATGGAGAACTGCAGCAAATCTTAAAATTTTAAATTTTCAATTTTAATTTATTAAAAATTCTCTCCTGATTCCAAAAATACGCTTGTCTTTCCCCACAAACTTTTTTTAAAGGTAATTATGACATATTTTATTACAGAAAGCTCCTAACAATGTGACGTCACATGTGCCAGTGGAAATGTGGGAAACACAGTTTTCATCGATACACTAGTCTGTAAAAAAAACTAGTGCTCATTGTTTCAAAGCGGGATTATAGCAACAAGCGGGAACAAAGCACATTTCACGTCACAAGCCGTTTCAGCTCAGACACAAAAAAGACTGTTTTTAATTGAAAATAACTTAAAATTTAGGGCTTTGCAAAGCAAATGAAAACATTTTTTGGAGGTTTTAGGCCATTCTGAACACATTAAGATAAAAAAAATTTTTGACTGCAGTTATCCATTATAAGGGAGTTAAATTTTTATCTATTTTATGAAGCCTCCTAGTTGGATTATTGCATTTTTCATAGGTAAGTTAAACAACATTCTTCTTTTCATGTGAACACACCATCACTCTTATAGAAATTTATTCGTATTTTGGACTGTCGAAATATATTTTTAAAATGGAAAATGCCTACGCCTGCATTTTTTTCCATCACTAACTTCCTTTTCAAGCCTGGTCTATTTTCTAGCATTCAAAATATTTCCTTTGCAGGAAAAGGCTGAACACACTCGAATGACAAGTGACAAAAATCTGTGTGTCAACTCTAAAAAAAATTCAAATTCCTCGTATTGAAGCAAGACCACTCTAATATTCGAAAGGTGGAAACTATATTGCTTACCTTCCTCTCAAAAGCTGGTTCATGTAAAAGCATAATTTACAATCCAAAACTGTTTTATAGCCACGGTGTATACGACCTCCCATACAAGATGGCTGGAACCAGCAATAAAATTGAAACCCATAAGAAAAACGCTTTTGGAGATTGCTTCCTTCCTTCGCATTCTCCAGTTTTCTTCCGCATATTTGAAGCACATTAGCTCAGAGTATCGACTTTGCAATAGCGCTCCTCCCTCCCCTATAAAAGACCTTTGCAAAAGCGTAAAACAAAAAAAACTTCTGGAACTTCAGAAACGTACTACTTCATTCCTGTTTTTTAGCAAACCCAAATGGGAAAACAAGCGTCAGAACCAGAAGAGAGGAATTATTGCACACCAGAGGAAAAAGAAGTGGATATTATTGGAGGACAAATTCCCCCCAGCGGGCATGAAGATAGCAAGGCTCCAATTTCGGGATTGGGAGGAACTAGTATAAAATGGGTCGACCACTGTTCGTCATGGTCCAGGAAATTCTGACCCGAAATCAAGATAGTCTTATGATATCGGGGTAAAACGAGGGACGTGTAGGCTTAACTGAATTTCGATTTCCATTTGAGTACTTCCCAATGTTTATTATTATATTATTCTTTACTAGCCGAAAAAGCAGGGACGTCTAGTTGGGTTTCCTTTTAAAAAGATCTTTATTGTCGTTTTATGTAAATTGTCCTCCAAGTTGAAACTTTTATTTTTGAATTGTATCTTGATTTGGGGGTTTTGTAGGGTAATTTTTTATCTAGTCTGATTTAATGGTATGGATTTTAACATTTCGAAATATTGGTTTCTAGAGATGTGAGCTTTTTCAATCGTTATACCTAAAATAACCCTTTTTGGTAACCTGGGTACAATGCTGCTCAAATTTTCTTTAAAATTATTTTGCTTATTTTCCAGCTTTAAATTATATATTCAACCAATTTAAAAGAGTAGTACTCCATGCATGTTTTGAATTTTCTATATTCAAATGTTTTTTCTTGAAAGTTGTTTGTTATTTTCAAGACTTAATTTACAGTTTTCTTTTAGGGATTAAAATAATTACACTAAAAAGAATACCTACCTCAACAAAATTCTATTTCTGAAAACTTCACTTGAAAATATTTTTACGTTACATTAATTACTTTTATATTTTTCTAAATATGAATTGTAAAAGTCATAAACCTTTTATTATTCATAAACTTTAATTTGTTTTCCTCATTAAATTCCCAAGATATTTGCCTTTCTTATTTTTAAGCATTTTTTAAATTTCCTTAAAAATATTTGGCAGCTTATTTAAGTACTATAAAATATTCAATGCGCGGGTTTTTCACCTAAGATTAAACAAACATCGTAATAAGAAACCGTACTTAAATGTTGTGAATAAAACTTATACCATGAAAATTCTTCTGAATCCTCTCAAATAATCTTTATCCAGAACTTCGCCATTGGTAATTTCCATCTGACTAATTCATTGATTAAAAGGCTCGGGTGAATCAATAATTCTTGCGAGTACTCTTCTGACATTCTATCTATCGATCATGTACCGCATTTTGTGACATCTGATGTTATCTCCATGCGCTCCAAGAATAATTGGAAAATACTGAAAACGAGCAGTGATTGTGTGTCAATATTTTTTATAATGAACACAATGTTTCCGTTAAGAAAAGTGGGATTATAATAAAAGGCTTTCAGAAGAGTCTTGAAAGAGAACATTGAAAAACTTTAAGGTAAATTGCAAACAAAAAGTATCAAGCTTGTTTTGTTGAGAGAAATCTTGCATCTTTTTTTGAACATTGGAAATGGGGAGGGTGACGGATAATTGTGGTTTTCAGTGTATAATTAATTTCTAAAAGGGAAGAATCCACTTTTGTGCCATGTTCTCTCACTATTTGACGAATGTTTGAAAGAAATCAAAAATCTCATTCATCTTTTCAATATTTTGAACAAAATGACTTTTATCTGAGATACTTTTAAGGGGACCTTGTAATTTTCCAAGATTATTGATTTTGTTTTCCATTCCATTTTCCAAACACAAGGATAGAGTGAGTAGATCTATTTAGCACTAGTAATAGGAGTAATGGGTTTGAGAAATACGCGATTTTTATCGATACTCAATATCCTATTAGTATGGCCGTTAAAGAGAAAATAACACCCGAATTGTTCAGATTGTGATAGAGGCACAAAAATTGGTGGAATTATAGTTTAAACATGCTGAATCCAAAATCGACTAGAAGAACTCTTTCGGAACTGCCGTTTGCTACTTCCGGTCAAAACAAAATGGCCGCCCACAGGCCTATTTTCGGTTCTTTTGCTTTCTTTGAAAGACATTTTTGGGGTCAAATACTTTGTTTAAGGGTCAAAAAACATGATTCTGATGACAAAATGCGCAATATATTTTAAAAAGTACCTTAAATTTAATAAAATATTCTAAGTCAATTTTCAGTTGCGTCAACGGCAGGCAAATGTCCAAAAAACAACTTCATCTCTCAGTTGCGTCAAAAAAATTCGTAGAAAAGTTTTTTATTCTTTCGACGTTTTTATATGTTTTTTGGGAGACTGTTTCGAAATATGTAGTTCACTTTAACGTGGAATGTCGGCTTCATATCAAAAAAACTCAAAAATATGCGAAACAAATCGCAAAATTCGTACTCTATCTTCGGATTTTGTTTTATATTTCAAAACATATTAGTTTCTCGAAAATTACTTGCATTACAAAGTTGTAGAAAACGGATTTCCTACAAAATGCAATATTCAATTTTTCAATTCAGAGTACTTCTGGTCGCTTTTGGATTCAACATGTTTTAAACTATATTTCCACCAATTTTGGTGCCTCTTTCACAATCTTAACAATATTATTCCCTTAACGGCCCCCTTATTATGGCGGCTATATTTCATATGATCCTTTATTTTATTAGGTTTTAGCTCTACATGAATGAATGTACTTACTATCAATTACACTGTTTTTTTTTATTTTCCCACTCCATTTGTTAATTTTTTTCTCGAATAATTTAAAACTTACCATGTGTTTGTTATTATTTTAGCTGTCTCCTCATTTTTAAGAACACGATATTTAAACTACTAATGCATATTTAATAGTTTAATATTTTCTTAAATCAATGAAATTCAAAATTAAGCTGCCAAAATACGCATACTTTAAAGTAAACTTATTCCCTGCCAACTTTGTGTTAAAATTTATGAATAACCACAAATATCACATATCATTTCAGATACTGCATAGACTATTAATACTAGAAGAATCAGGATAAATGTTGGTTTCTACTGATGTACTGGAACAAAATGCAAATTTCTATGAAGAATCTCGACATTCATAAGATGTTTAAATGCAAATCTTTTCAAATGGAAAGAAACTAGAGACTAATTTTTAAGTTTAACTTGCAAAGATGAGAAACCTATTAAACAAAAATAAATCTTGGAAGCATTCAAATGAATATTTACTCAGGAATCACCAAAAGAGATGATAATGTTTTCTTTGACGACTTAATACATGATAGGAGTGTGGTGAAGAGACTTGGATAATAAGCTAATTTAATTGTATTTCATGTAAAATGTATGTAGTCTATTTTGGTTTTGAAAATAAGATGGTTTCATGAATTTATTTTCTTTTTGTGTGGTTTTATAACTTTAAATTTTACTACAGATTATTTTTTTCTTACGTCAAAAGAAATGATAAATTCAATAAATGATAATAATAAATGATGATCAAAACACTGCTTAAACCAGAGTTTGAAGTTGCTGCTGGTCTGCTGGGCCGAGACCACCGAAAAACTGCTTGGACCACTATGATCAGAAAATCATTGGTCCGCCGGACCAGTTGGCAATAAAATACCCCAGTCTCAAGATTTATCTGCGAAACTTATTAGAAGTTTTTAGTTTATTTGTACAATTTTAACATTTAATAATGAAAGGTACGTATTAAATCAAATATTTTCTAAATTGTTTGTTTATTTAGTTAGTTTGTTGTTTATTTTAATTGATTTAATTAACTGATGGTGTTAAGTGCGACAGTTATTTTTTTTAAAAATTGAAATATATCCTTCTTAATTTGGCGGATCAACCACTTTGGTTGAGGACCAGTAAAGTTTCCAAAATAACGGTTCGCAGGACCAGTTGTTTTTTCCCGGTTTCTAACGCTGGTTTTAGCAATCTAAAATATGAATATATGAAATCACTATACACTGTGAAAAACAGTAAACGAAACATACTGCTTCTTGTAAGGAAGGCTAGATTTCAATATATTTATATATTTAGTTACTAAATAATGATGCTTCCATTAACTCCTTTCATAGAATATATTTTTAATAATGAGTCTCTTTTCATGGGTAACATTTTCATACTATTTCATGGGTTTAAAAGTGGGGTTCAAAGAAACACTTTCATTTTTGCGTATTTCTAGAAACAAAGCATTCCGATGGCAAAAGGTAAAAAATGCATTAGGAGTCTCTCATCATAGTATTTACATTTTAAGCTACTTGTGTACATATGTTCCATGTGTACGCATTATGGGTATTTAGAAGAATGATTGTTTGAATATTAACACTGAAACTAGATTTTCTGGTATGTCTTTTTAAAAATTTTATATGCCAATAATTAATTACGTATTGATAGCACTTACCACAGCCGTTAATGTACATTTTCTTTATTGATTATTCTGTGGTACATTATCCTTCATAAATTCTTTTGAATTTAAAATCCTTCACTTCTTTATGAACGGAAATAAAATTCTAGGGATTATTAGAACCAGCAATTTTTATAATTTTTGAAGCAATTCTTAAAAAGATAAAACCCTCACATTTTGTTCGTGATTTTACGATTATTTCATGATGTTTGTTCATTCCTATAGATTTAATGATTTTGCTAAGGATTTAGTTTCTAAAAAAATGAACCGCAATTCAAGGAAATTCGGAAACCATTGTCCTTAAAGTTTGTTTTCGTACTAACTTTATAACATGAAAGGTTTTCTACTTTATAGGGTGAATCGACCAGTAATTGACCAGTTAGTGGAAATTCCTCCAAGTTTTATTTTTCTTTCTTAGAAAAAAATTTTTCAAAAAAAAATCGACACTGGTTTAATATCAATGAAAGTATGAGGAATAATAACTAATAATCATTTTTCCTTTCATTTTTATAGAATTTTTTTTATTTATTTTAAAAGCAATTAATTGAGATTTTGCCAGTAGTTGACCACCTACATCCAGTATTTGAACACCATTATTCCAGTAATTGACCATTGCCATATTCACCATTTCCAGAATAAAAATCAAATATACAGCTCAAGCACAAATCAACCAACTGATCCACAACGCAACCTATCATTTGCAAAAGAGCTATTTATTCGAGTCCCACTTCTTTAAAACAGGGCTAAGGGTAAGTTGGCTGAAAAAAATACGCAACGGAGACGTTTGAAGAAAACGTTTCAGAAACACTTACACAAACTTTCATTCAATCTGATGATTATAAAATTCTCTCACAAAAATTAAGAATTGGCAAATTTTAGTAAATTTTTAAGTTTATAGTTTTTCTTGACAGTTTTAAGCGAAAAAATCAATTGTTTTATTGAATGGTATAAAAATTTTGAACTTAATATTCCATTCTTATTAACACCCGTGTCTTTTGGCAGAAAATCCTATGATCTGAAAACCAACTGTTCCAATCCTACTAAAATGTCTTCCATTTGTTGAATACGTCTTAGAAAATTCTTAAAAGCTTTATTCAATCAGCAATCAATAAATTAAACTCTGGAAGAGAACACGGAAAATTGATCCTATTGATTAATTCTCATACTTTATTAATATTAAATCACTGTCAATTTAAAATATATTTTGTTGGAAAAAATATATCTACTTTATTAGTAATTATAATGATTTTTAAGTTATATTGCAAAATCTTATATATTTTAAGCAAGAAGTAGAAAATTTTTTTTATTGTTTAACCTTTTAAAACCAGACTGTAAACCAGCACGATTTGCCCCCTAGGCCACCTAGCGAGCGCTTGCACCGCGAACCGTTCGATTCCACCGTTTACTACAGAAGGCTATCTAAAAAACTAAAAATGCGTATATGTCTGACAACCAACCAACCAACTACCCGTAGGTACGTATTTTAGGGCTTAGCGAGAGGAGCGACATATTTTAAAAGCGCAGGTGTTTTAAATTTGAAGAACCAATGAAAGAGGTATATTGAATAAAGAGTCCCTATTAACAATACTGGTTAATTACTGGAAATGTAACTTTTTTTACAGTAAATCTAAGCAAAAATTGTACTGCAGGTAAAAATCTTTAAGATCGCTCTTAGTTTAAAAAGAAATCTTAAAAGCAAATAAAATCCAGTAGTTGACCACTTTGGTCAAATACTAGCACTTTTTCTATTCTAGACAGCCAGTGGTTGACCACCCCTCAAATATCATATTAAATGGTTAATTTACAAATAATGATAGTTTTATTTAATTCAACTAAACATATAGGACCTAAATACATCAATCAATAAAATATTGGAATAAAAACTAGCTGGATGATTTGCGATTGAACTAAATACTCCATACCATTATTGCTAGTAGTGAGAGCGCATGCTTTGAAGCTTTGTTGATAACTTTTTTTTAACTATTTATTGTGTCTTTTAAGAACAATACTAGAACTTTAGACTATGCATGAGCTTTTAATAAAATGTCAGCTATGTTTTCAACGCAACAGATTCGAAATAAACACACAACAGTTCTTGTTTTTTGCAAAATTATGCTCAATTGGTCAACTACTGGTAGGTGGTCAACTACTGGTCGGTTCACCCTAAATTACTTTTCTACATCATCATCATCATGCTGCCATCTTGTTTATAAGATCGAAAAAAACCTTTACTTTCTCTCTGTTTAAATAACGAAGCTTACTGTATTTTTTGTATAAATCTCCATCTTTAAGCATATTAAAACATAGCTTTATTTCAAAATTCGTATTTATGAATATATTGAAACTGAACCGCTCAAAAATTACATTTTACTTTATATACTTCACGTTGTCTAATATCCTTCCTAACCCTATTGTAAAAAAAATTTCTGGTATTCCATAAACCAGTATGAATTATACTGGATCCAGTATAAATGATACTGGAACCAGTATAAACGATACTGGAACCGGTATAATTCATACTGGTTTATGGAATACCAGAAAAAAAATTCCAATAGGGTAATTTTCGATTAAATGTTTTAAAAATTTGTAACAAGATCTAAAGGAATATTTAGGATTCTAATCGTATTTTATTTATGTCCTAAATAATTTACCTGTTTAATGGAGTTTAGAAGGAAGAGAACCCTGGAACCGACTTTTGAGATCATACTGTTCCAGGTTATTTTGTGAACGCATCATACCACTAAAAATTTAATATGGAGTCATTCAAATATTACATAAGAACCTAAGGGGAAGTCGTTTTCTAAGTTTTTGGGTTAAAATGTTTTTAAAAAAATGAAAAAAACCTTAATTTTTAATAAAAAATTAAATTGGGCCAAAAAATAAAAATAAAAAATCAGTGTTTTGAGGAATGAGATCTATCACTTTTGCTTTAGAATCCTAAGGAAAAAAATTATAGTTAGGACGATTGTTTTAAGTTTCTGAAATAAAGGTACGATAAAAAAAATAGAGCTCAACGGGAATTCGTAATCATAGTTTGCGCACGTAATTATAAAATGGAGGTTTTCGATTTGCTTTCTTTTACAAGTGGGTAGGGGGATCAAAAATGAACCAAAACATACAAAAAAAATGTAAATGGGAAGGCAACGCTCCTTCTCCCTCCTTAAATCCCCCATGGTTTTTGGTCCCAGAATAATTGAATTTATTCTTCTTTATCCATACTTATTTTGATATTTTTTATGAATAAACATTTATTTTATTTATCGGTCATATGCTTTTTTTTGTCGAAAATGTATCCAATGTTATTATTTTTTTCTCTTTAAACATGGGGAAAACAAGAATACTAAATAAAGAGTACTTAAACATTTTTTGTGGTTTATGTTTTCTAAAAGTACGCCGTTCTTCATTATTATTCATTCCATTTTTATAAAGTTTCATTTTTATCTCTAAGGCTAAGCGAGCACTATAAAGACTTCTGTCGTGGCGACTTATAACACTAGGTCACTGGAGAGCAATGCATTTCTATGGCGAGATTCTTGGCAATCGGCCAAGAGTCTCGTCGCCTAATGCGCGCGCTCTAGCTTCTTGCAATAGCCAGGGTGATAATTATGTCTCAGTCGCCGTGACAAAAGTCTCTAGTGCGCGCTTAGCCTAAGACACTTGACAAACAAAAACCACCTGAAACAGTAATCATTTTAAGTATTCTTTTCCCAGATAGTGTTCAAGTTTTGTATGTCTTATGTAGATCCTTAAACCTTTTATTTCAAAAACCATAATTATTCGAAGGGAGTGTACAAGTTTAAGATACAATTGGACAGTCAGTGGGAATTCATAAACAAAGGACAAGCCTTGTTGGGCTTTGAGCCTGTAGTTGGTCGACGATATTTGCATTTGTAAATCATACAATGTAAGGTTTAACTTCAAAATTGATAGTTTATTTCACTGGGACTTAGTTGGAATTGAGAACTGTACTTAATAAAACTTATCCGATTAAAAATTAGTTTGAAAGTTACACACGTTGACTATAGTATAACCATTGAGTGATAAGGTTATCTAATTTTCATTCATTGTTGCTACCTAGCACCTTTGCAACATTCATAGTTTAATAGTATAGTGAGATTCTGATAAAACCCAAACATTTCTGAAAAATGAGAAAAAAGTTCTTTTTTATTCTGGTAAAAAATAATTAAATCATTTTTTACGGTCTCAAATCACAATGCAGAGAACTTAATTCTCTTGAAACCAACCAATCTTTTTAACTTTAATTTTTTCGTAAGTCGCGATGTTTTAAACATTACAACTCACTTTTTTTCAATAACAACTCAAATCCATTCATTTCATTAAATTGTTAAAATTAATTGGCTTATTTTCTCCAACTTAAAAGATGTTTACTTCCTCAGACCACAAAACATTCTCGTCTATCAGGAAACTAACATATCACCGAAAGCAAAACTAAAACTTTCGCTCTTTTTTATCCCAAATGCAACATTAAGATTCAGAACTCATCCACATCCTATCTCAATACGTGGCCCATCATTGAGGGATAGATATAGTTATAATCATAGGGAATTGCTGAAGAAAGTGAAAATACAGGTTTTTCAATTCTACCCATAACACTGTCCCCCCTTATCTTTGGGAATCCCCAAAACAACTTTCTATCCAATGTTAACGCTTCATAACTGACCTTCTATAAGATCCGCCAGTCAAGTTTTCAAGGTCTCTCGGCCGGAAGTCTAAAACTGGTCACACTATTACATCTTTGTGTCTATTATCCTAACCTTTTACACTCATAATTATACAAAAGCATCGATCGCAAGAACAATGAATTGGCAACATGATAGTCATATCACAAGTGATACTGACTTACGTTCATGGATTGGTAATGTTTCTTAAGGTATTGGGAGGAGGGGGTTTGGTGTTCCCAGTGAAAAAAAAAGAAGAAACATGGTCGACCTTGAAGGGGAGTTTTAACGCTTCGTTTTGAGTTCTTGTAGTTGTGAGAGGATAGTTTGTGGACACGGTTGTGTAAGATTGGATGTCTGAATAATAATAATAATGTGAAAATCAAATGACTGATTCACTTGCTTGATTGTTTTGGAAAATGGATTTATCATTGAGTGGTAAGGATTGTTATATTTTTCACAAGAATTTGATTTTGTTTTTAATGCAATTAATGATTGAGAGATAATTATTATCCCATTGCAAATGCCTTTACGTGAGAGGATTCAACATTATTAATTTACAAAATAACAAAGTTAAAGAGTTTGACCTGAAAACTTCTTGTGAAACTAAATTACCTGGAATAGTTACAAAAACTTTCGAAGGCTTCGATCGCAGAGAAATTACAAAACTTTAAGTACGCAAGGCATAGATTTAACTTGGTAAAATCTTTCGATACTCTCTTGAAAACATTTTGCCGACTTTCAAAAAGCAGATCGGAGAGATAAAAGCATGTTAACACACAGACTGAGTATTATAAGGCTTAATTTATAAGGCTAGAAGTTCAACATGCACTTTCAGTTCTCCGGTTTTTTTATAATAAATTCAGTCCTTATATTTCATCAAATTATTTGAAACCCTTTTAATAAGCATGCCAGCTTATGTTTCTCTAGTCTGTTTATACAAATGTGATTTAACTTGAAGTCATTTATTTATCTCATAGACACCAGGAGGTGCAAATTTCTCTAGAACAATATTTATTAATTGAACGGAATTATTATGATTAACCCTAAACTGGACCTATGGTTTTAAATGGTTTCCATTATCCAGCGATGATCGTGTTCGTTTCGTCGAAACATCCAAACATCCTTAAGCTAATCAAAAGATACCTCGCATCGTTCGGCAGACGGTCTGCAGAATTTATATCAGGCTTACAGTTTTAAACAACGTCTTTAAATTTTACTAAGAGTGTTTCAAAACTTTACTGGAGATTGTTTATTAAATAGAAAGGGGTACATTGCAGTCCCAAGCGAAAGTGCACATAAAGGCAATTTCATTCAGATTTGCATTGAAAAAAATCTCAACCAAAAGAGTATTTGGTAGGTTTTTTAATCTGAGAGTTGGACCCTCCTTCCAGGAAAAAAAACCCTTAGTGATTGGCTATGGCATTGGGTTGCATTAGTGTTCGAAGTTAGGAAGGCAAATGGGGTTCGATTACAAATTTGCAGATAATGAAAAATACGCATTTCAACTGCAATTTCTAGCAACTCGCATATTCCAGATGTAATATAGTGCTGTCCTTTAAAAAACACTTTTTCATTTTTCCTTCATTAAAAGCTTAAAAAATATGATAATTAAATCGAACAAAATAGTGCTGTAACGGCTCATCCTCCACTACATTTTAGTGCTTAGTATTTTTAATTCCAACTCTAAGTTACAAATTGGCGAACAATTAAGTAAGAATAAAAAAAAACAATTTTCCTAAAAAAAAAACATGTATCCCAAAAAATCCACGCTTGAATATAATCAAAAAATTAAGAAAAAATATGATTGAAATGTTTATTTTGATAGAAAATAGAATAGTTAAGATAATTAAAACCAAGTTTATTACAAATTATTTCTAAAATTAAAACTGTGATTAGTTTTACAACTCAAGAATTTCGCCTTTAAAAAACAACGACAAAAACTCCCAACTATTAACTCTCAAAACCCATTTTTGAGTAAAACTCGGTAAAATGCTATATTTTCATGGAAAATGGCTGTTTTTGGTATCCTTGAGATTTTATCAAAAATTCTGAAAAAAATTGAGAATTACTGAAACAACTATTCTATTTGCATGATTAGTTGTATATCATGAATAATATTAAATATTTGCATAATTTTTTATTTATTTTGTCATTTATTACAAAAGGAAAAATGGTTTTTTAGGCACCCTGTGGGTTTTTTTTCACCCCTCATTTCAAAGACTACTGTAAGGTCCCTAATTGGCGGACAGAGTTGAAGGTTTGATTTTTTTTATTCTTATAATAACGGAATTACAGAAAAACACGCGAAAAATGCTTTAAAGTCTTCATAACACTTATTTTTACAGCATCAAAATCTGCATAACTAAATCATATCTTTAGCCAAAAATCGACATTTTTTATTTATTCAAAAAACTAAGCAAATAAGCGGTTCTTTGATTTGTTTTTACATTCCCTGCCACTCTAAATGGCATAGAAAGACACGGCACATGATAATTTAAAATTATTTCAATTATTTTTTTAAAATATCTCGATGGGTTTTTTAGGGTACATTTTGGATCGTGTTTTTTTAAAGGACAGCACTATAATTGTACTCTTATAATACTTAAAACTATTACACAATGTGTTTAAACTAATCTGTTTTAGTTTAAATAATATTTTCTATTTAAATTCATATTAATTTCAATCTAACAAAGAAGGATAAGTTTGCCTTCAATTCTGTTATTTAAGGGGTCTTTTCGTGATTTTGACAACCATTGTAGTGGCTTGGAAGTAGCATGATATATTCTTGCCAATTAAGAAATGCACCAATGGGGAAATAAAGTTAAGTTAAAAGAAAACTCGTTTATGTGGAATTTCTCTTAGGACGGCAGGCATTTTCACACATCCCAACGGTTTGGTCCTGACGAGGTTAGTGCGCATGCGTGTGGGGACTTATTTTAGCTATTTTTTTTAGAAATTTTAATAAAACAATGAATCGGGGACAGAACCCACGACTTACCGCATGCTAAGCACGCACTCTACCACTGCACCAGCGGTGATTCATTAATGATTGAAATTATCCGAAGAAGATCCTTTTTTTCTCCCCGAGCATGCGCACTAAGCTCGTCAGGACCAAACCGTTGGGATGTGCGAATATGCGGACGGCAGTATAGAGGGTGGTCATAAAACAACGACCCTACTGCTGAACCAACGATAGTAAAAGGGTCACGTGATTTTGACAACGCTGGAACTAGGGGAGACAGGTTGAAGATGAGGGGCAGTTGATAAAAAGAGGAAGAGACATTTGCTTGAATATAGAAACAAGATTCCAACTATCACCGGTTACTCAACTATCGGCCGTGCAAAGTCTGTAAAAATCACGTGACCCTTTTACTATCATTGGCTGATCAGTACTTCAAAATTCTATATACCAGACGAAACCATTGGTCAAAAAATTCTGATAATTTTTTAAACAACATATTTTTTTGTAAATTAATTAATTTACGTAAATTTATCTCTGAGAAAGAGCGCAATTTTTTTTGAGCAAAGGAATAGTAATTTCTTATATCTTAAGTTCGTGATTTGATGGTTTGAATAAACATTTACCTTTTAGACTTCTTCTGGTGACGGTCTGAAATCCAAAGAAAAAAATCGCCATATAAGAAGGGAAAAATAAACTTCTAGTTTGTTAAAAAAAATTTCCCATCCTTTCAAAATACCCTTTTTAAAATTTAATTTTTTACCAGTAGTTTCGTCTGTAGATAATTTTAAAGTAGGGTCTTAATTTTATGACCCCCATAATAGAATATTGGAATATAATATTAGGTCATCCCGAAAGTTTTGTCGCTCTTGGGAGCATCTGTTTATACGATATTTTTGATACTTTTCCCCACAGAGAAAAGATTATCAGAGAGTCCATTTCCATAGACGCTAATGGCAACTTTTTTAACATGGGTTTTCCCATAGACGGTGGCGTTTCTATGTGATAACGGTGGAACTAACCAGAGAATATGACGTAACGTTGTTGACTCTCTACAATCGAGCTACAGCCGCATACACTCTCTCAATTAACCCCGCCCACTTTCAAATCGCTAAAGAGGGAAAAAAATTTATATATTTTCCCGGTTATTAAAACAGTTGCGTGTATCTTTCTTTCGAGCATGCGCTGGGGATAATTTCTTAGACATTACAAGTCTCTCTGATGTCACGATCTCCACAGGGACTCACCCAATGTTCTGGCCAGCTGAGATCTCTCGCTGGCTTATATATACTTGATCTGCCCGTGACGTCATTATCTCGCATCTTCTTTAAAGTGGCGATGGATCGGGAGCTACTCTGTAATCGAACTTACAACTCCAAGTCCACATTTAATACAATTTAAACAAATAACTTCACATTTAATAATAATTTCTGCTACCACAATCACTATAACGAGATATTAAACGACAGAACAAACGATATCAATGTTTATAATAGGGAAAGTTTAGTTACTGTCAGGGAAAGTTTGCAACCATAAGGGAAAAGTTTCATTGATCAGGGGAAAAATAGCAGAGATTGAGAAATTCAAATGCAGCCTCCATACAAAGTTCTAAGTCCAATGAGAATCACTCGTTTCCTTTAGTCGCCGCCCACACCAATGATTGACAGCTGGAGGGTCGAAACGCCACTATGCGATAACTGTAGAACTATTTTAGTAAAATCGCGTTTTGGACTCTCTGAATAATCTTTACTCTGTGCTTTTCCCATTATGCGATACCAATATAAACTATAACTTTATCTACAGTCAACTTGGCATCTTGGCTTGATTTTGGGGACTGATCGACAACTGAGCTTTCCTTAAATCTATGATAACTTGTTACTTCATTTCTTTTCTGCTCAAAATTTTGCATTTTTCATAAAGTTAAGATTTTTAAATTGAAATTAACTGGCTACTTCCATAAAACAATTTAAGTTTTAAGTATTTTTAACAAGTGTGGACAATTTAACTTAGATATAAATTTTGTCTGAGGCATCCGGAGAGTTTGATCACAATCATCCATATTAAATTGTTGGATTGCTACCTCTAACCCTCTATTAGGAATGATCCGGATGATCATTTGCAGGAATCTAAATCGCTGGAAATTCTACCGCCGCTCTTCAAAAGTACTATAAAATTATCTTCAATTAATGAAATAATTAAGATCTTCCGTACAATCTTAATATGACTTAGCATTTAAGGTATCCGTACACCTTTGACAACTTTTTTTGAAATTTCTATAATAACCTAATTTTTTCTTTAAAATATCATTAGTTACCCCAAAACTTAGTTAAAAATAAAAAATAAATTTGAAAAAAAAATTTTCTTCCGATTAAGGGTAAAAAATAGGGTCAAAAAGGTCAAAAAACAACCATCACGCATTTTGAAATTACACAAAAAGTTATTATTATTTTTTACTTTTGTAAATTGGATTTCAAAGAGTGATATGTATATTGGATCTAGACTAAAAGTTTTGAAAAATATAAATTTTTAAAGTTTTTAGAAGCTTTTGAAATTGAAATACCTTAAAACTCATGAAAAAAATATAAACAATGATATTACATAAGCTGTTTATTTTTTTCTACTCAACATATTACCATGATTGTAGTCTAGATCCAACACCTATATATCTAAAATATGTATACCAAATTTCATGCAAATCCAACAATAACTTCAGGAGATATTTAAAAATGCGATAAAGCAAAAACACAAAAAACCCATTTTGAGAAAATACGAAATTAAACTTTTAATTGTACCTAACTTACTATGGTATGTATGTAATGTTTAAAATTCTATTACTTCAGTTCTTAATATCCTAGACACAAAATTTAAAGTGTTTTTTGAAGCTACTGAATAGGGCTACAAGTCTAAAGCAATTTTGGAAAATCAAGGTTTTCATGCAAATTGACCTAAAAAAGGTGTACGGATACCTTAAGTTAAGTTCCTTTGAATATAATTTTGAAAGTTTTCAATTAATGGCAACTTGAAGTAAACAAAATCTTATTAATCGTAGAAACTAGGAAAGCTCTAAAAGTGAGCCAACAAAAAAAGAGCCAGAATTCGCCAAATTGGCTTTGGATAGAAGTAGAAGTACTTTACTGGTTTACTGTAATGGAAAAGTACCAAAAAATACATTGTATACAGATGCTCCCAAGAGCGACAAAACTTTCGGGATGACCTAATACAAGTTTAGAACTGCTGATGCGCCAAGTTTTTAGCGATAAAAATCAATATATAGTAACCCCAACTAATGTTAAATGAATTAAGTGGCTTCTAAATATGGCGCCAAATAGCCAAAACTCGCCAACCATCAGCAGTTCTAAACTTGCGCCATACTAGGTTGATGCCTTGTTTTAGCGAGATGTGGAGCATTGAGGGCCAGTGGCTCGAGTCCACCATAATTTATGATTTAAAATTAAAATTTCTGTGTTGTAGTCAAAATTTCGCAAAATGATTTATTTGTAGTTCAAAAAAGTAGATTGATTTGATAATAATATGAAGAAAAACGTGTGTGTACTAAAGTAGAAACAATGTGTACTTCAATCCTAACAAGGGAATTATTAAATAAAATAAATTTTTTTATTGGATTGTGGATACATATAGTTTCCGGTTTGTGTGCTTGATATCAAGGATCCGCTTATAAACCTTCGTCAAGTAAGACATACACAAACAGAATTTTTACTGACACAGAAGAGAGATAAAGTACACCCAGGGCGAGGCCGGAATCGAACCGACGACGGTACAGCGCGCAGAATAAATTCTATTTTCCAACTCTTTTAGTTTTTATGCGGTGGAAGATGTTGAAAAGAAAGTCTTCCTTAGAATGAAATGACATCTAAACCTTTCATCTCTCAAGGATTACAAGGAGCATGAATTGATATTAAGGAACGCTATATAGATAACTAGTTACAGGTAAGGAAGAATTATTGTTTACTTTTTCGTAATTTAATTGGAAATTATTCGAATATCCCCCCTTTGTGACTTTTCTTTTTAGATTATGTGACCTTTTCCTCTTGCATCATTTAAATTACCTTTAGCATTATTATTTTTTGGAAATAATATTTTCGAATCACTTCCAATCATTTTTAACTACAGTACGAGTAAAACAGTTGCCAATTATTCATTTAGCGTCAACAATGAGAAACCATAATGTCTCAACTCATTAAAAATTCAAAAGAAGGGACCGGTTATACTGTTTAAAAGATAGTTTGTTTCACTAATGAGATGGTACTTGCGATTATTACGATAGTTATAATCGCAAGTACCATACATCGCAAGTACCATATACATCTTTTTATATGGTTTATTTATAAATTAGTTTATTCATTACAATATTGATGATAATTACGTGGAGATAGTCTTAGTAATTGTCAATTGCTAAATACTAATAATACATTTCGAAATATTAATTTTTTTAAATCTAACTCCAATCGGTTATTTAAAAACCAAGTTTTTTCTAAATGTTATTCTAATTACAATGAAGTCAATCAAGGTCGATTGTAATTATTTATCAAACATCATGCTACAGATGATATAACATCTAATAAAACATTTAGACACAGCTTCGATAAGTCTACCAGCCGCCATGTTTACCCACAGCTCAAATGATGACAGATTTAATTATTAATATCATTATTATTAGATCCTAAATAATCTACTAAATATCATTATCTTGGGATCCAATAATAATATCAATAGTTAGATCTATATGGTTTTGGGCCATGGGTAATTATTTGAGGGTGTGCCATTATTTGAGCTGTGGGTAAATATGGCGATTGAAGGCTTTTTTCTAAAGCTTTACTGTTGGAGCTATTATAACTTTTGGTTCAAATACTAAAACGGCAGAGGGGGGTTATTTTGTACAATGAAAACAACATATATTAAAATAATATCAGATTTCTAATATTTTAGGCCAATGATTTTATCGGTTTTAAAGTTCTAAGGTGAAAACATGGAGTTGATAGCCAACTTGGAACAATCACGGTAAGTTAATAAATATATTTTTTAAAGTATAATTTCAACACTCAAATGTTTATACGGAAGAACATTCAGTTCTTACGTATTATGCCGTCAATCGTGCCGCTGAATCGGAGAACGTTATCAAATCCCATTAACTGTTCTATAGCTGTATTACCGCTGAATTAATCGGCTGCTGAACGGTCGACGGTATAATACGTAAGTACCGAACTTTCATTTATAAATTATACGAGATATATTGTATGTTTTAACCAGCTGCTCCAGTCTTTAGATAAAAAAATTATGCACTTTCCCGATTGCATTAATCGCTAATATTTTTTTTGTCTTAAACAGTCCTCCAAGGACCCTGATTCCCGAAAATTTGGATCGGGTTGAACAGATTTTTAAACAAGCAGTTGGAAATGAGAAAGAAATCAACCTTGAAAGTTTTAAGAAAATTGTGCAGTCTAAAAACGTAAGTTCAATACCAAATGACGAACATTAAAATATAAGATATTCATTTTATTACAATTACATGCAGGGGGTTCATCAGACACTGCTACCGGTCACGTCACTGGCAGCGGAAGAGGTTGTCTCGATGACGTGCCTGAGCTTCCACTAGCCAATCAGGTTTTATGGGGGGAAAATTAAGTAAAAAGAGAAATGTCTAGGGGGCTTGGCCATGTCTTAATTAATGTGCGTGTCCCCTACTTAAGCCTAATTAAAGCGCTTTTTTAAACACGTACTGACCACGCACCCTCAATTAGGCAATTAGACTTAATTATAGGGCACACCCCTTTATTAATTAAGAAAGTAGGTGACCACGCCCCTTTTTGTACCCTATAGTCTACTGCTTACTACTCAGTAGAAAATACAATTTACAAAGGTTAATAGCTGTTTAATGAAAATAAAGATTAAAATATTAGAAGTAAGCAATTTGTCGAAACAATCATCATTTTGAAAATTTGTTTTTATTTCCAAAGATCTAATATTTGAGAATCACGGTTTGAAATTGCTTTTTTTTAGATAATGGGGGTTATTTTTCTCAAACTTGGAAAAAATTAAAATTAAGAGAAAATTTAATTTAACTTAGTTTACAGCACAAAAAAATATGAAAAGAATGACAAATTAACTTTAATTCCAAATCAACTTAAAAAATACAATAAATGGACATTGATTTCACAACTTCGAGGGGCGATATCTCCCTATAGGGTTAGTTATCTTTCCCCTCTTTTCACCCATGTGTAGAGCAAAGCTCAGAGATTCTTTTGAGCACAAAAAGTCAATGTCATATTTTGGACTTATTCCCTTCTTCAAACTGACAATTCAATTGTTCTATATTTGCGCTGCTGAATTAGACGACCGCTGAACGGTCGACGGGATAATACTTAAGTACTAATTATTTTTATGAAGTAGTATTAAATTAAAAATGATCCCAACTGAAGCACTCAATGATTTTAGTTTTTTTAATATATAAGAAATAAAATGTTTGGTTTTGGGGTTCAATAATGTTAACTGTCCCGCTAAATATCACCAAGCTATTTTCGACGCCAAGAATTTGAAATACTGTTAAAAAAGTTAATTTCACTACTTATACTTGCATGCAATTTATAGTGTAACATTGTTAGACTATAACGCTTCTAGTCTTGTAGGAGGGGGTATGGGAAAATTAACTGAAGATGAGGTGGGTAGAGTTAGATTTTGTTTTAAAAATAGCGGGTCGCAATGTTCAAAAGCTTGAGAACCCCCTGGATTATAATACTATTCAGTTATATTGATGAAAACCATGAAAAGTTGGAGATATAGTATTAACAATTAATTAAAAAAGCTAGACAGTTAACTGAACTGAACCGGTTTTTGAAATTTAGTCATGCTATCTATAATTTTTTTTAAACTTTACAAGAAAAGGTTATAATACACGTCCGAATCTGACAAAACTAGGGGATAGAGCACTGCACATCTTCATTTAAAGAGTTGAAAAATATATAATCTTTCATATAGATGTTTTTCGTGGAGAGGACCTTTCATGTATTTGATGCGGACAAATCGGGATCCATATCCCTGGAGGAGTTTATGCGAGTCATGCGAGATTTCGCAAAGCAGAGCACAGTTGAGAAGCTAGAGTTCCTTTTCAAAGTATATGATATCAATGGTAAGTAACGTTCATTTTTTCGATTGAGCCTATATAAATACGACGAGGTAAACCTAGTTATACTCTGTTCATTTTGAACTGGCGCTTGATAATATTTCTTTCCCCCTCCACCGATCGGTAACCATAGCAACTATCCTCGTCGAAGTGACGAAGAAGGATTATTATTGGCTGCTCGAAGAGCGTATTCATGGTTACTCTACGTGGGGGAAGCACTATTTCTCAAGCCTCTTCTAAATGAATAGAGTACATAGTATCACGAGTACAATAATTAGTTGGATTCTCATTAACATGGAGTTAGTACTGGTTATTGGTTTTCTTTTGTCTAATAATTATGTTATACTAAATACTCAAAAGTTTGGTTGGCATTTGGGGACGTTATTTTTCAAATATTTTAATTTGTAGAAAAGGCAATATCATGTTCATCAGTTAAAAAGGGATATGTAAAAAATAAGTTAAGAGCTAGAATTATAATATAGTTCAATAAAGAACGTTCACCTTGCAGTGGTTTGGTATCTTCCGTCAAAGGTCCATATATTTCCATGGCTTAAGTATATTTCCTTATCTCATTCCTAGGTTACGTCAGCAAAAATTAACTTTGATGATCTCAATCTAAATATGAAAAGGGAGTGCTTCACCACTACCTCTGGTTAGAGGAATATGTGAGAAAACTCCAGCTCTCAAGCGTCGCCTCCAACCGTGGACCGGTTTCGCCCTTGTTAGGGCTCATCAGCACGGTATAGGAAGGTAACGCAAGAGAGCGGAGGGAGAGCTTTTAGTCTAGCCGACTATAACGGAAAAAGTGGTGACTATTGTCTAGTCCTCCACTATCTGCCGGAATCCGTTATAGTCGGCTAGACTAAAAGCTCTCCCTCCGCTCTCTTGCGTTACCTTCCTATACCGTGCTGATGAGCCCTAACAAGGGCGAAACCGGTCCACGGTTGGAGGCGACGCTTGAGAGCTGGAGTTTTCTCAATCTAAATAGAAATTAAAAAACCTATACTGTTAGAATTTTATGGTAATATAATCCCTGTCCTTTTTTGACTTAAAATTTCTTTTGGAAACTTTTAAAATTTATTAAATACCCTTTACGCAGCGTGAAATTTTAAACTCTTTATTGGAAGATTGATGGAAATACTTGTGCAACCAGTGAATCACCAAGCTGAGAGATCAATGTTTCAATTTTGTCAATATATAAAATAAAACAAAATTTTCAGGGATCACTGACACAGGGTTTCAGGGACTAACGGCCGTATTCACCGGTAACTTGACCGGCGGTTAATTGGGATTCATACATCCGATTGGTGGAAAACAAAGTTTTTCTTCTTCAATGGTCAATAGAAGCTTGATTAACCGCCGGTGCCGTGACTCAGTCAGTGAACCTGGGATCCCCCCAATTACTGTACGCTTCTATTTTTCATATGTTGTATGAATAAAGGTCATATTCAACGTTAACCTGACCGGTGGTTAACCTAGAGTCAAATCTCTGGTGGGAAAACTTGTTTTTCCTTCCTTTACAACCAATCAGGAGTTTGACTGCCGGTGCAGTTACCGATGAATACAGCCCTTAAACGTTAAAACTTGGATATTCTCAGTTACACAAGCATCTCCTGCTGTCATTGATGATTCCCCTTTTCACCATTTTTTAAGATCCATGTCGGTTTTGAAATCCCACTTAAACGGCTATCTACTAGTTTTATTTTCAAAAGTGCTTTATAATAATGCATGTGAACTAAAGAAATGCGCTTTCTTTCTTCAGATGACGGCAGTATCCAGTTCGAAGAACTTCGCAACGTGATCAGCGAAAACATGAAGGAAAATGGACTTCGGTTCCAAGAGGAAGAAATCGACGAACTGACTAGAATGCTTTTCGAAGATGCAGACACAGACGGTAGCGGAGCTATCAACTTCACCGAGTTCAAAAATCAGCTGGAAAGACAGCCGGCCTTTATGGAAAACCTTACCTACAAGTATGTCTTCCATTGGCAATCTTAATAAATACAGCATCATTTTTTAGGATAATTTCGATCCCTTAATTTTTGTAGCATTGAACGGTGGATTTTGCCACCTAAGGAAGATCAAGTCCAGAGTATCAGTTCACCGATCTTGAAATCAAGAAAGATCAATAAGAAGCACATCAGAAACAATTGGACAAGTTTTCTTTTCCTATTTATATTCTTCGTAATCAATCTTATACTATTTTTAACAAGAGCTTATCAGTACAGGGATCATAATGCTTACGTAATTCTTGCAAGAGCATGTGGTGAGTTTGCATTATTATAATTAATTTAAATACCTATACTAGATTACTACCTTTCCTTTCAGGGACGAAAGATCACGCCCCACCTTCTAGCTACCCAATTACAACTAGGTAGCTAGAAAGGGGGGCGTGTTCTTACGTCAACCCGTGACATCACTGACAGGAAACGTTGTAATTTAGTATAGACGGCACAAAAACACCGGACAATATTTGTCTACAAATATTGTCCTTAGTCATAATGGTTCTAAAATATCAGCCAAATATGAATAAGAATACTTAGTATTGGTTTTTGCTGTCCAATATCTTTCCTCCAATATTGATTTATGAAACAGAGCAAAAACCAAAATTTAATTTGCTGACCGAATGTTAAGCCTAAGTGTCCCGTTTTCCTCACTGTTTCATTAGGGTGTCTCAAAAAAAACTTTTTTTCGAAAAACCTCGCTCCCCAGGGATTTTCCCATTCCATTTGATCCCAAAAGATAGTGGATGAAGTTTCAGCCCCCTAAGTTAACTCTAGGGGTTGCCTGTAGGGCTCCAAAGTTTGAAAAAAGTGGAAAAAATGACTAAATTTCAGAATTTTCAAAAAATTTATTTTATGAGTGAAACTGGATAAAAATGATTCAAATGTGTTACTTAGGACTTATTTAGAAGGGTTATATTTATTTATGTGTAATAATTGTACCCTATAGCCCCTGCAATTTAAAATTAAAACGTACTACTTAGGGACGTTGCGCTCACCAAAGCTTATAATGCACTACCGGTGGACGAATTGAATTGAATCCGAATTTATTTGCAGGAACTCCCTCAAATGATGCCATTTGGTGCTAAATTGATATTATAAACTGTAAAAGCTAGTGAAATAACAATAATGATGCCCTCCACTGAGCTTATAATATAAAAAGTGATTTTCTTCAAAATTGCTCATTTCCAGCTGATCAAACCCAAAATATGTACTAAAAAAGGGGTCTGTTGTACTTTTTTAGATACCAAACTTTGAAACCTTTATAGGGGCTTCATTTTTTATAAGTAGAAGTTAATTTTAAACCCAACAGATCGAAAATAATACGGATATCTCCAATACCAGAAGTTAAAATCGATTTTCTTTTTTTAAATTTAGGAAAATAGTTTAATACGTGTGAATCTAGGTTGAAATGTTAAGAAAGAAGTTTTATAATAAAACTTACCACTAATACGTTAAAAGGGAGTAATTTTCCTAACTTTAAAAAAAGAAAATCGATTTTAACTTCTGGTATTGGAGATATCCGTATTATTTTCGATCTGTAGGGTTTAAAATTAACTTCTACTTATAAAAAATGAAGCCCCTATAAAGGTTTCAAAGATTGGTATCTAAAAAAGTACAACAGACCCCTTTTTTAGTACATATTTTGGGTTTGATCAGCTGGAAATGAGCAATTTTGAAGAAAATCACTTTTTATATTATAAGCTCAGTGGAGGGCATCATTATTGTTATTTCACTAGCTTTTACAGTTTATAATATCAATTTAGCACCAAATGGCATCATTTGAGGGAGTTCCTGCAAATAAATTCGGATTCAATTCAATTCGTCCACCGGTAGTGCATTATAAGCTTTTTGGTGAGCGCAACGTCCCTAAGTAGTACGTTTTAATTTTAAATTGCAGGGGCTATAGGTTACAATTATTACACATAAATAAATATAACCCTTCTAAATAAGTTCTAAGTAACACATTTGAACCATTTTTATCCAGTTTCACTCATAAAATAAATTTTTTGAAAATTCTGAAATTTAGTCATTTTTTCCACTTTTTTCAAACTTTGGAGCCCTACAGGCAACCCCTAGAGTTAACTTAGGGGGCTGAAACTTCATCCACTATCTTTTGGGATCAAATGGAATGGGAAAAGCCCTGGGGAGCGAGGTTTTTCGAAAAAATGTTTTTTTTGAGACACCCTACTGTTTCATCATACGGGAAAAATGTAAAGAAAATCCTATATTTTTCATTTTTGGGGGTAGTATTTTAAAAGATCTTAATTGGTAGGCTGAATTATTACCAATTTAAGTTATTTAAAGAAATAAACAATTGATTTAATAAAGTATTTAGTGCAGAAGTATGCTTTCAGGATGCTCTTATAAGGTTTAGCCCACTCTCAAAGTGTTGGTGAATAGTATTTCCCCTTAAAAATTCTTTTAAGTATTGCAAAAAGTCAGTCCGTCCCCCGATTCCTTAAAAAACTATTTTAAAGAGTCAAATTTACAAAAATTTCTATACATGACAGCAACTTAAAGTTGAACCAACTACGTCACTAACAAAGTAGTTCCATCGCGGTGTCCAAATTTCGAGAGAAACAAAGAACGTCAATCTTAAAATATGATTATTTCGTTAAACCCACGTATATATAGTGTTTTTATCAAAATTTGCGTATCTAATTACCTCCTATCAACCCAACAGGCTTTGTGTTTACTCACTTTCTCCTTCCGCGTAGTGACGTACTGGGTTCACACAGGAAACGTTGCTGTGAAGTATAGAGTAGGACTCCCAGGCCCCCTATTTGACCAATGAGGAAGTTGCATGATTTTTTTAAATATTTTTAATCGATTCCTCTTGCAAAAATAAGCAACTACCCAAAATTTGAGGCCGATCGAGAAATTTTTTGATTGCCAAAAAATTAACAAAAATCCCCTTTTTAAAAGCGCGCGAAAACGCCAAGAGTTTGGATGTGATGTCATCTTATAATAGCATTGTTGTAAAGCAATGGAGTTGATGGTATTATTGTTGACGTCATCTTATAGTTTAAACAATAAACGTTTTCAGTCACGTTTTTTTTTCTCGACTTTTAAATTAAAATATTTAATTACCTGTACATTTTTTGAAAAACTGACTAGATATTTAATTTTACCATACAAAAACCATACGGAACACTTGTTTGTTTTTGAAAATCTGACACATGCAACTTCCTTATTAAAGGGAATACCCTAATAATTTTAAATAAAAAATTTGGCATCACAATGAGAAAAGAGGGTTATTGAAATGTGGCATAGGGGAGGGAGGGGTGTAAAATATTTGAAAATGTTTTTTATGAATGGCGCTTTGAATTTCGGTTTTCTCAGGGCAGTGTTTGAACTTTACATCGGCGTTTGTGGTGCTCCTAGTGCTTCGCAAGACGCTGACGTGGTTGCGAACCCACGGGTACTCCAAGTACTTCCCCATCGATCACCATATCTATTACCACAAGCTGACGGGGTGCATCATCATGTTCTACAGCATCCTGCACACAGTCATGCACATAGCGAACTTCAGTAAGCCCTTTTTATAACGTACTCGCAGTATTTAAGGAAAACATGAAGTTTTTCAGTTTTGTTATTTGGGAATTTTTTTTATGAGAGAATGGATAACATTGTCTTCAGATGTTTTATAATAACATTTAAGTTTAGTTCTCATTTCAAAACGTAAGTTTAGCTTTTAAAAACTTTAAAACTAAATATAATTTAAAACTGTCATGTTACACAATGAAGTGGTGAAACAAATTGCCACCATATCATTGAGAGACGTTACACAGCAATATGGAGTCACAAAGGGACCTCCCTCCGAATATTGGTGGGAGGTTCTTCCGTATCACGGTGTAACGTCTCACAATGATATGGTGGCAATTTCTCTCCACCACTTACCACAGTTAAGTTCCATATTTTTACGTGCAAATTTCTAATTTTTTTAACTCTTAAATTGACATTCACCCATTATTCTAATAAAAACTTAACGGTATTATACTTTTAAAATATTATGGTTGGAAGTGGAATAAAAGGAACTGAATAAATTTGTTTAGAGGAATAACGAATGATCTACATTTTAAGTTTTCAAAAAAATGGTGAGAAAACTGAAACTTGTTTAATTTCTAAAAATTACCATCAAAATAAGTTTTACTTTTCATCATACAATGAAATGTTTCGGTTATCAGACAATACAGTCAAACCTGTTTTTGTGCGAGGAAGAGGGACCGAATAAAAGAAAACGCATAAAAAATCGCACGAAACTTCGCGAGTAGCTATAAAAATAGTTTTTGCAAAACTATCAAAAAAATATATTTTTAATGCGGTGAATAGGGACCGCATAAAAAAGCCTCACGTAGGATTGTAGCAAAAATCTCTCAGCATAGCTGATTTGAAAACTCTTTATATTTGGACCGTAACGCAATCCCCACCCTACATCTGAATTGAGAAACCGTTTCTATACACTCTAGACTTTTTCAGTCACCATGTAATCTGCGTGGACTGTTTATTTCACTAGACCCCCTTGTAGTACTAAATGTATCGGTAGCCACATATACAAGATTTTTTTATATTCCCATTTGATTGAAATTTTCATACACCGCACAAAAAAATTGCAGAAAAGACGACACAAATAAAAAAATGCGCAAAAAAGGTCCGCACAAAAAACGGTTTGAGCGTATATTTTAACAACCAAAATAAATATGGGTATGAAAAAGTTGCTAAATGTTACAAATTTAATTAAATAACTTTGATTCCAGGTGTGGTGTCCAAAGAGAAAAACATCCCTCTCCACGAACTTCTTTTCACCACTCGTTCCGGAATAGGATGGGTGGGAGCATCTGCATGCATCACCGGGTGGATACTTCTGGTGCTTTACATCGTATTGTTCATATCCGCGATGCCTTTCGTGAGAAGGAGCGGAAAATTTGAGGTAATCTCCGATTACACTCTAATTTCTGAAATCGAAATATTGGGGAAGAGTTGAGAGATTTAATACAGGGTGGTTCTGTTTCATAACTTCTAGAAGGGGTAGGACACACCTACTCAGAATCACCTGGGAACGGGGGTCCGGAAATGCATCCCTAATGAGCTAGGAGTTTTTAAAAGCGAGCATGAAAAGTTGCAGAATTCCCTGTGGAAATTGACACGTAACTTTTTAAGATCGAATTCAAAGCATCGATTCAGGTGTTTATTATGCAAAACCAAATAAAGAACTTCTAAATTGCTTTTTATGTAACATATATATGTGCCGGAATCGAACGATTTTGCTGGTTTTAATCCACTCATAAAAGGTTACATGTCAATTTCCACTATAGATTATATTATACAACCTTCCATGCCGGCTTATAAAAACTCCTACCTCCGACCCCCATTCCTAGGTGATCCTTAGTCGAGTCGTCAAGGTGTGTCCAGCCCCTCTTAGAAGTTATGAAACACTTTTCTGAATCGCCCTGTATTGTTTAAATAGGTTGTAAAATTTTAATTTAGAGTATTTTCTGCAACAATCAGCTAACTAACTCTATCACCAGAAAAAAGTGAATCTTTGTTAGATCGTCACCAAAGTGGTGTTTTATGCTCTATAGCAAGGGTCGGTTACTGGTGGACCGCGGTCTACATTCGGATAGCGTGAAGTTATTTCTTAGACGACTAAATTAAATCAACTTTGATTTTGGAGTTGCCTTGTAGCCATAAAAACCTCAATTTTCTTTTTCTCAATTCAAAAGTACATAAATAGAGCTCATTTTTCAGGTATTTTACATGCTACATATGTTGTCGTACTTTTATTGGATCGTTCTCATCCTTCACGGTCCGAGTTTTTGGAAATGGTTCTTGGGACCCGCTGTACTGTTTGGAATAGAAAGTGCCGTTCGGTTTAGTAGAAATCTATCCAATGCAAGATTAGCTTATGTCCAACAGGGAGTACTTCTACCATCAAAGGTAAGAACACTTTTCCCAAAATCATCCAATATTAAAGCTTTTTGAAAAGTTTTGTCATGTATAAAAACAATGTTGTACTTTTTTCAATTTCAGGTCATACAGCTCGTTGTAAAACGTCCTCCCAAGTTTGACTACAGACCTGGAGACTATGTTTTTGTGTGCATCCCAACTATCGCCAAGTATGAATGGCATCCTTTCACTGTCAGCAGTGCACCTGAACTCGATGGTGAGATATTCCCATTCAAGTATTTATAGATAGCTCAAACAATTCCCCTCAGCTCTATAGTTAAAATCGACTTTTAAATCGTTATGTAATCTTTTAAATAGTTTAAATGATGTCCTCCCTGTCGACTAGGATTTACTTTTTTTAATGGTTTATTTTCTTTTGAGATTCTCGAACGGAGATAACCTTAGTTTGGTTGCACCTTAATGGAGCTTAAACTTAGCAAGTGAATTTATTTTTGTCGAACACTTGCGAAGTCCCATTACCTGTGCGTCGTATGTCTTTGGAAATTTTCCCGTTCACCTAAGTTCATTCCAGATGTTATAAAAGACTTTAAATAAAAATATTATTCGGGGAAGCAGTAATAATTGGTTTACTTGTCCGGAATTATGGAGACGGCTGAATTCAGCTTGAAAAAAATCTGAACGGGATGGTAACGAAATCCTGATTGAATAATCTCAGAAGGGGTTGAGTTACTTCTTAGGTTTCTATTTAATTGCAAATAGTTTTTCTCAAGATTTTGGAAGCAGAGATTTTGGCTTAAGGCTCAATCACTCTACTTTATTTTAACATGAGTGATTCACTTTAAAAAAAATACGGCATTTTGCACTAAAAGTGTTGGAAAGAAGTTCCCTTAATATCACTTTGCTTCTGAACAATGACGCGTTCGGCAATCCTGGTGTAATGCGCTGGGCTACTGCGCATGTAGTTTTTATGTTTTTAAAAATTAACTAACAATCGGATTTGAAAAATTTCTTCACCTATGTTCTTTTATGAGAATCTGTAAGGAAAAATTTAATTTTAAAAAGTGTTTGCTAGCCAATTGGCGAGTCAGATATGGCTCTCCCTCGCTCTATCTTTATCGCCTATTAGGTATCTAGAAAGTGTGGCGAGTCAATCGGTGACGTCACTGACAGGAAAAATTGTCATCTAGTAAAAGTATAGTTTGTCTCTCACAAACATTAATTGAATTTCTGAAACTAGTGCGTTTTTCCACCTTGCAGATGTTATCTGGCTCCACATCCGCGGCGTCGGTGAGTGGACGAACAGCCTTTACAACTACTTCCAGCGAGAGGAGGAGGAGGCGGTCCTCAGTGACGAACTCGCCAAGCACCCGGAAGACCTGCCGGACTTCCTCCGCCGCAGGGCCAAGCTGCTCCCCAGGAGCGGGGGACTCTACTCGGACAGCTCCAACAACAGCAGCATCGGCTACAGGAGCAAGAACAAGCACCACGCCGTCATCCTCAACAACAGCCCCCGCCTCGACACCACCTTCACCTGTTCCACGCCCGCCGGCGGTCAGAACGGGTCTGCGCAAGTGGGCGGAGGCACTTATGCAAACCCGTCCTTCGACGAATCGCCGTCCGTGCAGACCGTCATCGAGATGGAGCAATGCACCGACGTGACGCCCCGCAGTGACGTCACGACCAATTGGAAGCGGACGTCGCTGGCCTCCTCCTCCGCCAGCCGAGCCATTCAGCGCAAGAACAAGCAGGACATCAGGAGCATGCTGGAAGGCTACAGCGGCTACAGCAACAGCAGCCGCTTGGAGGCGGTCAGTCTGGAAGGGAGGCGGTCGCTGAAGGCGTTCCAACCGAAGAAGAGGAGGTCGGTGAGGGTGTCTGTAGCCCGTCGTGGGCTCAGGCGGTGCCAGACGGTCATCGTCATGCCGACCGTCATCGAAGACGACGATGACGACGCCAAGATCAATCTGGACAAGGACGTTCTGGCGACGGAGGAGGAAATGAAGGATTTGAAGAGGGAGGCAGAGGCGGAAAACGTCATTGTAACGCAACAGCCGTTGAAAGTAAGTCCTATACCTTTTCCTCTGATGAGACACAAAAACCATAGAACAAATCACGAAGAAGTATTGAACGAATTTACCAGGGCAAAATTGATGATTACGACTGCAGAAACTTGAAATTGTAATGCATGATGATCTTCCTGACAAGAGAGTACCAGAACAGTCCATAACCATATGTGATATAATTTTTTTTAAATCATGGGGTATGCCTTGTGATGGTTGAGGTTGACCATTGGGAAACTCCCACCCCCTTGTAACGTCACGAGAGGCGGAGAAATTGTATATCTCGAACCTCGAATCCTTTAATAACCTTTCGAAAGTGGTAGATTGATTGAGCATATCACCGCCAATCTCAGCTAAACCCAGGGGCGGATCCAGCACGGCTCCAAGGAGTGGGGCACTTTTCCAGACAAGATCCCCTTGTGGTACCATTGTGGGTATGGGGGTCCTCCCCAGAAAAAAAATTGACGTGTAAACGTAGGGTTTTAACTCATTTTCAGAAACGTTTTGAGTCTAAGGGAGCACTTTTCAATAACACTCTATTACCTTTACAAATTGACCCAAAATGCCAAAATTTGGGGGATTTCCGAAAAATTAACACTGAAGATTCAATTTTATACTAATGGGGGTATGGGGGTCCTCAACCCAGAAAAAACTTTGAAATTAGACTTGTAAAAATTGGGTTTTTACTCATTTTGAGAACATTTTTGGTTCTCCTATGGGGGTGCACTTTCCAGAGTGCCACTCCCCCTGGATCCGCGCCTGGCTAAACCTCCTAATTGTACCTCGTACTCGTAACCTCCTATTCTTCTGTCAATCATAGATATTTGAAAGCATCCCTTTATCATACGATAGCGTTTGAAAATATTGGTTTGGACCATCTATTAGGCTGATCCTAACCTCACGACTCATTGCTATCTCTCAACAATTCAACCTCACACTGAAATCGTCAATTATGGGTATACGGATTATACTTGGTAAGATTCTTAAGGATCAATCAAAGCGTTCGCTGCAGTACTGGTCATACCAGGATGGATAGCATCGTTCCGGAAAACTATTCAGAGCTCACATCATCATACCAAGTAAGATTCGTACAAATTCGTGGAACTCGGATTTCAGTGAGAAGTGGAATTGGCTGGGAAATAGCTATCTATTCTGAGTTCGGACGTCTATCATACACATGGGCGGATTTAGATGGTGAACCCTGGGGGTGCGCACTGGAAAACTTGGGGTTGCAATCTGTCCCTGATGACTTTGAAAACATGATTTTCCCCTATAAAAATGGAATTTTCTCAAAAAGTTTGGGGTGCGTTGCACCCCTTTAATTTACATCACAATTTCAAGTTTCTCTGGACTCATTTGTCGAAGTTGACAGTGGCTTAAAGTATCCACCCCTAGTAATACAAATACAAATCAGTCTTGCAGGCTAAAACATATTACTTTCTATAAAGATAAGGCAGAGAGTAAAACTACTTATACACTGCAAAAAAAATCGTCCAGAAACGGATTATCTCTGACAGCAAATGTTACCAAAGCTTTTCCTTCCACAGGATTTCTTTTAAATGATAACTTTTTCTGTATATAACGACTTCTTCAAAAATATTTAAGAACATAAACCCACTAAAGGTTCCGAAGTTAGGAAAAAAATGAGACACCAGCCTGTGAGTCAATATACAGGGTGTTTCAAAATTGCGTTGCACGGCTTTTATTCAAAACCAGCGCCTCCTAGGGTCATGGAAGTAAGGTCTACCCCTAGGTAAGTGACCCTGGAGAATCCATTGAGATGACTTACAGCGCCCCTAGCGGCGAAATTAAAAAGTTAAAAAAAATTAATTTAAAAGCTAAAGGAGATAGAGCAAAAACCCCAATGAGAGTATTGTTGCCAATGTCATGAAGAACTCACTGAAAAAAATTTGATCAAAATATCTTGAATATTCGCGGAGATATTAGCATGTGAAAATAGCACTTTTTCAGGGGTCAAAAAGTAGAAAGTTCGCAAATTTGCAAATTTTTTTGATTTTTTGATTAAATTTTGTGTTCTTTCAACTAAAAAAATACAAAACTACACAATAACACTGAAAATTTTGCAACTATGCGAACTTTTTACTTTTTGACCCCTGAAAAAGTGCTATTTTCTTTTGCTAATATCTCCGCGAATATTCAAGATGTTTTGATCAAATTTTTTTCAGTGAGTTCTTCATGACGTTGGCAACAATACTCTCACTGGGGTTTTTGCACTATCTCCTTTAGTTTATAAATTAATTTTTTAAACTTTTTAATTTCGCCGCTAGGGGCAATGTAAGTCATCTCAATGGATTCTCCAGGGTCATTTACCTGGGGGTAGACCTTACTTCCATGACCCTAGGAGGCGCTGGTTCCGAATAAAAGCCGTGCAACGCAATTTTGAAACACCCTGTATGTAGTTTAATAAATAGAATATTTCCCATATGAATACCCTAGTAGAACAGCTCGTACCAAATATGTCAAGTTTACGCAACTGCAACTCTAGAAGTAAGCGAAAATTGGCCGTACATGACAAAAGTTGGACGAATCTTTAAAAGTTTGTGCTGCTTGGCTTGGGCAAGTCCCCCAAGGTTTCGAATATAAAAATTTCAGTCAACAGAGAAATCCTGTAGAAAGGAAAGCTGCTGCCAGAGCTTTTGTGTTTCTGGGCGATTATTTTTTACAGTGTACCTGAATGTAGAGAATTCCCAGAGTGCTGTGTTTCGAGAAAAATGCTTTAGCACTCATTTTTTACAGATCCTCTTGGATGGCCCTTACGGATCCCCGACTCGTCATATTTTCCAGGCTAGGCACGCGGTGCTGATAGCAACTGGCATCGGTGTGACGCCATTTGCCAGCATCCTTCAAAGCATCATGTATCAGTACAGGAAGTCCAGGCACACTTGCCCTAGCTGTACGTACAAGTGGTCAGATCCTTTGCCTGTCTCCGCCTTACATTTGAAAAAGGTAAAATTTTGAACATACGTTTGCTTGGAATTTATATACAGGATGAATTAAGATTCTTGTGAGATAAAACAGAAAGGTGCAGTAACACTAAAATCTACCAGATCTTATAAATTTTATTGAGAATATTCAGTCTTAATTTTTAAAAGGATTTATTATATTTCTCGTCTTGCGTCTTTGTATTTCTCTAGATTTTATTGTGATTTCGAGTTGAGTTGTGTATATTAGGGTGGCCCTTATTTTTCAAAGTTGGATTTTTGTTTCGCGCCGGGCTGATTTTTTTTCCTTTTACTATGGAATGAAAGTGCGCAAAAGGATTTTTCGATATTTTAATATTAACACGTGCCTCACGCGGTTGAAGTTTTCCCATAGCGCGCCATAGTAATAGTATGGCTTACGACGCGAATAGCGTCTCCGCTCGCTACCCCATGGGCGGAATCGCGAACAGATGAAATTTCAGTAAGAAGCGTGTGTCATGGAAAATTCCAGATAAACAGATGAGGAACTTGTTAAAAAAAATCAAAATTTTAGCATTATTTAGATCCAGGAAGATGAAAATGAGAAGTTAAAATATTTGGTTGTCTGTGGGAGCGATACTAGATTCTTTAGTTGGTATCATCACTTCTTACGAGAGAAAACTGTCCCATTCCCTTTTTCCTCTCTTTCTTTCCTTCTTTTTTGAGGATTTTATTTCGAAAAAAAGTTTAAATTTTATTGATGATTGAATGTGAATATTAGTTTTCTTAGTAGCTGTCCAGAACTTTGGAATGATAACTTATCATTTATAAGTACCAAAGAAATATTTCAAAATTTGACTGCTGTTAATGACACAGCCGAAAGGTGTGTCAAATTAGTTCAAGACTTTAATGGACTTTTAACAACAGATGAGGAGCAAAAACAGTACCTTCTGCAATGTGTCGAAGATCATCGAAAACAATACCCTGATTGCAAAAAGTCTACTCTAAAGCGTAAATTTGAATGCTAATTGTTTCAAAAAGGTGTATTAAATTTTTCATATTTTTAAGATGGTAGAGTTTTATGGGTTTGTTGGAATATATTGTACTATAAATATATTTAAAATATAACTTAATCTGGAATATTTTGTAATTGTATGTAAAGTGTAAATAATTGTTGTTTTACGTTAAGCAGTTCTGAATTATATGCAATATGTATGCTTTTTAATTTTTTCCAATAAATACTTTTGTTTAATTCTTGACTTTTTAACTAATTTAATGCATACTAATAATATTCTTATGTCTTACGAAGTCTTATGTTTCTTAATTCTTAGCGGAGACGCTATTCCCGTCGTAAGCCATAATATTGCTATGGCGCGCTATGGGAAAACTTCACCCCCGATGAGGCACGTGTTAATATTAAAATATTGGAAAATCCTTTTGCACACTTTCATTCTATAGTAAAAGGAAAAAAAATCAGCCCGGCGCGAAACAAAATATTGAAAAAAATTTTTCTCCATTATAATAAGGGCCACCCTAGTGTATATGTTACGGGCAAAGTGATTAATTAGGCATTATTAATAATGCCCTGGCAATGTGATAAATTCAACGAAATTTTGTGAATGAAATTTATCACTTTGCCCGCATCATCTCTGGGCATTATTAATAATGCCCAATTAATCACTTTGCCCGTAACATATACATTGCTTTATTATTCTGGTAATCGGTTATACATGCACGTTGCATGGATCTTTTGTCATGGTGCATGCTGTATTTTAATTTTCTATTAAAAAAACATTTTTACCGTATGATAGGGGGCGTGATGAAAATAACGGTTGGAAATTGGGTCGCCAATATTGAAAGTTTGAGAAGAACTGAGTTCATTGTACCATCATATATAAATCGGGCTTATGTCCTCTTCTCAGGTTGACTTCTTCTGGTTGAACCGTCACCAGCGCGCCTTCGAGTGGTTCGTGAACCTGTTGAGCGAGCTGGAGGTGGAGCAGGCACAGCTGGAGGAGAAGGACCGCTTCCTGGACATCCACATGTACATCACGAGCGCCCTGCACCGCACCGACATGAAGGCCGTCGGCTTGCAGATGGCGCTCGACCTGCTTTACAAGAAGGAGAAGCGGGACCTCATCACCGGGCTCAAGAGCAGGACGCAGCCTGGACGGCCCGATTGGAACAAGGTAATAAAGCATACGATGCCAGTATAGCTATACTCTGTTCATTTAGAATATAGGGGGCTGAAAAATAGTGCTTTCCCCCTCGCTTCAAGAGTAACCATAGTTATGCTTTTAGCGCAGCCTTCTTCGTTGCTGTGAAGTTGATAGTTGCCATGGTTACTAATTAGGTGGTTGGGGAAAGGAAATATATTCAGCCGCCTATTCAAAATGAATATACTCAGTTGCAACTTAACTTGATCCTGTAGAAATATGCTGAGAGCAACCAAAGATAGTAGTTCCCCACGTGGTGTCTGAATTTTGAGTGAAATTTAGAGCTTCAATTTTTAATAATGATTAGTTTTTTAAAATCCACGTATATATTAAGCATCTTTTCATCCTGGTATGCATAAAATGTTCAGTATTATTATTTTTTATAGTGGTGTAACGCGTAGTAGTACAGCTCGCTCTCAAGCTCGCCAGCCAATAAGATCTTCTAGCAACCCAGCAGGCTTTCTGTTTACTCAGATTTTCTTCCGCGTGGCTATGACGTCAGGCTCGACTTAGGTTGCAATCGAGTATAATTCGGTGGTGGGGAAAGGAAATGTATTCAGCCGCCTATAATCAAAATGAATAGAGTATAGCATGGCAATGATGGCAATTGCAGGTTGGGCCTACAACTAACTTGCTTAGTCCAGTGAAATGGCAACCTTTATATTTGCCGGACCATGCAGATTCAATTTTGATTTGTCATGATGACCCACAAAAAAATACGGCACTTTACACAAAACGTGGAGGAAAGAAATTGGCTCCAGACATTGAGAGATGTTACACCACAATACGGAGGGAGGGTCCCCACTCCTCTTTCTTTTTTAATCGCTTCTTATGTTATGTTTTTTTACAGTGGGCATGCTAGTAGCTATTGCAGGGCCGTAAATTACTCGTAGTATTTTAATTTTGGAGCAATGAATTTCTAAATTTTGTAAAAAAATTGTGCATATTCCAACTAGAATGGTGGGTCTGGGTGGGTCCTCCGCCAAAACAATTTTGGAAATTTGCCCCTCAAAATAGTGTGTTAACTAATTTTGAAACCCTTTATAGTCTGTTCATTTAGAATAGGCGCCTGAGACGAAATGTATTAGGAGCAGTAACTATTGTAATTATCATCGAAAAAGTTTTCTTGTGCAATAAGGCAGCCTTAACAGAAGTAGTTAAAATACTGTAAAAGAATCTGTCTCTGAAGTTGTGTGATGAGCGTTATCAGGCGTTATTGAGTACTTTTGATCCTGTTTCAGGAGGCTGTTCTAAAAGAATTGACTACAGATGACGCCTAAAAACCACCGCTTGTTGTAAGCGGTAAGATTTTCAAGGGAAAAAGTATGTTGTCGGAATTTTGAGGTTCTTGGGTTCCTATATTCCAGAAAATTTTGAACGGTCACCCTGAGCGTAGGATCAGGCGTATCAACAAGCAGATCTTATCGGGCAGTGGATATCTACCCCACTCTTTTGTTTGTTAATTGACCTCACCTATAACCACACAAAGAGATCGGGGGAGATACGCCTGATCCGTGACCTTAGGAACTTAGGTAACAGCAAAAAACTTTACATCTTCTAAATCCCTAGAGTATCAAGGAAAAAACATACTTAATAGACGTTTAGGGGTCCTCATCCAGAAAAATGTGATTTTTTTACCCTTAAAATTGGGGTTCTGACATTTTAAGACCCTTTGGGTTACACTCGAAGAGAACCCTTCCTTGCAAGTCTCATAATCATAATTTTCAAGGAAAATGACAGTCAAAAAATTGATGTGATGTCTTTTATGCTAAAAAGGGGAAACTAATAATTCGACTTGGATCCTCAGAAACGGGAAAAAGTTTAAAAAATTAAAGAGAAGAAAAAATAACTTTTACCATTTGGAAACGTTTGCAAGTAGGTCAAATCCTTTCAGCTTTGATGACTGTATTTTGTTGCAGGTATTCACTTCAATAGCTGCCCAGCAGAAAGGAAAAGTGACTGTATTTTTCTGCGGCCCAAATGAATTAGCCAGAACACTGCACACGAAATGTGATGAATTTGGTTTCCGCTTCCGAAAAGAGGTCTTTTAAAGTTCTTAAGAATAATACACCATAATTTATGTTGAAATTACAAATTTGTTTTAATTATACCTTTATATATATTTTTACAAAAATATTAATAAAATGCTTTTAAAATAAGTTGTGAATAAAAACATTTTTAAGAAATCAAAGTTTATGGTTATATGAAATATTTGTCACAAATAACTATATGTAGCGGGCAATGTGATAAATCTGCAACGGTAAGTAGAGAGGGAGGTACTGATGAGGAAATTAAAATCAGGATTGCTAAAAGGCACAAAATTGTTTTTGCAGACTCAATAATGTTTGGAAGTCAAATAAATTATTATCAAACACAAAACTTAACCTTTTTAATGCATTGGTAAAAAGCGTTTTGCTTTATGGCTGCGAAACTTGGAAATTAACCAAAGCACAGAATAATAGATTGGATGCATGGCAAAACAAATGTCTAAGGAAAATTTTACAAATCTATTGGCCCTATACAATATCTAATGTCCAACTGTACAGCCAAACAAGACAAATGCCCCTTCGATTCGGTACCATACGAAGTAGACGATGGAAGTGGGTCGGCCATGTGCTTAGAATGCCACCACACAGAATACCAGCAGTTGCCCTTACTTGGGCACCGGAGTGTAGAAGATCTCGCGGTAGACCCAGAACCCATTAAGGACGACTTTAAAATAATGAAAATAAGTAACTTTTTCTTTCATATTTTGTTCATTTGGACCGAATATGGTAAGAAATGCCCATTTTCAGATTTTTCAAAAAATAATTTTTATGATTTTTTAACTGGCAACTTTTCTTGCCAACCGTCGTTAGTGGGGTCCAAACTCTGACAAATGAAAAGTCGAAAAAACTAATTAGAATGTTTACGATTTTGATAATATGTTTTTATACATAATTTAAGGAAATAATACAAAAATAAAAGTGAATGGGGACTATACTGCAGATAGGGGGTCCAAGAAAGGGTATTTTACCCCATATGAATAGGGCCTGTTCAGTTCGAAATATTGATAATCACCTAATTTCAGGCTTTAAAAATAGCCGAACTAGTACTTTTTAAGTCGGAACGGTTGGAACCCTTTGATTTCAGCACTTTAACTAACTTTCAGGTTAAAATAGTTTTATTTATATCTCCCAGTCTGGGACATAGGGACTTTTTTTACCTGTGCCAGTCTTATATTTTCTCAACTTTCGTTTTTTATACCTTTGGTTAATTTTTTTGCCTTCCGAAGATTTTTCTCTTATTAGAATTCTACGTTCTTGTTAGTCATTCTCTATCAAAAAGTCATCATAATTACAGTATTCATCTTTATGGCCCCAGATTTCGCATATTCCCCACAGAAAATGTTGAAGATTACTCATCAACTCGATAAAAACTAGGTATTGGCCCATTCAAAATAGGCTAAATAACTCCAGTGATATTTATTTTATTTTTTGACTACTGTAAGTTTCTATAAAACCCTTTCAAGGAAAATAAATGTATCCAGAAATGATTTAGTATGAGATTGAACCAATAAATGTGTTAGGAATCGGTAAAAATCTAAAATCTATAAAAAAACCCATTAAAATTATGATCCAAGGGAAACATTTCATCATGCTAAAGTATCAATCAGATCTACATTTATGATAAGAACTAAAAAAGCATTAAAATAATTAATTTGCAAAAGCTTCTTATGAGTAACTCGTAAAAGTTTAGACCACACATCAGACGATTGGCAACAAAAGTTGCCAGTGGAAGAAAACTCTTGCTCTTGGCAATTTAAATACCCTCATTCCAACTGTAATTGGTAATAATATTTAGAATGAGATCTTGTGAATATGCTGCAATGGAAACAAGTCACAAAAATAACCAAAACATTAGATTATTTTGGCATTTTCCAAATGATCTCCCAGCTATCTCCAAAATGTAGTGAAACGCTCTCATTCTAACAGCGATTTTACCACCAAAACGGCATGGAAGGTATAAATTTCTATTTTTATCTGAATAAATACATTCTTCAGGAGCTGTTATCATGCATTTAAACTTTTAATGTCCTCTATTAGAGTCAGTAAAAAATGAAATGTCCCTTGGCAACTTTTCTTACCAACCGTCCTTAATGGGTTAACATGGAGGAGACTGGTGGAAACAGAACGTGGGTGGGCACTGGGCAGGCTGGGCAGAAGCAAGATCCGTTGCCCAAGACCGTAGGGAATGGCGTCGTAAACTGAAGGCCTTATGTGCCATTGGGCACGAAGCAGAATGATGATGATGATGAATGTGATAAATCGGGCATTATTAATGATGCCCGAAGTGGAAGAGGGCAATGTGATAAATTCAATAGAATTCCTCCACTCTGGGCATTATTAATAATGCTCAACTAATCACTTTGCCCGTAACATGTATACCTGTTTCGCAATTTCATAGAAGCTTCTTTCAGTTTTATCATGATGTGGCTTAGTTTTAATTTTTGGAAAGAAAACTTTTCCAAATACCGAATGATCCATTCTAAATGGGAAAAAATTATATAAAAATTATGAGTATAAACTCTGGGTTTGAAATCCCTTCCAGGTTTGTTCTAAATATAGTCACAGTGTGCATTTTAAAATTTCATTAGACTTTTTAAATTTATCACCCAATTTTCAAGTAAATGCGATGCTTCTGGAATGATCAATAAAAAGTGGGTGGGCCAAACTTCCAATGAAGTCGCAGGTCATAAAAAGAAAAAAGTAAGAAAAATGTTACTACTACCATGGGAACATATACTCATATGGGGCCACTTTGCAGGCTAAGTCCTAACTTTAGGGAGAACAGGTTTGATAAAACAAAGTAGCTACAACCAAGTTCCCAGCAGGCTTTTTAGGTTAAACATTGTTTTATGGAACATTAAAAAAATATTTTGATCTTTTATCAATGTATCTTTTTAATGAATTTTCAGTTTGATTTGGGGCATATAGATGACAGTAATATGAAAAAGTGTGTACTATAATTAAAATCCTAGATCCACAGGGGTTCCTACCCCTGAACACTTCATGAGATTTGATAAAAAAACAAGATTTTTATTCTTTTTCGTATATTTAACCTGAATTCTGGGAAGACTAGAGAGGATCACTCTTAGCCCCCATGTATATTTATTAGGTTCAATGTAGTTTTCAAATACATTTTTAGGTAGAATTTGCATCTTAAATAGAAGATTTGAAAAAAGGAGTTCCAATACTGCTTAAAAGGTGTCTGGTAGGAGGTCCTCCATAAAGTTTTTGAAGATTTAATCCTAAAAATCAAGGTTTTAGCTTAATTTATTTTGGAACATCTTGTCTGGTTTTTTGGTAAAAAGCAGACAAAAACTGAAACAGTCAGAAAATCTGACAAAAATTGGAAGAATCTCAAATAGGTCCTCCTTCCTTTGGGTAACTAAAGTTCATCTTATAGCCCCCTCACTGGATCTGCCATGAGTGATAGTTTACTGTGTGATTTTAATTATTCTGCAGACTGTATGTTAACAAATCCCCACAAACAATATAAAACTTGAATAAAAATCAGTAAAATTAGGAGAATTTGGGTACCTTTATTAAGTGTTCAATACATGAATTGAAGCTTGAGAAGTGAAAAACACAATTTAAATAAAAAAAATATTTTGCTACAATAGAAAACATTTCTGAAAATCCCTTTGAATATCAATTAACTCATCATTATGTAAAAATCAAACAAGAATATTTTATTTAGCAGCAAACCACATAAATGTAATATGTAGCAACCAAGTAAAACAAAATATAATACATAGAAAACTAAAAGAACTTTTTGTTACCAAAATTTTATAGCCTTTTATGATGTATTCACTAACCTAACCGAAGGTTAAGCTGGTTGTCATTCAATCTATAATAAAAAATCACACAGCCAAGGGTGGACTTTGGGATATAAATCCCACTCCCCCTTACACCATAAAAATTACCCTTTTAGTTTTTTTGGTACTTTCTACTTTTCCATCATATTTGCGCAAATCTTGCCAAGCAGACTTTTTGGCAACAGCACACAGTTGCCGGAACAAATCACACAAAGGAAAGGTGAAAACAAAAAGAGGCAAAAGGTTACCAGTGGGGATATTCTGTTTAGAGTTGGTTGCATCATCACTGGCAACTTTATTGCATGCACCGTTGTAATGGAAAAGTACCTTTTTTCTTTGGAAAATGATAGAAGCACATTGTGAAGAAGAAATTTTAACTTTGCAATACAAAATATAACATTGCTATTTTGTAAATTTCTAACCTTTTTTTTACTTGTATTCAAAGCTTAGTTATTGGTTTTAAACTTGTAATTGGATTAAAAAAATGTTTAATTAAAAAATTTAAACAATATTACTAGTAAGGGAAATTTGTCCCATTTATTCCTAAATCTAAATAATACCAGGGGTCTGTCCAGACTTCAACATAGTGAATCTACTCATAATTTTGTGAATTTGAAGTTCGTGTTTAATAATTTTTTATAGCCCGCAGCTTTTTTTCCAGGAACCTGCTTTTGTGAAAAAAGGGTCCCATTATCTAGAATTAGTTAGTGAAAAATAAGTGTCCAATTATAAAGGCTAAAACACTTTGTACTTATAGGGTCCCATTTTACTATGAAATATTTTTTGAAGGGTCTGAAAACAGCCCAAATTTCCAGATCTGGAAAAAGTGCCCGAACCTTCGAACCATGTTCGGGGGAAGCCCCTGCCAGCTTCATGGGAGCAATCAATACTAAGGTTTAGGGAAATTTTATTAGGTTCGGGGGAAGGTTCTCTTTTTCCAGGTTGGTCCGTTAACACTAGAACCGCCGGAGCAGTCATTTTGACTGTTTTGATTCTAAATATTTTCAAAGATATTTGAGTTACACACTTGTGATTTCGTGACTTTTCCTAATTTATGCTTCTATATACGTCATCCAAATTTCATTGATTTTTGAACAGCGGTTCCGGAGATATTTATTGGTCTACCTAGAACCGCCGAAACAGTCATTTTGACTGGTGGATGTTTAGCGCGTTTATTTCTTGCATTACCACTTAAATTCTTACAGTTAATACTTTCTAAGAAATATATAGAAGTTCTTCAAACAAATTTATTATATTTTATGGTTTTGACAGCTGCAAATGGTCAATATATCATTACAAATCCCAGAAATTCATGTATATACACTTCCTAGAAGTTTTTGATTTCCCACGCTTTTTTTATAATTTTACATGAAAGATTTATTATTTCCTTTATGAGAAAAGAAACCAATTTCATTTTACTGTTCTGTTCTTACTTTTTATGTGGAAAAAGTGTGTTTATGCAATTATTCAGGCAAAATACTGCTTTAGGGGAGAGGAGGGAGGAATGGGACAATTTTCACTAAATATTTTTTTATTCATTATCCCCTGCTTATTCATAGATGCAAATGGTTGGATAATAAACTTACATGTTTTAACTTAATTTTTTAAAAATGTACAGGTCTTAAATGTTGTTTAATTTTATCACTTTTGATCATTCAAATTAACAAGAATTTTGTCCCATTCCTCCCTCATGGGTGGGAGGAGTGGGACATGAGTATGGGAGGAGTGGGACACTTTTGAAAAGTAAAGAAAATTAGTAAAATGTAATAATGAGAAAGGGCCTAGTATTTTACCTACTATTCTTTTAACCTTTGCCCACATTTTTAAACAGCTTTCAATCTTATATCTATTATAGAATAATTTTAAAAAAATATTTAGTACACTTGAACTCTTTCCCATGGTGTTAAGAATCAAAAATTGAAATACAATGTAATACTTGGAATTGTTTATTCAAGAAAAGAAAAGCATTTCAATTGAAGCGATAGAAAGCTATCAGAAATTAATATTTTCTAATTTTGTTTACATTTTTGCAGATTTTGTTTACATTTTTCAGAGTGTCCCATTCCTCCCTCCACACATTGCTTTTAAAATATAACTTGTCACATAAACTATGCTGGTGTTAGGCTTTATGAAATTGCAGATTAGCATACATTATATCTTTTAGATTACAATGGCATTATATAATGTTTGTTCTACAAATTACATGAGAAATGAAATAAAACTTAAGATAGACTGGAAATTTTACTTTGGAGGTGGGAAAATCAATTTTTTACAACTATAAACAGAAACTTGCTGCTGGATAAACTAAATGAAGGAAATAACACGAAGCTATAAGAAGGCCATCAAATGACCAAATTGGAAATAAAATAAACTTATTTATTTTTCCATAATTTCAGCTGTCCCACTCCTCCCACTGTCCCATTCCTCCCTCCTCTCCCCTACATAGTAATGAAACAATTGATTTTTTGAAACGCGCTAAAACGGAGTTATGACTTCATTATTAAGTTTTTAGTGTTGTGAGAAATAGTTTTAGAGAAATATATAATTATTCAAGAACTATATTGTTCATAATTTTTTTTGGCTAGAACATTGTATAAATAAAAATAACCCATTTCTTATTATTTACAAGGAAATTTAAGATGCAAAGCTAAATAAATGTGTTTGTTTTAAATTGAATTAGTGTTATTTATCCTTTCTTCAAGTATTAGAAGCAATTTCGAGCTCAAAAGATTATTTTTACCGGTAGAAAAGCTTAGCAGTCAAAATGACTGCATTCAGCAGTTCTAGGTATGCGGTACTTGCCGGCGGTTCTAGTGTTAATTTCTTCTAAACAAACCCTTGAAGACTAACATAATTTAACAATTTACATTAGGATCTCTAAAAGAAGTATTTTCCACCCATAAGACCCTGATTAAAATCAACAATTAGTAAATAAGAATGATTTTCGAAAAAAAAAAGTAATTTATTATGTGTCATTTCAATTTATACATCTTATAAGGAAAGATTAGTACTCATTTTGTACCATTACAATATAAAATAAAATCAATGATTAACTTTATATAAATAATATACCTGATTTGCTCAGCAAAATGCCTAGCTTGGACATTTACTTTTTTGACAGCCTCAGATCTCGTTCAATTTCATATGATCTAATATCAGTTCGTTCAAGAAAAGATTGTCTATTGATGTATCCTCCTTTACCTTTATTGAATGTTCGTAAGTCTTCCTCGATGCCTTCTTCTTTTTTAAATTCATTCCAGTCACTCAAGGATTTTTGAAGAATTGTTTGCTTGTTTTTTTTAGACTTCAAGTTATCAAATACTGAAGAAAGGCCTTTCCGCTTCATTGTGGGCTTAAGGTTAGCATTTTCTACATCCACAGGTTTCGAAGTAGTAGGTTTAGCATCAACTGATGCATTATCTGCCTCTTTAACAATAGACGGTCCAGATACAAAATCAGTGTTTTTTAGCTCGTTTTTATCACTTACAGGTTCTGAAGTTATTTCTTTCTTTTGACTAATGTTCTGGTCATTGAGGAAGTCATTCCATATCTTTTCCTTCTTTTCTTTCTCATCGGCAGGATTTAATACAGAGGATGCTGCTTCTTCTGCTTCGGCAGTTGACGACTTTATGAGAGAGAGTTCTTTTTCAGCTTCTTGCAACTCTTTTTCAGAGGGAACATAATCACAGTCATCGTCATCACTTTCCAATAGTTCGTTCAATTCTAAACTCATTTTGATAAGTTCAGCAAATTTTAACAATTAATTACGTAAATAAAAGTTCCGAATGATTGAGATTTAGAGCGCGGTTCGGCATAAACAAAAGGCTTGAATCTCTCTTTGTTGTTTGTTTTTTTGTTTTAGATTTATGTAAACTAAAGTAGAAGTTGTTCTCAAACATTTTAGTCATTACGGTCATTATCTGAGGCTCAATGTTAGATTTAAATCATAAAAATAACGTTCATCCTTCTACTCGATTCTATTCTACATACAGTTTATAATACAATAATTTTATATTTAATATAAATAATTTTTCACAGCTTAACTTACATGAAATTTTTAAAGGATGCTAATTAGTGAAATTGTAACTATTTTCTTAACTGTTGTTGTAACTGCAAAGCATGCGGTTAAGGTTGAAAAGAAAATAACTTTAAATTGTGAATTTGTGTTAGTAAAGATTATAATTATTCTTTACATTTAAAAAATTAATTCACTAAAAGTTACTTAAAATGGATGCCATTGGAGAAGGTAAACTTTCTGGAGCTCAAAAGGAAGAATTGATGGACACAGTCAAACAGCAAGTTGCTGTGATACTGGCTCAGGAACTTCTACAAGTAAAATTTCTTGCTTTAATTTTTTAAATTGTGTAAATAGTATTTTCGGACTTAAAAGTATAGGAGCATGAATGAGATTTGAGAGCTTGGATGGAATGGATGTAGATCGCGGATGATTGGAATAACGTTAAAGTTGCAAAGGTTGTTTAAATGGCATGATTGTTGAGGTGGATGGTGGATGAAAGTAATTTTGGTGGTTCGTTGATTGGATGAAAACTTGGTTGATTGGATGAAAACTTGGTTCTCTTTGTGAAACGCGTTTGGCGCACTTGGCGAGATTTTCTTGGCGCCAAAAATCGGGGCCGCGAGTAGTAAAGTTTAACCTAAATTTATTAATGATTATGTAAGAAGATAAATCACATTAATGCGTTGGAAATCACGTACTTATTTCAAATACTATTTTCTTACCATTTTTTGATGAAGTAACTGCCATCATTACTAAAAAATAGTAAATAAAAATGATTGGCAAGTGAAAGAGTGAAGCATCAAACTTTTTTAAAATTTTAAGTAATGATTATTTTTATTAAGAGACAATGTTTCAAGAACAATCACACACACACACGTCTAAGGATCGCATGAACATTATTCATAGGGGGTGTTAATGAAGTTACTTTTAAGATTATATAGGGTGCCACTAGGTAGGCGGTTATCTAAAATGAGTTTCGTTTGTCCCAATATTTTTTTACACACCTGGTATTTAACTTTTTTCTCCTCATTTAAAAGTGATGCAATCTTTGTACCAGTCTCTGTATTGATCTTGTATTGTATGTTTCCACAAATAGACCTAATTAAACAGCATTTCTATAGCAAATAGATTGAGGATGCTGTGGTAAATTAAATTGAAGGCGGATAAGGGGGATAAATAGTGTTTCTCAGGTTCTCATTAAAGACTGAAATTGACAGAAGGAGCTTGTGTAAAATTAAGTAGAAAAATATTGTGTTTTTTAATTCTATGTATGACATGTTTAAAATTTTACAGAAAATAAATGACAAATGCTTTAGGAAATGCATTACTAAGCCAGGAACTTCTTTAGACAGTTCAGAGCAGGTAAGTCTATTTATTTGATCTTACCCATTATCTTATGTTTTTCATCATGATCATGTAGTTAGAATAATATAGTTCTAAAGTTTGAAGTGATGTAATATAACAATAAATACACAAATACATATTTGACCTTGTCTATTGGACCTTTTTTCCGTGACATGTTTATCAATTTTAATTTATTATTTACTACTAAGGATAATTAACACCGATACTAAATGCTCCTGTTTGGACTGCCTTAAAGGTATTTCCTCCATTTTTCCCTAAACTAAAGAGAAATTTTCCCCAAACTGTATTTTTTATGATTGTCCAAACTCTTATCCATCACAGTAATCACTTACTATACCATAACAGTTGTAATCTATTTTTTAAATTTAATTTTGATCATGGTCTTGAATAAAAAAATGATTCAAAAATTGCAGCTGATTCAAATTTAAGTTGATTCAGTGCCAAAATAATTCTTTAAAAAACAACTTATGTTTATGTTTTACTCTTCTTCATGTGTTACCCATTAATGAGCTAAGTGAATATGATCAATGAACTAACGATTGCTAAACATAGAAATTAAATTGGGTACCTACGTATTATCCTGCCATCTGTGTCACTCAATCTTAAGCCCATTACCGAATCTCTTAAGACTCACTGAATGGTTGTCAGGATAATATGCTATAAAACTATAAAAAAGATCAATCTCTTAATGATCACGAATTTTGTAAAGTGCTAAATCAGCATAAACTTGACTCGGCTTTAATTTTCTGATTATCTCAGACAGTATTCTCCTATGAAATTTAAAATAGTAATAACTTATAACTTGCAGTTTGACAATTTTAGATTGTAAAGATTGTTTCCAAGTCGAAATGTTGATTCAGTTGTTCTGATAGTTTTAAAATAGTATTAGAAGGAGGACATCTGTTGGATTTGAGAACTATTTTTCTGAAATTAAAGCATATAAAATTCAAAAGTCTACCATTCGTTTCAAATTTTATCTTTTTTTCTTGATTAGTTTAAAAGCTAGGGACCTTTTGAAAGCGACCTCATAAGAGCTCACTAACGATTTGTTAATCTATTAGTAATCAAAGCTTTGTCTGAAATCTTCAAAATTCTAGGGTTTTAAATTTACAAGCACTTATTTACGGATGGTACAAGTACCACCACCATTAAAATCAATCCACAGAAATATTTTTTTCATAATTCCTACTTAGATTTTCAACATGTAATTTTTATTTTTAGGTTAACTAAAATCTTATAATGATTTTAGTGCTGTTTTTTTAAATTTGGTTTTAAGATAGTATTGATACTACTTTACTTTTCCAGAAATGCCTCTCAATGTGTATGGATCGATTCATGGAATCATTTGAGCTTGTATCCAGAACATATGCAGGAAGGCTTCAAAGAGAGAGGGGGCACATGTAGTGAAACTGAGACCTCATTTTCCTAAATTGTCAAAATGTTAACTGGAGTGATTATTCTATTGTTTCCTGATATATATGTTAGATATCAATACTAAAATGATTGATTGTAACGCATTTCATAGTTATGTTAGTTTTTACCTCATGTATTATAGGGATTTTTTTCTGTGTATGTTTGCTTAAAAATATACCACCCATAAATACTAGAATTTTTGTCTATTTTTTTCAAAAATTCATTAAATTTGAAAAAGTTTTGATTAGGTAAATTATCTAAAATGTTTATTAATGATGTATTAAAGTTTGAAAATATTTAATGAGGCTCTCCTAAATATTATTATAAATTTTTCTAATATTCATTAATATTTAAAATTTTATTAAATATTAAAAGTATTTATTAAGAAAAAATTAAATTTTACTTTATCAAGCCACATGATCATTTTCATCATATTTTATTAAATGTTAAAAGTATTTATTAAGAAAAAATTAAATTTTACTTTATCAAGCCACATGATCATTTTCATCATATTTTTGGAACACACACATTACCAGTTGTACTGTAATAATAAAACCTTGTTTTAAAATAAAGTATGACTAAAATGTTTTGATACATATTTCGAATATTTTTTTCAATCTAAGATGTTACATCCTTTTTTATTACATTACATATTCTCTAGTGATCAGTTTGAAGACTGATATCACACTTTGTTTGGTAATGCTGGTTGCTAGGAGGGGTAGAACTGGTTTTTGCTTTCAACCAAGATCTTCCTTGAACCAGTTCTTTTCTTTTTTCAAATGAAAACTGCCTTAAACCTCCTACTATAGTTCTTTAAAATATATTAAGTCTGGATTTTTCTTTTTGATTTGGGTAATTTTTAGTGACGGGGAGGTATAGATACCAAATACTTAAGTATTCCATACCTAAATGTATTCCACCTCTAGACTCTTTGTCCCATAAGTACTTTTGGTTCCGTCCTAGGGACGGAAGAGTGGCACCCATGCTTATGGTTTTCTGATTAATTCAGTCATTCTCCCCTTTTTTTTGGAACATAAGAATATACAATGTTTATAAATGTCAGGGAAAATCATACCAGATTATCCAGGAAAACCTGGAATTATCAGGGAAGTTTTCTGTTTTTTTCCAAACGTTTTTGTGGCCACCCTGTATAAGAACTTGTACTGCCCTCCAAAAGTTAAGAGAAAAATGCTTTTTTTTTCAATATTGTCTACATAATTGATAGTGTACAACAGGGGTTCCCAATAAAATTTTGCCGAGGACCCCCTTTACAATTCATTTACTGACGAGGACCCCTTGAACTTAAAGGCTTAAATTTTTTTCAAATTGCAAAAAACAAAACATGGATTATCTTTGTTGGTAAAAAGAGGCTGCGTCACTTACATTAATCTATTTATACTACAGTGACATTTAACTAACGAATGAACTGCCGAGTAGGATAATGGTTACATCAAATTAGGAAAATAAAAAAATACTTAAATTCTCGGGGACATTTCGCGGACCCCTTGGACACAGCCCGCGGACCACCTATTGGGAACCCCTGGTGTACAACAATCAGAGAAAATTTATGGTAGATAAGGAAAGTTAAAATCTTTTCACGCAAGAAAATGTCTTGAAATGTTGGTTATTTTTAACTGAAATAACTTTTGCAAAATTATAAAATAAGAATGTTAGTGTGAAGGGGTGTCCATTTAAGATCGATACACCTGCAGAGTTCCCCATTTTCACTCCATTGTACAGGATTCCAACCCCCTTCACAAAGGTCATCCTCATCATAAAGTGCTAAGGCCATTTTCTTATAACACATTTGAAATGTTAGCATGAGGACCACTCTTCCATCCTCGGGTTGGAATTCCGTCCCGGGTATATTATGCGACTCGAAATCAGCTGACCAATTAGCAGCTACGCACATTTTGCCCGCAAATAAGCCAGTTTTACTCAGATACAGCTTTTACTTAAATATTAAGGAACTATTTAACTGCTCGTATGATATTTTATAAATTCTTCAATTTTAAAAAAATTCATAGACTGGGGAAAAATGATTGCAATATTTGAAGAGTGGCAACTATGATAGTAATGATCTGAAAAAAAGGAAGGGGAGTTTTAAGAAAATTTTGAAATAGCTAGTTTACATAAGAGCTGAATTCCATCAGATAAGCAGCAGGACATTTAAAAGTTGAAAATTATCTTCCTGACATCACAATAAATTGATTTTTACAATCATTGCTTTTAAGACTAATGGTATGTGTAAGAATTGAAACACTCCAAGTAATCCAATTCAGTGGAAAATGATAACCTTTATTAGATAATATCACAAGATGAGCCTAAAATTGCTTTTAAGTTGTAATGAAAACACAAATGTAAGTTTTTCAGATTGCTGCACAACTAACCAAATAGGTCACTTCCTGATTTTCTAGCTTTTATCCATGCTTCTTCTGCAGTTAATTTTTCTGCCTCAGATGGCTCTAAAGGATTTCCATCATCATCTAGGTTTCCTTCCTTAAAATCTTTTTGTATTTTTGGAGAGTAAATAGCAGCAAATAAATCTTCAGGGGTAAATTTTTCTTGCACAACACTCATTGACCGATAAGACACATATGGCTTGAGCTGCAAAAAGTTAGATACTTTAGTACATAAAAATAGTTTTTTTTTCTTTGAAATCTGATTCTTAGACGAAAGTAATCAAAGTAGGACTTTTATGAAATGGCAATTGTTTAATGTTTTAACCTTAACCCATCTTGTTTGAATTAATTTACAATAGAACCTTAATAGAACTCTTTCTGGGACAAACAATATACAGTGGTTTTATCAAAAGGATGTTTATAAGGAATAAATAAATAGTGTGATAGAACAATCGGAATTTTAACTGTGGGTTGTTGTAACGTAGGTGGTTTGCTATATTGGTATTGTAAAGAGGTCTACTGTATAACTTTTTAAATCCTATAATTTCATTGACAGCATTTCGAATTACTTGTGTTAGCCTATTATAGTTAGTCTGAAACATAAAAGATTTAACTTAAAAGTTTTAGAGATGTCTAGAGAAGAAAATGAGTAATTTGAGAAAAAAATCAGTTTTATTTTTTTGATTAGAAAATGCACCTGAATTTTGATGAAGATATTAAGGATACTCAAAGGATTTCATGTATCATCAAATTATAGGTTAGTGCATCCATAAAAATGTTTTACACAAATTAGTTCATTTTCTATTTTTGGCACCAATTTAATCTGTTTCTGAAGAAATAAATCAAAAATTTTTAACAGGGTAAATAACAAAAAAAGTACTGATAAATAATCTAACTACACATTATTAATATAATATTTATATACTAACTGTAAATCCAGTTAAATCAGGGACTATTATTTCAGGAACCATTTCTTCAACCTTCACAAATTTATTACCCTCATAATAACCAGCTAATCTTTCTCCTCTTCCTAAAAAAATATTTTTACTAAGAAACAATGTGTTACATCAATTAAGAGAGGGAGAATAACAATAAACATAAACTCAGGAGCTAAACTAAGTGACACACATACACTAGACTACCTATATGCTGTTAAAAGGGCCATAAAACTAATTAAGATAGAAAAAAATAAGACTGCCAGGTACCGTTTAAGGGCTTGACTTCTTCAAATTTGAAATTTAAGTACTAAGTATGTATCATTTGGTAGGACTGTATATGAATCAAGCCAAAGTAGGAATTATGTATTATTACGTATTATGTAAGTACCCATTCTCTAAAAGTGACAAATGCCTTTCTCCAGTAAGCCATGATATCAACAGAAAGGGAGTTCACTTATCTTAAAAATGAAGAATTAAAATGTATTATATTAATTTTAGTTAGCTTCATTTCTTCTGCAGGGCTTGGGTGCTTTAAATGGACGTAAATTAGTTCAAATTATTAGTAAATGTAAGAATTCACATATACTACCACAAATATTCTATAAACTATCTATTATAGATGCTTACGATCAACTAGTTGAGGATTTTCTTCATAGAATTTTTTATCTGCTGAGTTCCCTCTATCATGGCAGAGAAATTTACGAAAATTTCGTTTCCCATATAGGGCAGAAGTGGTCGAAATTCCTCTACATTGCTGTATGGAAATATTTGATCCAAAATGTAAAGTAAATTGAGAAATACGAAGGTATTTATGTATGAGCATTGAAGTCATCTTAAGTTCAAATTTTTACATGAAAATTTTATTGTTTTTGTTTACAGCATGCCCAGATGAAAGTTACGGTTACGATCAATGATAAAATTGATTTCTCATTTCCGGAGGTAAAAAAAGCAATAATCTTTAACCAACCAACCAACCAAAGTTTGTAAACACACATGGTTGGCCCGTTGGCCCATGAGATTTTGTTTTCTCTTCCAAGTGCTGTGTGTTACCGAGACAAATTATAGTTTCTTTATGTATAGAATTGCAGAATTGTTTAAAATTGTTTCAAAAACGTCTCCAGCCTCAAAATAAGTTATAAAATGCCGGCTAAAAGTCGAGAAGTTTTTGACTACCGTATTACCAAATGGTATTTCGAATCTCCTGACGGGAAGGGTTGGTATTGTTTCTATCCTAAGTTTCTGATATTTCACTATTATTGTTTAAGAGTTATGCTAAAATAATCTTTCTTGGGAATTTTCAGAAGATAATTATAAAATGATCTGTAAAGATAATCTTGAAGCTATTTTCAAGTCCTCCGATGCTATTGAGCAGATAGTACTCATGAAACAGGTATTGAATGAGATTTCAGCAAAATACTGGTATTTTTTTTGTTTGTTTTTAGGTACAGCTTTTTAGGTAAGAGCCCTCCGCCTCCATGTTAAACCATAGCTCAAATGATTACTGACCACGGTTAATGAAGCGAATCAGGGCTGCAGATTTATGTCGCCAAATTTGGCTATAACAATACAATGCTCGGGTGCCATTGGTTTTCCCCTTGGCGACAAAAAAAATCTCTAAATGCAGCTGCAGCCCAGATTCGCTTCATTTACCCTGACAACCATAGATATACAATTATTAATATTGGTTACAAAATAATAATTAGTAGATTATAAATAGATATCTAATAGTACTATTAGATCTCTATGCTTCTAACATTTAAACATGTTGCTGTGGTTACACATGGCGACTGGAGGACTCTTTCTAAAGCTGTTCCAGTTTTTACTGTTAGCTAATAAATTGACTGTGTTTTAGATACCTTGCCATTTATCTGGTATTAAAGAGCCACCGTTAGCTGACTTTCATTTTCTGGGGTTGCTGTTTTATGAATCTCCTTACAAGTTTTCTCAGAATGGAACTTTACAAAGGTAAACCTTGTAAGTGATTGGTGTTGTATGTACTGCTTGCCACTTTTAGTTAGTTGAGTTTCGTTATAAATTTAGCTGATAAGGTGCAATATTGTCAGTCAACAAGGAAGTTGCATGTGTCAGATTTTCAAAAACAAACAAGTGTTCCGTATGTTTTTTTGTATGGTAAATTGAACTATCTAGTCAATTTTTCAAAAAAAATTTATTTTAATTTAAAAGTCGAGAAAAAAACATGTGACTGTGTATAGATGTCAACAATCATACCATCAACTCCATTGCTTTCCAACAATGTTTATCGTATGATGACGTCAACATAAGATGATCCCAAACTCTTGGCATTTTCGCGCGCTTTTAAAAAGTGGATTTTTGTTAAGTTTTTTGGCAATCAAAAAATTTCTCGATCGGCCTCAAATTTTGGGTATTTGCTTATTTTTGCAAGAAGAATCGATTAAAAATATAAAAAAATATCATGCAATTTACTCATTCCTGTGCCTCTGTCTTACCAATATTAAAGAACTAAAAAGTGGTAGGCTACACAGCAAACTAGACGCCAATACCCCTATAGTAGTACAGTATGTTTTTAGGATGTTTAGTAAAATGTATTGAAGTTTTTATTTATTTTTTACTTCCAGTATTTTGATACAGCTATATGAAGATTATAAAGAAGAATTGACTACTTCTCTTGAATATAGCTTTGAAGTTTTCTTGAATTATCTACTAAGACACATGGACATAAGAACAATTTCATCATTTGCTGATTGTTTCATGGGATTGGCAAATTTTCCAATTAGTAGGAATTTATTTCATTACTTTATTACATCTCTATTGTAACTTAAAAAATAGTTTGAAATTTTTAAATTTTGATTTAAGCTAAATACTTTATTTTATTGAGATGTGCTCAAAATATCTCATTATTTATACCCTTTTGATTTTATAATTAAATAAATAAGCATATCACAGCACTATCATGAAATACTCTCCTAAAATTAAAAAAAATCATAAGCTATATTATTTTGATGCTTACTTCTCTAAGTCTGATTCAATTCCATTATTTGTCCTAGTAAATATCATTAAGTTGCTTTTAAAGACAATTATTGCCAAATTATTATGGTAGTTATTGATATACCTGTATGTTTTATTATTTCGGTTTGCAATTTTTTCTTGATATTTTTAATCTAAGGGGAACATAATAAAAAGCTTAGCAATATTTAATAGGAAAAATTATTATTGAGTTGAATCTGAAATTCAAATCAATGATGTGAGTTAGTGTCTAGGGTAAATATAAATTGGTATACCTGTAGTTTTACCCTACCTTGTGATGTTTGTTTGCAATCTTACATACACCATTGCAGTTTAGAATGTTCTTGTAGAAATTAAGCATTCTTTTGCATTCAACTATCTTTCTTACAACCAACTAATCAATATTTTAATCATCAAAACTGTGGTCTTTTCATTTGAGTTCTTAAAACAAGAGATTGTTTGTTACTGTGCATTGCTCATGTCTTAATGATAATATCTATTTTAGTTCAATTCATAAATAAGATTTAATAAAGGGGAAAATTATTCACTAGAATAGTATATCAGTTTGACAACCATGGTTGAATTTTTGAAAAATTTTTGGGTCTTAATGAATTAATGAGGCAACCATAAGAGATTAAAGTCTAAAATATAAAGACATTTAAACTATGGCACTATGCCATCTAATAATGATAAAAAATTGCTTTTAATTACTTGATTTAAAATACAGTAAAATCCCGTTATAATGAACTTCACGGGACCATAAAATTTCTTCGTTATAACTGAAATTTCGTTGTAACTGTACTATTGCTAATTCAAATAAAAATAGTTGAGGACTTTCTGGACTTTTGTAATAACAGGATTTTTCGTTGTATCTGTATTCATTGTAACAGGATTTCACTGTATTTCTTTCCCAGAACTGCAAGGTTAAATACCTAACAGAGGTTTGATCTACCCTCAGGGTTCATTTTATTCAAGTTTTTTTTTCATTACAGTGGTTTGAATTTATTGAAATTGTTAAATTTATTTTATCAACTTAGTTTAGGTATATTGTTTGATTAGCCATATATATTTTTGAGTTGAAACACCTTAAAACATTTAACATTTCTGTAATAAAATGGATAGTCAAGGTAATAATTATTTCATTGTATCTTTTTAGAGAGAAACATAATTGACAAGAAATGTCGTGAGCGTAAGTATTTCTTTAATCGTTAACTGTATAGTACATTATTATTGCACACATAGTCCTGGGGTTCATCTAGGTTTTTTCTGCGAGGGTCACGTTTTAGAATTTTTGTGGAAAATTTTGTATAAAATCAAACGGTATTTTGTGAAAACAAAGGGTTTGTTGTACAACCACAGCATTCACAACTTTTTAAAGGTCTAAAATCTCACAAATAACATTCAACAATGATAGAAACTCATTTTGAAAACAATTTTTAAACTATTGGTCTAAGGACTTTTGTGAAGAGTCCATTTTTTGATAATTGGAATTTTGTGAAGGGTCCTTTTTTTGTTTATTAGAATTTTGGAAGAGTCCTTAAAAAGACCCATTACCACTAAATTCAGACCAGTAAGAAGCCATTCTTTTAAGGTAAAAAGGTAGTCCTCCCCAGGAAAATTTAAAAAAATTAACATGGAAAAATGTTTTTTTGAACCTACAGTGTGTAGATCCAAGGCTTAATTTTATCCATTTTTAACATGTCTTGACTTGAAATTGCACATTTGCAATATTACTTTAAAAAAAACTCTTATCGCACTTCTCAAAAACTCCCATGAACAGACTAGTTAATGAAGTTAATTAAGTTGAATATGAATCAAAAAGTTTGGACTGACGCATGATCTAGCCTATATTTTTTCTTTGTTAATAATTAATTTTAAATAGCAATGGTAATTGAATGTGTAGTTCTGAAACCTGAGTATTGATGCATCCCTGTCCAACACTTCAATTCCTCATACTGTGAGACATGGCACATTGAAACTCCATCAGTAGTAGAAAATATTATTTGTAAACGAGCTACTCCTTAAATTGTCCTCTTCAGTAATGCAACTTATGATTGACTAAGCTGTTTGCTTTTTTTTGTAGTTTGGGTGAGCTTTGCTGGTATCTTGACTTATCTCAGCAATAATGGCAAGTAAGTCTTTCCCATTTTCATTCATTGTAATCTATTTATTCATTATTTTAATTGTAAATACTACAAATGTATTTACTTTAGGAACAATCCTGTTGAGCTTTATGCCAGCTTCAACTCTGTATTGCAAGCTTTCATGAACTTTTTTATCCACTCAACAGAGTTAAAGAGAATTTTACAATGCACTGATAATATCATATTTAATGCTGTTTCACCCATTATTGTGAATGTGGTCCAAAACCTGCTTATTAATGGTAAGATTGGTATTATTTATTTCTAAATGTCTATATAATGTTCTTAAAGATATTTAAACCATTAGTTCAAAAACCCTTTTTACAACATAGTGTTCTTTATTGAAAAAATTACATGGTACCCTATTCAAATACTGTTATGTTACAAAATGTATGTATTAATTATTTTTTTATAGATGGGACTTTATTAGATTGTCGAATAAGGGCTGGTATTGCTTTGTGCTACTATCTTTATGCATCTGAGGATCAAGCGTTTCTTGTAAGTTTCTAATAGATGTTTTTTAAGTTATTAAAATTGATAAGTAGTTGTTTAAATTGTATTTAGGCTTCTTTTTGTTTTATATTGGGTCACATATTAAAATAACATGCTTATTAAGCTTCGTATTAATGCTGGTAATGTTTTAAATAAATTTTAATTTTGTTTGTTCTGTTAGGTTTTTTAATAGGTATAACCTTATATGTTTCACCTTTATGTTAAAAATTCAGTGCAGCTAAGATAATTAAAATCTGAATGGCGTTTAAAAGCTTCTTGTTATCAAAAAACATACATTAAAAAAATTGTCACTAAAAAACTGAGACTCCTCCTGCGAATGTTGCCTAGTCCCATTTGTGATTCCAATAATATGTTTTTTAACAATGAAAGACAGAAAAGAAAATCTTAATGATTGAAAATTGTATTTAAAAATGAATAGAAGAAGTGGAACTTCAAAATATCCCTTTTTTACATTTGGAAATAGGAAACTAACTAAAAGGGACTTTAAGGGAAAACTACAATTTCCCATGACTTTGAATTAATTTCTCTAGACCAGAGGTCTCCAAAATTTTCAGCCTGAGGGCTGCATTAACTATCAAACAACAGTTTTAGGGCCAACTACCTACTCGAAGTTCAAATAAGAAAGAATCAAACCCTCCCATTGGCGACTTGTAGGTAGTTCAAATAAGGGTTCAAAATTATGTTTTGAAAGAGCAATTAAGTAACAACCTTACAATTAAATCGCAATAATTATAATTTACAAAAGATAAAAACACATTTAAATTGTGTCCTTGTGTATTTAATGAATTGAAGGGATTGGTGGATGAAGGGGCTATGTTACAAGGCCTGTCCCGAAAGTAATGAGACTGAATTTCAGTCAGAATCAGGGAATTCAGTCTCTTTACTTTTGGGACAGGCCTTGTAACATAGCCCCTTCATCCACCAAGCCCTTCAATTGTCATAAGTAAATCAGTTTTAAATAGTTATCTGTAAATAATTTAACAAGTTAGATCTCAGACCAGTGGAGTATATAGAAATTTATTTCGAGATCCCCCCGTATCCTCTGAGAAAATTACGACATTATCAAGCGCCCCCCCAAAGCAATATTTTTGCTCTAGGGGGGACCTAAAATACCCCCTAAACCCCTCTTACGCATAACTGATAGGTTTAATGTACCTTTCTATTGGTAATATTCTCATTTTTGATGAATCTAATATGAAAGTGAATGTGATTAATTGAGTCCAAAGTACAAAAAGTGAGATTGAAATTTGACATTAAAAAACAGGGTTATGCTGAGCTTAGTCAATTTTTGATCCATAAAATGAATGATATTATTTATAAGCAGATCCTTTTCTCAACAGAAAAATGTGTTAAATGAAAATGAGAACAGTTTCTTCAAGTTATCCCAGTACAGTTTCTCCTCCAAATTATGTGTTTACAATGGAATTCTGGCTGTTGTTTCTGTTCCAGAATTTCTTTCTGAATTTGAGGGTAGTTTATTTGGCATCATTATGTTCAATAAAATACTTGCAATAACTAATTGGTAGGTTTTGCATGCTTTTTTTCTTGTGTTACAAGATTATTATCTTAATTAAATTCATTGCCATAAAAATTTCAAGTATTTTAAAATGTAATGATATCTATCATCTCTATTTTGATTGATGATGTGATATTGCATTTTCAGTGCAAATGATTCCGAACTTTTGTTGTTCAACATCAGAATTCTTCATCAATGGACAAGGATTGCAGGGTAGTGTTTTATGTATTTTTTAAAATTTGACTTGAAAAATGCTCATTTTACAGTAACTTTGATGGTTTAAAAAATTCCTTTAATCTAAATTTAAATTTGCAACTGAAGAACCTTGCATATTATTGAAAAATTACAATGTTTATTATATTATTTGCACATTTCTTCTGCATTGAACTTAATCAAATGTAGAAAAATGTAAAATTGCATAACCAAAGTAATTCATGAATCACTTGAAAAAGTAAGTGACTTTAAGTTCTGTTTGTGTTTAACTCTTCTATATAATAAACTTCAAATCACTTAAGATTTGGAAAGAAATATGAAGTACAATCAAAATGACTGAACTTTTCTATTAAATATTTTTCTGCATAAAAATTTGTCATCCTCAGGAACATTCTAACCTGTTCAGAAAAAATAATTGAAAATTCCAAAGGCTTAGAGATTTTTAAGAAGACTTTTAGAGATTATGGAATGATGAAACTTTTTTATGATATTGTTCTACTTTTTGGAGAACATTCCCTTGATGTAAGTGGAAAATAATTATGCTATCTTCAGTTTAAGCATTTTGCAAGTTCTTATGCAAAAGTATGTTTTCTGTCATCAATCAATAGTGACCCCTGCCTTACAATGGCTGGAAATAAAAGTACCCGTTGTTTGACAATAGTGATAGTTTTATTTGTTATAACGTCTTTTCGTGAAAACGACTGAATTGTTGACCCCATGAGAGGTCGCTCTAACAAAGTTCTACTTTATATTTCCAAATATGAGCCCAATCAATATTTATAACACAGTTTTTCTTCTATAATCACTCCAATTTCAAAACTTAAGTCGATAATAAATTATCTAATAAGCAAAAGTTTTTTTTTAAAATGTGGAGCACAAGCAAAGTATTTTGTTTTAGTTATTTATCCCTAGGGTAGGTTTAAACTTCATTTAAGAGTTTCATAAATTTTAAAGTTTCGAAACCCATTTTTTTTTGTTTTTTGTTAAATTTGTTTCTTTCTCTTCACTAACAAAAGACCTTAACTTACTGCTTGATTGAGATATTTAATGCCCAGACAATTGAAAAATAGAAGGTTCTTTTCTAAGATTTGCAGACCTGCCAACTATCAGGTTTTTGGCCGGAGTCTCCGGTTTTTTCGCTAAAACTCCCGCCTCCGGCTTTTCTTGTGTTTCCTCCGTTTTTTTCCTTTTGAACTACGTTGATCTTGAACGAAACATTTTTTTCGTTCTATATAAGTAATGTTAATTTCAATCGGATCTTCTGTAAGCAGACAAAACCTAGAAAGATTGGTAACACTGAGAGTAAACCAAAAAGAGCCTTGTTTCCAAAAAGTATTAAGTGAAAAATTCTTAAGAAATGCCAAGTCTGAAACCTCTGCATCTTTTAAATAAACTTATTTAACTTGATTTCAATACATATTTTTTGCTAAACGTGTTTGTATTAAATGTATTTTTTAAGATGCATTTTTTGTATATTGATATTTGTATGTTTTTCAAATATCAAAATATAATCCCTAAAGTGCAATTTTCTATGCCGTTATGTCGATAAAAATATCTCAGGTTTTTTGAGGTTAACAAGTTGGCAGGTCTGGATTTGTGGATTGTAATCTAATGCCTCTCAGTGACTTAAGAAAACGTCTTGTTTTGAAATTTTTCATTCCCAAGGATGAGAATAAATATTAAAGGAAAAACTAGATGATTTTAAATTTTAAGATGAATTTAGTATATTCATGCTTTAAGAATGTCATCAATAGAAATCAGTGGCGTATATAAGGGGGGGGCCGAAGGGGCCCTGCCCCCCCCCCCCCGAAATCCGGACTTCTTGTACCAAAACAAGCTAAAACCCTGTTTTTTAGGCACAAATTTCCAAAAATTTTCTGGGGGAGGACCCCCAAACCCCCCTTTCTGATTGGCATTTTATTATTCCAAATCTTTTTACAATAAGTTCATAAAAATCCCAATCCTTCTTAAAAATTTATGTCCAAAAGTAGGACTAGGTGTACCAAAATCGAGTAGAAATACTGTTTTTAGGGTCGAATTTCCAAAAACTTTCTGTGAGAGGACCCCCAGATCCCCTTTCCTACTTGGCACTCTTCTATTTTCAACTTTTCACCCAAATGCAAATTTTATCTATAAATATAAATAAAAAATTCAGACTAGGTGTACCAAAACTGGTTAAAAACCAGTTTTTAAAAGTCAAATTTCAAAACTTTTTAGGGGGTGGACCCCCCTTTGGTACTTGGAACAAAATTATTCACAACTTTATTTTATAGTAAGTTCTTTTAGATTTAAATTTTAACAAAAAATATATAGAAAGTTACATTGAACGTAATAAATTTGCTTGAGAGGGGGTGAAAAATAATTATGGGCCCCTCCCGAAATTAATTTCTATATATGCCACTGATAGAAATTTAAGTTCTTCAAATGTGACTGTAAAATTATTTTTACGCCGATTCTGTTTTGAATTTAACATCTTTTATATACTTTCCAAATTTTTACAGGCTTTAAAGCATGTCAGTTATGACTTGTTTCTTGAAGCTCTTAAACTGCACAGTTTATCTCTAATAGTTGGTAAGTTTAATTTATTGGGATTATGTTATTCTTTTAAGTGTAACTGAAAAACTTTGGACTAATTCCAAATTTAAACTTATTTACTAAGAATCTAATTTGACAGCCACTACTAACAAGTTTTAATGCTTATTTATGATTAAAATTATTAGCTGTAGTCAGTAATGGTCATTAAAGTAGATCTTTAATATAGCTGTTTTACTTGGGTGTTTTCACATTTTTGTCCAAGATTATAGTCCAAATCATTAATAAGTTTAAGAATGCACTAATAATATTTTTGTGTCATTATAAGTGCAACAAAGAAAGCAAACTTATTTAGCTATACTTTTACAGCCATATTCTCAGCCTTTGGTGTTAAATCTCAAGTCCAAGAATGATTCCACCAATCATAGTCAGCAAAAAGTTAATTTTTATTTCCTTTACTGCTGGTTAACCATTACTGGATATGATGGTTAATCAGCAGCTAAGCTTATTTTTGTTGGCCAATTTGACTACACTGTGTGGTCCTTGTTTGTGTGATTTTTTTTATTCGTCTGGTCTTTTTTCTGAGGTATATAAAAATCGCAGAAAAAAGACAGCACAAATAAAAAATTGCACAAAAAAGGACCGCACAAAAACAGATCTGAGTGGATAACTAAATAATTTAAGTTTACTTTAGTACACAACTCTTTTAATTTAATAAAATTACATTACAAATTCAAACAGAATGAAAATATATAAAAATGATTTTAGTTTAACTTAGGTGTTTCTGTTAAAATCTTTTACATACTATGAAGGTTACTGAAACATTTGTCGTTATATTTATAATTATGTGTATCTATTAAGAATAGTTCCTTCCAATGTTTTTAGATGTTCAATACAGCTTACCTCTGAGAGATCTCTGCAAAATGATAATGAACTTGCCAAATCATTCAGAAGGCAAATATGGTCTTTTGGCTAGAATTGTAGGTTTTATTGGACCTGAAGCTCTCCTTCACTGGTTTCCTAACCTCCCAGAAGTTTCGTTTTATGCAATGCAAGAACCTTCATTAGTTTCTTCTGTGAGTAATATGGTGGTATTCAACATTTCAGCTGATGTATTGTGTACTGAAGCTTTACGTTCACCATTAGGGCTTCTGTTTCTATTAATTTTTTTGGAACCTTTTACTTAGAAACTTAAATGAGATATCTGATGTTTTGCTCTTTTTATCATTTTAGGTGTGTGAATTGATAACTACATTCCTTCTGGAATCCTACAAACGGAATCTAGATGCTGATGTTGCAAATAATTGGTTTGATCTTCTTGTGAACTATCTTTGTTCTGACTGTGAAGAACTGTCTTTTGCATTGAATGAGGTGAGGTTTAGTTTTTTGTATGGAAATAGAAAAAATACAATCTAACTAGAAAATTTTAGATTGAGGAATTTTTGTATTGAAATAAAATCCGACTATAATATTTAAAACTAATTTGTAAAAGATGACTGCCTGGGCTCTCCTGGAAGAATTTCTACATTTAATAGAAGAAAATTCAAGCATTTCAGTTATCAGTTTGTTGAATTTTCTTTTAGCTTTCAAACCTTAAATGGATGCCTTATTTTTGTAGAAACTACTGCCAAAGCTTTTCAAAACTGTCCCAGGTAGTGTTGATATCATATTGGATAAATTAAAGAAGAGGTGGATTATTAACCCAAGTAAGTATAGCATTGTGATCAGTTTCATTATTTGAATACATTGTGAATAAAAAATTACTTTCAAATGAGTTTTCTGAAAAATAATTTAGAATGGATTTTGTGTAATATTTTCTCCTCTTACATAATCATTTCATTACATTCGTTTACTTCAGAGCATCATAGCATTAGTACTGCAATCACATGTATGAAGTTTCAGAAAAATAACTCTATGGACTCCCAACTTGATTGTTTACCCCATTCTACTCTTGAATTTGCATTGATTCATGTTAATGATCAGGTTTGTTGCTAATATTTTTCATATTATTGACTCTTTTGTAGCAATGGGATATTTTCAAAATTACATAATTTTATTTGCAGGTCCGATTGTCTTTTTTGTCTTTCTTATGCGAAAATGGTAAAACAACTGCACCCATTCCAAGTAAAGTTTTTAATTTGATCAAAAATACTCTACCATACAACATTAACTGTCAGGCTCCAGCATTTAGGCAACGCCTTATTTCCAGCATGAAAAAGGTAATTTTTTATAGTATATGTACCAAATCTCATGCATGGTTCAACTGTTATGAACAATTTTACATGAATATGAACTCATTATTATATGAATTGATTAATCATTTTTCGCCATGATAGGCTTCTAAGCTGAGCTAAAAAATAATATGGTAATTCAACTGAAAGAAGTTTCCCAAGTAAATAAATCTATTTAAAATGTGGTATTAAAATATCTATTGTGTTTTGTTTTAACTGAACATTTATATTTAAAACTTGTTGGCATTTATAAAATACTTATTGTAGTTTGTGAAGGAATAATTTGACAAAATAAGTAAATAATAGTATTGAAATCCCTAAGGTTTGTACCTTTATTTTAAAATCTAAACCATTTAAATCTGCATAATTATCTCTTTTAGGAAAATAATAGTTTTCATATATATCCCAATATTTTTATTTTTGATCCTTACATTTTTTCAGTTATTTCTAAGGATAGACAAAAGTATGTATTTGATTGATAAAAAGGAAAAAACAAATGATCCACATCCAGAGGCAATCCACATTAAAAAACGCTACATGGTATGAAATAATAAAAAAGTTTTCTTTTACATTTTCTAAGCATCCTTTTAACATTTGTATCATAAAATAATTCACTCAATTCTAGGATATTTTATTTGTTCACTGTAAATATTTTATATGGTCTAGAAATAAAATAATATTTGATAGATAAATATACTGTCACAGAGAGGTTTAAACCTTTTACTATTGATAGTAAATTGATATGTTCAGGTTGTTATTAGTGATGCATGTATATTAGTGTTTTCTTAAGTTATTAAGTGTATTTCTCTCATAAAGTATCTAATCTGTATTTTTAAAAATATTTTTGAACATAATTTTACTATTTCATTTCTATGGTGACATTTATGACTTGAAAGCTTTTTTGAAAATATGTACCACTTAATTTAATCATTAATGAAGTATCAATATTATTGTTTCCTAATTTCTTTAAAATATTCTTTGTTGGTTTGCTTCCTTGTTTTCAAAAAATACTTTTAAGATGAATTTGAATAAAATAATCTGACACAATTGAATTAATTAAAGGAATTGAATTAAAGGCAAATAATTTTCAGAAAGAAGTTTTGAAATTGGATAAAAAATTAATTAATCTTCAGCATTTTTAAATTTATTTGTTTTGTAGGATTTCCTTCATTGGCTAAAAGAATTTTTGTACAATTGCCTCAAACCTGGTGCAAATTTTCCCAGAAGAGGAACTGCTCTTAGCTTACTACACAACATGCATTTAATGTTTCCCAAATTTCCAGTTGGTTGGTACTTTTTAACTGAATAACTGGCTTTTATTCTTCATGTTTTGTAGCTAATAGTAATATACTTATACTTGAAAGTTACGATCACATTAATAAAACATAATTTTGCAGTTGATACTCCAGTTGAAGCTGAAACTTTGTTGTATACTTTACAAGATACATATGAAAATAACAAGATATTGTCGATAGATATACTGTCACAGAGAGGTTTAAACCTTTTGCCATTGATAGTAAGTTAATATGTTCATGTTTGTTATTAGTGATGTGCATATATTAGTGTTTTTTTAAGTTATTAAGTGTATTTCTCATAAAGTATCTAATCTGTATTTTTCAAAAATTTTTTTGAACATAATTTTACTATTTCATTTTGATAGGTAAATAAGATGATGTATTTTAGGCTAAAATAGTGTTTAACTGCACTCAAATCAATGACTGAGGGAAGTAGCAACAAGCAACTTACCTGTTTTTACTTTATTAATTTTTGCTTTTTTTACAGGCTAATGATTATTATGCCAATACTCTACAAACAGCTCTAATTCTTGCATCAAGTACAAAACCCCCAGATACAGTTACAGCAGGATATCTCTTTTTACTCATGGTTAAAGATGAACACTTTAATTCTGTGTTTACAGAGCACATCAGAAAGCAAGATTCTCCAGCCAATCAGTACTGTTTTACTGATACTTCTTTTCTGGCTCTGAAGTTATTAGTGGTTGAACTTGTGAATCACTATAAGCTGGCAGAATTCAGCTTATTAGAGGCAGCTGCTCATACCCCTATGTATGGTGTTCTTGCAAGTATAAGGATGGTACTTTCCCAGATAGACTTCAGGTAACTATTTTTTACTATTATGAATATTCCCAATCTTCCATTTGCATAATATTTATAATATATGTATTCTTTATGGCAGTGGAGTATATGTTCAAAAATGTTCAAGATTCAAAATATTGACTCCTGTTATGATAGTGTGTTATCTTTTAAAAATGTCATTTTTATGTAATAAACTAATGTGCTTTGGTGAATTAAAAATTTAAAAGATAATTTTTAATGAGTTCATGTTGCAACTTTGTGTTGTTTGTGATTTTTACTATCTCTGTTCCTGTCTGTAATTTTTAATTTCTTTGTCATTATTATTCTTATGTTATCTGAGTACAAATTTAAGTTTATGTATGATTCCTCATTATTATTCACACCTTAAGTGTTTCAGTGCTCCCATAAATTAAGATTTGAACTAACCCTTAGATTTTATTTCATATCCATACTAAAGATTAATCATACTGTCAATTCACAGATCCATTGAAGATAAGGATCTTGCTGAAAAAGGAACTAGTTTGATACATGAAATAATTATTCTGTGTCTAAAAGTTGTTGCAAAAGTGGAACCTGTTGTTTGCAATTCTTCACCTGAAGGGTATTTACCTGTTGACACTAATAAGGGTATATTATTTTATTTTAACATTTTGATTCCCATTTTTCCTTTTTAAATGTTGTACTTTTGAGCTAAATCAACGTTAACATTATAATTTTAGCTGAAAACATTCAGTTACCGCCATCTCTCCAAAAAATTGTTAGACATCATTCTGTCAATGCTTCACATTCGGAAGAATCTGTAGAATCTGAAACTTCCAGCATCACCAAGGGGGCTGTAACTGCACAAGTACTACTTTTATGTTGTTGGAGGACACACAAAGAAATTTCTTTATTACTTGGAGACATGGCTCATAATATTCCAATTGAAAATAATTCAGATTCTAAAGTGGTTCTGAGTTATGACAAGGTGAGCTATGACAAGGTGTTAACTGCATACCTGCCAACCGTTCCGATTAAATCGTATTTGTTCCGATTTTTCACTGTTGTTCCGAAAATACGATTTTAGTGCCAAATGTTCCGTTTTCACGCCCCCCCTGTGAAAGGGCAAAATCAGCTACTTTTGTAGCACTTAATAAAGATTAATTTTTCTATTTTCCAAACAATGTTTGCTTATTTCACTGTTTCATTTTATTAGTACTTACCAAGTATTTTTAAATCTTTCTGAGTTATTATGTATGAAATTCCCAGCGTTTGACATCTTGAGTCATTTTTGTTATTCTATTTGCAGAAATTTAAACCCAGATAAATGGAAGAAAAATTTAACTTTATTATATCCTAGTATAAATAGAGATAATTATTAGTCAGAATATAAAGGTATAAAGCACTTAGTCCTCTTAATAATCATGAGATAAGAGATAAAAGTTATGAATTACAAGTTTTTTTTTAATAATACCCCTTTAACACATTTAAAATGTGTCGTGCGTGTTGTTCCTATTTCTGTTTCTGAAATGTTGGCAGGTATGTAACTGGGCTTACGCCTGTAGTTGGTTGACTTAATTTATATTTGTATTTATTAGAAAATTGACTACAGTGGAACCTCAGTAGAGGGATACCTCCTGAGACCAATGACTTAGTCATTTTAATGAAAAGATTTCATAACAAATAAAATTACTTCTATGATAAAAATCTGTACTTGTATTTCTACTTGTTATATCATATATGTTACTATATCGTCTGGTCGTTGTGAAGAGGTTCCACTGTATTATTACTCATGAATTTGGGTAATGCTTTGTTGAGAGTTTTAGCTGTGTTCTTTTAATTTTTACTTTTTAAATTTCTTCTTTAAGGAAATAATTGTAAATTTTACCAAAATATTTTACTTTTATGATGGTTGCCAACATCTATCCAAGTAAAGATGTCAATGTGTTTTATTCTGTTAAAAATAAACATGAAATTTCCTGAATTAGAAAATAAACCTGAAAGTAGGATCAGGTTAGGTTTATTTAGGCCTTTCATTTATTAATTTTTATTCATAAAATATTTCTAGGTTTTAGACATAGGAAACTATTTTATTCTGCAAATGACCACTGTGAAACATAAAGGAGCAATTGAGCAAGCATATGTTGGATTCACAAAATTCTGCAAGACTCTTTGGAGGTAAGCGCTGCTTGAGATAGATATTTCACTTCTGTATCATGTATTATGATATAGATCAGGGGTTTCTAACTTCTAAGTCCTCAAGGGCCACAATCAAAATCTCAAGTTAAGTGGCAAGCCGCAAAGTAATCTCACTCCTTTTTTATCCATGATAAATTTTTTGGAGGGAGTCTTTAATATGGAATTTTTCCAGCAAAAGAGGGACGAAAGTTAGTTACATATTGTGAAGGTACTACTGTATTTTCGAAAATTTCACAGGATATATTAATTTTTAACCCTATACAACTTTTAACACTGAGTATTACTTAAATTGTAGGAGGTCTTCCTCAAGAAAATGTTTGTAAATTTCCCTAAAAATAGTGTTTCACCTAATTTTTGGATTCTCTATTTGTTTCTCCTCAACGGAAAGTTGACATAAGCCTTCATAAACCCTTGCTACATTCAGGGGAATTTCAAGGTACAGTCGAATCCGCTTAATGTGATCACGGTTAATGTTATCAATCGGATAATATTATCGAAATCGTCAGGTCCCAATCGTTCCTATTTAATTTAATGTAAAACACATCGTTTTATGTGATCAACTATGAATCAACTCGCCGCTTAATGTTATCAAAATTTGTTCATATTCCCTAAAAAACGTCTCATTTTGAGTAATTTTGAAGGTCAATTTGTGCAAGTAAACATCTGCCCCGCCAGAGTATCTGGTGTTTTTTTTCAGAAACTCATTAGGAGTAAGAAAATATGAAACATTCCGTATATATTGAAAGAAAACAGTTAAAGAGGGTGGGTCCGAATCCATACTTGTGATTGGTTAAAGAAACCATCGCAACCTTACAGATGTTTCTGATAAGAAATTTTGATTTTCCTTGTTTACTGAACTCTATGGTTTGCTTAAATTCAGATTGTTTATTGGAGTGGAAGGCTATAATGGAGTGAAAAAAGAAATACTTTTCTATGCAAATAAAATTACTAAGTAAGCGATTATTTTAATTTATAATTTTAACTACTCGTATATTTTCCCCTTAAAATTATAAGTTGGCAAGTGCCTACTGCCTAGTGTAAAAATAGTGTTTTAAGTACATTAATTACGATTACGTGATTTTGATTTTAAAGCAAACAATTTTGAAACACTCTTTTCTTCTTTTTGATATGGGATCGCTTTTTGTTATCGATCGGATAATGTTATCAGTTTAATCTCGGACAATTGCGATCACATTAAACGGATTCGACTGTATATATAACCTCCCTCTCAAAACCTCAAGCTTTTGATTTTTCACCACAGAAAATGACCAATGCTACTCCATAATCTAAGAGGTAAAAATAGGGGGGTTTGCGGGTCCTCCCACAAAGAATATTTTAATTTTAGCATGCTAAAGTGTTCTGAAGCAACTTTTTGGGGGGTTTTAGGGAGCTTTGCGGGCTGCACAAAATGACCTGGCGGACCGCCAGTTGGAAACCCTTGATATGGATGATGTGACCACTCATGTATAAGTGCAAGGATTGCTTTCATTTTAATTCTGTCATTTGAGTCTTGATTTTGTTTGTAGGTGCAGTATTGAAAAATTTAGAGACTTGCCCCAAGTTTGGATGAATGATTTGATATCAGCAATCAAAGGTGAAAAGGAAGTTTTTGACATGTGTGCTACGCGAAGGAGTGCTGGTTTACCTTTCATTGTACAGGTCTGTTTTTCATTTGTAATCATATCTAAAACCTTAAGTATTCAGTTTTTTTATGAACTGCTTTAAAATTTTTAAGATTATTAATCCATGCATATTTTTAATACATATTTTATATTTATGAATGTCTATAAATGGTGTATAGATATGTTTTCACCAGGTTATTGTGTACTTTACCATTAGCTGGATACAAGTAACACAACTTAATGATGCATTTTTTAGTTAATTTCATAAACATCTTTTAATATATTTAAATTATTTTCTGTGTTGCAATGAGTAAAAATATTTCTTAAACATTTACAGTTCATTACTGATTTGTTGCATTATTCCCTAACCAAACTGTGTTTAAAATCATAATGTACACTAGGGTGGTCCACATTCCTATGGGAAAAAACAAACTTCGTCCTAGACACAACGTCGCCCCCTCATTTTTTTACATCTACCTATAGTATTATTCTGGCAAAGTTTCAACTTCCTACTTCCGTTTTAGGAGGGTGCTCAATGGCCCTAAAAAACTGCACTTTTTAGTTTTTTTTTTCGAAATTTTGGCTAAATTGGCTAAAAAATAAGTAAAAGATAAATTATTTTGACACCTACTTTATTAATACACTTAATATATGATAATAAATTGAAAATAAATTAGTTAAAGCATCAAGTTAAAGTTTTTTTTTTGTTGACTAGGAAACAACAAAACAGGGCTGTTAAAGGGAATAATTGTTCAGATTGTGCAAGAGCCACCAAAATTGGTGGAAATATAGTTTAAAACATGCTGAATCCAAAATCGACCAGAAGCACTCTGGCGGAAGTGCCGTTTGGGACTTCCGGTCAAAAACAAAATGGCCGCCTGCAGGCCTATTTTCGGTTCTTTTAATAATAGAAACACATTTTTGGGGGTCAAATATTATGCTTTATGGGTAAAAAAACATGATTCTGGTTACAAAATATGCAATTTGTTTTAAAAAGTAACAAAAATTCAATAAAAGCTCAAAATAGTAATGTAGTCCTATGACGAGCAGTTGCTTCAAAAAGATTTTTTTAAAGTTTTTATTTTCTTCGACGGTTTTATATGTTTTTTGAGGTGCTGATTCCGAATATCTAGTTCACTTTCACGTGGAAGGTCGGCTTCATATCAAAAAACGCCAAAATATGTTAAAAAATTGCAAAATTTTCACTTTATCTTCGGATTTTTTCGTATATTTCAAAAAATATTAGTTTCTCGAAAATTACTTGAGTTACAAAGTTAAAGTAAACAAAATTTCCTACAAAATGCACTATTCAACTTTTATTTTTCAAGGAATAGTTTTGCTGTTATAACACACTGAAAAACAGGATTTTAACACAGATGATTTTAACGCATTTTTGCGGATCCAGAGAAAACTTTTGATAAATATAAAAATTAAACTATATACAATATAATAAGACATATTTACGCTTAGAAACATCAAGCTTTACGAAAACAAATTGTTTTTTAAGCCCGTGATGTCTAAAAGCAAATCCATAAAATTTTTAAAGTGTCAAAAAGAAGGGTCATTGAGCACCCCCTAAAAATAGGTAGCTAAAATTAAAAGAAGTAGAAAGCTAAGAAAGTAGTAGAAAGCTAAAATTAAAGGAGGGTGATACTATTGGTAAATGTAAAAAAATTAGGGGGCGACATTTGGGCTGGCTTGAAAAAAGTTTTTTTGGAACACCCTAATGTACACAGATGTAAAATAATTTTGGATACACTTTTTCTTAAAAGCATAAACTTAGCTCAAAAAACACCCTCATAAACGGAATTGCCCAGTTCTTATTTTTTGTGTGTTGCTAATCTACAAAATAATGTTTCTTACTCAAACTTTTTTCCAGGCTATATTGGCTTCTCAAACACTTTTGTTAAGTCAGTTTTTCAATGATACAATCGACCAGTTATTGCATATGGCTAAATATGAAAGTGATAATTCAGATACTCAGGTTTGTTCTGCCTATTATTCTATTTTATAAAAAATTGGTTGGAGTGCATTTAATTAACACATGCCATGCATTTTCAGGTAAAATTTTGGGATTAAATCATTATTTAGTTGTCAGCTGAATCAATTTATTTTGTCTTAATTTAATTGCATTTCAATAGTCTACCTTTTCCAATCAGAAGGGGAGTGGTTTAAAAATATGAGTACTGAAACATTAAAAAATTGCCTATTTTAAAATTTTAACTAGCATTTGAATAGCCTGGGAAAGGCTCCCTCAAATCAATATATGATTAGCTTATTGTTAAAGATATTATTGAATTAGTTATACATATGACTGAATTCTTATCGTGTGATTAAACAATTTTGGTGGACGGATATTTAACTTCAGTCGAATGTTAAATTATGCTTTCATATTTTCTTCTAAGGTATGAAAAATTAGAATTAATATGCTAAATTTAAATCCAATTGTTCGAAAGTAAGAATCAATATTGTTGCCCCTTCCTGATTTAAGTCCATGTTATACATTCCTTTTAATTCGTTTTTCACTCCTGTATAGTTTTAAACACAGTTGAATAAAAGTTAGAATGTTTGAAATGATCATGTAATGAAACAATTCTTTTTCTGCAGGTTCATGCCCTCAACATATTGAGAGCTTTATTCCGGGATGCAATTTTTAGTGATGCACTGTCGTCTGTTATTTGTAAAGCCTTGGAAGTATCAATCTCTGGTTTCAAATCTCAATCCTGGGCAGTAAGTAAAAGTTAAATTAAAAAATAAACGTCTGGGCTTGTTTATTGTTTTACCATATCTTAGGATTTTTTAAAAACAAGTTCTGTAAAGCAACTAGTGAGTTTTGACCTTTCAAATAAAAAAATCAAATTTAATATTAAAAATATTTTTTAGCTGTTATAAGTTAGCATACTGTTAATTGATTTGGCTTTGTGAGAGATGCTTGTCTTTTTTGTGTCTACAGGTTAAGCTTGAAACCAAATTAAAAGAAATAATTTAGTCCACAAATCTAAACAGTTTGATTTTGTAGAATTATTATCTGAAAAGCTAAAAATCACACAGGATATAACACGCCAATGCATAAGAATTTTGACACCCCCAGAATCTTTCCAAAAGTAATCAAGATAGTTAAAACACTTAGTTAAATTCAGGTGAATTTAGATTAAAAACGAACACACACAAGTGCTTTTTAAAATATTGAAATTGAGACTAAGAGATGATTAGAATATGTGATATTAATAACCCCAAAATGTGGAATAAATGTCTGGTTTAGATAGTGCCGGTCATCAACAATAAGTATCAAATGTTCAGTTCTGTAGAGCAGTGGTCTCCAACCTTTTTTCCACCACGGACCGGTCAACGTTTGATAATTTTACCGCGGCCCGCTGGGGGGGGCGTATATATTGTTTAGATTAAAGATTTTTTTATTTATTAATTTCAATTAAATTGTATTTAAACATGCTTTCAAAATAAAATAGTTACACCAAAAAATAAATATAAAGTGATTTATAATTAATTTCATTCATTAATTTGAAGTATAAAACTAGAAATTTAAATTCGTTTTCAATGAAATGGTCAGCCCGCGGCCCGGTACCATTTGATACACGGACCGGCACCGGTCCGCGAACCGGGGGTTGGAGACCACTGCTGTAGAGAACATATTTGAATATTATCACTGATTGCTAAAACTTAATAAACTGATTTTTACTTGAACACATAGAGTCAAGAAAAAGTACATTCAAAGGTTAACTTTTTTGTGTTCTTTGAAGTGTTTGGTGTTATTGCAGGGGTTGGCAACCTTTTGAAACGAAAGATCCAAAAGTTCCAATTTAAAAAATTTCCCAGTTTTTAAAGAGCCACTAAATTGTTTTGCTTCAATGTTAATATGCTTATTATATTTGATTTTAGTAGGGGAGCATTTTTTTACACGTTTTTTCTGAGGTACCTCCTTTCGAGTTCGGGTACTTTTTTACATTAAGTTTTCAATGACTTACATACACATAGTAAATTAATTTTAGTGAATTAATTTCAAAATTTTGCAAACAAAGTAAATTCCTAGAAAAATTGGAGGATCTGGGGGTCCTTCCCAGAAAATTTTTTGGAAATTTCTTCTTCAAAATAGCTTTGTAGTTCATTTTTAGGCCTTTTTGGATTGCACCCAAAGAGCACCTCCCCTTTTTTAAGTGGCAGAATTTTCAAACAAAATAGTGTAGTTAAAATATATAGCAAACTTTAGAGAGGGGGTGGGGATCGAACTTCAAAAAAATTTTGGAAATTTTCTCCTAAAAGTAGTTTTTTAATTCGTTTTTTGAACTTCTATTAAGACCAAATGAGGATCAATCCTTATAAATCACAGAATTTTCAAGAGAAAACATCACATATTCCAAAATTTTGAGGAGTGTTTGGGAGTTCTCCCCTTAAATTTTGGAATTTTTACCCTTAAAAGTAGAGTTTTGACTCATCTTGAGAACTTAGGGTTACACCGCTAATTGTGAGTATCATTGATTTCATTAGGTACTTAAAATACTGATTTTTTAAGGGTTTGATAATAAATTATTAATATTTTCGTATGGAACTGGAGAGCCGCAACTTTACATCGAAAGAGCCGCATGCGGCTCGCGAGCCACAGGTTGCCGACTCCTGTGTTATTGTTATTCTAATTTTGAAACAAATGTTAATTGAGATGGCTTTTTATGTGTTTGACAAAACAACTGAGTATCACTATTTTAAAGGTGCGGAATTCTTCAACCATGTTATTCAGTGCACTGCATACCAGAATGTTTGGTGTGTCTCATTCTGATGAGGCAAAAAAGAACAAATTTTCAGATAAAGTTTTCTTTAGCAGTTACAAGGGTGCTTACTCTGTTATGTACGAGGAACTACGGCATTGTGCTTCCATTTTAACCCAAGAACCAAACAGGTATTATCTTTTTACTGTTAAAAATTGCTACACATTTAATAAACTTCCTTATAAAATTTAAAGTTGGAATTTTTATTTTTGTTAACCCTTTCAGTCCTAGGGTGCCTGAAATTGCCATCAAATCTTGTAGAAAGTTTGGGGCAGTCTAGACTTAAAGGGTTAATGTGCATGTGTTTACTGCTGAACCAACGATAGTAAAAGGGTCAGGGATTTTGACAACGCTGGAACTAGTATTTCAGAGGGGAGACAGGTGGAAGTTGAGGGTCAGTTGATCAAAAGAAGAAGAGACATTTGCTTGTACTTAGAAGAAAGACCCCAACTATCACCGGTTACCCAACTATCGGCCGTGCAAAGTCTGTAAAAATCACGTGACCCTTTTACTATCAGTGTAAGTGTAAACTCACAACTCTCAAGGCGTCACCACCGACCGTGGACCGGTTTCATCCTTGTTAGGACTCATCAGCACGGTATAGGATGGTAACGCAAGAGAGCGGAGGGCAAGTACTAGTCTAGCCGACTATAACTGAAAAAGTGGTGACCATTGATTAGTCCTCCACTCATCTGCTGGAATGACAATGGCATTCCTAAGACAGATTTAATTCCAGAAAGGCAAGGTACATGAAAGAAGAATTTCACCAATTATTGCTGGTTAAGCGGACAATAAGTGTAAACTCACAACTCTCAAACTATCGTTACCATCCTATACCGTGCTGATGAGTCCTAACAAGGACGAAACCGGTCCACGGTTGATGGTGACGCCTTGAGAGTTGTGAGTTTACACTTATTGTCCGCTTAACCAGCAATAATTGGTGAAATTCTTCTTTCATGTACCTTGCCTTTCTGGAATTAAATCTGTCTTAGGAATGCCATTGTCATTCCAGCAGATGAGTGGAGGACTAATCAATGGTCACCACTTTTTCAGTTATAGTCGGCTAGACTATTACTTGCCCTCCGCTCTCTTGCGTTACCATCCTATACCGTGCTGATGAGTCCTAACAAGGACGAAACCGGTCCACGGTTGATGGTGACGCCTTGAGAGTTGTGAGTTTACACTTATTGTCCGCTTAACCAGCAATATTTGGTGAAATTCTTCTTTCATGTCCTTTTACTATCTTTGACTGATCAGTAATCATTATAAATATTAAACCTTTGCTATAGTTTAGCACTCTAATACTTTTAGCTCTATTATGCTATCTTAATCTACTGATAATGTAATCTTGTATGTATTTTTATGAAAGGAACAATTTATGCTTGTGTACCCTTTTAGAGTAAATTCTATTGTAAATCAAGGCCAATCTGAAGCTAAAGAATTCTACAAGTTCTTGAATGAACTAAAGTGTACTTTTTTACCTTAAAATTATATTACATTTGTAAAATTGACCTCTTACCAGTTGAGCTTCTGTGGTTGTTTAAAACCAAAATTCAAAACATTGCAACAAAATGATGCAGTAATGTATGTCAAAATAAGCAATAATAGTAGTAGCAAATTCATATTTTTTAAAAGCTAACTGAAGTGTAGAAGTCTAAGATTCAAAACAAAATCAACTTTTCAAAATTTAATTTAAATATCTCTTTCTAGTGTGTGTAAAGTTCCAGCTTTATATCCTGCTTTACTGATTCTGAGAAGATTGCATTCGGATTCCGGAAAATCTGAAACATCTCTCCGTACCTTCACCCCTTTCCTACAAGCCTTTGCTTGCAGCCCTGTCATGAAAATAAGAACTACGGCTGCAAAAACTCTAGCATCTATAATTCCCCGCAGGGAAGTATTATCCACTCTTCAAGTCTTATTTGATGGTTTGGCTCCCTCTAAATATCCTGTCTCACAAAATGAAGCTCATGGAAAGTGCTTGCAGGTGAGTTTATAGTTATGAAATTTAACACAACAGGTAGCTCAGGAATATTGATCAATATAGGTCAATGACATGAATGTTTAAAAATTTAAGAATAAAACCCCACTAAATAATGCAATTTAAGTAAATAAACCAGTAAAATAAAATTTAATTTCCTTTGCCTTTATATTTTTAAATCATTATCAGAGAATCAATATTGTCCACCAAAAACCAATGCTGGGCAATATTGACAGATATTTCAGGGGGGTCATTTTAACACGCTGATATTGACCTAATTATATTGACTGATGATTTTGTGTTGCTTTAAACAGTTATCCTACAAAACTAAAATGCTTTACATTATCTTAAATGCCCCTTATAATAAAAATAGACAAACTATTTTTGACTTGGAAATACTTTTAGTTTTCAGGTTTTGATTAATTACTTTTTGTTAAGGGTTATGTTCTTGAAATCTCAGAACTTTTATAAAAAATCATTTATTGCATTTTTATAGAAGGATATTAAGTTACTAGATAAGATTCTAATTTCTGTTTCCTTAGATTTTATATCTTCTGAAACAATGTCCTCACCTTGGAGATCAACTTCTAGAGTCGCTTCACAAAAAACTTGAAAGATGGATAGTATCACATTTTGTATTTGCTTCTGAGTAAGTTTCTTATGGGTTTTCATTATTCATACAATATTTATTATTTTTATAACTTTATTTTACTTTTCTAGGACTAATCCCTGTTACAATACAAGAGTTGCATATCTTGAGGTTGTTTTTCAAGCACTAAACATGGGCATATCTATAAGTAAGAGAACCTTTTCCGAATTTCTTGAAGAAAAAAAATACATTATATAGTTTAGATGAAAAGTTTTTTTTAATATTTAAACCATTTATGTCTTATTGTAATGTTTTAACACGTTCACGCCGGCGCCGCTTTTCATGTCTTTCGCTGGGAGGCGGATCTCGACTTTAGGCTGCGCTTCTTCTGGCGGCGCAACCCAATAAGGCCACCCGTGCGGGCCACCGGTGGACCACGCCGCCCGATGAGACAGTCTTGTGCGGGCCACCGGTGGACCGCACCGGCGTGAACGTGGTAAATAAACTTATATTGTTTAAAATTCAGGTATAATCAACCATGAATTCTAGATGACACAATGTTTCTCTAATCTATTGATGATTAGATATTATTTATCCTTTTCCTTTCCTTGATCACTAATGTTCCTTCTATGCACCAATATATGACCAATTATAAGACTTCAATATTTTTCTTCACTGTTTTAAGATGCCCCAGGGAAGATTTTAAAGTAATTCAGTGTTTTATATTTTAATGTTCAGTCTTAATTGTTTTCGTTTGAAATTTTAGGTGATGAAATTGAGAAACAGCTCTTTACAAATTTGCTCAATGAGATAGAGGAGGCTAGTTTTAGTATGTCAAAGGAACATTATCTTTGTGATTTGGGAGTCATACTGTTAAATCATATGTTGCAAGATGAAACACCCACTAAGTTTTCAAACTTCTTATTCCTAGTTAATACACTTCTATCATCTAAGTTTGTGCCTGTTCAGTGTATGACACTGAAATTCCTAATAAGTATATTTGAAAATCCCAAATCGTTGTTTAAATTAAGTTCTGACTCTTCAGTCAATCCTGTTTTCCTGGATACACTAGATAGACCTTCCTTGCTGAAACATTCAGATGCATCACAAAAGCATGTGATTGCCAGTTGTGGCGAAATAGCTGTTATGCTCTTGAAAATTATTGTGAAAGAAGACTCCAACTCATCATGCTTAGGATTGGTAAGTAATTATTCTTAGATAATATTTTCAACTATTTTTATACAGTAAATCTTTTCAAAAGCAACCACACTACTTCGAAAAAAAGTGGGTGTTTATATGTTATAGATTGTCATTCAGAGAGGTCAACATTGAAGTGCTTTACAACTTACATTTTGCAAACTCTACCTGATAAAAATACTAAAACAGTTTGCTGGCATCATAATCAAAGTCGGGATAGATACAGTATAAGTGAGCGAGATTAATTTTCTTGCCAAAGGCGTTTTTTTGACGTCAACAGGTGGAGGGTGAATTTTAATGAGCTGATAAAGCAAAAAAGCAGGTGTTTCAATCTCTCACAAGGAGACTCCATCTGGCTGGCCAATCCACGAGCAAGAGATAACTGTTTTATTTTTAAGATATGAAGAAAAGTTTTCGTTAAATGCAGGTGTGAAATCAAAGCAAAAAGCTTCACTGCTCATAGGATTACAACAGGATGATTACCGGTGTTCCCAATGGAATTGATTTAACCCTTGTTTCTGCGTTAATGACTTGACACTCGCAAATAAATTTGGCTGTAAGTAATTCTTCATTGGCACCTTTGGCACACACTCGCCAATCTAGAATACAGTATTCATCCCAACTGCAATTATACAAGGTTATCTCATGAAGCCAGCGAATTGATAGTACTGAGTTAACCAACTTAAGTTGGTTTATAGAAGCATGTGCTTGCTCTTACGAGCCGCTTACGCCTTTGATAGTACTATTTATTCATTAAAATTTAGGTAAAAAGTTAGCAATTTGTGTTAGGGCAGTGTTTCCCAACGTGGGGGGCAATATGATTTTCTCAGGGGGCAATTTGAAAATTATTAACCAAATTGCCCCCCAGGTTGGGCTTGGCATGGACCACCGGGTTTTATTTTCTTTCCAAGAAGGATTTTCCAAAAAATAAGACTTGGGGGGCATAGAAAATTTAGAAAGGCATTGGTGGGGCGTGGACCGAAAAAGGTTGGGAAACACTGTGTTAGAGGGTGAAAATTCAGAATTTAGGGTTAGAAATTCATTTTTATGCCCTTTTTATTCTGGATATGTCATTAGAAAGTTTAATTTAATTACTATCTAAAGTTTATTATAAGTTTTAGTTTTCCTACCCTTGTAAATAATGAGTTCATTTGATCCTTTAAAATTGAATATGATTCTTTCATAGTTACATGGTTAACACAGTTACATAGCACATGGGCAACTTCCGGTCTATGGACCAGATGTGCCCCCCATAGCTATTGAACTGGAACATTTGAAAACATGCACTGACTGTTATTTGGTGGTGATTTTTAAGATAACTTCTTCTAACTTCTTACTAACTTCTTGTAACTTCTTACAGGCTTATCACTTGCTGCCTTTTATTCCTGTTTCCCTAAAATTGGATGTGAATCTCATAGCTTACACTTCTGATTCAGATGAAGCTGATGTATGTTTTATTTTATTTTAATTCTTTTTCATATTTATTCTTTGTATTTAAGCATGTTTAAACTTTTTTCTTTTTTAGAAACTTATCCTTGTTTTAAATCACATCAAGGAATGTGAGAGGTAAGTTAAAAATAACTGAAAAAGTTATTTAGTTTCAGTGAAATGTTTTAAAATTTATAAGTGTTGTTTTAATTAGTAACGTTTTTTCTCTATAGGGAAGATGTTTTCAATTCTATGCTTGTATACTGTACACATGTAGCTGTTGAATTGTTCACAGTACTCATTGAATGCAAGAAGGTGAGATTGAAATTTATAATCAGTATTATAAGGAAATAAGATTATTATGGGAAAGAGAAAACAAATCTTGCATGCATTTTCCTCACTTAATTGACATTGTTTTACTAGGATGATAGTGCTGATGAATTTAAGTACAATAGACTGGCTTCAAAGTTGGAAGAATGGTCTTATTTAATTGAAATGAGTTCCCAACCTGATAATTGCATTTCCAGAAGAATAGCTACTGTTCATGCTTTTAAAAGCATACCTTGTTCTCTTCTCTTCAATGATTTCAAAATTCCAAGTATGCAATTTTACACTACATCTCTTATGTTTATAGGTTCTTTTAACGTCATTAAAGATGAAATGCTAATGTTGTTAAAATTTAAAATTATCTTAAAATTGAACGCCTGCCACCTTTTGCCTTTGAAAATGTTATTTGTAACCAAACTTTATTTATATCATGATGATATTTTAATAATTGCACCAGTTTGTTCCCCAAATCCAGGGTTATCAACCTTTTTACCAATGTGGCCCCTTTTTAAGTTGAATATTTTGCCGACCCCCTCTAAATTATAATGTTGAGTAACTCCATTTATGTAATTTTCCACTCCTAATAGTCATGTAATCAATGAGAACCATCATCATCACTTAAAATATGATTGGTATGAATACACTGATTTTACACAGTAATAATAGTTTAATTGAATTTTCTGATTTATTTATATATGTTACCCCTCTGGATTGAAACCCACTGTTCTAAGCTTTTTGGTAAATAAATATTGTACCAGTTACATGTGATATTTAAAAGGGTTAATAATATCCAGTTACGTAGAAAACAATAATGAACTTGTTTGCCTATTATGTTTGTTTATATGTGTACTAATCACTGTTTAATATTTTAATCTTGGTATTCCTTCTGCAGGTCGCTGTGTATACCTTTTATGGCAATCACTATTATGCCTTTTAGTTGATGATGAGCCTGATGTAAAAAAGGCTGCTGGCACAATAGTCATGTCTCTGCAATCTAGCTTTGTACCTGGTAAGCTGGATTAATTTAATTGAAAAGTGGTATTTTTACCTTAGATTTTCAATGTGTATTTTTTGTTCATTTTACACCTTAGTAGGAGAAATATACCCTTCCATTCCATTATGTGCATTGGAGACAATGATCCAGATTTTCTCGGAGAAAGTTCCTTGTGATTATTCAGATTGTGTTGCTGTTCTTTTGAATTGGATGATTTCTAATAATTTCGAAATTCCTGATGAGATGGTAAGAAATGTTGTGATTTTTTATAATGAAGGGTTATTCATTCACCCTGTAACATCTTTTTATAGCAAAAAAAACTTAATGAATGTTTTTAAAATGTTTTAGAGTCAACTTTCATTCATCTATTTGATCTGAATGTTTTAAGTTAATGTCATTAGGTATTTTCTAATTTTTCAATATGAAACTTGCATAAAAATGTCCATCTCCATTGTTTAATAATGTGTAAGTTCTATATGAGGTTAAAGTTTGTTTGAAGGCCCAAAGTTTCAAGTAAGTTTCCCGAACTTATAGGCAAATTTGCCAGATTCTAAAAATAGGTTCTCTTGATAAAATAAATAATGGTCTTAATAATGTGGGAACTCTAGTACACTAAAGCACCGTTTTTATGTCTTTCAAGGGACCGAAGTAAAACGGCGTATAAATGAAAATACATATAATTGAAAACATCTTTGATTATTAAGTTTCCAATGCCTCTAATGCAGATTTACATACAGGGTGTTTCAAAATAACGTTGCACTGCTTTTATTCGGAACCAACGCCTCCTAGGGTCCCGAAAGTAAGGTCTACCCCTAGGTAAGTGAGCCTGGAGAATGCACTGAAATGACTTACAGCGCCCTTAGCGGCGAAATTAAAAAGTTAAAAAAATTAACTTAAAAACTAAAAGAGATAGAGCAAAAACCTCAGTGAGAGTATTGTTGCCAACGTCATGAAGAACTCACTGAAAAAAATTCATGAAAATATCTTGAATATTCGCCGAGATATTAGCATGTAAAAATAGCACTTTTTCATTGGTCAAAAAAGAAAAAGTTCGCATATTTGGAAATTTTTCAGTGTTATTTTGTAGTTTTGTATTTTTTTAGTTTAAAGAACACAAAATTTTATCAAAAAATCAAAAAAATTGCAAATATGCAAAATCATGTTTTAAAAACCATCAGGAACAGCTTACACCCCCAAGTTTTCCAGTATGCACCCCCAGGGTTCTCCATCTAAATCTGCCTGTGCGCGTCCTGGAGAAAAGAGCGCTGATGTCAACTTTAAAATTTTATCACTTTTTGGGACCATCTGCATACACTCCAACTTCTACGGAATTTCCGTAGTTGCTACGGAAATGGAGTGGAAACTACGGAGTTACGGATACATATCGAAAACTACGGATCCAGCTTTTTTAATGATGCAATATTTTCACATAGTTTTTAATGTTAAAAGTGTTAATTTGCATGAAATTTCCTTTTTTTCTTCAGGAATTATTTTCATTTTATCAATTTAATTTTTAATTCTTAACACATTTGTTTTTATTTACTAGTTTATGGTTATTTAGCTGTAAAATAAGTTATAGAATACATAAAAAGTGAATTAAGGGCTTGTTATTCAATGCTTTAAAATGAACATTTTTTAATAAAGTTAATCATAATCAACAAAATTGCATTGTGTGTTGTTTTTAAAAATATATATATTTAAGTTAATTTTTTAGTTATATGATAATTTTCTTAACTAATATTGAGAATATTTTTAAACATGTTATTAATGACTAGTACTTTGCCGTTCATGCATAATGTCGGTAAAGACTACTGATTGAAGGGTTGCCAATGTTGGAGTGTATGCATCTGTATTAAATGTATTAATCTGTACTTTTCCATTTCACACAGGCAACATGTACTACAACTTCTATCTACTGCCAAGCTGGTGTCCTTTGGCAATATTTTACTTAAGACTTTTCCTAATTTCTACGATTTGTAAAATCTCGTTTCACACGATGCCATCTAGTAATTTATGCTTTAACATCGGACTAAAAACCAGCAAAATCGTTCGATTCCGGCATTTAAAAAAAATCTTTATTTTTTATGATATATTTAAAATAGGTATTGGTATAACATTTTATTCAATTACTATTCTTATGATACTATTTTATTGAAATTAGAGCTTATTTTACTCATACTGAAATTAACAGCTAGGATTATGTGTTTTCATCAAACCAGCTACGCTATCATAAAAGGCCTGTATAAAATTCTGATCTGCATGATGGGCATGATATTGTTTTTATTTCCGCGGCGGGGTAATAACTATCAGCGCATAATTGGGTAAGTGTTTGGCAAGGTCCTGGGGGTAACGTTTCTAAAATCAAAGCACAAAGCGCTCATTAAAAGCCTAGCCCATCCTAAACTTCTTGTGTGCCCTTCAGATATCTTACCTAATTTCACCAGTGGTACGGATGGCACAGAATGATACAGATAATATTTTTATAGAATCGAACCTTTACCCTCTGATTATGAGCTTGGTACTTTAAATACCATTTACTCCCTGCCCACCACGCTAGCAGCTTGAGAGCTGTACCGTCGTCGGTTCCATTCCGGCCTCACCCTGGATACTTTCTCTCTTCTGTGTCAGTAAAATTTCTGTTTGTGTCTGTCTTACTTGACGAAGGTTTATAAGCGAATCCTTGAGATCAAGCACACAAACCGGAAAATGTTTATACCCACAATCCAATCTAAATACCACAACAGAGCTTTTCTGTTCGAGTCTGATCCAATCCAAAAACAGAACTAATGCAATTCAGTCCCCATGTGGTTAGAAATTGCCAACATAACAGGTCCAGGTGTAGGAATCGTGATTTTGACCTTTATTATAGTGAATCAAGCCGTCTGGTAGCCTCATAGAAAATTCAATCAAATTTTACTAAGATAATAATATATTTCTTAGATAATAATTTACTATCAAAGTCATAAAATTTTAGGAAAAAAAGTTATGGTACCTGAAAAGAAATGAAATAATTACTGATGACAATTTTTTAAGAAAGGTTGAATAGGGCACATCGCAAAAACGCGCTAAGGATGCCAACTTGGCAGTAGTAAGAAGTGCTAGTACTTGTTAGTTCTGGGTAATGGAAAAGTATCTAGAAAGATATGTACACAGACGATCTGAATTGTCAAATAACCGTACGATAGTACTGCCCTCGGTTTTTAATAAAAGTGGCAGCAGCGAACGTGTTAAAAGACTAGATCATGCTGTTTTTAATGAAATTTTACCCAATTTAAAAAACAAAACAAAAAACAACCTAAGGTTGGGTTTTATTAAAACCACCCAAGTTTTTTTTTGGGGGGGGGAGATTTGTGGGCAGGTTGAAAACCCTGTTTTATTGTTGTATGACACCATTACTTAGTTTATAAATAGTTATGATTGACTAAATACTGATGTCAGGATAGATTTGGGATAAAAAATTGGTGGTTTTGGGAATTAATTTTTTATATTTATTTGTTTTATGAGTCAATATTTGAGTTATCTCTCGACCCTACTCATCCTTACATTGCTCACAATAATAATTGAGATGCTTGCAGCAACAATAAACTTATAACTGTGGTAAGTAACTTGTTGCTGCATAAACCTCAATTAATCTTTGTGAGTGCATTTTATGTTGATAGTAAAGTATATTCTACCAGTGTTCAGTGGCGTAGCCAGAAAAATATTTTGGCAGGGTATATTAAAAATTTTTTTGGGGAATATGGGGTAAATTAAGTCCTTTTCCAATGTAAAAAAAGAAAATTTCTGACTTCCATAGGGGGATATATCTCCAAACCCCCCTCTTGCTATGCTCCTGCCTGTGTTGTACTTGAAAATAGGCCAATAAAAGGTGATAGTTTTGTTCATTATTACTGCTAAAATTTGGAAATTTTTTAGGGGGATGAGCAGCCGTTTGACAAAGGAGAAATGAATGTCTTTGCTGAGGACCTTATAATTACTGAATTTGTATCCAAGTACTTAACTCAATATCTAAGAAAACATTCCATGGCAATTGGCAAGATAAATACAGATTTGGTAGTTAGTTTAGGTTCTTCAAACTCCAATGTTAAAGAACTAGATTTAGAATCAGTTTATGCACAGATTCTGATGTATTGTTCACCCATTGTTGAATATTTTGAAACATCTGAGATTATCTCTCCTTTGGTGGACACATATTTTGATTATAATTTTCTTCAACTATGTCAGGCATTGCATGTTTTATTATGCCTTAAACCATGGTGCTCAACCTTTCTTGATTCGAAATTAAGAGATATTGTAAAAAGAATTAGGGAATTAAATTTTAGGACATTTTATTTGAATGATTTACTGTCAAAGTTGTCTTATTGTGTAGATAATTAGCCATGTGAATATTTTAAATAAAGGTTTTATGACTCTTTTACTCCATCTTCTATTTTAAACCTGTTTTAACTCATGAGGTATACTTCCAATTTAACTCGTTTCTAGGAAGTTCCTTAGTGCTAATCGGGGCTGTGATAAAACATGTTTTTTTGTTTTGTTCCGTTTAAAGCATTCCCCCTATTCACATTTTCAGTTAATTAGGGTAGTAAAGTAGTAATTTTAAAAGATATACATAGAGTAATCATAAATAAAGTGCTACTGTATGAAAATAATTTCAATAATAAGTATAATAGAATAAGAATTTTATATGATATATAATTGAATTGTACCTACTACCAATAAATGTGTTTTGAACATGTTTAAGACAGCTGTTTTAAACAGAGCGTTTTAAATATTACATCCCTGCAATGCTAATATAGTATAACTCCAGTCATTGGAATTACCAAAAAAACAGCAACTAAATCAACTGAATTGTTTTGTTCTAAGAAAATTATTTATTTAGAATGTTTAGTTAATCCTGTGATATTATTTAAAAAAAAGAAATTGTCCTTCCATTTTCTAATTTTAAAAACATTTAGTGTAGTAATCTGAAACAGAAATCCCAAGCCCATAAAAATGTTATTTGTATGAAAATTGATTTTTTGTGTGATTGATAACATACTGTTTGGATTATTCTGATTTTTGGTAAAAAAAATCCTAGTTTTATTGTTTTTTTCAGTTTTAACAAAATTATTGAAGAATGTCTTTCTAAGGTACTAAAATAGAGGTTTTTAATGAAAATTACATTTGATCTTAGTTTCTATTGGTAGAAATATTTACTAAGTGCCCTATTGTGAATCTGGTATTTTAACTTTGAAAAATCTTTATTTAAAAAAATAGTTTAAAAGATGTGGGGGGTTTTATAAACTTAACACCTGGCTAGCATAAATGTTATTGTGTCATGGTGCATACAATATAATTAAACATTCGTAGTTTCAGTTTCTACTTATAACGCCTGGGACATTTTCTAAGCAATATGTTCCTCCTGTACATCCAAATTTTTTAACTGTGTATGATCGGGTGGTAACATTTTATGTGTGAGATACAGATAGTGTCAGAGAAATGAAACAAAGCCATGGTATAATCTGATTAAATATAATATATTTCGACATCTTCTATGATTTTTACTGTAGCATTTTGTAATAGCTTTGTCTCATTGGTACAAATTCACTTTGGCAAACATTACTTCATGAAACATCAGACATATACAAATATACATAACAATCAACATACATTGAAGTTCAGGGCACAGGCCAAAGGATATACGACATCACTAAAATTTCTATATCATAAAGAGGTTACTAAAAGAATCTATGAAATCTATCTGAAAATATAATTTCTTTAACTTTTTTCCAAATTACAAGTCAGGTCGGGTATGAATACTGTTCAAATTTTACTGCTAAAAATTCCGATTGAAACTTTTAAGTACAAAAATAAGAGTGAAAATTATCAATAATCTCATTATATAATATAGTTTATGAGAAGAAACACTAGTTCTGTATCGGGTACAAAAAATATACAGTTTTTTAAATTGAAGCTCTGCTTTGTAAATATTTAATAGATTAAAAAAGTGGTTCATTTCATGAAATTTTGTGTTTATTTCAAGATTGAAATTGAAAGTTCCAGACTTCTTTATGATTTAAAATTTTTTATACAAACCATCTACTTATAAGATTTTATTTTTATGAACATTTAACATTCCAAAGTTAATTTTAAAATTTCCCTACATCTGTGTTTCAGTATAGCTAACCGAAAAAAGATTTCATATGCAACTACCTTATAGGTTATGTTTAGTTATCATCATTAATCTAGTCTTGTATTTATTTTGAGTGAATAATCTTGCTCCCAGAAGATTTAGTATATAAATGAAGCCCGTACAACTTCAGTGAAATTTAAATTTTGGGCCATATGATGCCAACTGAATTCAATGCAAATAAACAAATCAACTTTGAACTAATTGCTCGTTAAAGACTGAGAAAACAATATTACTACTATAGAAAGAGCTTTAAAAATGTGTATGCAATGATAGTTAATTTTGCATCTTAAATAGGTTACTTTCTTAAATTTGACAGTTCACTTTTTATAAAACTTTTTTTTTGTTCTGCGTTTTCGATAATTTCTTTTGTGAGCAGGAAAGGATAAAATTACTTTTTTCTTTAAAAAAACTTTAAAAATTTTTTGTATTAAATTGGTATTAATTGGCTTTATGTAAATTGGTACTATAAGAAATAGTTCCAAATTTTTTTAACAAATTAAGTGGCCTACCCCAAAAAAATCATTGAATATGGGTTTTTTATCGGTTTGCAGCAATTATCTTCTAATTTAAAAAATTATCAGAAATATATTGGGCTACAAACATCGGGACTACCATGCAGTATCCTGGGCAGGCCTGATGCAGATTTAATCTACTGAGAAGGGGACACCAAGAATACCAGAGTATACTTATGTTTCAATCCTACATGCTACTGTCAAAGAAAATAAATATCATTTGTGAGAAAAAAAAGCATTGGTTACAGTTTAAGGAAACAAACTTAATCCTTGTATACTTTCAATACATTAACAGAACCTTCTAAAATGGCCCTTTAAATAAAAACATCTATGTATAAGTTATTTCTCTTTTAAATAAATTTAATATGAATAATAATTATACAAATTTTCCTTAATCTTTTCTAATTTTCAGATTAATGAATATTTTTTTGAAGGAAAATGTTCTTTTTTAATATCAAAACTCTTCACATTACATGCATTACGCGCTTATTATGGCTTACATAGCCTACTACAGTAATTGCTGATGGCTAGAGGCTATCTGCAATTCTTGGATTGACAGAGCAATAACAATAGTAACGCTTAACGAGATTGGGAATATACTGATGATAAAAAAGCTGTTACATCCTTGTAGAACTTTTCAATGATTATTTTTTATACAACACTTTCAACTTTAGTGTTATAATGTGGAGGCATAAACTGTTAGAAACATGAAAGGAGTATTTCATCGCTGGTTAGCGAACAATAAGTGTAAACTCTAGCGTGCTGAGAGTCAAGGACGAAACCGGTCCATGGCTGGAGGCGACGCTTGAGAGCTAAAGTTTACACTAATTGTTAGAAACATGTTTGTGCATTCCAGAAGTCTAATTTTATTTTGCAATATTTTTGATGGTGTAAATTTCTACTCGTTTGGAAACTATTTATAAATGGGGATACATCTTTCATCAACATATTTCGTTAATATTTTAAGTAATTGGTAATTTTTTTTACTCAGCGCATTAAGTTTTCTGTGCATGGGAGATTAAAATGATGATAGCTTCACCTTAATGTGTTTTGTTGTGTTTAGATATTTGAATTTTACTCTCCCTATTCTACTGTATTTCAAAAGCACTTTATTTTCTTTTATTGCATTTTGTTGGCCAAAAAATAACTATTGCACAAATTTAAGTATATGACTAGATTGGCGTCGGTGGCGCCTGAAAATGGAGGGGGGCAAGGATTTGGGATTTCTCCCCAGAGGGATTTAAGAACACCATAATTAGCTACCCCAGAAATAATCTCTTATTTCGTTTAAGCCCCCTTCAATGATTTTAAGGTGGTTTTGAATCAATTAACTTTTGCTTCAAGTTTTTGTAAACTGTTTGTGACTTTGAACTAAAAAGGGGAGGGGTATGGGGTCAGGAAATTTTTTTACAGTGTTGTTTAATTAGACAACTTCAAAATCCAATCTTTTTATGTTTCAACCGGTGCTGTAGCGGAATTTTTTTTCTTGGAGGGGGGGTAGCCTTATTATTTTTTCGCTAGAAACAAAATTTTTTTGTAAAGGTTATGTCCCCCAATCTCAGCACAGCAAAATATATTCTAAATAAAATCGTGAACTAAATCAGTGGGGGCCCGTCCCCCTCTTTATACCCCTCTTATGTTAGGTGTCATTGGTAAATTGACATTCTTTATGATTTAAGGTTGGAGAAACACATTCCGCAAATTTTCGGTCTCCCTCAAAAGTTAACGGTAAAGTTAGTTAAACAATGTTACAATTATTGAAGGGACGCGTCCTCCCTGGATCGACGCCCTTGGACTAGACTAACTCAATATCACTAAATTAACTAGAATTGTACTCTTTTGTCTGTGACTATTTTATTATCTTGCTAGGATTTTTTTGTTTTCCTTTCATTGTAAGTGATAATATATTTTAATATCTTAAAAGTTTACACATCAATACTTTATCAATCAATACGTTAACGATAGCAAAGCAAGGTTAGAACAATAAAGGGACATCTGTATTTGAATTTTACTCGGCTTCAGCTATTATGTTTAAAAACTAAGGGAAGTCAATACTCTTAACTCTAGCTCATTAGATGCTGTACAAAAAATAAGTAAACTCTAAGCAAAAATGCGAAAGAATTTTCATCTCTTTCACCAGTCTGACATTTTAACTTGATGCTCGCTTTGACTTCTCATCGTAATGTGGATGAAATCATAAAAACTGATATAGCAAGTTAATCTTGTTCATTCCTTCAAAATAATAAATACTCTATGATGAACACATGATGATTCTAAGAATTTTTTACACATTCTCATTACCCATCAATAAGAAAAATACTTGGGTATGCGACTTCACGTATTTACATGATGATAGAGATCCTTATAAAGCAATATGAGATTTTTGCACACAACGTCCCAACCTACACAACACGGAAACCCTACAACAACACACTCTTTTAAAAATTCGAACACACTCTGAGGCGGGAACACAAACAACAGTCATATTTTTTTAAACACTTTTCTTCATTTGGGAGTTAACGGGAAAATACTTTTTCAGATCACAACAAAACATATGGAGCTCTTCTAAGTTTGGTTGGCCATTTTTGTCTTCTCTAGATTACATATCAACACTGATCATGATTGGACGACGCATCAATGGTATTAAGGCAGGGGTCTCCAAAGTTGATTTTAGCTCAAGATGGAGGACAACATTTGCTGTTTCATAATGTTCCGTGGGCCAGAGTTGCGAAATTTGAGGGCAAAATGAATGCTCAGTAATAAAATGAAGGGATTTCAGTTTGGAAGTTTTGATGTCTCCTGCTTTATGTAAGTATTAATTTTAACTCTCTAAATTGAGAAAAAAAATCCCTAATTTTACTTTTTTTTGTATTGATTGCACTCAAGATAATTATACGTTAAACATTTTAACCCTCTAAGCCAGGGGTTCTCAACCATTTTGACTCCGCGACCCCCTTTTCAGGGAAAATATTTTAGCGACCCCATCAGACCTAAAATGTTAAGACTTTAATAATTATCTACCATTTAGTTGTCATTTCACTCGCAATACGCTGCCAATGCATCCTATATTTACTCTTATTCAAATAATTTATGCATCAAACGAACTATTCTCTCTAATAATCTCAGTGGCGGATCTACGGGGAGGGGCTTTCGGGCTGAAGCCCACCCAAAATGTCTAGTATTTTACTAAATTTGTCAAAACGCAAAAAATCTATACCTGAAATTCGGATGAAGCGTACCAAAACGAGTTGAAAAAGTGTGGTTTTTGACTTAAATTTCCAAAAATTTTCTGGGGGGGGAACCCCAGACCCCCCCTTTCATTGGTTTGAGTACGATAATTCACTACATTTTCCGTATTACCATAAACAAGAAGATTCAATTCGATTATGAAAATTCTTAGCCCCCCAAAACCAAATCCTGGATCCGCCACTGAATAATCTGTATGTTTTGAAAATTGTTGTGTGTATTAAAACTATGTAAATATGACTGTTTTTAATTTTTGTTTCACGACCCCCAGGAGGTCGTGACCCACCGGTTAAGAACCCCTGCTCTAAACAGAAAGAAATTCCAAATTTTGCAGCATTTTTTTTTTGCATTGGATGTTCTTATAAATGTCAAGACTAACTGTAAATCTCGTAAAAAAGACGGGTAATCATACTTTGGAAACCCCTGTGTTAAAGGATATTTTTATAAGCACTGATGAATTTCTTCTTTTGCGTTATACTCATCAAAAATTCCAGTATCGACGCTTTTCATCTTATCTGGTTCACTCATGTGAATGAGAATTGCAAGAAATGATCTTCCTTGCTTGCTTTTCCCGGGATGATCATGAAGAACGCACATCTCTATCCCAGTGGTTCCCAACCTTTTGTCTCTTCACATTCCTTAGGCATTTGTTAAGCCTCTCTGATAATACTTCCATACAAAATTATGAAAATATTTTCACGTATGGGGTATAAGATTTTTAAAAAATGTTTTTACACCTTGCCATAAAAACGGCAAAATAAATTTAAGTTGTAATCTCTTAATACGTGTATATTTCCCAGTTTAGAAGAGTGGTTTCACTATACGACAAGTAAATTACTTCAGTTGATCCCCAATCCCAGAGATTGACTAGAAAATCAAATTAGCTCAACCACTATAAAGCATCAAAATTATACGTTTGCTATTTCTGATATTCCCCCATTACTGCGTCTCACACGGAGAGACAATCTCACCCGGGCGTTGGGAACCGCTGTTCTCAATCCTGCTGAAGAACGAAAACAATGAAAAAAAAAATGGCTGCAGTCAAACATTCAAGATGATGTTGTACCAAAATGACAATCGATGGGATGGCAGAACGAACTGGGGGAGTTTCTTCGTATAGTAATGCATCTCAGAGAAAATATCCACAGAAAAACGTCTCTCTGTTGTGACCAACAACAACACTGACCCACACATGGAATCATCGACCATCGCGTTCTATCCGTGTGATTCGATAACCACTTGAAATGTGTTCGTCGGACGGTTTTGTGCATTTCGACACTTGTTCATTGTGTTCCACTGCTGATGAGATTACGCGCTGTTCTGCTGCGGTTTCCCTTCGAAGCCTTCGACGATCGTCTGTAGGATGAAGTGTATCGTGGTCTTGTAGATGGACTCCATGTTCTCCGTGTAACGGTCGTCCAGAGTTTCTTTCACGGCGGCCAGGAAGGGAGCCTCCATTTTCTGCAACGTAAAATGATTAAATAATCATAAAATAAACGAGAAGCTCTGAGATAATCAGGTTATTAGGACGGGAATTACTCGGTTTCCAACAAGTCCGTGCACAACTTTGCACAGAAAGATTCCTTGATTGGAGTACATAAACGTATCATCAAAACCATACCTCTACGAAGATTTTTTGGGTAACTTCCGTTTTATCCCACGTCGATCGTTCAGCGGCCGTTAAAATCAGCGACACATCTATTGAACAGTCAATGAGCTTTGATAACGTTTTTAAATAAAACGGCAAGGTCGACGGGATTTTACGCAAGAACCTTATTTCCGAGAGCTGGCTACATGAAAGTTCAACCGGAAAAACATACTTCTGAAAATTATACATTTTGAAGCACCCTTCTAGGGAAGTAAAATTCTGTTGAATAGCCGGTGCAAAGCGGTTGCGTTATCGAATGGCAGCTAATTGAAAATTGAATTTTCGCCCCCCGTTTTTCATAAATTGTGAAATAACAACCAAACGATGAGATTTTCGAATAAACATCTATTTAAATGTTTTGTTACTAAATAAATTGCCTACGTTTTAAGCCAAAGTTTATTTGTGTAGCTCAATTAGTTGTTAAGGTATATTGTATATATAACTTCAAAGTTCTTGAATTTTTCAACTTTTTCTCTTTGTCCAACAATGAGATTTCCTCAAAACGGATTGTTGTAACCGAAAAAACTGGAATTTTAAAGTCAAATATCCCAAAAACTACTCAACCGATCTAAGTAAACTTGGGCTTTAAATGTAGGTCATCTATTCAATAAAAACATGCAAACAAATGTATGATTGAATATTTTACCGTTTGCTTGCTAAACCGCTTTGCACCGGCTGACCAACAGAATTTTACTTCCCTTGAAGGGTGCTTCAAAATATATAATTTTCAGAACTATGTTTTTCCGGTTGAACTTCATGTAGCCAGCTCTCGGACTATAACGCCATAAATGATAAAATCAAGTATTTCATTCCGCGACACCCGCATGCATGCGCAGTGGATACTTTTAACATGGTCTAACATTTGTGATACTACACTACAGGGCGTACATAAGGGGATATGCTGTTTTTAAGGATCAAATTCCCAAAACTTTTTTGGGTGAGAGCCCGATTTGTACTTAAATTTTGAATTACCATCATTTTTTTACATAAAGCCAATCATATAAACGAATTATACCAAACAATATTCTAAAAAACAACATTTCCCCCCTTTGAATGCATGGAGGGGGTTGGGTGGTCCTGGGGTCATCTCCCCAGGAGCAGAAATCCAGCGGCAGGCCTGGTGATTAGGGGTTAGATATTTGGCCCCACCCTGAAAAAAATTTTATATACACGGCACTACTTACACTGTGAAACTTTTTTTACTGCTGTTAATGAAAAAGGAATTTCTTCTACATTTTTTTGATAAGATAGTTAATAAATTGTCCGAGACAAAACAAAAAACAATTTTTTTGCTGATTCGATTTGTTGAGTATTTTCTTCATAAATTTGGGCAAAAACTTCCCCACAGCTGCCTGACGAATCGTTCGAGCTTTCGGACATACCCCCACTGAATTGCCCCTCCTCTCGAGTTTCCCCTCTTGGTCGATGAATCGATACTCACCCAGAAGTATTCGCTCTTGAAGCCGGCTATCTTGCGGTGCCGCTTTCCCAGGCCCTTGAGGTAGTCGATGCACTGGTCACCGTTCTCGAGGGAGTTGATGGCCTCGTCCAGGGCGTTCATCACGTTCACCGCGTGCTCCTGGAGCTCCTCGCTCTCCTCCTGCTGGTCCCGCGTCTGCAGGTGCTTGAACTTGTCGAACAGCTCCAGCAGGTCCTTGTTCTCCTCGAACAGCCTGCAATATAATTATTTTGTAAGCCCTTGAATTATTAAGGAAAATATACGCGCTTTATCAGGGTCGACAGGGAAATACACTCAAACATGGGCGCCGCCAGGATTCCTTTTTGGGGGATGCATTCATCTGTATCATTCAGGCATGAGATTCTTCCGATTTTTTTCGGATTTTCCGACTTTTTCCGATTTTTCCAAGAATTTTCAGATTTTTCCTCAAACCTCCCAGCGCAAAAAATTCGGACAAGGTGTTAAAAATAAGCTAAAACCTTGTATTTTAGGAACAAATTTCCAAAAATTTTCTGAGGGAGTACCTCCAAACCCCCTTTTAGTACTTGGAACTCTACTTTCCAAATATTTTTGTAGGGTGAGTTAGGGTAAAATGGGTGGTCACTTTTTAGGTACTTTCACGTTCTAAGTTTTATTTCATCAAAACTATTACTTTTTAATGATTTCTTTCAGTTGGGTCTTGACATTACAATCCTTCAGAACATTTTCATCTAATTTTATCAAATATTTTTTAGTTATATGTTGGTTAAATTTAGCATCAAAGTAATGAACTATTCTTCCCCAACGTGGGGTAAAATGGGTCTCATTGCAGAAAGATGTCAAAATCCGTTTTTATCTGAAGAAATTTGTTTTAAGTTGTACTTTAATGAAATTGTAAACGTCAGAAGTTAATGAACATCGTTCAAATGTAGCAATTAAAATCCTTCATTTGGAGAAAAAATAAACTTGTTTGACCGTTCAATGTATATTTGAAGAAAATAAGTTAAAAACAATTGTTTTTACTTAATACAGAAGGCCTCCTAACTATGACCCCTTTTATCCCAAGTACAAAATTTGTTATAAAAAATAAAATATTTTATATTTTTCTAAGCTGATTGGCTTGAAATGTCTCTCAGACTATATCACAAAAGTCTGCTGTAATTTATTACAATGTATAGATATTTGGAAGTTGGTAAACCCTGTTTTTTCAACAACACCATTTACCGTTCAAATTAAATATTTTTTCAGTCTCAAATTCATAAATCTAAATTTTCGAGATTCCGAAAATGTGACCAACAGATAAAAGAATATCGTACAAAAAATGGGTGAAAATAATTCAATTTAAATTTGATTTATATCGAGTTAATTAAAACTGACCAATTTTACCCCAAGACCTACTTTACCCCAACCCACCCTATTAAGTGCATTACCATGCAAATTCTACCTATAAATGTATTGTAAAACCATATTGAAAATGTCGTTCACACGGTTTTTCAGCCCTTTTGCTTTTTTGTTTATCTCCTCCTTGGTATCTACAAGTTATGCTTCTTATTAGTAAAATATAATTTATGAGTCTGCGTATTTAATGGTTTCAATGGTAGCTTTGTAATGCATTTTTAGGTAATAGAATTTGCGTCTTAAATAACTTAATACCAGAAAAGGTGTAAGTAATAAAGTTCCAACTACCAAAGGGGGTCTGGGGGTCCTTCCTCAGAAAATGTTTTGAAATCTGATTCTAAAAACATGGTTTTACTAGTTTTTGTACACCTAGTCCGAACTTTGGATTTACATTTTTAGGTAGGATTATTTTGGATACTAATGAACTTTATATAAAAATTTTTTGAATTATAAAGTTCAAGTATACAAAAGGAAGGTTTAAGAGGCCTCACCCAGAAAATTTTGATAATTTGAACTTAAAATTTTTGAAGATTTTACCTTTGGTGCACCAAGTAACAAATTTCTTGGAGTCCATGGGGAGAGCCTTGGAGGCCTTGCAACCTGCTGCCGGGGCCCATGCACTAAAACCTGTTTTTGTGCGATTTTTTATTTGTGCTACTTTTTTTGCTATTTTTTTGCTATGGGATTGCATCTGAGGAATAAAAGAACGAGATAGTGGTGTACTCAACAAGCCATCCGTTCCTGCAACTAGTCAGTTTTCCAATTAGAAGTTTGAATTTGATACTTATTAACTAAAAGTTTGACGGCTTTAAGTGTAATTTATTTATTTTTAAACTCTTAAAAATAAAAGAAACAATTGATAGAGTTAAATGGAGCTGGTTGAGAAAAGTCCAATTTATAACAAATTAGTAGATTTGGTACTAATTACAACATTTTTACAGCTTTAATTGAATTTTAAAGATTTTTAGTACGCTAATTGAAAGACACAAGTTTTCATATGGTGATGGAAAAAATAAGGTATTGATTTATTTTATAGTATGCAATAGTGGTAGGTGTTTTTCAGGGATTCAATTAGCAGGGGTCGCAGACCTCCTATATTTCCTATAAATATAAATCCTATATATTTGAAAAATTAGTAAAAAACCTCCTATATTCTCCCATATTTTGATAAGCCTCCTATATTTCCTATATTTTTACTCGGCGTGCTAAAATTCGTGCTGAAAACGTTCCATTCCTTAAAGAACGGAGAAGTTTCCCCCATAATCCCTAGATTTTTCCTAAGAATACCTAGATTTTTTTTACTTTACATGTTATTTCCGAGAAAAATGACGATTTAAAGCGAAAAATCAGGATTTTTTTCGCAAGTTTCATGTTGCAACCCCCCAAAAAATCGGACTAGTTGTCCGAAACAAGTTAAAGCCCTGTTTTTAGGGTCAAATTTCTAAAAAAATTTATGGGGGAGGACTCTGAGACCCCCCTTTACACTTTGGTACTCTATGATTCAGCCCTTTTTTTTAATATTATGTGCTACATCTTAAAATTAAATAACAAAAAGTAAGTATATAATTTTTGAATTCCTCTTCTATGCTTTTTGGTCAATCACATCCCTGGAAAGAGATTGCAAACAAGATTTTTTGACACTCCCGTATTTAATTTTTAAAAATCCTATATTTTTTTGAAATGTCGCTGCTACCCCTGAATTAGTGACGCCCCCTCGTTTTGTGAAACTATATATAATGTAAGCAAAGTTTAAGCTCATTCGGCGGACAGTGATAACACGTGCCGCAAAGGCCTTGGAGTTTCAAAAAAAAGCTAATTTTTTAAAAAACATTTAAAAAACCAAAGATTAAACCCTCACATTTTGTTCATGTTTTTAATGAGGAACTAATATAGTTGTTGATATAATGTTCACAAGATTCCATTCTTCTATCACCTCTTTTTCAGTATTAATAATTTTTAATGTGTCAAAAGAACTCGTGTGTAGTTGTTTTTCTGCATTTTAAAACAGCTTTACTTTTTACTTTAGAACCAGTATCATTTTGTTTCTTATTTTTTTCTCTTTGATTGGGTGTGCGTGCATTATAACTAGTGATGGGCAGGTATCGATACCAAATACTTAAGTACTCGATACCTAAAGGTATCGAGTGTATTCGATACCCCAAAAAAGTATCGATTAGGTATCGATACCAAATACTTAAGTACTCGATACCTAAAGGTATCGAGTGTATTCGATACCCCAAAAAAGTTTCGATACTTTATTGACATATTTTGTTTTGAATTTTTCAATGAAATAATCTTTAAAATACCTACTGTAGATCAAACGCAGCCAGTTTCTGTTTTCATTTCGCAACGCTCAAACCCGAGTCGTTAATCTTCCGCGAGCAAAATTTGATGCGGCGCGGCCTTGGGTTTTTCACCCCGCGAAATCGCTTCGAAGATACCTCAATTACTTGCTGTTGACTTATAAGATTCGATTATACGATTACTTACTGAATATTTTCAAATGGATACTATATTTTTTATTTGCGCCACAATTAATGGAAAATTATCCAGATTTCAGTAAATTATTTTAAAATTGCTAATTTTTTTTCGATTTGGTCTTCATCTCATTCTGTGATGGTTCGGGGGTATGATTTTGTTGGCTCGGGTCTTTCTCCTTCCTTTAGCTATTTGAAATTCGCGTGCGCTTGTGGCGGGGGCTCCAAACGGCGCGGTGGTTCGGGGTTAACGTTTATTAATTTACTAGCTGATAAACCCGGGCTTGCACGGGTGGAGTTATAGCTATCTTCTTTAAAATTTTTAAAACATTCTAAACCTAATTTTGTTGGGTGAAAGATCAGAAGAAAACTGTTGTTTTTAATTCCCCGTTCTTTAATTTTTAGTTTTTTATAGACTGCTTTTAGCTCAACGGGGGTTCATGTGCATCCTTTTGAATTGAAAATACTTATTTAATTATGGAATTTTTAAAACCATATTTGTAGTTAATTTCAATAGAGTATATAATAATAATTGGCATATAATAATAATTGACGAGATCTTTTCACTCGTAATTCATCATTAGTAGTTTCTAGTGCTCAGGGCCGGACTGGGAAGAAATTTTGGCCCGGGCATTTTAAGTCTGAATCGGCCCGCCGCATATTTTCATGGAAAATATAACTTCATAGAATTAAAAATTTCGGAGGAGGATCGTGGTACCTCCCCAAGAACATCTTTTGAAAATTGACCCCTAAGAAACAGTCTAAAATCCACCTTGAAGTCCCTAATTGGATACGTAATAAACTCAATATACAGACTTTTAATTCTTTGTTGGTAAATTCAGTGGGTAGAAAGAATTTCCATCTTGACGAATTTAATATTTAAAGAAATTGTTAATAATGTAGCTCAAAATAGAAAAGGGGGTCTGGGGGTCCTCCCCCAGAAAAATTTTGGAAATTTTACTCTTAAAAGTACTGTTTTAACTCATTTGGGACCCTTTTGGGTGACATCCGAAAACGTTCGCTCCTTTTATGCCGTAGAATGAAAACCAGGAAAATTCGTTCATAAAACAATTTTAAATAGTTTTTGAATTCAGTAATTTATGCCATCATTAATGAATTTAATTGCTAGTAAATTAATGGTTTGGTGGCCGCACAAAAAGAATTCGTGGGCCGCTAGTTGGAAATTCTTGCGGAGTGCGGATTCATTTTTACAGGATCTTTTTCATTCATACCACTGTAAAATATTATGGTTGAAGGCGACCAACAAACGGCCCTCAATGAGTAGCGGCCCACCGGGCATTTGCCCAAATGCCCGCATGGCCAGTCCGAGCCTGCTAGTGCTCTTTTGGGAGGCAAAATCCTTTGGACTGCAACTGGGTCATCCACATTTTCAGTACAATCATCTGATATCGATATATCTCTGGTTGGGGATTCTCTACTCGTTGAAGGATGGCTTTGAGAATGTTCTTGATGAGGACGCTTATATTTTAAATGCTTTTTCAAATTTGACGTGCATCCGGAAAACTTGAATGTTCTCTTGCAGATAAGGCAAGCAACTGACTTCTTATCTTCATTTTTAAAAAAAAAAACTCCCATACCGTTGAACATTTACCTCCAGGTTTCATTCTTTACAATATAGAATAGGAAGCACTCACTTCGTATAAAAAGAACCGTCACAATAAAACTGTCTTTCTCCAAGCTAGAACGGATAGAGAAAGGGAGTGTATAAGGTATTTTTGCCAACAAATTGATTTCATGTTATAGTGTATAATCACTTCTCTTAGTACCTGGAGGCTGGAGGCCTTTTCCCCCACGTGGAGAGACGAAAAGTTTCAGTTCGCTTGCACTCTTGAAGTTCTGCCCGCCTCTCGATGTATGGGATGGGTTGATCGACTGTAAATCACGAGGTGGTTTCACTTCGCGTTTTGAAGTTATATAAATTGATGTGAATATCTTTGTTAGGGAGATTACTGAGATGATTTATTAAGAATGTGTTTAGGTCGTTCTGTGTTTAGTCAGTTTTCCTGTATTGCCCTGAACATTTCACAGCTGAAAGAGAACGTGTTTGACCTTGTTTTTTATTCACTTCTTAAGCCAGCTGTCACTCCCATCCTCAAACGTGTTTTATTACTGTGTTCTCCAAGGATCGGGAGCCCTCTTTTTGATGGATCGCTTTCAGTTTTCTGAATTTCAATCTGAGTATGGATAGGCCCTAAGAAAAAATGGTCCCTTCGGGTTCATTTCCCAACATCGAAAAAAAGTACTCGATACCTAAAAGTACTCGATACCTTTAAGTATTCGATACCAACGTATTCGATACCTTTAAGTATTCGATACCAAAGTATTCGATACCTAAAATTATCGATTTTGCCCATCACTAATTATAACCATCCCGTTTAAAAAAAAACCTGGAAAAAACTAAATAAATGTTTTTTTTTTGTGAAACTAGGGAGCTACCGCCCCCTGCTCGCTATCGCTCGCCAACCCCCGTTAACTGCTGACGCAGGGCCTTTCGGATCGCTTCGCAATCCCCACAAAACCCTGCTCACTAAAATTATTTATTTATAAAACATTCGTTATAACAATTAGTAGAAAAAACTTCAACCAACTTTCTTGAAGCACACTCTCTTAAAAGTTAGAATATTTATTGGTTAATTATCAATAATTTAATCAACACGTTTTCCTTGAAAATATCCATCAAGTCTGCTCGTGCTATTGTTATTCAATATTTACAAAAACGTTGGTACATTCGTATTAGCTCGTCCATTCGCCAACAGGGGCGATAAGTCGCCAAGTCTGGTAAACCCCGCAACACTACCGTTGATTCTGGTAACCCTGAAAAACGTAGCGAAATCACGCTCGTTCCGATCGCTGCGCAAGTGCGCGCAATTTGGATCGGTACGCCCATGGGTGAAATAATGTGTGCGCACCGCGCAGGTTGTTTTGAACGTAAATTCAACAGTGTTTACAAGGTAAGAACGAAGACTGCATTTGAAAGGTAGGAGTCTAAATGCTTTCGTGTCGTTCCACGGTGAACTTTGTTGCGCCATTTTGCCGAGCCCCAGAGTCTTTCAATGTTTTGCGTATGAACGCCGGTGGAAGGATCGCCGGTTTTGAATCACCGGTGGTAGGATCGACCATTTTGCAAGTAAGTTAGTGTCTTACCGAGTGATATCCGTAGTTTTGGTACATCCAAGAATACCGATTCCCTTTTATCTGAATCCTTACTGTTTCTGATACCCCCACAACGAGTTTGGTTATAGTTAGGGCACGGGGGGTTTGGGGGGGGCGGCAGCCCCCCCCAACCACAAGAAACTTTTATTTTTTATTTTCTGATGTTATAAGGATGTTTCTTATGTTAAAAATGTGTTTTTCGGCGATTCTGATGAAATCCCGTATTTTGGCGCGTTTTGGCGAAATTTGGCGAAGTTGGCGAAAACGATGGACGGGCTAATACGAAAGTACCAAAACGTTCAGCAATGAATCTGTTAAATTTAATATAGTACCTAGTAACTCGTCAAAATATCTAGTGTTTTATCATTCAAGTTTTAGTTTTAAAACAGACTTTTTAAACAATACTATTTAAGCTATTAAAAATGATAAGAGACAAAATCTACATTGCACTCAATGTTTACAAACAATTAATTTTGGTGTGTGAAATTCTATACTTGAATAGTAGATCTGTGAGTTTCTGGAAAACTCTTATCAGTGTTTTAAAAATATTTTATTTAGAAAGTACATATTTTGAAGCGCATTTTTAAAGCGTGAAAGGAATTATTTTCATCGTTAATGAGTAGCGTCGGTTGGTCATTGTGATTGGAGGTATAATAAATTGTACGACAGTTTCTTGCTGTTAACTGCAACCTTATCCGTAATCCAGAAAAATGGAAATATCTTAGAATTGAGAATTTTTTTTAGAAATTCTAAAGGCACTTTGCACATCCTCAAAAGAATCCGAACAGTTTGATACCAAAAACATGTTATACGGATCAGTAATTAAAAAGCCTTTCTCTGGAAACCATTTACAAAAACTTTTTTTTTAGAATAGAGAGAAAAATAATTTTAAAGAAAATTTAAAGGTTTCTAACTCCTAAAATAAACATTTCTACCAAATTCAAGTAGAAAATTAAATTTAATCATGTAGAAAAAATAAAATTCTTCGAAATTTTGGAAAGTTTCAAAATATTATCTGTAATTATAGAACAATGGCTATTCACTAATGGAGAATTCGTCGTATTATCCCTTAAGGGAGTTAATGTGACTTATAATAAGCAAAAAATTTCGCATTAGTTTATTAAGAAAATTTTCACGAAACTTTAAAAATAAGGAGAACCCTAGTATGCAGCCTATCATTTTTAGTTAGTTTGATTTTGTTGGTTAAAAAATTGGCTGCTAAAGTGTTGGTTGATAATTGGTTGATTGACTGATAGAGTGCAAGATCGTTCACCAATTTGAGTGACACCGTCTAAATAGCACACTACATGAGTACTTAAAATAATTTCCAAAAATAATTACTTTTTGCCTAAAAAATCTACAATTTCTGAAAGTCTGTTAGGAAGCTACCGCGATTTTCAGTTAAGATAAGGATTCTAATCTTGACTTAAAATCCCGCCAGTTTCCTAGAAACTAATTATCTGGGCCCTAAACGCTTCTATCCGCCCTTAATGAAAGTGTTCCCCACAATGGAATACCGAGACGAGAAAAAAAAGAATCATGAAAAATGCAACGGAAGATCGCAGAACAATCAAGTCAAAGGCTTAATCAAACGGCAGCCATCATTACTCACGCTCTAAGCGAGAGAACATTTTCCAGAAAATTCGCGAATCCTCGAGTTAATTCTCCAAGTGACAATTTCAGCTGAAGGATTAGGGGAGAGTCACTTTCGCATAATGTGGGAAATGTATCATCCGTATCCCCCTCCTCCGGATTTGATTTCGTCGAGCAAGAAAGTGACAAATGAAACATCCCCCCATCTTTTTCCCGATTCCACTTCGTAAGATGCTAGCGAGAGCTCTGATTGGTTTATTAGATAACTGTCGCTCCAAATATGGGATTGACAGTCGCTCTGATTGGCCCTTAAGTGGAGTTGGAAATCTTCTCTTGTGGAATTGGGAAATGTGCACCTTTTCTTTTCGCAGTCGGGTGGAATTCTATGGTTGGAGGGAGATGAGTTATGGGGTTTCGCTTGTTAAGGGGGCAAGGATGCTAATTAATGCTTCGCATAAAGGTGACAGGAGGAGCTAGGGATGCGACCGAAGGTTTGAGGGTGACCTTGCAATTGAATATCGCTTTAAAGGGGAATATTTGGGTTAAGCGGGGGATTGATGAATGCCAGAGTAATTTTGGAGTAAGTGGGGTTATTTACTGGGGTGAAATTGTAAACACTAAAGATTCTTCCAAATCGATTTATTAATAAATCGATTAACCAGTTTCATAGGGATTTTTATTAGTATTTGAAGGTGTTAATTCATCATGTTTTGGACGGAAAGCTGTTTATTTTTAATTATTTTCAAAAATAATAACTTGGACTTTTCAAATGATAAATGTCCAACTTAAAGCAATCGGATTATCAATGGAATTTGTTGCGGGTAGAACTGAGTTAAATGTTAAAAGAAATAGTAAGACTAAATGATAAAAGAGCTTGTTCCGTGTTTTGTAAAATAATAGCAATGAAAAGGAGTTAATACATTTTCCGTAAGTAAGAGCAAGCTTTTTGTACCTTTTTTGTCTAAAATTATGAGTTTTGGGAGAAATATACAGGGTGTCCCATAAATAGTGGGCCACACTTCTAGAGGGGATAGTAGACACCTAGACGAGTCAGAATCACATAGGAATCGGGGGTCCCAGACCAAATCCCAGGGAGTTAAAAATGGAGCGACACCACAAAACAATTATTGAAAAATTCAATCTGTAGAAGAACTACTATTGGTAAAAACTTAATCATGGTCTCAAATTTTGTGGTTTAACATTATCTTTAAAATCATTGTAAAAGTTTTCATTTTAAAAATTTTTTTACTACGAAATAAAGTCAAAAACCACAAAAATATGTGAAAAATCTGCCAAAACTTTATTTTGTATTTAGAAATCCTTTCTTTTGATTTGATAATCTGAAAGATCATAGTTGAAAACTCTTAAGTCCAAAGTTTCACGTAAATACCATCAATATTAAACGCTTGAGATCTAATTAAAGTTTGATTTTTGCTTGCGAAAACAGATCCAGAAAAGAAACGTTGAGGGAAAATCTACGAATTACGGATTGATGCTCGCTAAAATTCTCGCCATTATTTGCGATACGAGATTCCTCGCCAACTTTCGCCAACAACAAATCGCCCAAGCTGTCTTGGCGATCTGTAGGAGCTTGGCATGATAATATTGATGGTATTTACGTGAAACTTTGGACTTAAGGGTTTTAAAATATGATCTTTCAGATTATCAAATCAAAAGAAAGGATTTCCAAATACAAAATAAAGTTTTGGCATATTTTTCACATTTTTATGTGGTTTTTTGACTTTTTTTCGTAAAAAAAATTTTAAAGTGAAAACTTTCAGCATAATTTTAAAATTCATATTAAACCACAAAATTTGAGACCATGATTAAATTTTTACCAATAGTAGTTCTTCTACAAATTGAATTTTTCAATAATTGTTTTAGGGTGTCGCTCCATTTTTAACTCCTTGGGATTTGGTCTGGGACCCCCAAACCCTATGTGATTCTGACTCGTCTAGGTGTCTACTATCCACCCTAGAAGTGTGACCCATTATTTATGGGACACCCTGTATGTGAAAATTGTATCACTATTTTTAGCATTACTCCTCTTTTAGCATTAAGACATCTTGAAATTTTAAATTTAGTGCATTAAATGAATAATTAAATTAGGATTCACATGGGGAAAGCCACTTTATAAACTTTTAGTAATTTCATTAAGTGAAAACGGACAACTTTCTCAGTGGTACTATTACTTTGTGCTGTGGCGGTCAACAGTATTGTGTAGCGCCACCTTTACCGACAAAGAATATGTTTTGGTAGAGATGAAGGTGGACTGTTTTGCCTGGAGCTCATAAGTCTGTTATGTTAATTGATCATTTTCATATTGTAATTATCTTTATTTAACCAAGTCAATTCATCCACGTATACATAATCAACCACCATCATCATTGTAAATCAATCCATCTTTCATAACGTGCATTGTTCAACAACTTTTATAAAAAAAAGCTCTTCACACGTAGTTATTATCTCCTAACCTTGAATTTAAAATGAGTAATATAATTTATGGCTGACTATCATATGACGGGAAAAGTGTTAAATCGTTCTACCCTTCAGAACCATCAACCCTAATTCAGACTAAGTTTCGAATTAAGATGTGTGAATGAGTTCCGTGTTACAAAGCTAAGAGAGATTTGAGAAATTAACTAATTTATATCTATTAGTAAAATTACAAAGACTTAAATTATTCTTGTAACTACTCTCAAGTTTAGGATAATTAAATTTCAGGGTTTACGAGGAACAGAGTAATTTTCTACTGAGTGGGTAATTTCAGTATTCTTAACGTGTTTCAAAGTGAGAGATTACTCAGAGGTGATTAGGAAAAGCGGAGAACAAGATAATGTAATTTTTCAGCTTCTCGGTTCTTAAGCTTGTATACTTTTCTCGTAAATTTAAAGATATGCTCGTTCAATAGATGTTGAAAATATCTCTTAGCTTTATAAATGGCATTACTAATGCGAATTAAGTGAATTAATCCAAAAAAGTGTTTAGAAAAAAGACTCGGTAGTTTAAATCCTACCTAAAAATGGAAACCGAAAATTCAAACTAGGTATTTCAAAACTAGTCAAAAACCTGTTTTTTAGTCTAATCTCCAAACATTTTCGGGGGGAGGTCCCCCAAACCCCCCTTTGGTAGTTTGAACTTTATTACACATTACTTTTTTATTGTTTGACTTTAGTAGTAAACTTAGTAAATATACCTATGTAATAAAACCGACTCATTTTTTTCACAATTACCTATAATTTAGTCTACGGCCCTCCACGTTATTATAATCTTTGATTTCGGCCCGTAGATTCAAAAAGGTTGCCCATACCTGATTTAGGTGATGAGTTCACCAAAGTTACACGAATACAAACGAAATGCGCCGTGTAAAAAAGACAACAAAAAACACCAATACTCTCAAATGGATCTACATCGAAGTCTTCCTAACGTCTTTATTAAATTTCTTTGCCGTCTCTCTTGTCCAAAAGTCATTAAAGAATTTCTTGTAGTTCATTCATTAATGGCATTGCCCAAACCACAATGTTACCAAATAAATGTTTCTACCGAGACCAGATAAAAGCCAATATTTGTCTCCTTGGACGCTTCAGTAAGTCTTCACAAGATTATATCAAAGGGTTTTCTCAGGAGTCGCTTGAAGATCAGCGAAGTAGAATGTACCATTTACTTCATCACTAGTGCTACTTCATGATTTTATTCTGGGGCCGTCTTCACCCGTTTGATCTATTTCTCGGTGGCAAATGGATATCGCTTTGACTTCTGTTCCTGTTTGTAACATGAGTTTAACGTTTCTGGTTAAATACATCCTATGAAGAAACGGCTAGAACGGTATTAATTACATTATTAATTAATTGAGGCAGTGAATGTTAATTTTTGAAATGTCTCTGAACTCAGACAAATAAAAATAAATACAAGACTCTAAAATATGGAGTTTGCGTGTGCGAGGTTTTTATATAAGTTGTAAATTTTCAAATAGATTTTCGATGGAGCTAAAATAGAAACTTCTCCCAATGGATTTAAGTGGTCTTGTTTAACCAATCATCCAATAGTTGATTGTTTTACTTATTTATGTGGAAACATCTGTAAACTATATTTAACCCTTTTTATCCTGACGGTACTTATAAGTACCGCTTTGTTCAAACACCTATAGATTCGTAATCTGATCGCTTTTCTTGACTGGCACTCAAAATGACTCGAAGAGTGTAGTTCTGAGAACTGGTTGGAGATGGCAGAACCAATCAGATATCTTTCTTCTTTGCATTGTTGCGATTTTTTGTTTATCTAATGATACAAAAAATTCAATAAAAAAGTTGATGGTAAGTTAATTCAGGATATAAAGGGTAAGGCACAAACTAACTTGCTTGTTGTCTTCTCTCTTTCTCTGCTGCAATGAGCACCAAGCCCTTTAGGATTTGTTATATTTATGTTTTTTTAGAGTTTTAAATAAATAATGTTTGTTAAAATTCTACCTTACATTTCTTATGGGGTGTGAGGAAGTCAACTGAAATATCTAATTATAACGACCTCTCGACATCATCCCTGAAGTTTGAATACTCCGGCAATTTTCTCTTGGAGGTAACACAAAGTTGGGATCGTAGGGTGCCTCCGCCCCTACAAATATTTGGACTGTCTCCCAAAATATGGGGTTACTGACAAAAATAATATAAACTGTGGTAAAGCAAGAGCGAGTCCTATAAAATATTTGTTCATAAATGTATCATTGGTGATGAGATTTTCCTCGAGTTCAATCAACAAAATTTCAATATTTCTATGTTACTGGGTGGAAGCTTCCTTATAAGATGGTATTATTTTAATGTGAGGAATTTAGTACATGGAATTAGTTACATGAAATGTTTCATTACTCTTCACCTATCCCAAAATTTATAAGTTACGAAATTTAAGTTTTGGTTAAGTACAGTTATAAAATTAATAAATTTAAATAAATGAGTCACTACTCCCCCTGACATACCAACTATCTAAATAAAATTTCTCTTCGATAACAAAATTTTTTTTCTGCCAAATTATCTTAACCCTACAGTGCATAATACTGTTGCCATTTGGCAACACGACATTTTTCCCCATTTTCTACTCGAACTTCCATTTCCAAACGACAGCACCATTCAATAAGTACAATAAATATAACATTTCATTGTATTAGCACTTTAGATTGTCAGTAAATGGCAGCAGGGGTACTATTTTGAGACATTTGCTAGTAGCTAGTGAGACGAAAGTCAAGACACAGAAAACGCCAACATAAAAGGACCATATCTCTCTATATTAAAAAAAAGTTACTCTGTCACCGCTGCCGCCGCCGCTGTTTCAGGAAATTTAATTTTTCAACTCTTTGAACTCTGCTATCGCAAAAACTACTTGATAGAAATTTATGAAATTTGAAATGTTAGTAGAGGAATATTTGGGGCACATTCTCGAACAAAAAGCTAACTGATGTGATAATTAGTACTGGGGTATTTTTAAGGTCAAAGTTGAAGTTTTTCTTTTTTCGCCGCGTAATCCAGTTCAGCGAAATCTATTAGCAGCAGAACTATGATTTTTTGCAGCCTAATACTCTGAAGTATGAAGATGTGCACTACGTCGCCCTTTTTTCGAATTTCGAATTTGGTTTAGAGTAATAAATTTTTTTATTTTCGAAATTTTTGACACTTTTTCGTTTTTTTCTATCTAAAATGAAAACTAATCACGGCATCAATATGATTTTTTAAACACTTATATTATTATTTTTTAGAAAGAGATTGGCGTTTAGTTCTTTAAAAAATTCTAATTAGTTTTGGAATTATTAAGCATCTAAGTTTTATTTTTTTCATAGCTTTAGTAGGTCTTTATCAGACGTGTTTAATATTTTTAAATTTTATATTTGCCTGTTCACTAGATTGTCGCGAGCACGGATATTTAAATTTAAAAGTTTTGAGGTGCACATTGTTGCTCTAAGTTTGCTAGCGATATAGTATAGACTTGGTTAATAATATTTTAAAGATACTTTTTATTTTACGATATTTTTTGAACCACTAGAGAAATAAATAATTTAACTTTATGGAGTGTTATTTGTGCCGATGAAAGGAAGAGAATTTTCGGGAAGTTTGTTTCACTCTGCTAAAGATCGATTGCAGATATTACAGATCGCGAAGCGATCTGTAAAGAGCTGCATAGCAGTTACGGGGGTTGGTGAGCGTAAGCGAGCAGGGGGCGGTAGCCCTCTATCCATTAAATTATTGATAAATTAAAAGGGAATATTTCAGTAATAGTTTTATTTTGATATTTTCGTGGTAATGATCCGAATTAAATTATTGAAAAGTTTGAGAGATAAAAAGTTTCGATATTGAATGATCATTAACTATACTATGTTCATTTAAAATTAGCGCCTGAGACGTAATGTATTAGAAGCGTTATTATTCCACTTATCGTCGAAAAAATTTTCTTCTGCAATGACAAGGCAGCCTAAGCAGAAGTAGTTAAAATACTGTAAAAACAATCGGTCACTGAAGTTGTCTGATGAGCGGTATTAAGCATTATTGAGCGTTTTTGATCCTGTTTCAGGCGCCTATTCTAAGCAGACAATTTCCAGGTTTTACTGGATAGTTGAGATGAAACAAGCGAGCTCTGCTCGCTAAGATCGCGAAGCGATCTTCAAAGAACTGCGAAGCAGTTCCGGGGGTTGGTGAGCGATAGCGAGCAGGGGGCAGAGCCCCCTAGTAAATTAAAATAAAAAAATTTCCAGCTTGAAAAGATAAGCTGTTTTTTTATATTTTTAGAGCTTTTGGTTTTTTTTTCACTTTACAATTAATTTCTCAAAGGACACAAATTAATTTCACGAGTGTCAATTAAAAGTAGAAAAAAATTAATTTTTTTAGTATTTTTTACTAATTTACACCATAATAGAAGACACATAAATGATTTTCAAGTGAATTTAAAAAATCATGCATTGTAGGGTTAAGTAGGCTAGACAAAAACACTTTTGTCGAATAAAAATTCCATCAAACTCCATCCATGCGACAAAATAAATTATCCTTTAAAAATCGAACAAGAAACATCATCTCCTTAATTAAATACACCACCGTTTTCTAGGTACCTATCCAACACTTAACCCCCTAAAAAAACTCAACTCTAGAAAAAAAACTTCCGAGATTCATTAAACTCGAAAAATCTATCCATCCCCCCCTCTCAACCAAAATAGCATAATAATCACGTCTGTGTTTACCCTCGGCAACAGACGGCCACCATGCGGATTGATAAGGTAATTATGGAATGCACACAACACGCTATACAGCATCAAGACACGCGTTCCGCGTTGATATATCTCGATGTATCGTCATAAAAATCGCGCACCACTAATTAGTTTTCCCCAGAAGCCAACGGTGATTACAAGTCTGCGAGGAATTAATACCAATCTAATTTAGCGACTTCCCATTGTAGCGCGAAAAGGTAATTATCGTAGTCTCTCGGACCCGAGGACTCGCAACGATTCTGTTTTTGGAATTAGTCCGGGTTTATTGCCAGCCACTTGGAGGGGCGGGAAGACGGAGTCTAGGACGCTCCAAAAGGGGTCCAACAGGGTGGCAATTAATTATTGGAACTTGTGGTAATTAGGTGATGTGGGGCATATGCAGCATGTTTTCGGTGTGATTGGGTGGGAGCAAAAGCGAGTGCTGGTACTTTATTTTTAATGGAAAACCAAAAATAAAAGTGCATTTTTCCAATAAAAGAAATAGATCTAAATTTAAAAATCAACATAAAAAGTTTCAAAAACAAATTAGTTAGTTCAATATTTTAAAATAATAATCGACAATCCCTTTGCCTTTGATTACGATTGAATGACCTCAGATCTGTTTCGGCTTTATTTTAAAGTGAAAACCATCAATCACTTTGAATTGTTTAATCAATTGAACCATTATTTATTCCATTTTCCGGGATGGATGGCCCCGTGTTAATTGGAATTTATCTCCAAACATTTCGCCCTCTTCTTGGTGACCCCGGCTGAACGCAACTATTCAACTACGGAAATAGAGGCTGTGGTGTGGGATCTTAAGAAATTTCGAGCATTCGAGAGAGTGACAGGAAATCATGGTCGCCTCTGATCACCAACCCCATCAACTGAAATCACCTACTGGCAGTCATGCCAGATGGCCACTGGAAATACAATCATTTAACCTGAATCTTCAAATATCCCTGGAAAACAGAACGTTATTGCAGATCTGTTGTCCCGACCGTTTTGTCATATTTATTTATTTAAAAGAGTTTTGGACGGCTTGGACCGAAAAGGTTAAGAGAGAAAGAAAAAGAAGAAACGAATCAATAAAGATATGACATGTAAGAGAGATATCCTGGCTTTAATAATTTCTGAAAATAGTAAAACCGAAAAGATCTTGAATAAGAAATATTTTTTTTATCCTATCAAGAAAATTAAGTAGTTCAAACATTACTATTTTGGGATCATGCTTTTCATATAATAATAGAGATAAATTCGATATCTAACGAGATAAAACACTTTAATCTATGAATCTTTAATCTATGAATTTATAATTTGAAAAGATATGATATCCTTTGGTAAAAATTACGTACAGCATCACTTTGAATTTATTTATTGTTTATATGAAACTCAATGAAATTTTTTCACTTATCCTAAATTTCCGTATGTAACGTTTTCTTCTTAAAGAATTTTTCATGAAACCTTTCAATTCAATGCTCCCTTTATCATCATTAATATAAAAGCACTTTCGTAAATTAAGTAAACATGCACTAATTTACTAAGGGGAAGGGGGTTACTCTTTGCTTACTTTTCCTGACAAGAGGGGTATGCGTGATGCTTACGTAAGATGTTGTAGACTGCATTTTGAAAAAAATTCTTGATTCTTGCATAAATAATTATCTAAGGAAGAACCAAGAAATTAATTGGATCTTTGTATTTATTTTTAGGATTGTTTTGAATATTTTTCCAGCTATGAGCTGAAGACGCAACTCTGGAAACCCAAAGCGCGATATTCGAAAATTTGTCTTTTTCTCGACCCAACTTAGTGATTATGTTAAGAATTAGAAAACACGTAGCTCTCTTTCTCTTTGGTGGTAGAACTAATAGTGTATTTAAAAAGAAGATTGAAGCGTGCGCACTGGATACGGAGAAAAATTTTAAATTTCACTTGAAGAGGATTTTTGAAATAGGAGTGAGGGCGAACCTATGTTTCTACGAAACTTTTACATGGTTTCATTGGCCCTATCAATATTATTCAGTAAAAAAATACTGTTGGTCGAATGAAAAAAAATTCCATAATCTTACGTCAAGAATTGACCGAGAATACATACTTCGGGGATAAGCAAAAAGCTCTACTTTAAATCTCTTAGTTTTTGAGATACCGTCTCCAAAGTGAAAAAAAACTGATCCCCATGGAGATTATTTTAAAACCGTTGTAAATTTAATATTATTTTCATCTTAAGTAAGTTTGTGTATTATAAACCACACTTTTAAAAAACATTATATCTGTATTGTATATCTCTTTCAACTCTAATTGTTCTCATAAAGATGATTGATAGAACCAGACCATGGTAAGAAAATAAAAATTTAAATGTCGTATTTTTATGTTACATTTTTTGCCGACCAAAGAAACTCTTGGATCCACGACAGGTTTTAAATCCCTATTTTCACCACCCCACACTGAGAGAAATGAACTTTTTTCAAACTTGAGTAAATTGATGTTTTCATCTTGGTATAAAACTTTTTGTTTCAAGTATGACGACCCAATGCTTTCAATTTTGAAACACCATCAGACTTACTCAGTTTCAAACAATTCAATAGTCACCACTCAAATTACAGTTATTTTTAACTTATGTTTGGAAATATTAGGAAACTTATAGGAATTGCTTAGTTTTGGTGCGGTAGCGCGCAACACAACTGTGCGATTCCACGCCCAGCTTATAAATCAATTGTTTATCCTTTCAGCGGGCGGGCGTTTGTGGGAGATACTTAGGTTGGATTTGATCTAATGGTTCAAATACAGTAAAGCACCGTTTATACGTCTCTCATTTATACGTCTTTTACATTTATACGTCGTTTTCGCCAAGTCCCAATTAATTCAAATAATCAAAATTGTTTTCAATTATACGTCTTTTCATTTATACGCCGTTTTACGTCGGTCCCTTGAAAGACGTATAAACGGTGCTTTACTGTATAATTAAACGTACTCATTTTAACCATAAACGAATCACAGCTGTTTCAAAACTTGTTATTGTTTGAGTATCTGCACGTTTTCAGAAATGCCTCGGAGCCAGTTTGAGTACGTGACATACTCAGATTTGAGTAATTTTTACTTAGTTTTGAAAATGTCGTTTTACTGTCGTATTTTTCTTTTGGAATTTATTCTTTGTTCAATGTATTTATTGTTTTATTTTTATTGTTCGCAACTGCGTAGTGTGGGTTTGTTTTTAGAAATCTTTGAAAATATTTTATCTTCGTAATTTTTTTATTTTATTTTTTTGTACTAATACTTATACTTTAATTTTTTTTTCTGTGGACTAAATGGGTTTTCTTTTACCCCAGTTGAAAAACATTCGTATCTTCCCCCAAATTGTTTGTATCATCTTATATTTTCGTTAAAATAAACTATTATTATTTTTATTATAAGAGTGTACACGAATAAATGTAAGTATACTCACTTGACGAACATGGCGACGCCCGTCGTGTCCATGGCCCTGGCTATGGCCTTCCACGACTTGGAGATGGAGAACTTCTGGCGGGCGGTGAGGGGGATGCGGGGGTCCTGGGCAGGAGGGGCGGCGGGGGCGTCCCGGGTCAAGTCCTGGACGCTGCCCCCCTCCTTGCCGCCCTTCGCGAACGTGCAGCCCATTGCACTAGATCACCATTGCAACGGACGATTGAGGACGCGAGAGCCTGATGGAGAGAGAATGCAGTCGTTAGAAATTTAATTATGCCTTAATTGTAAGTTTATAAATTGAAAATGAGTGTTTTCATTGCTGTTAATAAAATAATCTCTCTATTCTAAAAAAAAGTTTTTGGTGATCGGTTTCCAGAGAAAGGCTTTTTAATTACTGAACCGAATGACACATATATGGTATCGAAATGTCCAGATTCTTTCCGGATTTCCGAGTAGGCCCTTCGATTTTTCAAAAAAATTCTCAATTTTAAAATATTTCCATTTTTTTGGATAACGGATAAGGTTGCAGTTACAAAGCAAGTACTGTCAATCAAATTATTATGCATTCAATCACAACGATCTATTGACGCCATATTTTAAGATGAAACATGTTTTTCACCTTTTAAAAAGTACTTTACTAAAAGTAAATATCATTCAAAGACTGATAAAACCTATTCTAAAAACTTACATGTACGCCATTTTATACTAAAATTTCACACTTTTTGTCCAATATTTAAAATTTTTAGTCTGATTTAAACGAAATTAATTGTAAACATTGAGTGATGTGTAAGTTTTGTCTCTTACTATTTTTAATTGCTTAAACGGTATTGTTTAACAAGTCTGGGTTTAAACATAAATATGAATGATAAACACTAGGCATTTTTTCGTTTGGTCAGAATATTGATTAACAATTAGAAAAAGTTATTTTAATTATAATAGATAAATATAATTAAGCTGAATATTTTTTAAAACATTACGTTTAAATTTTTGATAAGTTAGATTTAATATATATTCAAACTTTAAAGGGAGATTTATTCATGGAGGGGATTTGGTGACGTATTTTTGGAAAGTTCTTTGACTTTTTTTCTGTATATTGTTTAATTGTTTTAAAAAGTGTATTAAGTTCAGTGAGTTGGAATTTGTGGGAATTGCGAAGCAATTCCAAATGGTACTGCGTAAGCAGTTTACGGGGGTTGGTGAGCGATAGCGAACAGGGGGCAGTAGCCCCCTAGTATTGATAAATATTAATATAAAACGTTTTTTTGTAATAAGTGTATTGACCACATGGATTGTATCACAGCCACCATTCACCAAACCCAGCCCTTCGCTTTTCGTTAGGGTGAAGGTAATTTTGGCTCTATCTAAAATTTGAAAAATAATAATAACCAATAATAACTATACACTCTAATATATCTGTAGTCTGTACAAGTTTTATGAAGAAACCTTTGCTAAATATAACCACAATTTAATGGCATTAAAAGTTGTGAAGCTAGTAAGAGTTAGTGAAACTTTTTACTCAATAAGGCCTTGATAATGTATATTTATGTCAGAAATTAACGTTTACAGATTTTCCTTCCTGGTATAGCTAGCAGATACAAACGAATCTTTGTTAAGAAGCCTATTTGTCTGTATAGTGATGGAGACCTCCCCTCCCCCCAAAAAAAATACAGAACGTTATCCTTTGCCTCCCAAGAAGAAATTGATATCAACATCTATATTTTCTATGTAAGAACGACTTCAATGCAAACTAATACATTTCTTCAAGTTTCAAAGGATTCTTTAGCAAACTGACAAAACAAAAAAATCAAAACATATCGCTCAAACAATATGAAAACAAGTCCAGGTAACAAGTCCAGGAAAACAAGTCCCCCCAAAACAAGTCCAGGTTAACGGGAATAAAAATCGAAGCCTTGCCTTGTTTCACGCTAGCCAGCCTTTCATTTGATCCAGGAAACTTCCCGGGGACCCGTCCGGCAGCGATCTCTCCAGATTTTGGGCATATCGATCCGGCCGCTCCAGACGGCAGGAAAGGTGGAAGAGATAAAGCCGGATCCCGGAATTCTTAATTGGGGTCCCGTTTTGTTCCCTCCCTTTTCTTTGCCGGTGATCGCATGGTTGGCTTGACTTGAATGTTGGTTCAAGATTCCTCTCGTTTGCGGAGATAGATTGGTTTGAAATTTGCTTGTTTTGAAAGGGAGGCTTTTGAAAGGGGATTGGTTTAGGATTCGGATCTGGATATGATGGGTTAGGAGGAATGTAATTTTTACTCACATAGTGGTTGTTGCACATTAATGTTGCCATTTGTTGTGTCTAAAATGTGATTGAAAAGAAAATTCATCATTTGAAAGGAACACAAACGAAGAACAGTTCAATTTGGTTCAGCCTTCACCTCTTGCAAAAATTTAAGTATCAAATCGTCTCTTATGTGTTCGAGGAAAGTTGATTGGCTAAAAGTAAAAAAAAATACTTTCTAAAAAAAGTTTTTGGTAAATGGTTTTCAGAGAAAACCTTTTCAATTATACTGATCTGTATAATACATTTTATGTATCAAACTGTTCGGATTCTTTTGAGGATGTGCAATATGTCATTAGAATATCTAAAAAAATTCTCAATTTTAAAATATTTGCCTTTTATTATAGTATAACGAATAAGGATACAGTTACGAAGCAAATACTGTCAAACAACTTTTTATGCATCCAATCACAATGACCAATTGACGCCATATTTTATGATGAAATAAAATTTTCACGTTTTAAAAATGTACTTAAGCGTAATTTTAAAATTAAATATTACATTGAAAGACTGATAAAGGTATTTAAAAAGCTTGCAGATATGATATTTCAAACTAAAATTTCCCACATTTTGTCTAAAATTTATAATTTTTAGTTTGATAATAATCGAAATCAATAGTTAAAAAATTGAGTGTCATGTAGGTTTTGTCTTCTATTATTTTCAATGGCCTTGGGATTATTATTATTGTTTAAGTCTGGAAATCCTACTACTATCTAAAGTCTGGAAATCCTACTACTGAAATATCCTACTACTATTATAATTGTGAATGTTTGTATGTTTGTTACTCTTTCACGCAAAAACTACTGAATAGATTTTAATGAAATTATACCATAATGTAGCTTATACACCAGAATAACACATAGGCTATAATTTATAAAGAGAAAATCAGTCCTTCATTCTTTTTTTCCATTTTCCCTGCTTTTTTCACTTATTTTCCGTGTTTGAAAACCTGTTTTACCAGTCATGCAAGCCAATAATAGAACACTTTAGTACCAGTGTTGTAGTTACTAGGAAATTTTATTAATATCTATATAAATAAAAACGTTTGTGGCTGTGTGTATGCGTGTTCCGCATCTCCTTTTAAACCACACCGAAGGCGTGGACATTTCCTCCATTTCAAGATTTTTTTTCCTTTGAAATAAATATATTTACTGAAAAATATAATTTTTTTTCATGGAAAACTAGTTAAAAATAAAACATTGTTTCGAATGAGACACAGATCACTAGACTTTTTCATTTACTAGATCTTTTATTTTAGTTTTAAATTTGCTAATTTGTTCACTAGACTTATTAATTTACTAGACTTTTTATTATAGTTTCAAATTTGTTATTTTATAAAGGCACCAATACATTAAACATTATCAGGAACACCGGGATTGGAAAATTAGCGGGAACATCGGGATAGGAACAATTACCGGGTTATAAAAATTACCGAGAACACAGGGATAGGAAATTTACCATAAAGACACCGGAAATACCGGAATATAAAAATTACCAGAAACACTGAGATAGGAAAATTACCGGGAACGCCGGGATTAGAGAAATTACTGGGACCATCGGGATAGGAAAAATTACCGAGAACACCGGGATTAGGAAGTAACCGAGAACACCGGGATAGGAAAAAGGCGCCTGGGATACCGGGAGGATTTGTAGTATTGCTAACTTACAAAATTATAAATGTATATTAAGAAAACTTTAAAAAAATAAATTTATACACCCCACCCGTGCAAGGCCGGGTATAACAGCTAGTTAATTATAAAACACTAGGTATACTATACTCTGTTCATTTTGAACTAGCGCTTGAAAATATTTCCTTCCCCCACCACCGATCGGTAACCATAGCAACTATCCTCGTCAAAGTGACGAAGAAGGCTTACTATTGGCTGCTCGAAGAGCGTAACTATGGTTACACTTCTAGCGTGGGGGAAAGCACTATTTCTCAAGCGCCAATTCTAAATGAATAGAGTATAACGAGATACTAGGCAGTACAATATTGAATGACTATATCCGTCTGGTGTCACATTTTCTCCATCATGTGACCTACTGAGCTTGTAACTGATTACCACAGAGAGAGTTTGTAGTGAGATATGATTTGATAGCGAGTTTTTTCCCCGATCACGTGATTAATATAGGCGTGGTCGAATAAAGTCCATCTAAAAGATTCATGTGTACGTTTTTTTTTTCAGAATGTTGATTAACAATAATCATTAATAGACGTGCTGGATATTTTTAAAGAAAACACTTTGATTAAATTATTGATAAGTATTCAAGATAGGAATGATCTATGACGTATGTTTGAAAAGTTGATTGACGTTTCTTCTGCTTATTGTTATTTTGTTTTGAGTTAAGTTCAGTGATTTGGTTTTTGTGAGGATTACGAAGCAATCCAAAAAGTCCTGCATAAGCAGCTTACCGGAGTTGGTGAGCAACAGCGAGCCAAATAAAGCTGCACAGATGATATACAAAAACTGCTTATTAATTTCATATTGGTTGGGTTGTTATAAGAAATGATTTTTTTTTCTTTTGACAGAATTATTCAAGGAAGATTCTTACTGAGTAAGAAAGTCCAAAGTCCCCTACAAGTAATCCAACAACATCAAAACACATAACTTTCCTTTATAAAAATTTATTTACTTATTTAAAATAATAGCGTGAAAAAATAATATAGGTGCCCCTTAAGGACACAATTCGAAAAAAAAACCGGTATGAACCATTTAAGACCCCTTGAATCCCGACCCAACTTTAGAGTCGTAAAGATAAACAAAGAAGGTCTGAAAATAGCTTTCACAAAATTCCATTAACGTTTAAAAAAACAACTTTGAATCGGTATACTACAATGGCCAAACACGGGGTTAAAACATACACTCCAATCTCACAGCTTATACGCAGGAGGCATCACAAAAGCCCCAGCAAAACAGAAGCCAACTCCAACAGAAGATTGATAATTACTACAAGAAGATGGATCGTCAGAGGTAGAGACCGGTGTTTTGAAATGACTGTCATCTCCAGTAGAGGCTCGTGTAGTATTTCCTCCAAGGAGAGAAACATGGTTGTATTTTTGTTTCGCTGAAGCTTACTCAGTTTTCTTTGGAGGTGCATTAATTGTTTGGAAGGAGTCATTTTTCAAGGCCTAAAAGTCGTGTCGCAATGGCTAATGAGTTTGGAAGGTGAGAGGAAATGTTTTTAAGTCTCGGTGTGATTGATTTGGGTCTAATGTTTAAGTTGCTCTATAAACAACGTTGTCATGGACAAATAACTAGTTGGGATAGTAGTTAAAATTGCATATTTTAATGAGTTTCTAGCTTTAGTTCAATACTAAACCTCGTTAATCATTAGTTAAAAGGTGCTGTTGTAAACGTGGATGAGTTGACAAAATGTTTTTTTCTTTTTAAAGAGCACTCTGCTGTTATTTAAAAATGTTCAGTTTAGAAGTCGCATACATTATCTTCTTTTAAATCTTTCCCATTTTATGAATCTGAATAAAGCCAATCATTAAGGATGTTTTCCAAGCTCAAAGACTCGCATTTTTAGATGATGCATGCGATTCGCTTTTTCTTCTAAAAACATTGATGAATTTTTTTTATCTTTCTCGTCATTTATCAGCCTTAAACCTTTTGACATGACATTTTTTATGGATTAAATTACTTCCCATTACTCTACCCTTCCGTTCTTTCCTTGCTTCTTTTACAAACTTTATCCATTAGACGTCATTACATTCTTTAACTTTTGTCCCTTTCTTCAAGAATATGATCTTGATACGATTATCAGGAAAAAATATTTTTTTTTCTCTTCCGATTAAATTGTTTAGGAGATACATAAAATTGTTGTGTTGAAGTATTTTTAGCCACATTTTAAAACAAAATTTACGGGACACTTTTCAAAGAGGTTGTTTTGAAAATTTTGGCCCTCATGTAAAACTTGCAGATTTTTCGACCCATTTTAATATACCGTTGTAGACACAATGTGTGTATCCTAAATATCTCCAACTGGACTATATTGGCAACGTTTTATTACTTACAAATAAAAATATAACAAAAACTAAAAGAAACACTGCTAGTAAAGGTGTATTTCTTTAAAAGTAATCATTTCATAAACTGAAGATGTATTTATTTGATTATTTCATTCCAAAATGGTTCTATTTATCTTTCGGATAACTTATTCCCGCTTTTCTTGAAACCAAAGAAATACCTTCGAGGGTCCTTAAGATTACTTATGAATTTTTATGTTGACTTCCTAAATATTTTCTTATAGACGGAAAGGCGGAACTCAACCCTAGCAGAATTGTTGGTGATATATGGCAATATTTCGAGTTTCAGTATATTTTCGATACATAATGAATGACAGATTATTTCCAAATAAAACATCAAAGATTACAAGACGGTTGAAATAATCAATCAGGCATTGTTTCTAAGGAAATGTTTTGATTTGTTTTTACAACTTGTCGCACACATAGCATATCTCCATTAGAGATATTGCAATCATAACATAACATGGAGATTCTCCTTGTTATGGTTTTTTTGATAAACACAAGCTAAGTATGCTTTGAGATTGAACAAGGCAAGGCTTCGATTTTTTTACCGTTTAAACTGGACTTGTTTTGGGGGGTCGACTTCATTTTGTTTGAGCGATATGTTTTGATTTTTTTGTCTGTTTGCTATAAAGAATCCTTTGAAACGTGAAGGATTGCATTAGTTTCAATTGAAGCCGTTCTTATAGATAGATAATGATATCAATTTCTTCCTTGGAGGCAAAGGATAACTTTCTGTGTTTTTAGGGGGATTTTTTCGTTGATTTCATCAGCAAAATCAAAACAGCAATATGTGGTGTTAACAAACTTAAGCAATCGCATTTCAAAAATTAATGCTCCATTTTCACCCCTAAAAAAGTTCAATACGCACTAATTTTACCATCAAAATATGTTAAAATAGTAACATTTAATCCCTTTTAACACATTTGAACAGCAAATATCATTAGTAACGGAAATCGAAAAAATCCAAATTAAAACAATGCACTCATTTTGTAAACAGAATGTTGCCAACTGAGGATAAGAAATATAACCCCATTTATCGCCACGCATAAGCGTTTTATAAAATACTAGCTGATATGCCCGGCCTTGCACGGTTGCAGAGTATAAATTTATTATTTTTAAGTTTTCCCAAATACATTTCTAATTTTGTATAATCAGCATTTACCAATCATCCCGGTATCCCAGGCGTCTTTTTTATATTCCGGTGTTCCCGGTAACTTTTCCTATCCCGGTGTTCCTAGTAATTTTTCTTATCCCGGTGTTCCCGGGCGGATTAAAATTCCTTCAGTTCTCAAGCAATATAATTTTTGAATGGTTTCCACATTTACATGATTAAAGTATTCTAAAAATTATTTAAAATTGCTTAGATCCCTTCATGAATTAGTGAAATTATTCAATAATTAAAGCTTATTCCATTTTGCAATTTAAGAAAAAAATCAATATTTTCTAGTTGAAACCAACTTTCTTAAAAGCTAAAATATTATCACCTTTTGATTTTTCATCCTCCTTTCCATGGAGAATATTTTAACAACATGATAATCCATAAAGCTTTTTAAAATATAAAAATTAGATAAACTCTCAAATAAAAATATGGTTAACTATTATTAAAACTTTTAAATTTCATTGAAATAGATTTTTAAATTATTAATATAATTTTTAAATATACTTGTACCTAGTGTTTCTATTAAAAACTTGTTGTTTAGCATTAAATTTTCTTTGTAACAATGGAGTAAGCAGATATCTTCTTAAATAGAAATAAAGCTATTTCAGCAAAATGACCATAAAAAGGATCAAAAGAGGGTCAAGGGTCATTAAAAGTTTTCGAAACATAGCCTATGTTTTTTCCTGAGGTTTTTTACGTAGGTATACCAAGTTTGGTGCAGATCGGAAGAAAAATGTGGATTTGTATAAAAGACAAACCCACATATATTAGGGTGGGCCGAAAACACACTTTATTTTTTATTTCTGTTATAATAGCGCGGAAAGGGTGCCACTTGGGTCCAATAAGTACGGTGTAAAATTTTGTTTTGATTGGATAATATCTTCAGCTCCCGCATCGCACTTAAAGTTTGAAAAAATGGATGACTTTTTTACAAAACAACTAAAAAACCAAAGATTAAACTCTCAAATATTGTTCATGATTTTTTTATGAGGAACTGATATAGTTATAGACATAATGTCTCAGATTCCATTATTCTATCACCCTTCTTTCGTTAGATATAATTTTTAATGTTCAAAGAAATTTGGTAAAGTTGTTTTTCCTGCATTTTTAAACAGCAAATAACTCTAGAACTATACAACTTAAAAACTTGAAATTAGTTCCATTTTGTTCGTAAATTTTTTGTCGTTCATAGGTTGTGCTTCATGATCATCATTTTCAAAAAGTTTTTTAAAAATTAAAAAAAAAGTGAAAAAAAATTAATAAAAAAATGTTTTTTGAAAATTTTTTTGAAAAAATATTAAAAGCCTTTTAACTCTTAAAATGAACATTACTACTAAATTTCAAGGGGAAAATAAAATTTAATCATGTATAAAAAAATTAAAATATTCGAAATTTAGGCAAGTCCCCTAAACTATTGCTAAAATTATACAGTCACTCATGGAAAATTCATAAACTCGCTTGAGGGTGTTCATTATGACTTAAGACATGCGAAAAATGTCACATTAATTTCAGAAAATACGACAATTCATAGATTCGGTACAAAATCTTACAGTGCTAGTTCCCAACTTTATATTAATTCAATGTGCATGAATTTTACCTGAATATTCCTTAGAAATGTGTTTATATCCAATTTTTTATGTTCTAAAACTTATATTTACTTTGATTTGACTTGTTAAAAGTAAAAACAATTAGATATAAGCATAAATTTTAGGAATTTTTAGGAGAAATGCATGCAAATTGAATTAACTTAAAGTTGGGAATTAGCACTGTAAGATTTTGCACGGAATCTATTAATTTTCGTATTTTCTGAAATTAATTTGACATTTTTTGTATGCCTTAGGTCATATGAACACCCTCAAGCGAGTTTATGAATTTTCCATGAGTGACTGTATAATTTTAGGGATAGTTTAGGGGACTTGCCTAAATTTCGAATATTTTAATTTTTTTAAACATGATTAAATTTAATTTTCTCCTTGAAATTTAGTAGTTATGTTCCTTTTAAGAGTTAAAAGGCTTTTTATATTTTTTCAAAAAAATTTTCAATAAAATTTTTTTTATTAAATTTTTTTGTCATTTTTTGTAAATTCGAATTTTTTTTTGAAAATGAACGTCATGATGCACATCAATTTAAAGACAAAAATATTACGAACGAAATAGGACTGATTTCAGGTTTTTAAGTTGTATAGTTCTAGAGTTATTAGCTATTTAAAAATGCAGGAAAAACAACTTTACCAAATTTCTTTGAACATTAAAAAACTATATCTAACGAAAGAAGGGTGATAGAATAATGGAACCTGAGACATTATGTCTATAACTATATCAGTTCCTCATAAAAAAATCATGAACAATATTTGAGAGTTTAATCTTTGGTTTTTTAGTTGTTTTGTAAAAAAAGTCATCCAATTTTTCAAACTTTAAGTGCGATGCGGGAGCTGAAGATATTATCCAATCAAAACAATATTTTACACCGACCTTATTGGACCCAAGTGGCACCCTTTCCGAACCTATTCCGAAATAAAAAATAAAGTGTATTTTCGGCCCACCCTAACATATATACACACTGTGAAGTTCTTACCCGGTGGCAACCCGGCGGGTTGCCGGAAGTTAGAAAAAATACTTTTTCGATGTTCTGTTTTGTTCTTATTTTCTTTTTTGTTATTATTTTGATTATTGTATGCTTTGAGCTTGGAGCGAGAGGTTGCGTGTGCGACGGGTGGTGTAAATTTATCAGCTTACTTATTAAATCTTACTATTAATTACCAAGGCCTGGTTTATTTAGAACAACGAACCCCAACACACACATTGACTTTTATTATATTAGACTAGCTGATATGCCCGGCCTTGCACGGGTGCAGAGTATAAATCGGGGAGTGACGTCACGGGTTTATGTTAGCATAAGTTTATTTTCTAACCTTTTCTGTGATGACATAAGCAATGTTTATATTTCCCTTATTTCCCCTGGGTTGAATTAAAGAGCGGTTCCCAAAGTGGTCCATATGGACCCCCAGGGGTCCACAGCCACTTCTAGGGGGCCCACAGTGACTTTCAGAGGTCCATGGGAAAAAAATACATTAAAATGAAAAATTTTGTTCAGTTTCAAAAATTTTGTTTTTGTTGTAATCAAATTTTCGTAACATAAAAAGTTGAGGGTTATATCCAAGTCCTTATATTATTGATATGGTTACACAACATTTTTAATGATACAGTCGAATCCGCTTAATGTGATCACGGTTAATGTTATCAATCGGATAATGTTATCGAAATCAACAGGTCCCGATTATTCCTATTTAATTTAATGTAAAATACTTCGTTTAATGTGATCAACTATGAATCATCACTCCGCTTAATATTATCAAAACTTGTCCATATCCCCTTTAAAACGACCACTTTTAAGTTCAAGTTTCATTTTGAAGGTCAATTTTTACATGTTAACAGCTGCCCCATGAGAGCATCTGGCGTTTCTTTTTTCTGAAACTCAGTATGAGTATAAGAAAAAGAAAACATTCCGCATATATTGAAAGAAAACAGTTTTAGGGGGGGGGTCCGAATCCATGTTTGTGATTGGTTAATGAATCCACCAAGATCGAAGCTTTACAGATGTCTGATAAGAGATTTGAACTTTCCCTTGTTCACTGGAATTCAGATTATGTAATAAATAAGTGGTTTATTGGAGTGGAAGGATCATCGACGGGAAGGATATAATGGGGGAAAAAAGAGAGACCTTTCTATACAAATAAAAATACAAAGTAAGCGATTATTTTACTTTTATTAATTAAACTACTCTTATTTTTCCAATTAAAATTTTACTTAGTTTAAAAATAGTGATCACTGTTTGCTGTTTTTTTTATATGAGATCGCTTATTGTTATCGATCGGATAATGTTATCAGTTTAGTCTCGGACAATTGCGATCACATTAAGCGGACTCGACTGTATATTATAAAAATCAAACGTTTAAAAAGTTTGAAACTAAAAATAGATGTAAACCTTTAATCTAATTACATTTCAAGGCCCAAAAACTTTTAGCAATGTTTGATTTCTTTTCATAGTTGAACTTAATTAAATATTGTTTTTTAACATGCCATATATCAAGTATAGTTACTTTTGAACTTTTATGATATGGTGAATGAATTATTCACTCATAAGTCATTAAGTTTGACAAACTTGCGACCAAAACTTATTGTTAAAATTAAAACTTTTTGCGTTGTTTAATATACTGATATTATAAGTTTAGATTTGTTTTTATTTCAAACTTTTTAAATGTTTGATTATTAAAATTTCCTTAAAATATTTATGCGTGGTTTAGAAATATATAATAAACATAAGATTTTTAGCTACTTTTTGAACGGTCCCTAAGACAGGGGGTCCACGGGTGACTGTCTTAATATGTTTAACAATTATATAATGATCCAATATTTTACTTCTTTTAGAAATATTCAAGTATTTAAAAATATTTTAAAATGTTTACAAACCGTCACGCTGATAATCACTAAAATAAAAAATTTTAAAGTTTTAAAATATTTTACATGTGTTTAGAACTGCAACAATGAGAACATCTAAAAGTTTCAAGTAGTTTTGATGAAAATTAAATCTTGCAGCATAACAACTTTTCCATCTTTTTTTGACGGGTGTGACCGAAGGATGGCATAAATTTAAAGGCACCAAAAACAAAGTTCTAATTTTTTTTTTGAAAATTAAGTTTTGTTTACTAAGGTAACAAGGTCAGAACACAACAGACAATTACAAGGTCAGAAATAGTGATATTATGCATCTTTAATGAAAATTCAGCTGCTATTTGTATTGTTTAAGTCAAGGTGAAAATAACCTATTTTACACTTGGAAAGTTTAAAAATTTTTCTAACTTTGAGCCCCCAAAATGTATACAAGAATTTTTTTTAAAGTTTAGCTCTTTGTAACGTCATCTGGTTCATGAGAAAACTCACTACAATAGTCACCACTTTTTCCGTTATAGTCGGCTAGACTAAAAGTTCTCCCTCCGCTCTCTTCTCCTTCCTATACCGTGCTGATGAGCCCTAACAAGGGCGAAACCGGTCCACGGTTGGCGGCGGCGCTTGAAAGCTGGAGTTTTCTCGCATATTCCTCTAACCAGAGGTAGTGGTGAAGCACTCCCTTTTCATTACAACATATTCCTGTAATATTGCTACCTGCGTATTAAAAGTAAAGAATAAAGGCGGACTGGGTAGTTTGCTACTGTAACTATGAGAAGGGTCTGTGATTTAATTCTTTTATCCGACAAAGTGATGGATAGGGTTAAAATTTAGGTACTAATACGTAATATTTGAACTGCCTCTTAGTAATTTGACAAACTAAAGACAAACTACACTCTTAAAACTGTGCCGGATGTCCATGCGGCATTTTCGGTTCAAAAGTGCCGGATATCATATCCGGCACACTATATATGTTTTTCCGGCACTTTTGGAAAAAATGTGATTTATATTTTATGTGCCTTATACGATATACGGCACTTTTGGAAAAAATGTGATTTATATTTTATATGCCATACAAATCGTGCCTTATACGATATACGGCATTTTTGGAATAATTGTGCCCCTTATTGGTATATTGGTTGGCCTGTGCCTTATATGGTATATAATGCATTCCTCGTGCATTTACATTGTGCTTGACGTTTCCTTTTAGCCTTTTTTCATAGTACGTACTTGACATAGATATTATCACTTCATGCAGTACCGGAGCGAAGATCCGAAGGGCGAGCAATGGCGGCGAGACCGCAACGACGGCGTCATCTCACATCTCGTCATCGTCTTTACTACTTGGCAATCGCAGAGGGTGTATTTACTAGGGTGGGCCGAAAATACACTTTATTTTTTATTTATGTTCTAATAGCGCGGAAAGGGTGCCACTTGGGTCCAATAAGGACGATGTAAAATATTGTTTCGATTGGATAATATCTTCAGCTCCCGCATCGCACTTAAAGTTTGAAAAAATTGATGACTTTTTTACAAAATAACTAAAAAACCAAAGATTAAACTCTCAAATATTGTTCGTGATTTTTTATGAGGAACTAATATAGTTATAGACATAATGTCACAGGTTCCATTATTCTATCACCCTTCTTTCGTTAGATATAATTTTTTAATGTTCAAAGAAATTTGGTAAAGTTGTTTTTCCTGCATTTTTAAACAGCTAATAACTCTAAAACTAAACAACTTAAAAACCTGAAATCAGTCCCATTTTGTTCGTAATTTATTTGTCTTCAATTTGATGTGCATCATGACCATCATTTTCTAAAGAAAATTTAAAAATTTAAAAAAATGACAAAAAAAAATTTAATAAAAAAATTGTTTTTAAAAATTTTTTGAAAAAATATTAAAAGCCTTTTAACTCTCAAAATGAACATTACTACTAAATTTCAAGGAGAAAATTAAATTTAATCATGTTTGAAAAAATTTAAATATTCGAAATTTAGGCAAGTCCCCTAAACTATCCCTAAAATTATACAGTCACTCATGGAAAATTCATAAACTCGCTTGAGGGTGTTCATATGACTTAATACATGCAAAAAAATTCAAATTAATTTCAGAAAATACGACAATTAATAGATTCCGTACAAAATCTTACAGTGCTAATTCCCAACTTTAAGTTAATTCAATTTGCATGCATTTCTCGTAAAAATTCCTAAAATTTATGCTTATATCTAACTGTTTTTACTTTTAACAAGTCAAATCAAAGTAAATAAAAGTTTTAGAACATAAAAAATTTGGATATAAACACATTTCTAATGAATATTCAGGTAAAAGACATGCAAATTGAATTAACTTAAAGTTGGGAATTAGCACTGTAAGATTTTTTGCGGAATCTATTAATTGTCGTATTTTCTGAAATTAATTTGACATTTTTTGCATGTATTAAGTCATATGAACACCCTCAAGCGAGTTTATGAATTTTCCATGAGTGACTATATAATTTTAGGGATAGTTTAGGGGACTTGCCTAAATTTCGAATATTTTAATTTTTTTAAACATGATTAAATTTAATTTTCTACTTGAAATTTATTAGTAATGTTCATTTTAAGAGTTAAAAGGCTTTTAATATTTTTTCAAAAAATTAAAAACAAAAAAATTTTTTATTAAATTTTTTTTGTAATTTTTTTTAATTTTGAAAATTTTTTTTGAAAATGATGGTAATGATGCACATCAAATTAAAGACAAAAAAATTACGAACAAAATGGGACTGATTTCAGGTTTTTAAGTTGTTTAGTTCTAGAGTTATTAGCTGTTTAATAATGCAGGAAAACCAACTTTACCAAATTTCTTTGAACATTAAAAAATTATATCTAACGAAAGAAGGGTGATAGAATAATGGAACCTGTGACATTATGTCTATAACTATATTAGTTCCTCATAAAAAAATCATGAACAATATTTGAGAGTTTAATCTTTGGTTTTTTAGTTGTTGTGTAAAAAAGTCATCCATTTTTTCAAACTTTAAGTGCGATGCGGAAGCTGAAGATATTATCCAATCGAAACGATATTTTACATCGTCTTTATTGGACCCAAGTGGCACCCTTTCCGCGCTATTAGAACATAAATAAAAAATAAAGTGTGTTTTCGGCCCACCCTAGTATTTACCTCTGGAAATCCCTTTTTTAAAAGACATGGCGTTATAGATTGGGGTATGTTAAATGCAGCAAAGAAAGTCTCCCCAAAAGGTCGTCGGTTGAACGAGCGGATAACGGAGCTTGACTCGCCATAACACAACAACCGTAACACAAACAACATCAATGGCGGGCGGAGGGGTGATGCAAGCAGTGCATTGCGCATGCGCGTATTGAAAGCCAAAGCGGCCGAGCTGTGCCAAATATTGATAAGTGTCACACACACAATGTTTTCGCCTTTAGTGACGCTTATTTGCCGAAAATTGTGGTCCGTGCCAGATATTTCGCTGCGCGAAACCAGTTATGCCAGATATATCGTATCAATATGCATCACTTGCGCGTTATGCCTTATATATATATCCATCACAGTTTTAAGAGTGTATGCACGATATTGCACTGTTACGGACACGAGTTCACAATCAAAACATAATAATACAATTCACTCCCACGCATTTAACCTCTCGTTTCTTCTTCTAAAAGAATGAGCATCCGGAAGAAAGGAAAGCTCCATTGATTGCGAAGCGACCATCGATCCAACAGTGCCCAGGTGAGCAGCTTCTTTTTAGAAGAGAGAGAGAATCGCTCGAACTGATCGATAGCTGGGGTCCATTGAAAGCGCGCCAAAACAAGAATGCCGGCAATTATGCATTCTATTTCCCTTTTATTTTTTATTTATTCCCCTTGTGGTGTCCGATCAAGATCGATGTGGGTTTGGGGACACGTGGACAGCGTTTGAAAAGCTTTGTTTTGGGAATGGGGATGATTGTGTTGTGCATGCGAATGCGGTTTGGTCGATTTGTTCTGCATAAAATAGAGGAGTTTTTGTTGGTAGACTTTGTTTAAACTGCAATCCAATTCCTCTTTTCGGTTTTATTTGGAGGTTTTCGGTTGGTTTGGATAGTGAAATTCAGATGGAAAGGGTTTGGAAAACTAAAAGATAATAGTTTTAGTCGAGGAAGGTTTGAGAGTTTTTTTTATTCATATATGAGCTTCTAACAGGGAAACATTTTCAGGGTAGAATCACAGAAATAGTTGAAAACTTTACAAGGGTTAGTAAATGACAAAAAACACTTCATGTGAAAAAAATTAGCTGCGGAATTACCGTAAAAAAGCTGTAAAAAATTCTTAAAAATAATAATTTTTAACGCCAAATGTAATATTACTAGGCGAAAATTGCAATGAAGGCGCCAAATGGCATAAATGAACTGGCCGCGTTTTCTCTGAAGCAATTTAAATTGAAAATAAAAAAGGAATGTATGTATGAAAGGAAGTATGGAATGAATAAAATTTAACTAAACAATAATAAAAAGCATATGAAGCAGTACAAAATTACATTAATAAATTACAAGCAAGTCAACAGTAACACATTCCGGATCTAACTGATTAGCGAAGTTACTGGTGTCCGATGTGTCCATGTTAATGTTCAATGATAAAACAGATGACACAATGGATTTTTAAGCAGTGAATGAAGAAAAGGAATTTGATTAATGTGATTTTCACGTTATAGTATGTGCTTTAGTGATCATCAAATGTCGCTTCTAATTTCTGTAATAACTGCTGGAAATCGATCTCGTAAATTTAACCTATTAACTGAGCCACTTCTGTAATAAATGAGCCAAATTTATCATTACATCCGATTGAAAAGTCACCAAGTCGCCAAGTGGTGCTAAATGAGTGTGTTTGGCAAGTCAGAACCCAATTTTTAAAATTAATTAACTCCTCTTCTATTGAAATTCCGCATCCAATCTTTTCATATTAAATGTTTTGTGTGATCTTCTTATGTCTGTAAAATTTTTGTCCATTTCTGTGAGTTTAGCCTAAAAACGTTTCCTTTTAAGGACTAAGGTAAAAATAATACCGTCAAGACCTAAAATTACAATAATACAAGAACTATAAGATCCATAGTTTTAAAATACTGATAATTTCTAAGGTGTCAGCGGTGTGATATTTTAATTATACATATAGAAATTGACCATGATGAAGTGTAAAAAATCTGGTAATTTTCTGTCGAAAATGCACAGATTGTTTCAAAAAGTCCGCTTCGCGGTTTTCATATGGAACCAACGTGTCCTAGGGTCAAGGAAGTAAGGTCTACCCTGAGGTAAATGACTGGAGAATCCATTGAAATGGAGCTCCTAGCGGCGAAATAAAAAAATTAAATATTAATTTAAAAACTAAAGGAAATAAAGTAAAAACCTCAGTAAGAGTATTGTTACCAACGTTATGAAGAACTCACTGAAAAAAAATTCATGAAAATATCGAGAATATTCGCGGAGATATTAGCATGTGAAACTTAAAATAGCACTTTTTCAGACCTAAAAAATGATAAATTTCGTAAATTTGAATATATCCGCGAGTATTCACGATATCTTCATAAAATTGTTTTTAGTGAGTTCTTCATAACGTTGGCAACAATACTATCACTGAGGTTTTTGCGCTATCTCCGTTAGTTTTTAAATTATTTTTTAAACTTTTTAATTTTGCTTCTAGGGGCCATCTTAATGGATTCTCTAGGATCACTCACCTAGGGGTCGACCTTACTTTCGTGACCCTAGGACACGTTGGTTCCGAATAGAAGCCGCGAAACGGACTTTCGAAACACTTAGCAAGTTTTTTCTTATGCTGTCAGTATTCAAATAAACCTCTTGTGTATGAATTCCTTTCCTGACCCTAAAAAATTAATTTAATAAAATACTAGGGAGCTACCACCCCTAAAGCCCTAGATCCTCTACCTTAAGTAGCGACATCACGCTCAATCGGCCGCCATTGTAGGGAGAACTCACTACTAGTGACGATAAGCAAGACTATCCAGACTAGTAGTGAGTTCTCCCCACAATGGCGGCCGATTGAGCGTGATGTCGCTACTTAAGGTAGAGGATCCAGGGCTTTAACCACCCCCTGCTCGCTAACGCTCGACAACCCCCGTAAACTGCTGACGCAGGAACTTTTGGAATTGCTTCGCAATTCCTACAAATTCCAACTCGCTGAACTTAATACACTATAAAACAATTAAACAATATGCAGAAAAAACGTCAACCAACTTTCTAAAAATACGTCACCAAATCCCCTCTATGAATTGATCTCCCTTAAAAGTTTGAATTTATATATAACCCGAACTTATCAAAAATTTAAACGAAATGTTTTTAAAAATATTCATCTGAATTATTTTTAATCTATGATTATAAAAATAAGTAATTCTAATTGTTTATCAATATTAGTACCAAACAAAAACCATTATTTTAAAGTAACTCGTTAGTATAATATGCCTAGTGTTTATCATTCATATTTTTTTAAACCCAGACTTGTTAAAAAATTCCGTTTAAGCAATTGAAAATAATAAGAGACAAAACATCACTATGTTTACAATTAATTTCGATAAAATCAGACTAAAAATTATAAATATTGGACAAAAAATATGAAATTTTATTATAAAATGGCATACATGTAAGTTTTTAGAATATATTTTTATCAGTCTTTGAGTGATATTTCATCAAGAAAGTACTTTTTTAAAAGGTGAAAAAACATGTTTCATCTTAAAATATAGCGTCAATCGGTCGTTGTGATTGGATGCATAATAATTTGATTGACAGTACTTGCTTTGTAACTGCGACCTTATCCGTTATCTAAAAAAATGGAAATAATTTAAAATTGAGAATTTTTTTGAAAAATCGAAAGGCCTATATATACTCGCAAATCCGGAAAGAATCCGGACATTTTTATACCATATATGTGTCATTTGGTTAAGTAATTAAAAAGCCTTTCTCTGGAAACCGTTCACCAAAAACTTATTTTTAGAATGGAGAGATACTTCACATATACAGGGTGTTTCAAAATTGCGTTGCATGGCATTTATTCGGAACCAACGCCTCCTAGGGTCATGGAAGTAAGATCTACCCCTAGGTAAGTGTGCCTGGAGAATGCACTGAAATGTTTTACAGCACCCCTAGCGGCGAAATTAAAAAGTTAAAAAAATTAATTTAAAACTAAAAGAGATAGAGCAAAAACCTCAAGGAGAGTATTGTTGCCAACGTCATGAAGAAGTCACAGAAAAATTATTTATGAAAATATCTTGAATATTCGCCGAGATATAAGCATGTGAAAATAGCACTTTTTCAGGGGTCGAAAATGAAAAAGTTCGCATATTTGCAAATGTTTTTGATTAAATTTTGTGTTCTTTAAGCTAAAAAACACAAAACTAAAAAATAACACTGAAAAATTTGAAAATATGCAAACTTTTTCTTTTTTGACCCCTGAAAAAGTGCTATTTTCACATGCTAATATCTCAGCGAATATTTAAGATATTTTGATTAAATTTTTTTCAATGAGTTCTTCATGACTTTGGCAACAATACTATCACTGAGGTTTTTGCTCTATTTCCTTTAGTTTTTAAATTAATTTTTTTAACTTTTTAATTTCGCCGCTAGGGGTGCTGTAAGTCCTCTCAATGGATTCTCCAGGCTCACTTACCTAGGGGTAGACCTTACTTTCGTGACCCTAGGAGGCGTTGGTTCCAAATAAAAGCCGTGGAACGCAATTTTGAAACACCCTGTATATTAACAGTTTAAAATACAAACAAAACAATATCAACGCATAACCACTTATCAAGAAATATTATTTCCTTCACAATAGGATATATTTAAAAAAACAACTACAATTTACGTTATCCACAGTAATTGTCCCCAACCTAAGTCCTTTCATTTCCTTTTTGAATCGTTGAAAGTTGTGTTAGCCCACAGAAAGTAGTTTTGAGTAGTTCAATGTTTTCTGTAACAGAGCCTGTGTTGTTTCTTTGGAGAAATCATTTTTGGAACGGCTCTTAAAATCCAACCATCGAACTTTTGACTTTGGCAGGCGCGTAAGGGGAGGGGAACGAGGTGTCCTGCCTCCCAAAATTTGGACAAGCAAGAGACACAAAACGAGTTGAAACACTTTTTGTAAGGGTCAAACTTACAACTATTTGGTACTTCCGTACTATCCCATCGACTGTACCCCTGAAAACGAAAATGCACAGCCAAACCCGAATAACCGTGCCACTGAAACTGACGGTCGACTAGATAATACGTATTAACCTTTTTATCCTTAAGTTGAACAGAATGAAAATCTTACCTAAAAATGATCTAAAAAGCTACATTTTTTAACCTAGTACGGAGGGAATTTTCTTGGGTAGTTAAAAGAACTCAAATTCCTTAGTTTGAGGCCGTTCAAATATTACTTTAGCATCTAAGGGGGGGCACGTTTAGACTATTTATTTTTCTCGACAATGGGGAAGGGGGTATGATGAATGATGCTTATGTAAGATGTTACAAACACTGCACTTTTGAAAGTATCTTGCTTCTTGCGTAAATTCTTTTTTTAATGTGCGGGTATTACTGGACATTATCATCCTTTACCACTGAACTGCCCTAAGAAGTACCTACTTAGTGTTACCCAGCGAGCACCTGTGGACCGAAGCCACAGAGGTGAGGTACTGTTACCCGCGCCACACACCATTCACTCGCACAACCCCTTTTTACAGGGGGGCCACATTCCTTCGTCACACAAGGACAAAAACTATTCGTTACACAAGGACACATCCATGCCAAACGGGCATTCGAAACCCAGACTCTAACCACTAAGCCATTATGTCGGCTGCGTAAATTCTAAACTGAACAAAAAGCAATTTACAAAAACAGAAATAGGAAAACACTTCAAGCTCTATGACTTCTCGGGGGAGGGTCGGGCAGTTTTCAGACTTAATTTTGAGGGGGAAGGGTTCACGGATTGCTTATTTATTTTTGTTGCCAAAGGGGGAGTGAGGGTCAAAAATGACCAAAATCAGGCTTGCGTAGTATTTGAAAGTCCCCTTACCTCAAAATTAACATGACTTAGACCAGTGTTGTTCTAAGCAGCTCACTTCAATCGAGAAGTAAATAAAAACCTGAAAATCTTCCTCTCCAGTGCCAACCTAGCAGCCCCGCGAATCCATAAAACGAAAGCGCAGCTCATAAAACATGATACCTCCATTGTTTGTAAGCGTAAAGCAAGAAGAAAATAAAAAATAGTAAGATGTTCACTGGTAGTAGTAGTTGGAGAGAGAGTAAAGGATAACAAGACCCTGAAATCCGACTTCACAAAGGAAGATCAACCTTTCCATTGCATCGTTTGTGCTACACACGTGCAGAGAACTACACAGAGTACTTTGCTACCAGAGTTTGGTAGATGCTTTCTTTTGTTGAGCAAGGGTATCATTGTAGTAAGGGGAGGGAATTTCTCTGGGATTTGGCGCATCAAATTCAATATTTATGTTTACGTGTTCTTTGGGAGGATTGAATGGGGGGTTTGCTGGAATGTGTGGTGATGTTTTCGGAAACCACATTTTTGGTTGTTATGCTATTCGGGAATTTTAGATATTTTGGGGGAGGGAATATGCGTGGACAACTATAGTCTGTTCAATGAAAGGAGAATTTCAACATTATCGCTGGTTAGAGGACTATAAGTGTAAACTAACAACTCTCAAGCGTCGCCTACAACCGTGGACCGGTTTCGTCCTTGTTAGGACTCATCATCACGGTATAGGAAGGCAACGCAAGAGAGCGGAGGGGCAGCACTAGTCTAGCCGACTATAACTGAAAGAGTGGTGACCGTTGATTATACTCTGTTCATTTTGAACTGGCGCTTGAAAATATTTCCTTCCCCCAGTACCGATCGGTAACCATAGCAACTATCCACGTCAAAGTGAGGAAGAAGGCTTACTATTGGCTGTTCGAAGATCGTAACTATGGTTACGCTTCTGGCGTGGGGGAAAGCACTATTTCTCAAGCGCCAATTCTAAATGATTAGAGTATAGTAGTCCTCCATTCATCTGCTATGTCCTATACCGTGCTGATGAGTCCTAACAAGGACGAAACCGGTCCACGGTTGGAGGCGACGCTTGAGAGTTGAGAGTTTACACTTATAGTCTGTTCATTTAAAATAGGCGCCTGAAACAGGATCAAAACCGCTCAATATAACGCCTAATAACGCTCATCACACAACTTCAGTGCCCGTTTTTTTACAGTATTTTAACTTCTTCTGTTTAGGCTGCCTTGTCATTCCACAAGAAATAATTTTTTTGATGATTATTAAAATAGTAACTGCTTCTAATACATTTTGTCCCAGGCGCCTATTCCAAATGAACAGATTATTGGTGTGGGGATATTGTTGGATCGTTGTTGCATTTTGTCTATCTTGTATTGCCATGGCAACTATTTTTGAACTAGAAATTGGTTTGAGATTTCAAATTTACGTATCACAACATAAGGTAGCATTGCAAATGCGTATAACACTTTTGCAACGCTATTATAACCACAATAGTGATAACTAAACAAAGGCATATTGATTGTAGTCATACACTCTGTTGGCCATCCAAATTGGTACACCAAGAAGGAAAAAGATATCGAACCCAAATTTATTTCTATGATTGCAAATTGTATTAATATGAATTGATTAAAAATTCAGCCTTCCTGGATGTTAGGGGGCCGAGAAAATCAGTGAGGAGTGTTTTCTCCATAGCTATCCATTACCGCCACCCCACGTCATGGTATTGAGTGAAAGAGGCTCTGAATGGGCTTTGAGGGATTGGAGGACCATGTTTCGTCCACAGGTAGTCAAAGTTCATGTGGTGCACCAGCGGACGTTGCATACCGGGCTATGTGATTTCTTCTCTTTCATATCAAACATGTTTTGTAGCTTTGGTTCCTGAGAAAGGGTAGATCAGGGTAATAATGCAACTTAGGGGAATAAGAAGAAAGCTTGGACATTGAGTTCATAACTTGGATGTGCATTTTTCTCTTGTGACTTGTCCGCAGGCGAGGGTTGAAGGTAAGGGTAGACAACAGGTTGTCAAACCTCAATGCTGCAGCTCTGGTTAGTTAATGTGCCGGTAAATCATACTTAGGAGGTGTGGGAGTAGAATCCAATGCTTCACTACTTAGTTACTCTGCGTAAAGAAGAAATCTGACGATTACAAAATCAACAGCCTAGTGCTCACTTTTCTAGCTGTCGTTAAGTCATCTCTAACTATCATATCATTGGGACACTCTCATAAACTCATCACATTAAAATGTTTATTCATGCCATCACATTAAAATGTTTATTTCATTATTTAGTCCTCTGCTGCAAACGCCAAATCATGTGTGGAAGATTGGAATTTTTCTAAAGCTATAAGTCCCCTGCACTGTAAACGACATGCATTTCACTCTCCCACCTCCTCAGTATGATTTACTGGCACATTGACCAGCCAGAGCTGCAGCATTGAGGTTTGAAAACCTGTTGTCTACACTAACCTTCAACACTCGCCTGCGGAGAAGTCTCAAGAGAAAAATGCACAACCAAGTGATGAACGCAATGTCCCAGCTTTCTTCTTATCCCCCTATGTTGCATTTTTACCCAGACCTACCCGTTCTTAAGGACCAACGCCCACAAAACATGTCCGATGAAAGAGGAGAAATCCCCTAGCCCGGTATTGCAACGTGTGCCAGTGGACCACATGAACTTTTAACTTACCTGAAGACGCAACATGGTCCTCCAATCCTTCAAAGCCCATTTAGAGCCCCTTTCACTCAATACAATGGCGTGGGCGGAGGTACTGGACACCTATGGAGACAACTTTCCTCACCGATTTTCTCGACCCCCTAACATTCAAGAAGGCTGAATTTTTAATCAATTCACATTAATACTATGTACACTCATAGAAATAAATTAGGGTTTGATATCTCTCTTCCTTCTTGGTGTACCATTTTGGATGGCCAGCAGTGAATTATGTCACAAATGGGTTGTGTGGAAAATAGTGTTGTAAAAGTATTTCTAAAATTATTATAGACCGAAAATGTGTTCCTATAGTGTTTTCGATTCAAATTTAAGAACACTTTCAGATCCTAAACTTATTTTACAACATATTTTTAGATTTCAAGATAGAACACATTTAACACTTTTCAAGCATATTCAAAACACTATAACTACACAATAAGGTATTAAAGTGTTGTGCCTAACAAAACAACTAAAGTGTTATTAATTTGAAGACAGACAATGTTCTTAAATATATTTTTATTGTGTTTATTTTTGGTGTGGAGAGTTTGATGTATAATTTTTCTATCATCTCAGCTTTTTATGTATTATGAGAAATATGAAGTTAATAGTCGACTAGTCAATATTTAATGCATCAGACCACATAATATTGCAATGTCAAAATTATTTTTGTAACCTTTAAAGATTGATTTAATTCGATATTTTTGAAATAGTATGAAATGATATCGAGTTCATAAACTTAAAAATTTTAATACCGTGCATTATTCGAAAACTCAACCGTGGTGAAGAGAGAAAATGAAATAATGGCAATTCAAATTACAAAATAATCAATTTCATAAAAACATAAGAGCACTGAAAAACCTCACATTAAACATATTTCATTTCAAACTTTTTTGACAAATAAACTGTAACTTCTGGGCAAAAATTAAAGGAAATTTTCATTTTCAACTTAGTGGATTAAATAACTCCGCATAAAGGCAACTTTCAATGACCAAAATAAACTACGTCACGTCAATCTCAAGAAAAGGAGGAGATTCTTCCCATTTTTTTCTACTCTCATTGACGAGCCAAAGCAGTTATCATCTTTCCTCAAGCAGCCTTTCCCAAAAATCAATTCATCTAACTGGCCAGTTTTTATTGTACGGATTCGGCAAAGATCTCTTTCACTCTTTTGGCCATAGATTCCCCAATTTTTCTTTCTGCCAAAGCATTTCTTTTTCGTGCTCTTCCTCTCCCCCCTTGCACGTTTTTTAAAATAATTCTTCGTTCCTCTCCAGGAGTTTCCAGAAAAAGAGGTTTTTATGTCAATTCCGGGAGTTTTTCTAGCGTCTTTTCGGGAGATAAATTGTCGCGAGGAGATACACCACACCAAAAGCTAAATGCGGGGTGTTTATTTTTTCTTCTAAGCGAAATTCTTCATCAATGGGCAAGAGTAGACTATTTTTTATCGCTTCTGAAATGTAAGAAAACGATTACGCATAATTAACTCGAATTATATGAGACAGAAGCCATTTTTTTCTAGAGTGTTTCAGTTTAGAACATTTCTTATTAAGAACTTGCACGTGTTTGTTTAAAGTCACGAGACTGTAAAAGTGATCCACCATAAAAAAAATTAACAAGATATTCCTTGAGTAAATACACTTTTAGCGATTTAATTAAAACGCAAAGGAGGAAGTTTTCAGTTTGTATAGAGCTGCAAGGCTTTAGGCTATCAGTGTGTGTTACGTAAATAAGATAACCAAGTTACAGACTACAGACTTACGGCTAGTAATTAACCGTTTTTGTATGCTTTGAAAAAGTCTAGTTTGCTGAAGGTTTTTTTTTCAAAAATTTATCATCTCTTATGTAAAAGAATGTTTTTAAATTTTGGTTAAAATTTATCGCATTAGGGATCTACCCATGCCCCAATCCCAGTAAACTACTTACGCAGGACCTTTCGGATCGCTTCACAATCATCACAAAACTACTGCACTTGCTCACTTAATAAAACATTCGTAAAAACAATGTTCCTAATTGAAGATTTTTTTTCTCATCTTTGGATTTGGGGATTTTGGATTTAAATACAAATACAAATATTGACAACCAACAACAGGCGTGAAGCCCAACTAGGTTGGTCCACCAACTCAAACTACCGATTCCCATTATTTGTCTATTTTATCCTTAAACTCCTTTACTCCATTGGAACTTACTATCGATTCTGGCAACCCATTCCATATATCCACAACCCTGTTGTAAAAATAAATCAGACATTCTTATGACATCTTGCCAAAGTGACTTAAAGTTAGTTACCCATTAGCAAGAAACAAACGCAAATTCTCTCTAACTCAGAATTTGCCTCAAGAGTGAAAGTAGAGGTCCACTCTCCGTGGAAAAGAGCCCCTTTACATGATTGGTATGCTGGGAACACGAGGCTGAAAGTAGATCCGAGCAGACGACTATTGCTAGGCTGCGCTCCGATCATCTCCGTGCCCAACGTCATGTGGCGGGCCAGAAAGTTTATCCTCTGTGTTTACAAAATGCGAAACAACACAGGCTACTCCTGCGCATATTTTAATGTGTATTGGCTGTGACAGGGATAAATTGTACTCCAACCCAGGCGCAGTTTTTAAACTGTTGACAAATTTCAGCTTCATGGACCTGGTATGATGTTACTGTCGACCAAGTGGGATTAGTCACGCACAAACGTAAATTTCTTTGCACATTTTAAAGTTTATTTTTTTAAATTAAAATAAACTTTTAAATGTGCAAAGAAATTACGTTGTTTATTACTAATTAGTATTGTTGCACAGTTGTGGATTAAATTTTTATCATTAGTTTCCCATGTTCAAAGATCAGATAATTTTGATCTTCATTAGTTCTTAGTTTCCCAAAGTCAGGCCTTGAGCTTAGTTAGCACTAATACAATCTGACCGATGCAATACAAACATAATTATATGTAAAAAATTATAGACTAACCAAACCCTTTCGACTAAACTGCTAAATCCTTAGAAGAAGAAATGTTAACCAACTTTCAAAAATCACGTTACAAGTTATATCCATAAATAACCCTCTCTCTAAGGTACTCTCTACAGTGGCTAGAAGGGGATAGTGTGTCGTTCGAAGATGAAAACTGAAAAAAAAATTACTCCTCCGCTTGGTGTCGCTGCTGTTAAACGTGCATATAGGCGCCTGCGCATTGCGACTCTCATTCTCAGCGGCTATGTTATTGTTTACGCCGTGTAAACGATAATGTTTACGTTTGGCCGGCTTGGCCGGCTTGGTGCTGAAAGTCGCAATGCGCAGGCGCCTATATGCACGTCTAACAGCAGCGACACCAAGCGGAGGAGTGAAACGAGGAGAAAAATTTTAGCATTGCTGGTATTGGCGAACGACACACTATCCCCTTCTAGCCACTGTAGTACTCTCTTAAAAGTTCTAACATCAATAAATTCAACAAAATGATTTTTTGAGTATTCAGCAAGTCTTCTTATAACTGTTAATCTATATTCGAAAAAAAACATACTTCAATTAATCATGATTAAATGATATTTCAATGAATCTTTTAAATTTAATATTTTACCTAATAACTCGTCAATACACCTAGTGTTTACCATTTATATTTTTGTTTCAATACATACTTGTTAAGTAATACCTTTTATGCCATCTAAAATAATAAAAGACAAAACCTACATGGCACTCAATGTTAACAAACAATTCATTTCAGACTTGTAAATAAAAGTAATAATTTCAGTAAAAATATGCAAAATTCTAGTAATAAATAGTATATTTGTGGGTTTTTTACACCTCTTTTAATCTTTGAAGGGTATTTATTTTGAAAAGTATTTTTAAAGTATATTTTCAAAACGTAAAATGAATTTGTGTCATCACAAATATGGCGTCAATTGGTCGTTAAGATTGGATGGATAATAAGTTGTTTGACAGTTGCTTGCCATGTAACTGCAACCTTATCCGTAACTTGATAAAATGGAATTATTTTTAAATTGAGAATTGTTTTGAAAAACACTAAATTTTCTTTTTGCACTAAATTGTCATTATATTTTGACGAAAACGTTCAGTATGCCTAGAAAACGGGCTTTTTACGTGAATTCTTACACAAAATTATTTATATTTAATAAAATCTACACTGAAAGAATAAATTTTAAAAACAAGTATGTTAAGTCAAAATAGCTCGTGATCGTTTAGTTAAAACGAAGCCAATCTTCTTTAAGTTGTAGGTGTGTAATTATCTTTGTTGGTGACGTCATAATACCATTCGGGTCTATAAAATTAATTACATTGATTTATCTAAAGACCTCCTCCTGTAACTAATCAAAATTAACAGTTTCAAATAACAGTAAGTTTCCCTTATTTGCACTCTTAAAACGAGTATGTCATGCACTCAAACAGGCTCCGATCCAAATTTACTCAAATTTGAAAACATGCAAGTATTCATTTTTGAAAATGTGCAGATACTCAAAAATAAAGCATCATGTACTCATTTTTTTAATTCGTCCATGACATTCTTATAAAGAGGGTGCAGTGCAATGATGACCATATAGCCACGACACTATATGACATGGGGAAGTAGACCAGTAAGTTGAGTGGCGGGGGCGACGTCACAACGTTGTGTTACATGTTATTACACCAAATTAATGTTATTTTCGATATAATGCAAATATTTCAATTTTCAAATATAAACTAAAAATAAGCATAATTTGAGTGGTGACTATTAAATTGTTTCAAACTGAGTATGTCTGGTGTCTCAAAATTAAAAGCATTAAGGTCTTCATATTCGAACCAAAAAGGTTCATACCAAAATAAGAACATCGATTTACTCAAATTTGAAACTGTCATTTCTTCAGTGCGACAGAAAAAGAAAAAAAGTATTTCCTCAAAGTTCAGAAATTAACCGTCAGCAGTGCTGCCAGTTAATTTCCGTTATTTAAAGATATAACTTTTTTACTGAGCAGTTAATATGAATTTCTAAACATTACCTAATTTGCATACTCCCATTTTTTAAATACCCCACAGTTTACTTTATATCTCTACCCAAAAAAACACATTCCAGCACTTTTTCCTCGAGCATTTTCAAGAAGAATACACTTAACCAAAAACAAACCATCCACCTTAATGTACTTCCAAAACTATCTTCCGCGTCCTTTTATGAACAACTCTGCCCATTTACCCCAACCAAACTCCGCTCCTTAAGTATCCTTAGCTAAAAGACAGGGCGTTTGCTATGAGGCGTTTAAATGCCCCTTTCTTCCACACAGCCAATCGCTTAATTCTATCTCTTAGCGAGGGCGGGAACGGCGGCGTCTTGGAACTTTTCTTGGCCGGCTTCCATTCGGGATATCACTGGAGCAATCTAGAGTGATGGATTTCAGTGTCTTTTAAACTGCCCTTTCAATTTGGGAGAGCTGAAGGGATACCGCTCGTGACATTGAAATTTTGGGCGACACGCAAAGATGGTGAAGTCAGCTAATTGAATGACAAGTTTCCTTGCATATTATCTTATGAGTTATTTTTGGTGGTAACGTTATACTATCGAGGGATTACATTTACGGCTGTATTCACCACTGACTTGAACTAAAGTTAAGGGGACTCAGTACCCAAATTTTTATTTTCTTTAATTTAAAAATTTTTTGAGGTTCTGTAACGTCAAAACACTTGTAATGACCATTTAAACATAATTCAAGCAAAAATTCTACTTTTTAAATAAGCAGTTTTTAAGAAATTTCGCGAAATTTCAAAAATTTTAATTAAGTTTTTAAACTCTACTTCTTTAATTATGATAATTTTGGTATGATTTTTTACCCCAACGTAATCTATGTTATTGTCCATGGAACTATGCGTTTGTATTTGTGATGCTAGTAATAGTTTTTAATAAAACAATTTTTTTCTCCAAACACCTCCAAAATATCATGAAAATGAACAATATCATGAATGAATTTTTAACTTCAAGACCTTATATTATACTCTGAATCCCTAATTGGAATGCAAAATTTTATAGAAAACGTTATGGTTATATATGCAGAGTTTCTCAAGTTAAATAGTCCAGTAGAAAAAAGCCTCATGGTTTTACATGCTAAAAAAGTAGTTTTGAGAAATATTTATTAAAAAATATGTGTAGTAACTGTGCTCATTAAAAATTGAAAATTTCTTATGCTTACTTATGCATCACTATGAAATATGCAGAGTCAATTTATGAGTATAAACATCAATTTGAGAGCAAAATCCTTAACTTGATATTTTGACCGATTTGGGGGTACTGAGTCCCCTTCCTGGAATAAAGTTTTTTCGATATCTCTGATTGGATTAAAACTTGTTTACATTTTTAAACCCCAATTAGAGATTTTGATTCCAGGTTAACCTTAGGTTAGGTTAGTGGTAATAACGACATACTTAAAAATCTAATTTTATTATTCTCATAAACTAGTTTACATTTTACGAGAACAGTAAGCTCAACATATTTATTCTGGATTATTTACTCCCCGTTTAGACATTGAAAACAAATAATTTCTTAACAAGTAAGTATAAATTAACTTTCTTTGAATTTGATTTATATGGAATTTCAAAGTAATAATGCTATTTAGTAGAGTTTGTAAATTTTCAATCTTAATGTTATATAAATTTTACATTGTTGATTTTTTTCTATGCTTTTGTCATAACAGGATATATATGTTAACTTTCCAATTTATGAAAAATATTAAATTTTAGGGCTCTGATATGGTGGATGACATTGATATCGTTGGGCGAACTAGACAAGCTGTAGTTGAGGCTTTTATCTCCCTCGAGAGTGCTGCAGAGAGGATGGGTTTAGCTATAAACGAAGACAAAACTAAATTTTTAATTGCAACAAATAAAGAAATAGTTACCATCCCTTTAAAGATTAACAACTATGTGTTTGAGAATGTAAAACAGTTCAAATATCTAGGAACAATGATCACAAATAGCAATGATATAAAAGTTGAAATTAAAAATAGAATAGCCATGGCTAATAGATGTTTTTATGGTCTAAAAAAACAGCTAATTTCTAAATTTATAAGCACTAAAACAAAAATTAGCTTGTACAAGACCCTCATTAGACCTGTTGTGCTGTACGGAAGCGAGTGTTGGACCCTAAATAAGACAGAGGAAGATCTTTTGCTGATTTTTGAGAGGAAGATTCTGAGAAAGATATTTGGACCCATAAAACAAAATGATATCTGGAGAATTGCCTACAACCACGAAATCTACCAAAAATTTGGTGAACCAAACATAATTAGGGTAGTGAAGGCTTCTCGGATTAGATGGCTGGGTCACATATACAGGTACGAAGATAAATTCCCAACAAAGAAAATCACCTTCTCGAAAATAGAAGGTAGAAGACGAAGAGGAAGACCCCCGACCAGATGGTTGGATGGGGTGGAAAAAGATCTCAAAACTATTGGAGTTACCCGATGGACAGCCATTGCACGGGATAGGGTAAGGTGGGGAAGGCTTGGAGAGACAGCCTTGGCCTGTAGCAGGCTGTAGTGCGGAGGAAGAAGATGAAGATATGGTGGATATCTTTGAAATGTCCTGAATGATTTTGTTTATGAAAATAAATAGAAATGTTTATACGTTTCTTAGGGACCATTCATTAATTACGTAAGGGTCCTGAGGGGGAGGGGGGGTTGGAAAAATCTCTACATACCCTTACTTGGGGGGTAAAACCCATTCTTACGTAAGATTTTCCAAGTTAAAGTAAAAAATTCTAATTATTCTAATCAAATTACTATTGAATAACCCCAGAAAAACTTATAAATGCTGACGATCTCGGTATATCAGATGTATCTTTTTTATTGGAGTAGCATTAAGTTAAGATAAAAATAAAAATATTTGATTTACGTCAAACTAAGAGTTTTAGTGTAACTGATCCTTTTCTAACATTTTATTATTTTGAAAAAAGAAATGGAATCTTACGTAAGAATAGGGGGGGAGGGGTTTGAAAATTCTTACGTACCCTTACATGGGGGTAGGGGGGGTCAAAAATTGCCAAAATCATCCTTACGTAATTAATGAATGGCCCCTTAGGCGATTTTTATAAATCATTTTATTAAAGAGTTCTTAAATTTTTTTATTTCAGCGATATTTTAAGGTTTACCGAGCTCCTGTTGAATATCTACATTTTCCGATTGAAATTCGTGATTACTCCTCAAAACTACACGAAACAGTAATATTCAATCTCTTTACTTTAAAATACACTTCTCAATCAAAAAACGTCTTTCCATCTAAAACCCCGTCCAAGCCAAACAGACAATTCTTTTCTACATTTAAAATACAATTTTCCGGCTCCTTGAATCTACAGCAAGCAAGATAAACGTGATTCTCCATCTTAGGCAACAAGAAAAGCATTGTCTGAGATACCAGATTTCGGTCCACGTTATGGCGCTAGCCTCGTCTTTGCGATCGGAAATAAATTTTCCGCTCGCAAGACACTCTTTGTCTCCAAACTTTATCTGGAAAAGGAACGTCACTTGATGGAAACACGTTTATTTCACCGTGTAGTAAAAGTCCCTTCCTTTTTTTTTTCGTTCTTACCTTCGGTGACTCGGATTTCTTTATCGGTTAGCCGTGTGTTTTCCTCCTCCACCGCCAATAACTTTCGAAGCAAGCAAGATGATTTAATAGCATTCCAGCTGAAGGTGAATGGCATGCATACGTTTCATTATTTGAGGTGGTTGGACTGAGATTGAGGGAAGCGCTGTAAGGTGAAATATTAGCTTTTATTCTTCTTCTTCTTCTCTAGCACGACAGCCCAGGGTGGGCCAAGGCTTTCCCAAGAACATTTCTCAATCTCGATCTCTGTTTTGCGACCGTTTTCCAATTTGTTATTTTTAGTAACTAAAAGTCATCCTCCACACAATCAGTCCATATTAGCTTTTATGCAAATACAAATACAAATTAAGTCGACCAACTACAGTCAAGCGCCCAACAAGGTTGGTCCGGTCCATTTAACTCAAACCACCCGATTCCCAGTATCTGTCAATTTTATTCTTGAATTCGTTTACCCTACTTGCGTTTCAGGTAAACCATTCTATCTGCCCACTACCCTGTTAAAAAAAAATAATACTTCCTACAATCCCGATTAAAATTTGCCTTGTTCAATTTAAATCTGTGACCCCTCGTTCTATTACCCGTATTGAAATCTAATTTACACTGCGAATTCGTGAAACCTTTTTGAAAAGCTAAGTAAACACCTTAACTTAAAGTGTTGTAATTAGGTTTTATAACTAAAAGTGTTTTGATTGTGATGCGATTGTGTTGTGAAAGAAAAAGATAGTGTTGCAAAAGTGTTACGCGAAATTTCAGACAATAAAGGGTTCAAATAGTGTTTCGATCAAAATTCAAGAACAGAACAAATTCAAGGACAAGAGTTTAGAACCCAGACATTTTCAATCACATTAAAAACTATTTTCAAACATATTCGGAACCCTATCCCAGCAAAATGAAGTGTTAAAGTGTTCTACCTAGCAACACAACTGAAGTGTTGTCAATTTGAGCTTTTGCAGGGTAGATTTAAATTTGAAAGGGTTCATTGTACCACTGCTGAATAAAATCAGTTCAACCTTTCACCACAAGCTGGTTCCAATTTAGCTGCAACCTATTAGGTTTTTTGGTAATATTTTCACCAAGTTTTCGGTTTTTCACTAGTGAAAACGCCGAAAACATGGTGAAACCTGTTACCGAACCTAGGTTGCAGCTAAATTGGAACAAGTTCGTGGTGAAAGGTTGACCTGTTTTTTAACAGTGTTACACACAGTTTTGTTTCTTTATATAATTCTTAGGAAGTAGTTGGTCGACTTAACCCGCGAGGACGCGCGCGGGGTCTGCGAGACCCCAACGCTTAAATAAACCTTCATAAAAACTCTAATTTTTAATGAAAATATATGAAACTCCGTGTAGCTGCCTAAAAGGTTTCCACCTATCACCTCATGAAGTTTAAATAAAGTAGGTATGTTATTTTCCGAGTTAGGTTGTTGTTTTTAAGGAAAATGCTTCCAAAACTGTGAGGATTGGTGCGAGTTAAATAGCCAAAGAGGTTTCCAAAAGTAAGGAAGAGGTAACTATAATCCATAATTTTTCTTGCAAAAAAAGAAATTAGAAAATAAAGGATTTTAGAAAATAAACATCGGTTCAGTTTAGCCAAAGAAATTCGTTAGCTCCGCTCACATTCCATTCCATTTCCTGTTTTCCTAGTCTTATATTATATCTTAATAAGAAGCAGTCAACTAATAATGCACATTAAACAATTAAATTATATATTTAAACTATCCGTGATAAAAATTTTGCATGCACTGAACGTTTAGAACGGAAAACTGTTTGTGGGGTCTGAGAGACCCCGCGCGCGTTCCCGTGTAACAGAAAGTAGCGCGCGTCCTCCCGGGTTAATTTGTATTTGTATTTGTATAGGATGAATGGAAATACAACTAACTTCAAGTAACAGAGTAGAAGGGAATAACAAGTTGAAGAGGTTTTGAAAATTTCCATTGAGTTTTAAGAAGCTGTAGACGTCAGAACACCAATGCATTATAACCAAAACATTTATCTGGACATTTCCTTTAACAATGCTTTTTGTACATTAATTAAACTGTCTCCTTTAACACATAAATTAAAAGTTTTAGCATTAATTTAACCTCATTTAAGGGAGAAACTGCACTACTGGTGTAAAATTTATTGATTTCTTTGAATTGTAACGAGTAGGATTCAGTACAGGGTTATCTTTTTAAAAAGCTAGTAGTTATTAAGGCCCTATTCAAATTAAATTTTTTAATGAATCTATAATTAATTACAAATTTTTAAGGTTGAAGAATATGCATAGTCGGGAGACAATTTTTATATTGAAAATAATAGTTCTTCACCAGGACCTATGGTTAGAGGATTGTGTGAGAAAACTTCAGTTCTCAAGCGTCGTCTCCAGCCGTGGACCAATTTCACCCTTTTTAGGGCTTATCAGCACAGCATAGGAAGGCAACGCAAGAGAGCGGAGGGAGAGCTTTTAGTCTAGCCGACTTTTTCAACTGAAAAAGTGGTGACCATTGATTAGTCCTCCACTATCTACCGGAATGAACTGTGCATTCCTAAGAACAAATTTAATTCCAGAAAGGCAAGGTATGAAAAGAAGAGTTCATCACCAGTACCTCTGGTTAGAGGATTGTGTGAGAAAACTCCAGCTCTCAAGCGTCGCCTCCAGCCATGGACCGGTTTCGCCCTCACCACTTTTTCCGTTAAAAAGTCGGCTAGTCTAAAAGCTCTCCCTCCGCTCTCTTGCGTTGCCTCCCTATGGCGTGCTGATGAGCCCTAACAAGGGCGAAACCTGTCCATGGCCAGAGGCAATGCTTGAGAGCTGGAGTTTTCTCACACAATCCTCTAAACAGAGGTAATGGTTAAAAACTCTTATTTTCATACCTTGCCTTTCGGGAATTAAATCTGTTCTCAGGAATGCACAGTTCATTTCGGCAGATAGTGGAGGACTAATCAATGGTCACCACTTTTTCCGTTAAAAAGTCGGCTAGACTAAAAGCTCTCCCTCCGCTCTCTTGCGTTGCCTTCCTATGCCGTGCTGATGAGACCTAACAAGGGCGAAACTGGTCCATGGCTGGAGGCGACGCTTGAGAGCTGGAGTTTTCTCAATTTTTAAATTTAATTCCCGTTTTATGTTTCCAAAGAGAAATTTGAGAAAAGTAATTACCAAACAATTCTTAAATTTGTAAGGCAGTTAAGACAACTTAGATGCTTGCAAACAAATAAAGTTTCTAAAAACCTTCAAATAGGGACATTTTATGTCTTATATAAATTAAACCCTCATAAAATAAAGTAAACAAAAACAATTCACATAGGGCAGGAAAAAATTTAAGTAGACACCACACTGGCTTGAGATGAATCACTGTTTTTTGTTTTTACTCAGCAGTAGCGCTCTCATTTCCGGAATCCTAATTCCCTAACATCCTAAAAAACAATTTACACAATAACAGGAGAAGAATCAGCATCGGGCTGATCTTAACATATGGGAATAAAATAAGAATTCTAAACAAAATTGCAATTGTTTTTTACCTTAAAATTGTATCATTAAAAGGGAATTTGCAATGAAGGGTGAATAATTCTCTGCACCGAATGAAATGCTCGTTATTGAACTAGCTCAATTATTTTTGTGAACCTCTTATTCTCAGAATAAATCTTCCTTTGAAAGATTAGAAATATGCTAGAAGTTCATTTTTTATAAAGTTTTGCATGATTGTAGAAAATCTTTTATAGAAGCAAGGGAATAGAAATGATTATTTTTAAAAAAGCGTTGTTTCACATCTACTTTTATTTTATTTAAGTATTTCACGTAAAAAGCATTTTCAATGTGAAAGAATATTGTTTGGTTATGTACAAAAAAAAGTACTCCTTAGAAAACATTTGGTATAACACGCAAACATTTTATCAAAGAAACTTAAAAGAGAAAAGAATGCGTTTGAAAATATTATGCCGGGTTTGAGAAAACAACACACAAAACAGTCTCAAAAAGTACATTTTCTAGGATGGATTAAAATTTTTAACATGTGGATAGGTGGGATAAAATGGTCATAGTGGAGTAAAATGGATGTACGGAATTTAACAGTTTATATTTATAAATTTAATGTTTTTTGCATCCTTATTTTTATTGAGGCTCAAGAAAAAAAGCATGTAAAATACTTTAAGTTTTATAAAGATAAAACTTTTAAAAACTTAAAATCCATTTTAAACCAAAATAACCATTTTACCCTACTCAATCGTAATCTTTCTATTCTAAAAAAAAGTTTTTGGTGAACGGTTTCCAGGGAAAGGCTTTTTAACTACTGATCCGAATAACACATATTTGGTATCAAACTGTCCGGATTCTTTTGAGGATGTGCAAAGTGCCTTTAGAATTTCTAAAAAAAAAATCTCAATTTTAAAATATTTCCATTTTTTTAGATTACGGATAAGGTTGCAGTTATAAAGCAAGAAACTATGAATTTCAAAAAAAAATTGAAAACATATTTCACTGGTTTTTAATATTCAAATAAATTAAATAATCATCTTTCTATTTATAACACGAATTTAAAAAATATATTTTGGGTTATTTTTAACAATATTTATATTTCTGTTGTTTAAACGGTTTTAATTATATTTAAAACTTATGTTATAAATAATTTATCTTTAATTTTTTAAATAACAAATTAATATTTTTACATTTATCTTTGTCGTTGTGGCAACCTAATCATTACCATATTTACAACAAAATATAAACTCGCTTTCGGAAATTTTGAACTTTTGCATTTATTTTTTACAATTATTATTATTTTTATATTCTTTTGCAAGTATGTTTTTTAAGGTAGTAAAATGTGACACCTTATTTCATAATGCCAAAACGCAAAAAACTAGATAACACGGGGGACTGTTTTAGAAATTAAGATACAAATCGAAAATGTTTGAAGTCTAAACATTCGTGTCATTGCTATGAAACTGACACAACTTCGACGTTTGTTTGTTCTCATGAAGATAAAATTCTAAATTTTCGTGATGTTTACGGTAATTACTACATTTTTCACAGCCAATCTATGAAAATAGTTACAAATTTTAAGAACGTTAAATTTATTCCTGAGATGTTTCAGTGCTTCTTAATGGATCTGTGAAAAAAACATTACCTTGGGGAAAGGGTAAAGGAATGTTACATTGCTCTGTTGTTAATTTTCTTGGAATTATAAGGCGACCCGCCAATTAATGTTACCATAAAGGAACTGTTAAATTTCCGCTACTGAATGTATATCCACCATTTTTGAAAGAATACCCCGGAGAAGTACTAACCCTGTTTTAAGAATGTTTTATAAAGTGAGTAAGTGCAGTGAGCAGGGTTTTGTGAGGAATTGCGAAGCGGTTCAAACGTGTCTGCGTCAGCAGTTAACGGGGGTTGGCGAGCGATAGCGAGCAGGGGGCGGTAGCTCCCTAGTGTATAAAATAATAGAGTGTCAAATGAAATTTTTTGTGTTGATTGTTATTGTTATATAGGAGATTTTTGAACAAAAGAATAATAACTACAAATTACGCCATATTTAAAGTTTGTCGTAATTTCATTCATTTTACAATACGACAGTCCTGAGATGTATTTGAACAAAATCAACTACAAGGAAGAAAAGGACACACTTTTTATCATCCTCCATATCGAATAGGGCCAATCTATTTTAATAAATTATGCTGTATACTAATTCTATATTTAGGGAAAAAACTGTATAGATAACGCAAAACAGCAAATAACATTTCAAACCGTTAAACCGTATTACATATTTAAAATATATTTTACCAGCCAGATATCATCAATCATTATAATCAAATTAATCTTTATCCAACATCTTAAATTAGCAATTCTACAAATAAGATATTACGTTAAGCAATTGATGTACTAGACAACAACGTTAGTTAACCCTACGACGTCACTACCAAACAAAGTAGTTCCCATCGCGATGTCTGAATTTTGAGTGAAACGAAGAACGTCCATTTTAAAATAAGATTATTTCGTTAAACCCATGTATACAGGGTGTTTCAAAATTGCGTTGCACGGCTTTTATTTGGAACCAACGCCTCCTAGAGACACGGAAGTAAGGTCTACCCCTAGGTAAGTGAGCCTGGAGAACCCATTGAGAGGACTTACAGCGACCCTAGTGGCAAATTAAATAGTGAAAAAAATTAATATAAAAACTAAAAGCAAAAACCTCAGTGAGAGTATTGTTGCCAACGTGATGAAGAACTCACTGAAAAAAATTTGATCAAAATATCTTGAATATTCGCGGAGATATTAGCATGTTAAATTAGCACTTTATCAAGGGTCAAAAAAGAAAAAGTTCGCATATTTGCAAATTTTTCAGTGTTATTTTGTAGTTTTGTGTTTTTTTTAGTTTAAAAAACACACAATATAATAAAAAAATCAGAAAAATTTGCAAATATGCAAATTTTTTCTTTTTTGACCCCTGAAAAAGTGCTATTTTCACATGCTAATATCTCGGCGAATATTCAAGATATTTTCATGAATTTTTTTCAGTGAGTTCTTCATGATGTTGGCAACAATACTCTCATTGAGGTTTTTACTCTATCTCTTTTAGTTTTTAAATTAATTTTTTTCACTATTTAATTTTGCTGATAGGAGGCTCACTTACTTAGGGGTAGACATTACTTTCATGACCCTAGGAGGCGTTGGTTCCGAATAAAAGTCGTGCAACGCAATTTTGGAACACCCTGTATACAAGGTGTATCTGAAATGTTGCAACAAACTCAGGGATGATAGTAGACACCAAGACGAGTCAGAATCCCATAGGATTTGGGGGTCCCAGATCAAATCCCAGGGAGTTAAAAATAAAGCGACACCCCACAAAAACATTGAAAAATTCAATTTGTAGAAGAACTACTATTGGTGGAAACTGAATTATGGTCTCAAAAATTGTGCTTTAATGAGATCTTTAAAATATCTCATAAGTCTTTACTTTAAAAATTTTTTATTATGAAAAAAGTTAAAAAACCACAAAAAAATGTGAAAACTCTGCCAAAACCATATTTTGTATTTCGAAATCCATTCTTTTGATTTGATAAAATGAAAGATCATAGTTGAAAACTCTTAAGTCCAAAGTTTCACGTAAATACAATCAATATTAAGTGCTTGAGATCCTGTTAAAGTTTGTTTTTTGCGTGTGCAAACAGCTGTTCAGGAAACGGCTGAAGAAAACTATTAGCGCACGCAAAAAACAAACTTTAACTGGATCTCAAGCGTTTAATATTGATTGTATTTACGTGATACTTTGGACTTCAGGGTTTTCATTTATGATCTTTCAGATTATCAAATCAAAAGAAAGGATTTCGAAATACAAAATAAGGTTTTGGCAGAGTTTTCATATTTTTTTGTGGTTTTATAACTTTTTTCATAATTAAAAAAATTTAAAGTAAAGACTTTTGAGATAATTTTAAAGATCACAGGAAACCACACTTTTTGAGACCATAATTAAGTTTCTACCAATAGTAGTTCTTCTACAAATTGAATTTTTCAATGTTTTTTGTGGGGTGTCGCTCCATTAACTCCCTGGGATTTGATCTGGGACCCCCAAATCCTATGTGATTCTGACTCGTCTAGGTGCCTACTATCATCCCTGAAAGTTTGTTGCACCATTTCAGATACACCCTGTATATATAGTGTCTTTTATCGCGATTTGCTTACCGAAACTCCTCCTATCAAACCAACAGGCTTTGTGTTTACCCACTTCTAACTTCCGCGTAGTGACGAATTGGGTTCAGGAAACTTTGCTGTTGAGTATAGTATCAGTTTATAAATAAACCAATTCAATTATCAATAAACAAATATATTTTGATACAATGATCGAAAAAATATTTTTGATGATAAATAAACCGATTTAAATCATAATTTTCAAAAAACCTTAAACATAATGATTATAAAACCTAATATCATCTTCAAATTGAAAATTAACGCATAATCGCATTCAGGTAAAATATTATACTTTGATTTATGGATACATAGAATATAGATGATATAAATGAACTACTCGAAAATATATTAGCTTTACATGAAGGCGTGGAAAAACCCATCCAACTTATATCATATTATTATACCCCATCTAATTCAACCGGCTTTTAGGAAATTATTCCTATCCAAAAGTTTTCCCATTTCAGGTCGGAGCATTAAAGTAAAAAACCCATTACCTAATACCAATTTCCAGGCTAACATTCCAACAGCAAATAAACCCATAAAACTCTTCAATTCCTGCTTCTCTAATAACCAAACTTTTCCCTGCGTGCTCTCATTCTGCATTAGACAACCCCTTACGCCTAATAAAAAAACACCATTCTCTGTGCTCCTCTTCCTATTATCCTAATACAAATTATACGCTTTCGAATGACTTCTAATTCATGCCACACCTAACTTAAAAAGATGAAACGTTTCTTTTCGTAAAGCGAGAGAGAAATGGTACCGATAAAAACCCGTGGAAACTTGGAAGGAGAAAAAAAGTAAAAGCTATTAAAAGATTAAAATAAGCACATGCTCTTTTCATTAATAGAGGCAACGCCATGGTAGATTCTGCCAAGAATGAATAAATTTATCAAAATGACGTTTTATGTGGGGCTTAGCTGGAAAATATTGGAATTTTTTTCATTTTTGATCTTGAGGGATAAGTTGACATTTTAAAAGAGTTTCAGCCATCTTGTTTTGCTAGGGTTTTTTTGTTATTCATGGGTTACAGTTGAGTGTCGATTTGTCGTTTCATATTCTGATAACTGAAAATCTTTTACCTTAATAGGCACAAAAAATTTATTGTTACATTTTTCGTAAAATTAATGACTATATTGAACTTTTTTAGGTTTTGAATAACTGCTAATGGTTTTTTAAATATGCAGCGTTCTCTTTTTAGCTAAAATATCATAGTTATTGTTTAATTGTAATTACAAATTTGATCTGCCGCTATACTAGACAGGAACTTAAGTTGAACCTACTACGTCACTAACAAAGTAGTCACTAACATCGTCGTCACTAACATCGCGGTGACCGAATATCGAGTGAAACAAAGAACGACAATTTTAAACTATGATTATTTCGTTAAACCCATGTATCTTTTTATCACAATTCCCGTATCGAAATTCCTTCTATCAACCCAGCAGGCTTTGTGTTTACTCACTTTCTCTTCCGCGTAGTGATGTACTGGGTTCAGGAAACGTTGCTGTGAAGTATAGACAGCGAGGGGATTAGTAACAACAACAACAACAACAACAACAACAACAACAAATTTGATTTTAGATCATAAGGTAAGTTATCCAACTAAGATAAAAATGCACGATTGCGTCGTCGGATTAAGCCAAATAATGATTTAATACCGAAAATTGAAAATCCGTCGAAAAACCGCTTTGCCCAACAGGTGGCCTAAAGTGGGTAACACGTTAGAGGCGAAGCGGATAAGCACTAAACGAGATAAATCTTATCACTAATTAATCATTTTAGAGGTAATGTTGAGAACAGAGACGGATTTAGGAGGAAGGCCCTCGTGGTCAAGATAGAGACTTTTGGGGGCCATTCTGTCCCTGGTTGAACTGGAAACATTTTTTACAATGAAAGAATATAATATCCTTAATAAGTTAGGGGAAGGCATTAACCACGTGATCCCCCGCAAGTTCTACAATGTTTGAAACCTTAGTTACGTGACTAAATAGGGGCCATTCATTACTTACGTAAGGGTCCTGAAAGGTGAGGGGGGTTGGAAAAATATCTAAATACCCTTACTTGGGTGGTGAGGGAGTCAAACCCATTCTTACGTAAGATTTTCCTTGTTAAGGTATCCGCCTACCCCTAAAATGACGATTTTCGACTTTTTCGTCGAAAATTTTTTTCTTACTTTTTGCGAGTAGTTTAGACTTTTATCTTTCCAAAACTGTTTTCATTTTACTTATAGGTGAATTAGAAAAGAAATAACAGCATTTTTAAAACAGATAGTCGTGTGTGATCGTATACAAATATAAACTTTGAAGCTAATTTTCTCAGAACTAAATTTTGCATAAAAACCCTCCACTATTTACATGATTACTCAAAAACTATCCAAGATATTCACTCCAAATTTTAACAGTATATTAATCATACTGTTATTAACCAGATGGACCTCAGATTTTTATGTAAGTTTATTATTTTTGTTTTTATTGATGTTTTTTTGTTAAATGGTAGTAGAAATTTTGAAATTTTTCATTTACCTTTACATTTTATGCTGTAAAACAATTACTTTTCAAAATATGTCTTAGAAAATGGTCCATTCTGAAGATAAGTGTTATAGGATACTTGTGTCCAAAGGAAATTTATATAGGGGTAATAGTTTTTGGGCAAGAGTGAGAGGGGTTTTATAAAAATTCACTTAAATTTTACACTAATTACCCCATATTTAAGAAAGTAATATAATTAATTTTGTTTTTTAGCATTGATCAAGGTTTTGATGCACATCTAAACTAAAAATTAAAAAATAAAATTTGTAAATCAAGTATTTCAAAAAAATGGTCTCAAAGGTAGGCGGATACTTTAATGTCAACAAATTCCAATTATTATAATCAAATTCGGCTAGAAAAAGACGAGGTTCCAAATAGACGTGCTGGATGAAGTTCAATCTACCACTCCAACGGATGAATTACCAATTGTTTCTGAGTGGACAACATGTCTAACTAATCCATTCAGTCCAGATGATTTAAAAGTGTTATTGGTTTGAAGATTGTTAACTGATTTATATTTAAGATTATTTAAAAACTTACTTTTAAATCTCTACTGATAAATGGTATTCCAAAGACTAGAGATATAATGGTATAATATGTAGTTGACACAGCAATAATATTACTTATCTGTTGGAAAATAAAAATCTTTGATTTACGTCAAACTGAGAGTTTGAGTGTAACTGATCCTTTTCTAACATTTTATTATTTTGAAAAACGAAATGGAATCTTTCGTAAGAAATAGGGAGGAAGGGTTTGAAAATCTTACGTACCCTTACATGGGGGAAGGGGGTTCAAAAATTGTCAAAATCATCCTTACGTAATTAATAAATGACCCCCTATTACAAGAAAATATTTTCATGTTATCTCTCATTGCAGATAGCTACCCGCTATGCCTGAAAGCTCCTTTCTTACTTTAAGTGGGGTTAAAATCTCAAAAATATAAGTAAAACACCAGTTCATTCATAATATTTTATAGTTAAGATTGTTTCAAGATAATATTTAATAATTAAGAGAATGAGATAATTGTACTAGTTTATGACTATTGAGAAGGAACGAATCGCAAGATTTTTTTTAACAAAATCGACATTTTCTTATTTTGCACCCAGTTACCCCATATTAAAAATCTGAGGTTCTATGGCATTGATAAAAACTTGAGAGTGTTCGGTTAATCAAGGCATACTCACTCATATTTTGACACTCGGGTTCCATCCGGCAATATGCGAGCCCCTACCCGCTTTAGGCGACATACCCACTTTGAGCGACTCTCCCCTACTGAATAAAAGAGGAAGATACATACTTTTAATATCTGGTTTGTATCTGAGGAGACATATGTATTTAAAAAATGTACTTTTTTTTAAAAATTAAGACATCTCATTCTAGTTTTGATTTGATATGACAAAATACTTTGTTCGCAGCTGCAACAAAACGTGAGAGGTTTTATGCTTAAACCGAAAAACAATGAAACGAAAAATACATCAACAGAAAAAGAGTTATAGACACGCTATAGACTAAAATAATACAGTTATAGATTAAAATATCATCAAATTAATAGAACGACAAGTCACGATTGAAAATATTTTAGCAATATCTAAATAAATCCCAATAGCGTTGCCAATAATTACGGGGATATGTATTTTTGATCACAGAGAACAGAGCTTACAGAGGTTTCATCGCCATAGACGCTAATGGTAATTTTTTAAACCAATCAAACAATTTGCGGACATAGCTCCGCCTCCTACCGCCGCGTCCCATTTGTCCGCGCCGCGTCCCTCCACCGGGGAAGCTGTCTTCAAATTGATTTCGCTTCTTCTGATTGGCTGCTAGTGAGAATTAAATTAGTGTCCGCGGATTGACGAAAAGTGCCTTATGAAACCTCTGTAAGCTCTGTTCTCTGTGTTTTTGATATCATGTAGGAGCTATAGCTCTTTTGATATCTCCCAATTAAGAAAATATTTTCTTTTATATATTTATTAATTGGTATTTATTCGTTTGTTTTTATTCTGGTTTTTATGTTGTTTTGGTTTTTTCTCTGTGTTTAAGCTGTTCTATTAAATTGTAAATGTAAAATTGTAATTATAATCTGTAATAAATTGACTTGACTGCTTTGCCAAGTTTCTATATAATAAAAAGTTTAAAATATTATAACTAAGTTTTTTGTTGAGTTTATTTAAATATATTTTCTTTTTCTAACTAAGTATAAGGGGCTAAAAATATTTAACGAAACTATTTCTTCCATTTTACGTAACAATTGAAATACTCCCTTTTAATTTAAAATATTTAGAACGTAATTTTTAAAAAATCACTTTAGAAGAAATAATAAATTATTTTTCACCATAAAATTCAAGACCGTTTCTTGTTGTGCGTCATGTATAAAAATTACAAGAGTAATTATTAAGTTAAAGAATAAGGTTATAAACTCAAACAAAAATATAATTTCAATAAAATCCTCAACACGGTGACACATTTATCTTTAATAGTGTATTATATTTTACCATATTTATATTTTCATATAATGCATATCAACAAACTATAATTCTAAACGACTAGATTCCAACGTTCAGTCATGGTAAAAAAACCGACTCAGACCCTATATCTCCGGGACGGCTTGTGATATAAAGACAAATAAGGTATCCTTTTTCATGATTTAAAGTATTATATATACAGAAAAGTTTTCAAGTTCTTAGGGGGTCGTGTTCATATTAAACGAAGCACGAACTTTCGTTTTTCCTGTGGGCGAAATCAAAGATTATTCCGGATTCTGAAAGAGCACCCCCCTAAAACCCCCCAAAACTTATTTTCATGTCATTTGGTCCCCAAATAAAGCCAGGAGTGGGGGTTGAAGTTCGTCGAATTTTCGTTGAAATCTCGTTTTTTACGTTGAATTCTCGATTTTGATCCTGCGGGGTTGATGGTTGTAATGAGAGAATTGACGAACTTCAACCCCCACTCCTTGCTTTGCTTTGGGACCAAATGACATAAAAATTGGTTTTGGGGGTTTTAGGGGGTGCTCTTTCAGAGTCAGGAATAATCTTTGATGTCGCCCATAGGAAAAACGAAAGTTGGTGCTTCGTTTAATATGAAGGCTACCCCCTAAGAACTTGAAAATTTTTCTGTATGTAGAATAATACCAAATGATAATAATCCCCCATGAAAAATTATACCTTATTTGTCTTTATATCACAAGCCGTTCCGGAGATATAGGGTCTGAGTCTGGTTTTTTTCAGTATTGTACTACATTGAAATAGCTTACACATAATGTAAAGAACTGAGGAAGTCTTTAGAAAAATATTTTTAATAGCATAAAGAAAAATAATCTGACATCATATTGAAACGAAAATCTTCAATATATTATCTCTGAACTTTCCTAAAGAAGAGCCAAGATTTGTGAAAATAAGATTTATGAAACACAGATGGTAGGAAGTGGAAAGCGCAATCTATTTTTACTTGAAAACTCAGAAAATTATCTAAATCCTCTATGCATGAATCGGACAGAAAAAATAAAAATCCTTAAGAAAACATTCACGAGCAAAAACGGTTTCCACGTAAAAAAAAATTCCCAAATGAGAGTGAGACTATTTTATCTGGAAGGAGTTTATAAATTTAAATTATTTTTATTGGTCTAAAACAGATGTAAAACGATCTTACATAAAAAATGAGTAAAGAAGATGAAGTTGCGTACATCATGAAAGCAGGTTAAAAATAGAGGAGAAAAAAATAAGACTTGTTTTTTATATGAATGAAGTGGAATGACGTCAAAAGCAAGATTTCTGAAAACTGGGGCTATTTCTTCTTTTAAATGAAGGAAATACATAATTATTAAGTTTACCAAACGTGCTTATAGGTTGTATAAACAGGAAAAAGGTATTTTAAGTTACAAAACATAAGAATCTTTAATTTTAAGCATTTGGAATTATCTTTAAATTAAGGATTTACAATTACAAAACGAAAATGCTATGTAAAGTAAAAAAAATATAGATTTCTCTAAGCAAGAGCTTTCAGAGAGAATCTATACAAGTGTATTTTTATATTGATTTACCACTTCTTTCTGTCTGAAAATAAAAAGTGTTGATACCAAGCTATTGAGATCGCCTCTGTAAAACTGTTTTATAACGCTTTTTTCTCAAAACTGCAGTTTTTTAAAGTTCACCCTCTGTATTTGAATGGCTTCAATTTCCGTAACTTTCTACATTCTTGTGCATTTTTTCAATATTCTAGTGAATTATTTTCGGTTCTTTTAATGATAGAAAGACATTTTGGGGGTCAAATATTATGTTTTAAGGGTCAAAAACATGATTATGATGTGCATTTTGCTTTAAAAAGTAACTTAAGCTCAATAAATCTCTAAAATAGTAATATAGTAAATCGGCAGTTGCTTCAAAAAAATGTAGAAAAACTATTTTTTTGACGGTTTTACACCTTTTTTTGGGTGCTGATTCCTAACATCTAGTTCTCTTCCACGTGAAACTAGAACTATAGGTTCGAATTTTTATCATCAGGTAGAAATATGTTAACTATACAGGGTGTTTCAAAATTGCGTTGCACGGCTTTTATTCGGAACCAACGCCTCCAAGGGTCATGGAAGTAAGGTCTACCCCTAGGTAAGTGAGCCTGGAGAATCCATTGAGAGGACTTACAGCGCCCCTAGCGGTAAAATTAAAAAGTTAAAAAAATTAATTTAAAAACTTAAGGCGATAGAGCAAAAACCTCAGTGAGAGTATTGTTGCCAACGTCATGAAGAACTCACTGGAAAAAAATTCATTAAAATATCTTGAATATTCGCCGAGATATTAGAATGTGAAAATAGCACTTTTTCAGGGGTCAAAAAAGAAAAAGTTTGCATATTTGCAAATTTTTTTGATTTTTTGATTAAATTTTGTGTTCATTCAACTAAAAAAACACAAAACTACACAATAACACTGAAAATTTTGCAAATATGTGAACTTTTTCTTTTTTGACCCCTGAAAAAGTGCTATTTTCACATACTAATATCTCCGCGAATATTCAAGATATTTTGATAAATTTTTTTTCAGTGAGTTCTTCATGACGTTGACAACAATGCTCTCATTGAGGTTTTTGCTCTATCTCCTTTAGTTTTTAAATTAATTTTTTTAACTTTTTAATTTCGCCGCTAGGGGCGCTGTAAGTCATCTCAATGGATTCTCCAGGGTCACTTACCTAGGGTTAGACCTTACTTCCATGACCCTAGGAGGCGCTGGTTTCGAATAAAAGCCGTGCAACGCAATTTCGAAACACCCTGTATATGCAAACATATTTTCGGGGTGTCCTTTCTTTCAAGAGATACCGAAAACATACCCAAATTTTTCCTCTCGTGAAAAATGGGATGCATGTCCTCGAACTTCAGCATTTTCTAGGGGGAAGGGAACCTTTTTGAGGGGTCAGCAAAGTGTACAGTATAGAGCATTTTCAATCACATGACTCGGACCTAATAACAACAGATTGTTTTACCTACAGCAGTTAACAGGTAAAAGCAAATAACTGGTCATGGAATGCTTCTATTGGAGCATTTGCAATCAAATGACAGCAACAGATACCGCCGCACCTAGCAACGGCCTTAGCAACATACTTTTTGACCTACAGCAAGGAAGAAAATGAATGGTCATGACATCACCTGAAAATACTCTATTAATTTCTAATGGTCTACACTGCAAAAAATTTCACAGTAAATTTACAGAAAAAATAAATAAATATGGCAATATGGGTGCCAGCCCTTTTTGCAGTGAATTTACAGCAATTTTGTAATTTTTGACTTTAACAGCAATTTTGTAAGTTAACAGCAATTTTGTAAATTTAACACAGCAATTCTGTATATTTTTACAGCAATTTTGTAATTTTACAGAATTTTGTGTAAACATTACAGCGATACTGTAATTATTCCGCAGAAAAACTAGAAAGCAATGTGCATCTCAGATGTGTCTTGTTCTTTCATGTTTCTACAAGTATTCAATATGTGGCATATTATGAACCACGGGAGATACCGATCTACGAAGGTTGTACTACATAGTTTTAGAATTATCAGTTGGTTCTTACACCTCATCTAAATAACTTGACTCTTTTAGTGGTGAGCGTGAAAACAAAAACAAACATTGGTTTCCTGTCCACAAGGATTCAGAAACGTTTCAGAAATGAAAACCAGAATTTTCCAGGAAAGTGTTAAACTGCTGTAAAAACTCATAAAAAGCAGGAACGTTACTCATTTAAAAGCATTCAATAAACAAGAATTTCATTTTCTTTTAATATTTATTTCGATGACCAATTAAAGAATTACAGATATTACAAGGAAAACTACCAGGAAAATTACTATGTATATTTAATTTAAACTAATGTAGGTGACGCTTCTAATTTACTGCTAAAAAGGCAGTTTTTTGAGATTACAGCAAATGCGTAAAATATTCACAGCAGTTTTTGCTATTAAATTTTCCGTTTTTTTTTGCAGTGTACTTTCTGATTAAAAAAACAAGATCAATTAAAAATTGCAAATGTCAGCTTAGTCCGAATTTCAAAATAATGGATCTAAAACTAAGAGCTAACGAATGGTCTGAGCGATCAAGTCTCATTGACACCCAGAACTCAATGACAGGCCTTGACCCAGCAAAAAGAGCCGCCCACCGCCACCAATTTGTAATTATGCTATTAAAAGCAACCAGACGCACACCACCCGTTCCCAATTTAGCATGCGCCTCCAATTAAGATGGCCGTAGGCGGTGGTTGCTTTTTATAGGTGAGCGGTCTGTCAGTCCGCTCCAGCTACTCGCCTTATGATGAATGTGCGGTCTTTGGTCTTAGCAGAAAAGGACAGATTAATGCGAAGAATGGGAGCGAATTACTGGGTGTTCCGTCCAGAGACGAAAATCCTGCATGGAAGCATTCGAACAGAAACATTAACATGTGGATAGTTACACATGATGTGATGATGATGACACATGATGTTGATGATAGTTACACAAAAAAAAAGTTTAAATCGAGTTTTTTCTCGTAAATTTTTTAGATTTCATACATGGAGTTTGGTCAGAGGTGGCCATCAACAAAACTTATATCTGCCACTAAAATAAAATAAAATACTAATGGAAAATACTAATCATAGACATCACAGACGGAATATAGTACTTCAACCAAAAAAAAAAACACCACTCAATAAAAACATCGTTTCTTATGTATTTCTGAGTATGAATAGTAGGGTGGGTCATTTTCCTATGGCGAAAAACAATTTTTCAAATTCTATAGGGCACAGTAAGAAAAAGGTGCCAAATGGTCTCAAACTAACAAGTGTGAAATATTATTCCATTATAATAACTCTTTTTGCCTCCGGATTGGCCTCAAATGGAACAAAAATATGTAATTTTTCAAATTTTTTAAAAATTTTATAAATTAATTTTTTGTCGATTGATCTTTTTTGCCAACAAACAGTGGATTGTCAGAGGCAAATTTTAAATATTGGTAGATCATATACATTCTCCCTCAATTATGGCCAGTGTAAAACGATATTTTAAAATTTTAAAAGTAGAAATAGTTGTATTTTTCATAAATGTCGCGCTTTCAAAATTCAGCCGACAGTTATTTCATTGGCTGGTCTTCGGAACCAAATGTGATATAAAATATGTCGAAACAAGTGTCTAATGGATAGTTTGTTTATAGGCAATAGCAATATCATGATGAGATTCACCTCAGTAAGGATTTACCTAATTTTTTCTATAGCAATAGACTAAAATCAAGCCCCATAAATTATACTTCGTTAGAGGGAGGATTGACTCCAAATAGCTTCTTAGTATTAACTTATGCGTTCATAAAAGTTGAAATATAGCAAATTTAACTGTCTAAAATAAACACAAGTAAGTTCTAAAAATTAACGGAGCTAATTTAAAAATTTTGAGGATAATACTGAGCTTTGAGCTGAAAACGCTGATCTACTGCTCTTCTTAAGAAAATATTTCAAAATTTGACTCTTAAAATAGGTTTTTAATTTATTTTTTTAACATTAAGGAGTTCTATGGAGACACTTGGGATGGACTATCCCTAATATGCCACTAAAATTTCAAAGAAAACCTCAACCTTTAAATATTATCCAAATATCCTACAGGGGTTGAAATCTTATAACCCACAAAAAGTGCCCACCTTATGACGCATCCATTTTTTATTAAATTTAATGTTTTTACCATCCTACTCAACCGGGAATAAATTTTTCGCACATTTTTATGATTCCAGAAAGAAATCTTTGATTGCCAGTTCTAATCATTGAGATACTGTACTAGCTGATATGCCCGGCCTTGCACGGGTGGAGTTATAGCTTTAGGATTTCTTTTTTAAATTTCCAATATATTTTATACCTTATTTTACCAGGTGAAAGGTATTAAAATCCAGCATTATAATATTTGAACGATTTCTACATTTGACCTCATGATCCCCATCAAAAAAATTAGAAACAAATCTCCCAAAACTACTTAAAATATGCCCATTTAGAACCCTTGAGTAATCATACAGGATTTTAATTAACTTTTTCTGTTAAATTATTCAATAACTATAGCATATTCCATTTTGCAATTTATGAAAAAATCTATCTTTCTAGTTGAAATGGCTTTAACATTTTCAATAAGGAAGTTGCATGTGTCAGATTTTCAAAAACAAACAAGTGTTCCGTATGGTTTTTTGTATGGTAAAATGAAATATCTAGTTAGTTTTTCAAAAAATTTTTCAGGTAATTAAATATTTTAATTTAAAAGTCGAGAAAAAAACACGTGACTGAAAACGTTTATTGTTTAAACTATAAGATGACGTCAACAATAATACCATCAACTCCATTGCTTTACAACAATGTTTAGTATAAGATGACGTCACATCCAAACTCTTGGCGTTTTCGCGCGCTTTTAAAAAGGGGATTTTTGTTAATTTTTTTGACAATCAAAAAATTTCTCGATCGGCCTCAAATTTTGGGTAGTTGCTTATTTTTGCAAGAGGAATCGATTAAAAAAAAATCATGCAACTTCCTCATTGTTTTTGTTTTGTAAATCAATTTTCTTGAATCTACAATAAATGATCGTTTTTTATTTACATTTTCGTTTCCATGGAGACTATTTTAACAACAATGTCATTCCATGAATTTTTTCATTTAAAAGCGAGATGAACTTTTAAATAAAAATATTTTAAAATATACTTAATTACCAGTTTTAAAATTTTAAATTTCATTTAATTGTATTTGTTAGATTATTATTATAATTTTTAAATAGACTTGAATCTAGTCTTTCTTTCAAATACTTGCTATTCTGCATTATGTATTTTTTGTAACAATGGGGTGAGCAGATCTCTTCTTGAGGAGAAATAAAGCTATTTCAGCAAAAAAACCATAAAAAGGGTCAAAAAGGGGTCAAGAGATCATTAAAAGTTTTCAAAACATAGCCAAGGTTTTCCTTGGGTATTTTTACGTAGGTGTACCAAGTTTGGTGCAAATCAGAAGAAAACTGTGGATTTGTTTAAAAGACAAATATACACACATACACTTTTATTATATTAGATAACAACTCAAGTATTTCAACTCTGGGTTCCTTTTTAATTATTTTATAGTCTTCAATGGGATTTTTATACCATTTTGCACGTTTACATTTACGTTATACATTTATAACCCGGTTGGACCTTGTCCCTCGTCCTTGATAGAGGATCACAAACCGCCCTTTCCAGATTTGTCAGCGGACACGTCAAGAGTCTCTCCTTCAATGGAGGTGAGAAGCACTTTACCACTTGCTTAAAATGCCAAAACCATCAGGCTTCTCCCGAACATATGCTCGACTGTTTGGGACTCACAGGGAGGGGTGTCTATTCGGATCCTCTCCTTGTGTTGGACTTCCTGAGGATCAACGGTTTGATGGAATTGGTCTGACTTCGTCAGACACGGAGGATAAGAAACAACAACAACAACAACATTTATGACAGATTCGTCCAGTCGAGGTAAAAGCCCGATTTTCATTTGTCCATTTTTACATGAAATTACTTTATTAATCGAAACTTTGACGTCAATCCGGAGACAAAAAGAGTTATCGTAATGGAATAATATTTCACACATGTTAGTTTGAGACCATTTGGCACCTTTCTGTCTCTGTGCCCCTGGGAAAATGTAAAAAAAAATATTTTTGACCCACCCTAATGAATAGTAGAGATGTAAAAATTAACATGGGGGATTATATAGTCCTGAAAAATTTAAGGCATTGCCCCTCAATACGGGGACTTTTAATGCATTTCCCAACTCTAAGTACTCGTATTTTGGAAAAAAAAAGTAATAGATGTCAGAGAAATCTGCTTTCTGATTGTTAACAATCATGATCATCGCTTTCCTATTAAATTTGATTTTAAACTATTTGTTTGTCATTTTATACATACCCCGGACCAAACCTTGACCCTAGAGAAATGCGCATACCCTCCAGTTGAGAACCAAGGCGTTAAATATATATTTCTCTCACTAGGTACGATATTGTGGCTGGCCTCTTGCCAAGTGCATTGAATTTAATGCACAGGAAGGGTACTCGTAGTTAATCAAATTCAGGGAAGTAATTATTCAAATTTGTAGGTTGGTAGATATACTACTAGTTTAAATTTCCAATACAACGTTATGTATAGGAGAACCAAACTATCTCAAGCATTTGAAAATATGAATAACACAGAGATATAACACTAATGAAACGAATACTATAAGGTATATAGACACCCGTATAGTTGGAAACATAAATATGTTATTACGAACAATATAATGCATTTAATAGCAACTTATTTAGAAGTAAGTTAAATAATAGTTGTTTTACACATAATATTTCATGGGATCTATAATTCTATAATATCTAAACTAGCAAATATCTAAACTATAACTAATATCTAAACTATATCTATCTAACTAAACATTTTTCCGTATTAATAAAGCCTAAAACTAATAACGCGAAGGATAAAACAAAAATTATAAAGGGTAGGTACTTTTTTTATTTATCTTTTATACAATATTTGAATAAATTCGTCTTTAAATTTAATTTTTACGATATAGTCCATCTAACTCGAAAAAATTTTACGATAAAAAATGCGACTTTTTGATAGGCTTAATATTGGCCCCTTTTGTCTTTCTTTTGTTTTTGATATTATTTTTTAAAAATATTTACAAGTCAAAGGTCACCAATATGGATCAAGTTATCCTTGGTGACTAGAAGTGTTGTTTCTTTGTCTTTCTTTTGTTTCGATGTAACCTTATATGTGTGTAATTAAAAAAAAGTTATTTAAAATATCTAAGGTTGTTTATCCAGAGGGCGATGAAAGATCAAATGCTATCTGGATTTTCCAGTTTTTATTATTAGTTGAAAAAAGTGTAAAAAATGCCCTTCAGATAAAAAAAATGGATTTGATTTGGTTGTTTTGTCTTTCACACATTACCAATTTCACTGAATTAACCCGAATAATTTTATCCTAACAAGTATCTTGAGATTAGAGAATGTTATAACTTTTCCATGTTAATTTTTTTCGAAACTAATTATGGAAAACAGTAATTACAAAAACTATTATATATGATTTGAATAAAAGGGAATTCATTCTATGCTAATGCATTTTTGTTTTAGGCTTATTACTTTTCTATTACAACCCTATAAAATGAAGGATTAGTATTTTTAAAAAGTTTAAATTATAAAATTAATTACCATGACCATTCCTGGTATTTTTTATTTCTGTGTTAAATATTCGTTTTAATAAGACAGGGGTCTTTAAACCAGGCTGGAGAGAATTTGTGACACGTTATTGCGATTTAAAATAGATATGCTTTGAAAAATTTTCAAATGCCCTAAAACTAAAAAAAATAAATAAAGCTCTCAATTGACTATTGAAATTGGGTAGTATATAAGATATAAAAAACGAAAAAAAACCGCATTTGTTTAAAAATATTTGTTGTTTTGTAACGTTTAACCGAGTTTCTGATAAAATATTTAGCCAAATTAATTTATGCGCAAATTGTGTAAATGAACGAATTCAATTAAAATTGAGTTCCATTCCCATTCCTATAAAATATTTTTTTGACTTATTTAATAAGATTGAGCTGATAAGGTAGATATTAGAAATTAAATTTCTAGCACATAATTTGATTATTTTATTTTCTACTTTTTCTTAATTCAGAATTACACTCTAACGTAGAAACGTTGTTGTATAACTTTCAAATTTTAACGTAGAATTTAACCACGTTTAAATAGTTTTTAAGGATGCTCTGAAATTTATAATGATTTACAGGTTGACTTTAAAAGTAATAATTTTTTAAGTGACAAAGTGATGAACTGTTTTCAAACTTTTACACATTACAAAATGACAATAAGAATAAATTATTATTCATGGTTTATTACATTCAAATCACAAATAAAATTTTAGGAATTTGTGTAAACAAATAACTGATTTATTAATCTATACTTATTAATCTAAATATAATTATTTTGATTTCTCCAATAATTTATAATTATGTGGACGATGTTTATGCTTATTTAAATGCTCCTAATCTTTTTCTTAATACAAAAGGAAATCCGTTTGAATAAAAGGGACCTTCAACCACCATTGATAAAGTAATTAAGTAGTATAGAATATTGAAAACAGGAAATCAGAATGATTGAAAGGAAGTGTTTAATGAACAAGTGTTTGAATGAAATCACGACACCTTTTTTTCTCAAAGCAGAATAAATTCTTATACTTTAAACTGTATTCATTTTAGTTACACACAGAGTGACATTCCAAGAAAAACTACAGATTTTAAATAAATTTCCCTCGTTTTAAAGCTATAGATAACAATTTATTAGCTTTAGTCAAAAAATCTTTAGTATGAACACCAATGTTATTGGAAAGCTAACTTTAGCTCAAATATTTATGTTTGAAGATGATTTTATTATTTCGTTTTTAGTTTAGCGCAAAGTTTAAAAATATTTTCGTTATAAAATATCCTCTTCCCTTGAAAAATAAATATTTTTTATTTGAAGATATCATAGTTAGGATTGAGTTAAATAATAAAACAGAGACATCTTTGCAATGGAAAACAAATATTGACTCCGGAGGGCAGAGTTGCAGAAAATTTAATATATTTCTTTGAATAGATTTATATATTTTTATATCCTAAGCAGCGCTAACGTTCAAGATTCGTTCAATTGTTGTCACATATTACCAAATTTTGATTACTTCTAGTTGGAGTTACATAAACTTCGCATTTGGTATGAACTAGGGTATTTATATTTGAAATCAATATGCACTGAGTTTTAATAAAACTACGGTACTTTCTCTCTATATTAAAAAAAAGTAACAGTGACCGCCGCCGCCGCCGCCGCCGCTGATTTTGAAAATTTTATTTTTGAACACTTTGAACTATCACTACGCAAAAACTATTTGAAGGAATATTATGAAATTTTGACCATTGGTAGACAAATGTATGAGGGTCATTTCAGTTTCCAAACCTAATTAATTAGATAATTAGTTCTGGAGTTATTTAATGTCAAAGTCGGAAATTATTTTTTTCGGCTGCGAGTTCGCCCCCAGCAAAATCTATTTACAGCAGAAACATGATTTTTTGCAGACACATACTCTTAGGTATGAAGTTTTGCACCTCGTCGCCCTTTTTTCGAATTTCGAATTATTTTTGGAGTAATTAAATTCTAAAGTTTCGAAATTTTTTACCCTTTTTCTGTTTTTTCGTTATAACAGAAAAACTAATCACAGTAAAACTATGATATTTTAAACGCACATACAATTATTTTTTATAAAAAGATTGGCGTTTTGTTTTTTAAAAAATTCGAATTATTTTTAGAATTATTAAGATTCAAAGTTTCAATTTTTTCATCTCTTTCTGGTCGTTCAGTAGAGAAACAGCCGATTTTTATGAGTCTGATTTCTTGATTTCTTTTACTTCCGACGATTCACTAGATACACACGTGCACTTTATCAATTTAAAAGATTTTAATGGCATGCTTTTTTTCTCTAAGATGGTTGATGATAATTAGTAGACTTGCTGGATATTTTTTTAAAACATTTCGATTAAATTATTGACAAGTTAAACAAGGATTATTGACAAGGATATTTCAGTTGCAGTTTTTTTTGATATTTTTGTAGTAATGGTCCGAATTAAGTTATTGATAAGTTAGAGAGATAAAAGGTTTATATTTTAAATGATGATTAACTAAGCAGCCAAGTTCCAGGTTTTACCGGATAGTTAAGATGAAACAAGCGAGCTCTGCTCGCTAAGATCGCGAAGCGATCTTCAAAGAACTGCGAAGCAGTTCCGGGGGTTGGTGAGCGATAGCGAGCAGGGGGCAGAGCCCCCTAGTTTAGAAAAAAATATAAATGGTTTAGCGTATTAAGTAACCAGTTAACAAAAATAAAAAATGTGAGATAATTCAAAAATATTTATCAAAATAGTATTTTAAGTTCTTGACTTATATCTTCCCACCACAGTTTGAATTCATTAAAAGTGTATTCAAGCTTATATTCTTTATTGTAGATTTAGAAGTTAAGCCTTACTTATCCATATCAAACCCACTATATTGTGCATGAAGCATTAAAAAAACCATGAGTGTAAAAATGTGTGTAGCTTTACATTGAGTTCTTAGCTTTACTACGTTATTTAATTCGCTTATATTACTAAACGCTAAAACGTTCAAATGTACTCTTTTGTTAGAAAAATATACAAAAAGATATTATTACTCTTTGCAGAAATAATTTGATCATTATGAACATGCCAATTTTAAAACAGAAACAAAAAATGACTTAAATGACAAAGACAAAAAATCAAGCTTCGCGAATACCTAGGTACTTATATTTCTATATAAAGAAATTGAGCAAATGATACACGTGAAAGACATAAAATTGCAGAATAAACATACGTATTAAAATATTTTTACAAATGCAGAGTGTCCCAAGACAACTGTCCACCCCCTTTAACTTTTGAACCCCTACAGATATAGTCAAATGGTAATCGTGTCCTGCGAAAGTCCCAAAAACATAAAATTTTATCTCTCTATATCATCTTTAACAATGACCAGTTCAGAATCTTTGGTTATGGGGATTCCTCACACCGATTTTACTTATATCAACCCAACAAAGCAACGACACTAACAGTCCAACCAACCAGCGATCTTCGAATACCTGTCATTACTCCGGTTTTAACCAATCAGAAGCATCTGCTTAGAGGAGGGATTACGAAAACATGATAGATCTCCGAATCCCTCATCCTTGGGATGTGAAGCCATAGGTCAAATTCCCACACGCTCCATCAATGATTTCTGGGAAACTCTAGTGGAGGCTTGGAGACCGTGAGTTCAGCGATGGACTGTTTGGTTAAACATTTAAATGTGAATCGCAAAGCGGTTTGAAATTGATTGTTCGAGGGTATTATGAGCTCTGGATTGCTGAGAGAAATAATAGATACTAGCTGTTTCAACCCGGCAAAGCCGGGTTTTACAGCTAGCCTTCTTTGGCGCTGATGCGAGATTAACTCGTTATACTACCTGTTCGTATTTATTCCTTCCCTATCATTAAATATGCAGTTTTAATTCACTATTTTCGAAAGGGGTTTGTCTCCGATTTCACATGGCATTGTCAGAAATTTATTACATTGAAATAATTGTCATTTTATTTTGACCGGTCATCAGCCCAACCCACCGAACCGAATCTGTACAAACTTTTCTTAAATGAAATCTTACTACCCCGATTTCCCCAAGAAAATAATTATTCCCCCATTAATGGAAAAATTAGAAAACTTCCTGTTATTACTTTAGCATGGTAAATCCCTTTGCATAACTAACATTTTCATAATCACATCGAAAATTCGTAAAATCCTTAATAAATGTGCATCAAACAAATAAATTTACATGTAAACAAGTGTAAGCTTTTAAAGTAACAATATAAATTGACATATCTCTACATATAATAGTATATATATATAATAGTAATCACATTCGTTTGTTAATCCTCATGGCTTCCAGACAATGCTTTCTAACATAATAGGCGTGTCCCGAAACTAACGACTATTCAATCAGGAGAGAGGAATCCAGACACGTGACATGACGTGACAAAGACTTATCTTCTTGGCCAGCCAGCAATCCTCTTAGCCGCCTCTTCGAGCTTAGAGGTCCTCTCTCAATCAGGGCGACTCCGTGCTGTGCTCAATCTGGACTTATTTGTTGGATCACGTCTTAATGGCAATCTTTTAACCCAGTTCCGCACGATGATCTTTAATGGAAGCAAAAGACGTGGCTTAGGCTATAAGCTACTTTTGCTATCTTTTCTGCGGTTAACTAGCTCGGTAGTTTCTCCAGGAACTGTGTTAGCGAATTGACTCTGATGCAAACGGGTAATAGAATGAAGATGGTTCGTTTAGCTTTTCTGGAAGAAAAGGCGCTAATCTAAGAACCGCTGAAGATCCCATTTGCTTCGGAGAAGTGTCCATCAAATGATAAGGGTTGTTTTTTTAAATTAACTTCCGTTTTGCTCCTGAAAAAAAAGCAGTACGAATTTCGAAATAATTTTGCTACTGGTAGTTAGGTACATCCTTGAGGATCAATTTCCCTCTTTACTGGAAAAAATCGGACATTTTTTCTATTATTTATCGAATTTACAAGCGCGCTCCTCGAACTTATTTCCCGCCAACACATAGAGAAATTCTCTTTCTCGAAATTTTCCCCTTTTTGATAGTTTAAAAATAAAAAAACAAATGAATATTTAAAAATAAGGTTATTACGGAAGGTTACAAACACCTCTAATTACTTTTCAACGTAATCACCTTTAAATAGACCATTTACCGTACCATTTCACAAGTTTTTCGATTCCGCTTCATGAAAAGTTTGATTTTTCGTAAGATGCAAAACATATGGTTTTAAACATGCACAATAGGGTGTATCGAAAAAAACTTTTTTTCGATTTTGATAACGTAATAGTGCGGAAAAGTTGTCTAAGGTGCCAGAGAGTACCTGTGAATTTTTTCAGAATTTTTGGATAATTTCTTAAGGTGCCACATTGGCCCTGAAGTTCCCCATGTTAATCCAATGGGGCGCGCCGCCAAAAAGGCCGAAAATCGGTTTTTCGCCCCTCATTTCTACCCTAATCACACGACGAATGTCTCGTCTCGAGTTATGGACTCTATATGATGTATGCTACTCGAAAAAACTTGAATAATAACTTAAATCTCTATATTATGTTGATTGTGGGCTTTGATTTGAACGAGGAAATACGCGATTTTCGACGAAATTTGAGCATACAAAAAAACGTGATATAGATATTTAGGCTATTATTCAAGTTTTGTCGGATAGCCTAGATCATATAGAGTCCATAACTCGAGACGAGACATTCGTCGTGTGATTAGGGTAGAAATGAGGGGCGAAAAACCGATTTTCGGCCTTTTTGGCGGCGCGCCCCATTGGATTAACATGGGAAACTTCAGGGCCAATGTGGCACCTTAAGAAATTATCCAAAAATTCTGAAAAAATTCACAGGTACTTTCTGGCACCTTAGACAACTTTTCCGCACTATTACGTCATCAAAATCGAAAAAAAGTTTTTTTCGATACACCCTAATGCACAAAAGCATGTTGCAAAAATCACCTGCCTGCCGATTGTCTATTGTTAATGCGAACAAAGTTTAAAGGAAGAGAAATTCTCTATGGGCCGACGGGAAATAAGTTCGAGGAGGGCGCTTGTAAATTCGATAAATAATAGAAAAAATGTCCAATTTTTTTCCAAAAAAATAGGAAATTGATCCTCAAGGATTTACCTATCTACCAGTACCAAAATTATTTTTAAATTCTCACTACTTTTTTTACAGGAGCAAAACGGAAGTTAATTAAAAAACAACCCTCGTATAATAGTATTCTTTGATTGCTTGATTGGATAAAGGACGTGTTTACTTGAATTGGTTGCTTGGATGAAAGTTCGCGTGCTAATGGTTTTACAGAGGATAACTTATTGGTTTTTAAAAAGTTACGTTAACTCTAAAAAGCCAACTGCTCATAAAATCTGATTTGAATCCAAGCATTAACTCTATTTTCTTATAGCTGTTTGCAGAAAGTAGTGTCATTTAACTTTACTTCTAATCTCTAAGTAGAATTTAAAATAAGTTTAAATAATGATAAGTGTGACATAACCAGTCAAATCATTAAAAATTATATTTAAACTGTATCATCGTTACAGGGTCGTGGAAAAAATAATGTAATGTTTTCAGAGGGGGACGATATTTCACTGGAGTGTAAAAAGTGTTTTTATCATACGTCCTTCTTAGACCAGTGGTTCCCAAACTATTTGGGTCCTGGAACCCCCAAATTTGTTGCCAATGATCGTGGAATGATCGTTTTGAGGGTCTGGGCCACACCGTTACTAGACTTTTTTTGGGGGTGGGGTTGCCTTAAATTCATTTTTAAGGTATCCCCTAACGAGCACATTTATATATGAGCACTAAAAAGTAGTATTTGAATGATATTTATCATAATGTCAAAATTTGACAACGTGAACTCCAAGAAAAAAAGGTGAATCGGGAGTTCACCCCCAGGGAATGTTTGAAAATTTGCCTCTTTAAGTAGTGTTTCAACTCATTTTGAGACCCTTTGGGGTACATCCAAAGAGAACAGTTTCTTGTAAACCACAGAATTTTCTTGGGAAAAAAGTTGTAAATAGACGTCTAAGTTTTAAGGGTGCTAGGGGTTCTCCCCCAGAAAATATTTTGAAATTTCCCTTTTAAACTAGTGTTTTATCTCTTTTTGAACTCTTTGGGGAGCTCCTAAAGGGAAAATATTCTTGTAAGTGGCATAATTCTAAAGGGAAAACACTGTATAACCAACGTAAACATTTTAGAGGGGGATTGGGGGTCCTCCCCCGGAAATTTTTTCGAAATTTCCTCTCTAAACTACAGTTTTATCTCTTTTTCAAACTCTTTGGGGATCACTAAAAAGGGAAAGCTTCTTGCAAGCGGCAGAATTTTCAAAGGGAGAACACTGAATAACAAACATTAAAATTTTAGAGGGGGGCTGGCGGGGTCCTTTTGAAATTTGACTCTCAAAGGTAGTGTTTTAATTCCTTTTCAGACTTTTTGGGTTACATCCAAAAAGCTCCCACCAAGCTCTCGCCTTGTGGAAGTTGCAGAATTTTCAAGTAAATTGCAGCTATTTTCCACTTAACAGTGGAAAGCTTGGGGGCGGTTCCCCCCATACCCCCCTAAATGACGCCTATGGGCGTTATATTTGATAACTGAACTCGCATATCTGGTGCAGCATCAAGTTTGTTACGATATTTGGTTTTTTCGCAACATATTTTGAAAATCCAGCTTCCCACAAATACGTGGTTGCAAACGGCAATAGAATTCAAATAGCCTGTTTTGCTAAATTTGGATATTCATCGAATACATCGAATGCCACCAATGCTTGTGTTTTCAGTCACCTTATACATAAATTTTAAATTTATTTTGGTGGTCGATTGTAAAATTTCCGAGGAAAATGTAAATATATTAAACATTTCTTATTTTTTTAATAAAATCAAACTTATCCCGCGGAACCCCTAAATTTTTTCGTGGAACCCCTGGGTTCCACTGTCTTAGACTAAGAAAAAAAACAAAAGATAACCCAACCCTAAGAAATATTGTCATAACTTCACAAATTACATAGAAAAGTTCATATGATCCTGTTATGAAGCTTTTTTGTCAAAAAGTCGTCTTATCACCTGCAAAGAAGATACACAGTGTGGAATAAGTTTCTTTTTAAACATAATAAAGTTTTATTAAATATATTATAAGATTTGCAATTCGCAGTTCTAACTCCTTTCTCAAAACCAATAAGATTAAATGCTTGAATCTCAGACGGGGTTAGATACAAATAAAAAGGCTTTATATCAGAGTAATCGAAAGATATTTCTACGCAAACCTCCTATTCTGGAATAAGTTATCCAACACTTTCACAGATCTCTCAAGCCGATATCTTCCTTTGATGAACTTGCTCCCCTTAAATATTGACACACATCTGTCATGGATGCGGGAGTCTCATATGGATTGGAGTATGGTAGCAAACCACTTTGAAGGGGGATCTTGAAGAACGTTTGAATAAGAAGGATTATAGAAGAGACGATATCCTATTTTTCTGTTTCGAATCGAAGAGTTTGAAGATAGATTTAATTTTTACAAGGAGAAGAACAAGGAGAAAAAGGGAGACGAAGAGAGAAATCTATATTAAGGCAAATTCAAGAAGGAGCAAAATTTTAAGTTGTTGCAGAATAAGTGCTAAGAAGTCATTCATTCTTTTTTTCCCACAATACTCCCCGATTTTCAGTTATTTGCAACTGTTACATGATAGGAGATACTAATTTAATTCAAGAAAAGGGAATTCATAGTAATGGATCCCTATGAAAAGAAAATATCTAATGAAGGGTTCTATTGGAAGACCAGTGTATTAGGCCTTAAAACTAATTTTGATGATCATTCAAAAAAACTAAAAATTAAATTACGATAAGAGTTAATATAAAACGTACTTCACACATTATGATCATTTCCCCGTTTTGAAAATCTCCATTCCACACATTTTCCCTCGAACGAAATTGATACTCAATATACGTTAGAACCCAAAACTGCCAGATACAATTACGGTTACTCCACCGTCATACAGGAATAAAAAATAACTAAGAAAATAAACCACGATATGAACCCTACTCGAGTGTCAAAACTAATGTGGCTCTTCCCTCCCCTTCGGAATTCCAATCATTCGTTAGTTATCCCAACACACACACTATATTTTTTTCTCTCTTCCGCTAAATTCCCCAGTCGAATTTTATTTTTTACTCTCTTTCGGATTTTTGCTCTGTATTCTGTAAAATTTATCACACCGCATAAGCCCAATAAAAAATTACAGGCAAGAGTGCGAGATTATCAATTTCCGGTCTAGCCACTGCCGACTTCCGGTCTGTGGAAGCCCTTCCATTCAGTACCGGCAGTGAAGTTTCGTTTCAGAGAGAAAATGCTTTTTCTGGGGCCGAAGAGTGCGTTCCGGGGTTTATATAATTACTCGTTTTGGGAAAGAGAGGTTGAGTTAATATCATTTGGGTAAACACTTAGTAAATGTGGCAACCTGAGCGATGAAATATATCCCATTCAGCTACATAAATGTAACAGGTTTGTTACTATGAGTCGAATGGAGTTAATGATGATGCAAGTATATGCGACTTTAAGACTCAGGCATAACTATTAAGCTTTAATAAATAAAAATATGTATACCTAAGCATTTCATTACTAACAAATTACACAAAATGTTTTACTCCACAATATTACCCATTTTTTTCTAATAGATCCAAAATAAGCTATTACCAAATTTAGAAAAAGAAATTTTAATTAATTATCTACTGGGTGGTCCCGAATTCCTGGTACAAACTGGGCAGTGTAGGTAGAGTACATCAAGACAAACAAGAATTGGTATGATTAGGGGGTCTCAAGTGGATTTAAAGGGTGAAAATCAAGGGTGAAAGTTAGCAAAACAACTCGCATATCTCGCATAGCCAATAAGTGCAGCAATTGTTCGATTCCGGCATTTATTACATTCAACCTATTCAAATTTTTCATGTAAAAACGAGATTTAAGCGTTTATTCTAATCAAAAACAGGCAAATATATGAATCAGGCATGCGTTGAAGGTAGATTTAAGTTACAATTGTCCCTTGATCAGACTTTAGTTCCTTGCACTTATAACTCCAAGAAACCAACCAACAAGCAAGACTCTAGTATTACGATGTTTTCGTCGTGACACTTTCTATTGCAGTCTATCTAACTATAATGCATGCCTGTTTCATTTATTAGTCTGTTTTTTTATTAGAATAAACACTTAAATATCCTTTTTGCATGAAAAATTTAAATTGGTTGAAAGTAATAAATGCCGGATTCGAACAATTGTTGCTCTTATTGAGCAGATATGCGAGGTTTTTTGTCAAGTTTCGCCCTTGATTTTAACCCCTTAAAATCTTTTTTAGACCCCCTAATCATACCAATTAAAAAAATTGGTAATTTTTTGTTTTGTTTGATTGTTGATTTGGGTACATAAATTTTCCGGTTTGTGTGCTTGATCTCAAGGATCCGCTCATAAACCTTCGTCAAGTAAGACAGACACAACAGAATTTTTACTGACACGAGGAAGGAAAATTACACCCAAGGCGAGGTCAGAATACTCGCAATTTTAAAATATTTCTATTTTTTAGATTACGGATAAGGTCGCAGTTATCAAGCATGAACTGTCAAACAATTTATTATGCATCCAATCACAATAACCAATTGACGCCATATTTTATGATGAAACAAAATTTTCAGGATTTAAAAAAATGTACTTTAAAGTACTTTCCAAATTAAATATGATTCAAAAACTTATAAAAATATTCCAAAAACTTACAGATATAATATTTCCCTCCTTGCTCTGAAATTTATAATTTTTAGTCTGATATTCGAAATTAATTGTAAACATTGACGGCTATATTCACCACTAACTTGACCCAAGGTTAACCTGGAGCTATTTTCAGATCTCAAATAATTTGCCGAGCTTAGCTAGCCTATTTAGAAATCAGCTACTGACAATAAGTTATTCAGGTGAACAATATTAAATTGTCCTTTTAAAACTTTTAAGACGTGAGGTATTAACTTAAAACTAAATTTTAATTTAATACCTTACATTGTATTTTAAAATTAAATAATTTAGAATATGTGAACGTATTTGCTTTTATGGAAGTTAAATCCTCGAAAACATTTTTGTAAATAGCTTAGTGGAAAACCTCGATGAAATGAATAATGCAGTTTTCTTGTTTTGATTGCATTCTTTTATATTAAAAAGTTCCCAACTCCAAGTGCATAAACCCATAAAACCTAATTAGATCCTGGTCTCCTCTTTTCTGAAAAATTCATTCATTCTAAATCCTTCTCTAAAAGGTAAGAAGAAAAGAACGTTCATCACATACGCCCATGCAAAATACAATTACCTCCAGGAGATGACAAAACGGAATAAAACTCCCTCCTTCGCTTTTCCAGAAGAATGAATTCCTAATTCAATAAACAGAACAAAAGATTCGCAAAAACAAAAAAAAACCTCACATCGAAAACAATGCCTGAAAAAGCCGTACAAAACATTATTCTCTCTTAAATGACAGAAAAAAAATCGCAAAAGACGCTCCGAAGAAGCAGAATACCGTTCTGAATTTGTCTATCCGACAGACCAGACGACGTCATAGAGAGTGGCGTAAGCCTCCGTACGGCGGTGACGTCATATCGTGACGTCAACAAAGAGATGTGAAAGGAGATGCTGGTTTTGGGGGATTTGTTATTTCTCTTCCATTGTTATTTTCCCTGTAAGGATACGCCATGACGCCAATGAGGAAGGGTTCGTTGAAGAAAGTTGGCGCAAAAATAACGTCCCGTTATGAGTAGGAGGTAGTTGGGAAAAGGACATCGAACTGGAGGGATCAATGCAATCCCCTGAGGATGTCTGGAGGCTTCTGTTGTCGAGAAGTTTTCTAAATGGTTTCCTCAAATGGTTTGGAAAGGATTCAAGTGCTTGTGTTTTGTAATTGAATCTGGTCAATTACGGAACAGTCATTTCAAATTCGGAGATTAAATTGTTAAAAGTTTTGTCAGAGAAAATGTTAAGATGTGAGATGAGATTCTTCAGATGGATTTTGAATGGGTTTTACAAAACGTTTGGTTGTCTGTGTCAGTCAGTGGATGAGTCGTGTTAAATTTAGATCTGTTTATTTTAAAGACCCTATTTGAAGGGTTTTGTGCAGTGTTATGTATATGAAAGAAGAGGATTTAAATTGTCTGAGTGTTGTAAGATAAGTAGGTAGTTTTATGGGGGAGGTCCCATACAAGGAAAATTGTATTAGTTTTATTTGTAATAGTTACGAAATATTTCAGCTGTTACGAACGAAAATGTTTCTTAAGATTTTAATGATTTTCTGGGGGTGAACCTTTAGATACGCCAGACGATTCACATGCCAAATTAAAAACAAGTTTCAAAGATTTCTGTTATGGATATCGATTGCGGTTAGGTATTGTGGTTTCAGTAAGGATTTGTTCTTCATTGTAAATAAAATTACTTTTCAAAACTATCATAAAACTTATCAAAAAGCTTAAAATGTTTAATTCTAGGAGTTTAAAATATATTTTAGCCATGGAAATCTTTAATTAAACAGAATTGAATATTTGGCCGACTCCATCTTAACCTCCCTCTGAAAGCAATTTTATTTTTATACCATACTAGCTGTTATACCCGGCCTTGCACGATTGGGGTGTATGAATTTATTTTTTAAAAGTTTTCTTAAAATACATTTATAATTTTGTAAATTAGCAATATTACAAATCATCCCGGTATCCCAGGCGCCTCTTTCCTATCCCAGTGTTCCCGGTAATTTTCTAATCCCGGTGTTCCCGGTAATTTTCTAATCCCGGTGTTCTCGGTAATTTTTCCTATACCGGTGGTCCCGGTAATTTTTCTAATTTCGGCGTTACCGGTAATTTTCCTATCCCGGTGTTCTTGGTAATTTTTATAACCTGGTAATTTTTCCTATCCCGATGTTTCCTCTAATTTTCCTATCCCGGTGTTCTTGTCACTTTTTACAATCCCGATGTTCCTGATAATGTTTAATATCTTGTTGCCTTTATAAAATAACAAATTTGAAACTTTAATAAAAAGTCTAGAAATTAATAAGTCTAGTGAACAAATTAACAAATTTAATTTAAAACTAAACTAAAAGATCTAGTAAATGAAAATGTCTAGTGATCTGTCTCATTTGAAACAATGTTTTATTTTTAACTCGTTTTCCATGAAAAAAATTATATTTTTCAGTAAATATATTTATTTCAAAGGAAAAAAATCTTGAAATGGAGGAAATGTCCAAGCCTTCGGCGTGGTTTAAAAGGAGATGCGGAACACACATACATATCCACATATACACACAGCCACAAACGTTTTTATTTATATAGAGATTAATAAAATTGCCTAGTAACTACAAAACTGGTACTAAAGTTTCCTATCATTGGCTTGCATGACTGGTAAAACAGGTTTTCAAACATTGAAAAATAAGTAAAAAAAGCAGGAAAAATGGGAAAAAGAATAAAGGACTGATTTTCTCTTGATAAATTATAGCCTATGTGTTATTCTGATGTATAAGCTACATTATTGTAAAATTTCATTAAAATCCATTCAGTAGTTTTTGCGTGAAAGAGTAACAAACACACATACACACATACTCACAAACTTTCAGAAGTAGTAGGATGAAAAGAAAACATTTTAGTAGGTTTTAAAATGTACAGGAATATTTTGAATTGCGATTTTAAACAATTTGTTTTAGTAGATAATCTTAAACATTTAAGATGGTATCGTATTCTAATTTATTGTAATTTAGATCTTAATTTTACACACATACGATATTTAAGGATTAATGTAAGCATTTATAACAATATTTTCTATTCTACAGATTATTTATATATTAATTTGAAATCTATATAGTTTTTATTTTGCTTAGTTAAATTTATAGAAGGAGATTAAATTTGCAATTATTTCCAAAAATAAAGCTAAAAAAATTGATCTGAAAAAACATCTGAAGAGAGGACAGTTTCCCTTTCTGTTATCATTTGTCTTCTACCATGTTTAGAGAATAGCGAAACCCATAGCAAAATACTTATTAGCTTTGCTTCTTCACAATTTGTTTCATGATATTAATACTAATCAATTGGCTGAGTGATTGTTAACTCTTCAAATTTTTCTCTTCTTTCAACCGATCATAACATTAACTTAAAGAAAATGTTGGTGACTCTAGCTAATGTTCCTATGTAGAGATGAATAGTTTTCACATCTTATATGGCAACGGAATCTCCTCGGCAGAACTAATAGAACAATTTTCTATGTAACACTTTCAAAACTGGACACGTAAATTTAAAAAAATACTGTGTTTAACACTCAATTTATATGATTAGGATTTTCCATTCTTTTATATTTATCTCTCATCTGTTTAAATAATTCAAAAATAAGAAAAAGGAAGTAACACTGTGTTAAACTAATAAAATAATCCTAAAGCTATAGAAGTTAACGCTAAAGAAAGGATTTCTGATTATTCCAACAAACTATGAATTATCTCGTGATTCCACTTTATTAATCGTGATGGAAGCTTAACATCAATCAAACCTCTGGATGAGTTTTCGGTCCAAAACTTAGGCAAAAGGCTGTAATCTAATTTAACTTTACTCATTTGATTGTAATTAACGAGCAAAACAAATATTAATTATTGGCCTTTTGATGACTAATCTGTGCTGTAGTAGGGTATTTCGGCTCTGTCAATAACGTCTGGATGGATGCTAGATATTTCAGGGGAAAATTCCTCTGACAATAGAATCAATCCTATGGTGAATAGAAATAGATTTAAATAACATTTGACTTGTTATGATATTGGAAATCATTTAGTTTATTATTTGGTCGTTTTTCATATTTTTGTGATGAAATAACAATAAGTCATATTTTTTAATGTAATGATTTGTTTATTTAAAAGTTATATAAGATTTTGTTTTGAATAACTTGAATATGATTAATCATTGGATTTATTATTTGCTATATTCACCTCCTTTGTAGTAAGAACGATAGGTTTTATTTTCAAATTTAAAGATTTTTTTAATTAAGTATTGTACTATGACTTTTTTTTTGAGTGAATTGAATATTAATTAATATACATTAGGGTGGCCCACTTTTCTATGGGAAAAAATAAAGTGTTATGAAATTTCCACGACACCCCCTTAATTATTTATACCTTCAGAGAAAACTATTCAGGCAAAGTTTGGGCTCTGTATCTTAATTAGAAAGCGATGACCAAGAAGATTGAAAAAGTCCAAAGTGGAAGATTTTTATACAAAACAATTAAAAACCCAAAGATCAAACCATCTCATTTTGTTCATGATTTTTTTATAAAAAAACTACTAACGTTATAGATGTAATATTCCATGTTTTATTGTTTTATCAACTTTATTTTGGATGTAGTAATTTTCTAATGTCCAAAGAACTTTTGTTTGTTTTTCCTGCATTTTTAAACAGCTAATAACTCTAGAACTATACATATACAACTTAAAAACCTGTAGTCCCATTTTATTTGTAAATTTTTTTTTTGATTTAATGTGCATCATGACCATCATTTTCAAGAAGTTTTTTTCAAAATTAAGAAAAAGTGAAAAAAATGTTTTAAAAAAATTTTTTGAAAAAAATATTAAAAGCCTTTTAATTCTTAAAATGAACATTGCTACAGAATTTAAAATTGAAAATAAAATTTAATCATGTGTAAAAAAATAAAAATATTTGAAATTTAGGTAAGTCCCTAATCTATCCCTAAAATAATACGGAAAGAGCGATTCACTGATGGAAAATTCATAAATTAGCTTGAGGGTGTCCCTGTCCATATGACTTAAAACATGCAAAAAATGTCAAATAAAAAAAATCATTTTTTTAAATTTTGAAAAAAAAAACTTTTTGAAAATGATGGTCATGATTCACATTAAATCAAAGACAAAAAATTTACAAACAAAATGGGACTCTTTTCAGGTTTTTAAGCTGTATAGTTCTAGATTTATTAGCTGTTTAAAAATGCAGGAAAAGCAACTTTACAAAAGTTCTTTGGACGTTAGAACATTACTACAACAAAAATAAAGGTGATAAAAAAACAAAACCTGGAACATTATATCTATAACGTTATTAGTTTCTTGTAAAAAATCATGAAAATAATGAGAGGGTATAATCTTTGGTTTTTTCAGTTGTTTTGTATAAAAATATTCTTTGAATTTGGATTTTTCATCCCTCTTTGTCATCGACTTCTAATTGGAATACAGAGTTGAAATTTTGGCTGTGAGCTTTTATCAGCTGTTCGAAAAAAAGTAGAGGGTGCCCAGAACTCTACCTGAAAAAAAAGTTTTTTGGGCCACCCTAATATACATAGAAATAACCAAGACTCCAATTTAGACAATATTGTTATGATACTATTGCAACGATACGCCTATGACGCGTATGATGTGGAGCGTTGTGTTATGCAAAATGGCAATTTGGTACCTTTATTTGGGACTTAAAATAATCATCCAAATTTGAATTATTTGTTATCTGAACCCTCGGAAGTTTACAATTCCTGCATCATAATTTCTAGGAACGGAGCACTGGAAATAACTGTACTTTAATACGAATCCTATAATTATGTTTTTAAATATGCCAATACCAAAGGTCTCAATAAAGATAATTCCCAAATTCAAGGTAAAAACAAAATTATATAAATGGATAGTAAAATAATCTAATGAACAAATGAATATTTCCCAGTTAAAATAACTTTTAAAATTCAATTTAACGCAAATGATAATAAGCAAATTGAGTTTAAATCAAATTTATGCCGAAGTTGCCAAAAAAAAATAGAATACCATAATAATAAATGTAATGAAATAATAAGCTGGGTCTTGAATTACAACTCAATTGAAACAAGTAACCTAGTAAATGTATAAAAATCACGAACAAATATGAATTCCATGATAAAAAGTTAATGAAGCAAAAACGATTTTCGTGAATGTAATTCTAGTAGGATGTTTGAATTTAATGCAAGCAAAAAAATCTTATAGATTAATATTTCCATGCAGTTATGTTGTAAAGGAATCAATAAAAATAACCAATATTTAAATTGTTATAATAATTTACGGCATGGATGCTTCATTTCAAACTAATCTAATAAAAATTTGGCTCTAAATTTTCTTATAAAATTCAATTATATATTGTACAATTATTCTCCATATAAATATCCTTTCCATAAAAAAATCGAAAATGTTTATGTCGATTAATAGTTCTTAAAACATTTTCAGCTAAATTAAGTTGTAAAATTCGAGAATGAAGAGAAGGGCAGAAATCGAAAGAAATACAAGTAAAAGGAGTAAAATAAAAAAGGGGCAAGGAAGAAATAAGAAAGAGATGATTTCAGAGAAGAAGTAAATGGAATTTCTTTTAACAATAAGCTTTTAGGTATAAATAAATAGAAATAAAGGGATAAAATTAAAAAATAAAATTATAAGGAGAGAAAATTGAAATAATAGTAGGTAGAGGAAATAATGGAATTGAAAAGGGGAGGGCGGATAAACTAACAAAGAGAAAAGGGAAATGTAATAAAAATAAAGATAAATACAGAATAAAAAAAATAATTAAGTAAATAATAATATAAATAAATAAAAAATAGTAAAGAAATAAAACTGAAATGGAAAGAGAAAAAGTGAGAAAACAAGGTGAAGGAAAAGAAAGATTTAAAAAACTGAAAAAGAAACAGAACTAAAAAAACACAAAAAAGGAAATTAAATAAATTAAAACAAAAAAGAGAAAGAAGAAATTAAAAGAGAGAAAAAAATAAGTAAGAAATAGAAAGAGGGTACCCAAAATTTATTAAAACATCTCCAACAACCCCAACCTTTCAATACCTCGAAAACCACCCCCAACATTTTAAGCTCTTGAAAATCCCCATACACTTGACGGCATCCCAGAGAGAGAGAGAGAGCCAAACTGGCTATCCATTATCCCCTTCGGTGCAACGTAGCAGGTGGAAAACGCCCTCCTCGCGAATTCCAGCCCTGATAAAGGACTCATTTTTGCTGCCTTATCGCCAGCAAGGGCCATTTGTCGACACAGGGATGCTCGGGAATGGAGGTTTTCACTCCGTCACCAGGGATGCGGAGACTGGGCGGAGTCCGAGCACCGGTCACTTGGGTGTATTGGACTGGGGTGTTAAGGGGAAGAAGGGGATGTTTTAATTAAAGGAGATGTCCGATGACAGTTAATTCCTTGCTTCATATGAGTCGTCTAGTTTCAAAACCAGGTAGATCCATTTTAACACAGCTTTGATAAAAGGGTTGACCATTTGGCGAAGGCGAATCGGTCGCCAAATGGAAGACTAGTTGGCGATATATCACGGCCGGTCGCCATATTTTACATCGACTCAAATAAAGATTAACCCAAGAAAAAGGATGTTATTACGATTTCAGTATATTCCGCTGGCTCTGCGGTATGGTGCGCACTCTGCATGCGGGAGATACATATTTCGATCCCCGGTAATTATCTAATTTTAAAATAAGAACAAGATTATATTTCGTAATTCACTTAAGTATTATCATTTTGTCGTGGTAAAACATGGCGGCCAGAACCGATGACCGGCCGTGATATAGCTCCAACTTGTCTTCCATTTGGCGACCACGTCGACTCTTACTGAAGCTGGGCCAAAATGGATCTACCTGGTTTTGAAACTAGACGATTCATATGTTTTAATGTGATAGGAAAATTACCGGGATCACCGGGATAGGAAAAATAACCGAGAACACAGGGATTTGAAAATTACCGGGAACACTGGGATGGGAAAGAGGTCCTGGGATACCGGGATGATTGGTTATTGCTGATTTACATAATTATAAATGTATTTTAAGAAAACTCAAAATAAAAATATTTATACACTCCACCCGTGCAAGGCCGGGCATATCCGTTAGTGTTATTATATAAGGGAAGGAAATAATTTAAGGAAATTTGAGGATATGTTCAGTGTCTTTTAGATTAGTGAGATGAGTTTACATTACCGAAATTGTTTTATAAACTACATTTATTTTATGATAGGTATTATCTCTCCATTCTGACGTTGATTGTATATGAGACGGTTACTTTTTAGAAGGATTTAATTCTAATATTTAATCAAAGCAGATAGATTTGGGAAGTTTTAACAAGGTTTTTAAGGTCATAGTATGAACAAAATACTGTAACGTTTTTAAGAATTTCATATTATATTTATATTGGGGGTCGTTAATCTATTTTAGGGTTTAATTTTCATGAAATAAGGTATTGCAAAAAATTTTATATTTTGAAATTTATTTATGCATTTCACTACTTTGGTTTAAAAAAAGATACATTTAAAAGATATTTACGTATAGACATTGAATTTAGTTCATCTAAATATACTGTTTATGCTTATATGGAAGTTTTTCGCTTCCAAGAATAATGCTTTCGTACATTGTGAGGAACAACTGGTATAAAATGCCTACTGGGAAATTTCCTTCCCAACTTTCTTCTTTTTTGTAAGCTTATTTTTTGTTAGGGAATTTATCAAGAGGGGTAAAAAATTTCCAGTAGGCGAAACGTCCGTGACACCAAAATTTCCTTCCAAATATCACTTTATTCCACGAATTATATTTCGCGATGCAAGTAAATATGTTTTTTCTCACATATTTTCCAAATATATGTAATACCCATATAGATATAAATGTATAAAATAAAATACATTTGATATATAATTTATATATTTCACAGGTATTAATTTTATTTCCTTCAAGCCTCTAACATTCTTTGGATTTTTTTAAATGTTATCTCATACGGATTATGAAACTATCTTTTAAAAGCAATCATTAACTATAAATTTAAACCTTTTGCTCTTAACATTGATGTGAATAAATAGCTGAACGCTATCACTGTAATTTATTTTCAGAACCATAACCTTAATTAAGAACCCATATGGAACTTAATATACACTAGATAATTAATTATAAAAAATACCATATAATAATCTTAAAATATGGAATGAAACGCTGGTAACGCAAATGAAAACAGCATTCTACTATAAAAAGCTCAGTTATTCAATGAAATGGATTTTAGTACCATTAAATGAATTTTTCGGGGCTTGTGTAACGAGAGAGAATCCCTCACTGGAGTGTTGTAAAGGAAATGCAAACGCTATTGCATAAACAACGGTAAGTGCTGCGGCCTCGAGATAAATTTCTCTTTAAAAACTGCATTCCTGAATAGGAAATCCTTTAACTTTCATGGAAAGAAATGCGCCCCCGGCACTGTAAAAATTATTTACCGATTCGGATTTTGCATTGTATGCCTTTGTAGTTGAGATAGAAACAAAGAATAAAATACCGGGTGTTTTAAAAATAAGTTTTACAGCTTTATATTTGAAACAATTTTTCGCAGAGTCGTTTTAAGTGACCATGGTTACAGTACTCTTTATGGCGAAACAGGAAAGTTAAAAATGTTAACTGAAGAAGTTATTTTTTTAAATGTGAAATTATAATAAAACTCAAGTATATTATTTTTCAAGTACTTGAATAATAATGAGTATTTGAGTAGTGAAAAAAATGTTTATAAAATTTTATGTATGTTCCATTATTGAGTGTGTGGGTAAAAACTACTTTATAAGTCATTAAATGTTTAACCCAGTTTATAATAGTTAGTGCACATTTTAAAGCTAAGCATTGAGTTCAACAAAAAGAAACTAAATAGGTATAGAAAAAGAACTAACGAAGCTTTATTTAAAAAATAATTATGTATTTTTAATCCGAAAGTTAAATTAAAAACAATGAATTTTTTAAAAACCTTAAACATGTTTTTAAACGATTTCAAACCATTTTTTATACTGGAGGATAAAGGTCTCACATGAAAGCGCAAGAAAAAACACTAGGTTTAAAACGACATTTAGAATTAATATGGGATAAATGACATTTCTCCACAACATGGTATCTTTTTCAAAATATAGGAATCATTGGCCTATTACGTGGACCCATCTATTTAATCTCCAAAATTGTCACCAAAGAACTAAATGGACTTTCCAGCATTTATTCTTTAAGAATGTACATAAATCCAATACAACCGGAAAACGGCCCACAAACCCGTGCATTAAGACCTGAAAAACGCTCCTTCAGAACGTGAAAACTCATTCAAAATAAATCAAGTCCCTTAACACGGCTCGGAAGGCCGATAAACATCTTTGGAACCTCCCGCGTTCTCCCTCGAACCCTTTGATGAAAGCGCCGGAACGTTTTAAATCTCAGCTCACCAAAATTCTTCGCCTTTTGTTGTTGTCAGTTGTTTATTTAAACAGCATCGCTGTCTTGGAGAAATGCCATGCGGTGGCATAAGCTAACAAGCCTTTGGTTTGCGAGTTTCACGCAATGCGCAAAGTAAAGTTTCGAGGACGCGGTTTTTATAGAGTGGTGAGGAAAGGGTTGGAAGGTATATTTAAATTTAACTGAGGATTTAATTGTGGTAGGGAAGGAGTTGTTTGCTTTATCTTAACCCTTTATTTACCAAATTATTTTCGGCGTAAGTTTAGAACTTCTGATGCGTCATGTTTTAGCGATAAAAATCACTATATAGTTACCCCAACTAATGTTAAGTGAATTATGTGGCTTCTAAATATGGCACCAAACAGCCAAAACTCTCCAACCATCAGCAGTTCTAAACTTGCGCCAGTGGTACTTACAAGTACCGTCGGTAAATAAAGGGTTAAGACAAGTACGAGGTACACCCTCTTCCCCTACAGTTTGAAAATCACTGCTAAATGTATTTTGCAAAATGTAGGAAAGGTATTTTGAATAAAAGCTTTTAAGGTCAGTCTTCAGTTATTTTTCAAAAGAAAACATTAGCATTTTTAAAGGTGTGAACATCTCTTAAATGAAAAATAAAAGTAATTATCTTTTTTATACTTTGCCTAAATAGCATTTGTCTTCCTTTAGAACACCAAGGTGTTATATACAATCCTTAGAGGAAAAGTATATTAATAATTCACACATTTCGCATACTTTTCTTAAAAACTATCAAGTATTTTGTTAAACTCATTGGTTATATTGTATAAAATTTAGGCGTATCATACTTTTCCTGTTGAATACAGCAACAAAACACTTTAAATTAAGTTGTTTGCTTTAGTCTTTAGTAAGGTTTGTGTTCTTGGGTAAAAATCCGAAAAAGTAAATATCTCACTAAACTGCAAAAAAACCCCTATTCTTTGGTTGCAGAAAAGCAGTTTTCTCGTGAAAGCAATTTCTTTCAGAACTAAGGTATTTATTTTGGAAGAACAATTATTGCTATAAATCCCGTTAGGAAAACTGTTTTTCGGCGTGCTTTTGAGAATAGTTGAAAAAGATAATTCTTTAGTTTAAGGCAGCAGAAAAGATTAAGGAAACTTTAAACTCAACATTTGAACTTGAAGTTAGAAATAAAATAATAAATACCAAAACCGAAAGTAAAAGAATCTTCGTGTAAAAATTATTTTCTTGAGAGAAAAATTCCAACATTTTTTAAACTTAATAAAAAAGACGTCTTCTTAAAAATTTTGAAAACTTATTCAGTACCATGTGAGCAGTTTATTTTAAAAGTGGCACAAGAAATTTCAGAATGGATTTTGTTATTTAGACTAATATTAACCTAAACTTAAAATACAAGTAGGTGCATTTTAGACAACATCTTTTTCTCCTTATATTAATTTGACATCATTAAATTCCTAATGTTTTCAAATACAAATCAAACAAAAAACATTAAATATCTCTTTCCAATGGAAAATAAACTTGCAGCGTTTTCTGATTGCGCATAATTTTGGGAGTATTTTCTTTCTTATGTTGCTTAGAAACTGCTATAGTCAGTGTAATTAGGAATAAGTTGCATGATTTTTTTTATTTTTTTAATCGACTAGGGAGCTACCGCCCCCTGCTCGCTATCGCTCACCAACCCCCGTAAACAGCTGACGCAGGACCTTTTGGAATTGCTTCGCAATACCCCAAAATTCCAACTCGCTGAACTTAATACACTTTATAAAACAATTAAACAATTTACAGAAAAAATGTCATCCAACTTTTCAAAAATACGTAACCAAATCCCCTCCATGAATAAATCTCCCTTAAAAGTTTAAATATATATTAACTCGAACTTATCAACAATTTAAATGAAATGTTTTTAAAAATATTCATCTTAATTATTTTTAATCTATGATTATAAAATAACTAATTCTAATTGTTTATGAATATTCGACCAAACAAAAACCATTATTTTAAAGTTCGTATAATAACTCGTTACTCACTCGTTAGTATAATATGTGTCATTCGGTTCAGTAATTAAAAATCCTTTCTCTAGAAACCGTTCACCAAAAACTTTTTTTAGAATAGAGAGATTATTCTTGCAAAAATAAGCAACTACCCAAAATTTGAGGCCGATCGAGAAATTTTTTGATTGCCCAAAAAATTAACAAAAATCCACTTTTTAAAAGCGCGCGAAAACGCCAAGAGTTTGGGATCATCGTATGTTGACGTCATAATACGATAAACATGGTTGGAAAGCAATGGAGTTGAGGGTATGATTGTTGACATCTTTAACCTTCCTACCCCTTTGGGGTCTTTTTCGACCCCAGACGCACTTTGACGCTTGATATCTCCCATGCATTTTTGTTTTGACAATTTTCGATGCTACTATTCCTTAATTACGCAAAGTTTTACAATGGGTAAAAATTTTGGAGTTATTATTCCATTTTTAAGTGTCTTGGGAGAAATAGTCACATATTCCCCCTCTGGGGTCTTCTGAGACCCCAGCCATGAATGGCGGTAAAACAGTATCAAATAAAGTTTAGTATTTTATTTTTTGTTGTATTATAGATAAAAAAAGGTTTGCATGTTTGTTTAGAACGTTTGGAGAAATATTAGAAAGATATTTTCGTAGAAATTGTCATTTTTTACAAAAAGAAGATTGCGGCTAAATACATTGAATCACTCGCTATTTCTTAAATTTTTTATTCACATTCTAAGAAAAATATGCTATTTATAGAAATCTTTTGAGTATCTAACAGTTGCAGCAAAAAAAACTCAGACAACTGTCGCCATTACTTCCTGTTGAACACATTCTTTACAAAAACAATATAAATTCATGGTTGATTGTAAATAGGTTTTTATATTCAGTCTTCTTTGAAAAATAAGAATGCTTTCAAATAGTTATGAGTGTTTACGGAAGTCCAGAATGTGATTTCGAAGAATTATCAAGAAAAAAACCAATTTTATGTTAAAACTTACATAAGCAAGCGAGATACTGATTTCACTAAGAAATCTGAACCGATCATTTTTTTTGTATTATTTCAATTTTAAAAAGAAGAATCCAAACTTTACATGTTTCATAATACTAAATAAATTAATCTGGGGTGACAGGTAGCTGATAATGCAGAATAGAGAATCTATGCAGCTTCATAAATCGTTTAAAATAAACTACTAAATTCTACCCGTGCAAGACCGGGTATATAAACTAGTATGCTTTAAACAGTGTGATTATAAATATTTTAAGTAAAACAACTTCAATGTAGTTCATTTCTGTAATTTAATTCTTGTTTGAAGGTCCAGATGTTATAAAAAACGTGTATCAAAAGAAACCCAATTAAGCCGTAATAAGACGAAAAAAATGAGAAAAATACCAAAAAAATTGGATAAATTATTCTGAAGCATCTTTCTAGAAATAAAAAATGACAATTCTTCTCCATTTAAGGAATTTTTAACCTTTATTAGAGTCATAGGCATGTTTTACGCATGGGGTCCTCAGAGACCCCACGAGGGGAATATGTGACTATTTTTTCAAGAGGGTAGGAAGGTTAAACAATAAGCGTTTCCAATCATGTGTTTTTTTCTCGACTTTTTAATTAAAATATTTAATTACCTGTAGATTTTTTTGAAAAATTGACTAGATATTTCATTTTACCATACAAAAAACCATACGGAACACTTGTTTGTTTTTGAAAATCTGACACATGCAACTTCCTAATTAAAATTGACGGCAACGCAATAGAAATGCAATGGGAAATGACTAGTAGGGAGCCGCCAATGCAAATTACACAGACTATAAACAAAGAAATAATTACTCTTTTTCTTAACCACTATAATTTATCGTACTAGGGAGCTACTGCCCCCTGCTCTCTATCGCTCACCAACCCCCGTGAACTGCTGCACCTTTTGGATTGCTTCGCAATTCTCCCAAAACCCAGGTCACTGAAAACATTATTAAAAACAATTAACAGAATAATTGCCAATCAACCTTTTTTAAAAATACGCCACAAGGGGGTAGATTCCGTAGTTGGGCCTGGTTGGCGAGATTATATGCTATTGATTTGGAAAGTATTCTTAAGTTGGGGAGGGTGGGGACGATTGTAACAACATTTTTTATTTGATCTCAAACTAAATAATTTTTTATGTAAGAGTTATGAAAATTGGTATGAAAATAGGTTGTTATATCCCAATTACAATTTTGTTATGAAAACTCTCCGGTGGACATGCATTGAAATTTGGTAAATAAAACATCGAAAATTGAAAAACGTTACAATCGACCCCACTTGAAGGGTCAATTGTAACAAATATAAGTGTAAATTGTAACACAACATAAATAAATTCATAAAAATAGATAGAAAATCATACAAATTATATTTTCAACATCAACAATTTATATTTTCTTGTTAAATAATATTTAAATACATAGACTAGAATGGAAATAATGAACTTTCCACTAAAATAATGAGTTTTAAATAATAATGAATGTTGATGAGTAAATAATAGTAAATAATTATATTAACAAAGGCAATTAGGGTAATTAACTTAATTACCCTGTAGTACAAAGAATGTGGGACCATTTTTTGCACGAAAAATGGTTCCTTTTACTACCCTTGATCGAAAACTTTATTGTGTTGATTATAACCCACTTTAGCAGGGCCGTATTTAGGCATGTGCAATAGACTTTAAAATAGACTGCATTAGACTTTAAAAAGTAACAAGAGGGGTATTTTCTTGAAACAGGAAATGAAATAGAGGGGGGCGGCAATGAATTGATAAGCAGAGGGCGGCAAAAACCTTAAATACGGGCCTGCACTTTAGGATTTTCATTTCTTCTGACTGAATCTGTATAATGTTACATGAAAGATATCGTGCTCACGAGCAACACTTCTTATAGACTTTTTTAGACACCGAAACCTCAACAGCCTCTCCCTCCATTATTTCTAGACTAATCATAATCAGCCCCCTTTAAGTTTTCCTTTTATGTGATCTCGGCATCCTAAAACCGTAAAATTCATAATTATATGCCAATATTAGGGGAAGTATGAATTATGAATCAATATATCGAAAATACTTTCAAAACATTGTTATTTTCTACATTGGGGTCAGTTTTAACATGTTACAATCGTCCCTGGCTAAAGTGCTGCAATCGACCCCACGTCGCCATTTTTAGTTCAACCCTTGTTTTCCATGAAACTAACAACAATATTATCTTGAAACTAAGCAGAATAAAACTAGGATACATGTACATAAAATCAGTGTTGTTGTGCTTCATACCTGCAGTGCAGGAGAAGGAAAGTTATACAATAGAAGAAATTTACTTCGATGCTCGAAAAAGGCTTCGATGCTCTTTTCTCAATTACACAGCCACAACTCAAATGTCAGCTTGTCAATCTCTGATATTCTTTCATTCACCTGCCTTGCACGTACTGTCATCTTAGAGCAAGAGCCCGTGAACCCCAGACCTTCGTTATTTTGTAAAAGCTGAAAACTTGTCAGCGCATGCTCCCAACTCAGGTAAGAACGATGGACCATTATGTAGTTTGGGTTACCCTGGCTTTGGCAGGTAAACGGTACAAAAGGTGTGTAAAATACCGATCTACTTTCGTCAAATTGTAAAGTATGATTTTTTGGTATTACCTTCAGAATATTATAAAAAATCACGTCATTCATTCCCAGACACTTTCCATAGTGGCAACCCCTTGCCAGACACCCCTAATGTTCATGAAATTATAATTCTACTTACGTTATATTGTAAAAGCTGATTTTTATATATAATACTTGGGTAATAGTTAGATAATGTTTCCTCATTAGCCAGACATTTTTGATAGTTCCAACCCCTTGCCAGACAAGCATGTAGGGTAGCTGTAGGAGCGAGCGCGAGAGTGTATACTAGGGTGTATCGCTAGCAAACTTAGAGCAAAAATGTGCACCTCAAAAAACTTTTGAATTTAAATATCCGTGCTCGCGACAATCTAGTGAACAGGCAAATATAAAATTTAAAAACATTAAACACGTCTGATTAAGACCTACGAAAACAATGAAAAAATGAAACTTTGATGCTTAATAATTCCAAAACTAATTAGAGTTTTGTAAAGAATTAAACGCCAATCTCTTTCTAAAAAATAAGAATATAAGTGCTTAAAAAATCATATTGATACCGTGATTAGTTTTCATTTTAGGTAGAAAAAAACGAAAAAGTGTCAAAAATTTCGAAAATTAAAAAATCAATTCCTCTAAACCAAATTCGAAATTCGAAAAAAGGGCAACGTAGTGCACATCTACATACTTCAGATTATTAGGTTGCAAAAAATCATAGTTCTGCTGCTAATAGATTTTGCTGAACTGGATTACCGGCGAAAAAAGAAAAACTTCAACTTTGACCTTAAAAATACCCCAGAACTAATTATCACATCAGTTAGCTTTTTGTTCTAGAATGTGCCCCAAATATTCCACTACAAATATTTCAAATTTCATAAACTTCTATCTAGTAGTTTTTGCGATATGAGAGTTCAAAAAGTTGAAAAATTAAATTTTCTGAAACAGCGGCGGCGGTGACAGTAACTTTTTTTAATATAGAGAGAAAAAAATTAAACTTCCGCCCGGCCGATTTTGGCCGATTTTTAGTAGGTTATTATTGAGGTTATTCCTAAGTGAAAACCGTTGAGAAACCTTTTATTGCAATTTGTCCGAGGTTCAACTCTATTTTCAGTGGACTATTATTTTTGCGTGAAAATAGATTAAAAAACTAAAAAAACTTATGTAGTTGTAGCATCGAATGTCTTTTCTTGAGATGTTTTTGAGATTTACACAGATTAATAGTTGTATAAATCTGTGCCAAAAAGTTAATTTGCATAAGTCATTGTAATCATGCCATCTCACTCGCACCCATCCATAGGATACTGTCTCGCGCTCGCTCTACAGCTACCCTACATGCTTGTCTGGCAAGGGGTTGGAACTATCAAAAATGTCTGGCTAATGAGGAAACATTATCTAACTATTACCCAAGTATTATATATAAAAATCAGCTTTTACAATATAACGTAAGTAGAATTATAATTTCATGAACATTAGGGGTGTCTGGCAAGGGGTTGCCACTATGGAAAGTGTCTGGGAATGAATGACGTGATTTTTTATAATATTCTGAAGGTAATACCAAAAAATCATACTTTACAATTTGACGAAAGTAGATCGGTATTTTACACACCTTTAGTACCGTTTACCTGCCAAAGCCAGGGTAACCCAAACTTCATAATGGTCCATCGTTCTTACCTGAGTTGGGAGCATGCGCTGACAAGTTTTCAGCTTTTACAAAATAACGAAGGTCTGGGGTTCACGGGCTCTTAGACTATCTCCTTTTCACCCAGACAGTCTCTCATTTTGAGGAAATCAAAGTGTTACAAATGCCCCATGTTACAATCGTCCCCACCCTACCCTACAATTTTAAAAAGTGTAAAAATTTGCTTCAGGTTTCATTATAAAATATGGGGTCCATTGGTCGTTGTGATTGGATGCATAAGTTGTTTGATAGTACTTGCTTTGTAACTGCGACCTTATAAGTAATCTAAAATAATAAAAAAAGGAATATTTTTAAATTGATAAATTTTTTTAGAAATTCTAAGGGCATATTGCACATCTTTAAAATAATCTAAACAGTTAGATACCAAAAATGTGTTGCACGGATCAGTAATTAAAAAGCCTTTCTCCGGAAACCGTTCACCCAAAACTTTTTTTCTTTACAAATACAAATACAAATATTGACAACCAACAACAGGCGTGAAGCCCAACTAGGTTGGTCCACCAACTCAAACTTCCGATTCCCAGTATTTGTCTAATTTATCCTTAAAATCCTTTACTCCATTGGAACTCACTATCGATTCCGGCAACCCATTCCATCTATCCACAACCCTGTTGTAAAAATAATGCTTTCTGCTTTCCCTGTTTACATGTCCCTTGTTTAATTTGAAACTGTGTCCCCTTGTTCCATTATCTGTACTTAAGTCTAGACCCTCTGTATCCCCTTGCTTTATCATTTTGAATAGTTGAATCATATCCCCCCTATCCCTTCTTTTCTCTAAAGTGAACATATTTAACTTCTTTAAGCGCTCATCATAATTTAAACTGGATATACCCTTGATCATTTTTGTAGCCCTATGCTGTACTCTCTCAATTAAATCTATGTCTTTCCTCAAATATGGAGACCAGAATTGTACTGCATACTCAAGATGAGGCCTCACCAAACCTCTGTACAGAGGCAAGATTATGTTCCCTGTCCTTGAAGAGATAGTTATCCTAATATATCCCAATATCCTATTAGCCTTTTTACTAACAGATGAGCATTGGTGTTCCCTTTTAAAATCCTCATTTACTATTACCCCCAGGTCTCTGGTCATATTCCCCTCCTTTAATTTAACCCCTTGCAGATATAATTCAGCTTTACTATTCCTAGATCCCATATGCAGCACTTGACATTTATCTATATTAAAGGACATACCCCACTTGTTAGCCCATCCCGATATATTAATTAGATCACTTTGTAAAATTTGTATCTGCTCAACAGTGTCTACTCTCCCCCAAATCTTCAAATCATCAGCAAATATACTGATTTCGTTTCTTATATTCTGACTTATATCATCAATGAATATTATAAATAGTATTGGACCCAATACTGACCCCTGTGGTACCCCACTTCCCACCTCTGCCCACTGTGAATAGTTACCCTTGACCTGCACTCTCTGCCTTCTCCCTATTAACCAATTTTTTACCCATAGCAACACTTTACCCCTAATACCTAAATAATCCAATTTGTATAGTAATGCCTCATGGGGAACTTTATCAAAAGAATTCTGGAAATCTATATATATTATATCAACACTGTTTTTCCTATCTAACTCCCTCGTTACCTTGTCATAAAATTTCAGCAGATTTAATGAGCAAGATTTACCCTTTCTGAAACCAAATTGATTTTCTGAAAGCAGGTTCCCCCCCTCCAAGTATAACATTATGTGCTTCTTGAGTATGGTTTCGAATATCTTCCCTACTACTGATGTTAAACTTACAGGTCTATAATTTCCCGGATCCCATTTTGGTCCCTTCTTATATAATGGAGTCACATTAGCCAATTTCCAATCCCTTGGTACCAAACCAGTATTGTAAGTTGTAGTAAAGATTTCGAGAATTACATCCCCTAATTCCTCTGCACATTCAACCAGTACTTTTGGATAGATGCCGTCTGGTCCTGGCGCTTTAGTTGGCTTGATGCTTTTTAATAGATGTATTATTTCCTCCCTACTAAAGGTACAATCCTGAATCACCCCACTTCCATATTCACAAGCCGTAGAATCGTAAGTTAATTTATAGTTCTTATTAAAAACCCCCATGAAAAAGTCATTTAATACATTCGCCATGCCCACATCATCCTGAACAAGTATGCCCTGACATGTTTTCAAAGGTCCTAAGGTAGTACTTAGCATTTTTTTCTCTCCCGCATAAGCATAAAATTCCTTTGGATTTTGATTGATTTCCCTTGCAAGTTTTTCTTCCAAAGCCCTCTTCTGCCTCCTGCTGATATGTTTAAAATCTTTTCTAGCCTTTAAATAAGCCTCCCTGTCACTGTCTTTACCTGTAAGTTTATACATTTTGAAGGTTCTCTGTTTCAATTTCAGTGCCTTTCGAGTGTCCCATGAAAACCACATGGGGAGCAATTTACGCGATGCTCCCTTCTGCCTAAATGATACATTATTGTTTATCACCCTATTTAATATCTCCTTAAATTCTTCCCACTGTTGGTAAGCGTCGACTGATTTTAAACCCCCACCAAATGACTCTCTTAATTCTTTCCTTATATTTTGAAAATTAGCTGTTCTAAAATTAGGAATTATCCTAGTATTATTTGTTACTGTAGACTGGAAATCAATACTGAACCTTATACTTCTATTATCACTTTCACCTAAATGATCCCCTGAGGTTAAACCCCTGACCCTGTCTTCATTACTGCTCAAAACTAGGTCTAAAATAGCATTATCCCTAGTAGGCTCATTGACCATTGGTATGCATCAATAAGTAATGTGTAAATGTAATACATATAATTTACGTATATAAGTGCATGAAATATCATTAAAGTTAAAAGTTTACAGCAATTAAATAAGCTTAAAATTTCGCAATTTTAAATTTTTTCTTTAAATTTAAGAGTTTATAGTGTATACATAAAAAAATTTACTGAATTTTTATGTAAGATTAAGACGCAAGATTATGAAATCTATTGCTTTGATTTTAGGGAAGCGGGAGTCATTCTAATATTTCTCATGTTAAAAATGTTCCCCGCCTCTCCTATTAAAAAAACAAGAAAAGGACATTGTTTTTTTTTGTATTCTTCTTTTTAAATCTGGTCGATCCTTTATTTTCATTAGCAGAAAATACTAAAACTAACTTTCAATCACTGGATTATAAAGTAGTAGAAACAGTAGTTTCCCCCAATACCCCTTTTCTTAGCCTTCATTCATATACTCTAATCAACATCATCGATCGTATTCACAACTACCAACTCTATTCATTTAACTATTCTCTGGGAACTCCTGGCAATGCATTGTAGTTTCTCTCGTAACAGGTGTTACTAGGGGACAGAGCGTTCTAATATTCCCCTCTGTATTGATCTTTAAGAGGGTGGCAACACTCCTTGGCTTTTCATCAGGATCGCGGTTTCATTCAGGACTTGCTGTCAAGTGGGATTTCCCTTGGCATAAAAGTTTTGGAGATAGTTGGAACCTCTATTGAATGTTAAACACTTAGGGTGCGAGTTGTGCGCTAGATCATTAAGTCGTTGGATAGATGGAAACAGTTTTGTGAAGTTCGAATTAAAATTATTCAAAGGTGGATTGATTTTAATGTTGTTGTTGTTTCACTCTAAAAATGGACTAGTGTGGTTTTATTTAATTTAGTAATAATTATGAAATAAAAACTCAAATAGTTCAAAACCTTAGTATAAGGTAATGGTACCAGTAACTGTCACTTTAAAAGCAATAAAAATAATTAATTAGTTGTAGATGCTTCATAAAACTATCCTGGAAAACACTTTTTGTTTTGAAAAATTAAAGAAGTTTCAATATTTATTTAGAATACAATTCGTTTGAATAAGTAAACATTTTCCTTTTTTAAAATATTTTTAAGTTAGCATGGTATCAGCACCAGTAACTGACACCTTGAAATACCTTTAATAAATTAGCTTATAAGAGGCCGTTCAAATATTACGTAAGCACCTAAGGGGGGAGGGGGGGGTTGCTCTTTGCTTATTTTTGCTGACAAGGGTGGAGGGGGGGATATGAGGGATGCTTACGTAAGATGGTGGATGTTTGAAAATGTCTTGTTTCTTGCATAAATAATTTCAAAATTCAACCAAAAATAAATGTAACAAATAATTGAATTAGGAAATCTGACGTAAGCACTTTTTTCTGGAGATGGACCACCCAAGCATTTTGAAATTGAAACCCCGAAAAGTAGTGTTTCGACTCATTTTTGAACCATTATAGCGTTACATCCAAAAAGGACAACTCCTTGTACGAGTCACCAAAACAGTACTTACTAATAGGGATGTCGAAATTTCGGGGGGGGGTCCGGCAGTTTCTTACGTAATTATGGTGGGGGGTTGAGGTTTGCTTATCTTTTCTGACAAGGGGGGAGCGGGGTTAAAAATGACTAAAAAAGTGCTTACGTAATATTTGAACGGCCCCTAATTACTAATTAGTACAAATGTAGTGAAAAACACCTGTGGATACAAAGAAAACAAAATATTAAACGTAAAAATCCAATAATTAGAAGCATTAGAAGAATTGAAAAGAATTAGGCATTCTTTTCATGATAAAATTATTTTTATCTTAGGTATCAAACTTTAATATCCATTGTATCGAAGCATTTTAGATTATATATAGACAAAAAAATTCAGGTGAAAAACAAAGGTTTACATAAAAATATAGAAAAGAACCGAACAAATATAGATTTCTAAAAAATAAGATCTTATTAATTTAGTGTAATAACGGATTTTTTCAAAAATTTTTGTTTATTTACCTTCAATAATGATTTATCCAAATCCAACTGAAGTTTAGCTTGTTTTGTTTTGATTCAGAAGTATTTTTTTTAAAAATCGTCTGTCATTTAATTAATTATCTTTGTTTGTAGTGTTATTCTATTTTTTAAAAAGAGGGTGAAAAGTAAAAAATAACTACCTTCTATATCGATAGATACAATCCCTTGAAATTTCAGATGCCGATGTCTATTCAATGTTCTTTATTAAATTTGAAATTTATAAAAATACAAATACATAGGTATACATAAAAATGTAGAAAACAACTAAACAAAACTAGATTTCTTAAAAGTAATATCTTAATTACTTGATTCGGAGTAAGTAAATTAGGTCGTTTTTCTGTTATTTTTGTCCTGTAAACTATAAGCTAAAATAAAATTTTCTTTTAATTTAAAGTGTTCGGACTTTTAACTATAAAGTGAATATTTTTCTCCATTGATGTTCACTTACTCAATTGATACTGTCTTAATGACTCAGTTTTATGTTAATTTTTAGTTTCATTCGTCTCAGTATTTATATTTTCCACTTTCATGCTGTGAACTAAGAAAAAATATAATTTTGTTGTTGATTCAGATTTTTCCCTCTGAATTTTCACAAGGGTTTGAAAACGGGAAGAAGTCCATCAACTTTTTAAAGATATTTTTGAATAAACTTTTCTTTTTTCGATGATTATTCTGTATTTTAAATAGAGTCCTATATTTTCCAGTTCAAATTTGGTAGTTATACAACGAAAATTCTATTACTTAAACAGTTTTTTCAAATTTATAAAACATGGTTTTTGAGAACTCCTTTTCTCTTTCAATCTTACGATTCCATTAGTGAAGTAATAGCGTTTTATTTATCATATTGATTGAGTGTTTAAATGGTATTTTAATTATTACAGAGATATATTGAAAACTGTGTTTTGGTTTGAAATGGCCTTGGATGAAAATTAAATGTGGGTAGGTAGCTTTTACTTTAATGGAACATTAAAAACTCAAACATTTGCCACCTGGAAGAATATCTCTTAGTTAAAACCTATACTTGATCATGCATTGGAATAAATTTTAAATAGAATTGAACTTTCTTACACCATTGTTCTAGTTTATGATTTTTTTGAAAACTAGGGAGCTACCGCCCCGTGCTCTCTATCGCTCACCAATCCCTGTTAACTGCTTACGCAAGACAATTTGGAATTGCTTCGCAATTCCCACAAATTCCAACTCTCTGAACTTAATACACTTTATAAAACAATTTGCAGAAAAAACGTCAACCAACTTTCCAAAAATACGCCACCAAATCCCCTCCATGAAATATATTTATATATTAACTCTTACTTATCAAAAATTTAAACGAAATGTTTTAAAAAATATTCAGCGCATATATTTTTAGTCTATTATTATAAAAATAACATTTATATTTGTTAATAAATTTTCTGACCATATAAAAACCATTATTGAAAGTAACTCGTTAGTATGCCTAGTGTTTATCATTCATATTTTTGTTTAAACCTAGACTTGTTAAACAATACCGTTTGAAAAATCGAAGGGTCTACTCGGAAATCCGGAAAGAATCTGGACATTTCGATACCATATACGTGTCGTTCGGTTAAGTAATTAAAAAGCCTTTCTCTGGAAACCCTTCACCAAAAACTTTTTTTAGAATAGTGATAAAAAGAAACTTTGTACTTGTTACTTAGTTTACATTTCCTTTTTTAAAACAAATATTTAAAATGCCAATCAATGAAACAAGTTTTTATGAAAGTAGAACTAAACTGTGATAAACACTGCTGTGTGATGTTAACTAAAACCAATTGACAAAATCAGAAAAGTGTTCCAAAAAAGTTTGATAACCCACTGATTTCAGAAATATAAATTCTTTCACACTTGTTTTCAAGGCGGCACATGATTTTATTCATCCGATGTCCTATTTAAGGCGACCTTATATCACTGTTTTATAAAATGATTAATTTTGAATGCCTACCTCAAACTTTATCTTTCTCAATCCCGAATAAGAATGTTCAATAGCTTATTTCAATGCTTCTGAGATCATCTTGAAATAAAGTTATTCAAGCGAAAGTATCCAGAGCCGAGAAAACGGATAGTACTTTCACTCAAATGGAACTTAAATGAGTTATTTGCGGGGATCAATTTGCTACCATTGAATCTTCAGACACAGAAAAGAACACAAAACTCCCTTCTTCTCATTAAGAGAAGCCTCCCATAATAACATCCCAATAAGAAACTTAGTTCAAGATGAACTCCGCCGTTTGTAGGATAATAAGTAACCGAACCATTTACTATTGCTATTTAAGGTATAGTAAAGCCATAAATGCCATCTTCTAAGCACGCTATTTACTTCCTATTCCTTCCCAAAAGCGTAAATCTTCTCCGAACGCTATTATTTCGATGCTTCGAATTTAAATAGCTTGATAATTCTCCCAAGAAAGAAGCAGGTGTATTATTGGCTTCCATACTTTTGCCACTAGAGGAAATTCTTGCTACTTCTTTGAGGGGTTCTTTCCTGAGGGAAGAATGTTTTCTTATCATTTCCCGTCTGGGAAAGGCTTCCGATTCTATCGATCACGGTTACAGTGGCAATCGAAGTACCATTCGCTTTCCAATCTTTGCTAGTCTTAATCGATTGGAGGAATGTGTATCGGCTTTGGAGGGAGTTGACTTCGCTACAATTTATCATCGATTATGACATCCCTGTTTTGGGATGGTTTGATGTTAACACTGCGGTTTACTTTCTAGGTCCGAGAGGAAAAATAAAACTGGTAAAAGCTTTTCTTTGCAGGCAAACAACAACAAATCAACTACCAACAAAAAATAACATCATAATAATCATGGACTCCCTAAACCAAAAACACAAACTCATTATAAGCAACTGAAAGACAGACGTATTAATCTCCAGATTAAAAACTAAAGCATTCATGACTAACTCCAAACTTTATAAATTTAACCTCATTCAAAATCCGTTTTGTGAAACTTGTAAAACTGAAGACACTTTTAATCATTTCCTACATGAATGCAATGGACTCGTAAGTAAGAGAGCAAAGTTTATCAACGCACTTCAACTAAAGTCGCTAAATCATCAAGAGTTCATGAAAATAATCAAAATAAAATTAATGTATTAAACGAACATTGAGTAATCAAAATAAGAACATAAGAAGCCTTAAAAAATTGACAAACATATTTACGTCTTCAACTTGTTACCATTAATTTGTGGAAATTCCAAATTTTCTTTCTTCGAAACACTTGTTTGATTTTTGTACTCATCGTTAAAATGAGCTTTTATGAAACGCTATAATTGAAAGATCATATGATTAAATGATAAAACAACCCTTGACAAACACATTGCGATAATTTGAAGAGAGTAAATTTTCTTTAATGCTAATTAAAATGACGTTAATTAAGTATTAAAAACAAAAGATATTTTGATGTTGTTGAATATGATTTGATTTGGAATTTAAGAAAAATCATAAGCATCTTATTCAAGTTTCATTAATTAATTGGGTTAAATACTTCACATGAAGTTGAAAAGTTTCACTTTTAATAAGTAAAAAAAGCTTTTTAAAAAACGCGTTTATTAAAATGTTTTAAAAATTCAAATACAATTTTATTTGGTATTGGCATTTAATTTATTGGGAAGTAGGAAATAACTTTTCAATAAATAAAAACTGATTTTCTGATCACTAAAAATAAAACCGTGCATGGACGCTAAAATATTAATAATTTTACATAAGAAAGGTAAATGGAGAATTAAAATTGATTAGGGAATATGGAATCTAGCGCCCATCTTTTTTGTAAGTAATTTGCAAATTATACTACCAAGAACCCTCCAAAAGAGAAATTAGAATATGAATGGTGATGGTGAATAGAAGAGAATTACCAGCGCCCACACGCTTTCACTTTTAGTGATAAGATAATTCGTTACTTTTCACTTACGGAAAAGTTATTTTCTACACCCCAATAAATTAATTGCCAATACCCAATATATTATTTTCGAATTTTTAGAACATCTTAATAAAATCGTTTTTTAAAAGCTTTTTTTTTGCTTATTTTATTTTATACTTTTTAGTTATAAAATATTGCCCCAAATGTTAATTTTACTATAAATCGTATTTCTAGATCAAAGTTTTTACGAATCAATAGATTAAAACTTGACGTATGCCTGTGATTAATAAAATAAATTTCCACATCTAAAAAATATTCAAAGTTCAGACAAAAACGTAACAAAACTACCCACCCCAAAAAGCTTTTTTTCATTTACAAGGAGACTACTGTGGATTTTCATTTTTAATTTGCAACGAAATTTAAGCCGAAAAACAGTGTAAATTTTTCTACTTAAAAAGTAAACAGTTATCAGAAAAAAATCAAATTCGAAACATTATTTACATTTAGTGTAGGTGGGGGCAGAGCCCCGCAGATTTTAGTATTTTCAACATTGTGGTCTAGAGGTGGTAGATAATCCCGAAATTTAAATTGGAGGTGTTAGATTGAGATCTTAACTACAAAACCAATCCAAGTTTAAACTATTATAGATGGTATTTTAAGATAAATTTACAATTTAGTTGGAAAGAAAATCGCGGGTGCTCGCAAAATGAGGCAAAACCCGCACTTGCAAATCTTTGTGCCCAAGTGAAATAAACATGGATAAACAGATATTTTTATTGTAAAAACTCTAGAAATATTCCTCTTAATATTGTTTTAATATTTCTATATCAACCAATAATATTTAGCATGATTATAATCAGTTTTAATGTAAATTGTCAACCTGTTGTAGCAACTCATTTAAAATTGCCCAATTTCTATCAAAAGAGAGAGAAAATGGTTTCAGGTCGAAGTTTGACATCTCAGAAACCTTTATTTAACTTTTTAGGGATCCTGTATGTTCTAATTTCCTTTAGGGGTGAATTCCCAAAGTTTTAAGCTGCGTGCGTTGGCCCCAAAACACCCCGGAGGCGTATTTCCAAACCCGCACGTGTAGGAATCCCACCAGAGGCAGCACTAGCGCGGAAGTGTGACGTTTGGTGGAGAAGCCAATAAGAATTGAAGACTGTAGGTTTGCATTGTTTATGTAGGCGATTTGGCGCTCAATACGAATTTGCGTTCTTACGAATCTTACGTTTTCATGACTAGAAAAATGGGTCGGATTAAAAAAAGTTTTCATTTAAATTTAATAAAATATTATAAGAGCTCCTTTTGAATGACAATTTGTTTTTGGTCGGAAATTAAATTATGAGATAATTTATTATATTGGACCCTGATAAAAAAAACTGTTAGGAAATATATTTCTTTTTGAGGTTTTGGAATATTTAAAAAAGGAGGTTTTCTTAAATTGTAATATTGTTTTATAATTTACATATTTCATGTTATTTTTTGTAGATTTATGAGAGGTAACAAATTTCGCATATAATTTCCATCCAAAAAATTTATTCCTTATTGTAAAATAGATTGTATCCATGAGTAATGTAAGATTTTGTATGGTAATTTTTTTTGCATAAATCATTATAGTCTAAAAGTTATTTCATATTTAAATGTTCAGCGATCAGAGTTTATATGATATATTTTTTCACATCACTTTGTATATTGATTTGATACAGTGGTGAAAATTCTTTTTCATCATTTCAAATAAATTTACAGTCTGTGATATAAAATTTTCATTCATTCAAACAAAACGTATGTAAAAAAATTAAAACTTTCAGAGCTGAGTACACATTTAATTTTATTGTTTTATTCTATTTAGGCACCAAAATAGCTTTACACAATTTTGATAGCTTTTAAGCATGAGGTGTTAAAAGAAGTTTTGAAGAATAAAGCATGTTCAAGCAGGCCGTTTTTGCAGCCGCTGCGCCGACAGCTAAAACAGTTTTTCAAGACCAACAAATTTTAGAAAACTATTCTCCCCTCTCGAGCCTAGGAAAATCATTCCTACATGATCCCCATCATAAAAAATTAAGTACTTTTCCATCTGAGACTTAAAATGCCTGGGCATGGACCAAAATTTCTTCCCAGCCTACTATAGAAGAACGCGTGAAAGGGAAAATAAACAAAATGATGCTCAGAACAAATGAAATAGAACAGGAAGCCACTTTTTTTTATTCTCAGTTCCAACTGCATACATTAATTCCTTGAAAATGTTTCGTCTTCATAGAATTTAACTTAAAGGGCCAATAATTTATAAAAACGCTTAAATAATGGGGATTTATCAAATCTCAAAATATTTTTCAGCTCTTTCAGCTAGAAGGTAAAATTTTACAAATGTTATTACATCTTTACCTGAATTTTAAAATCCTATAAACTGTAAATTTAATATATATTTAAAAGGTTGTTACATTTTAAAATAAGTATTATACATAAATATTATTATAGATAAATCGTGCTATAAATTTTCACAAGTTTTTATTACTCGGAAACTATACTTAAAAAAAATTTTAAAAATTGACGCTTGAAAGACAATTAACATCCAGCTAAAATGTATTACTTGAAAGTTCAAGACAATTAAAGACATATTAGATTAGGAAGGCAATTAGATTAATTACAACAAAATATAACACACAAACTGAATGTTACAAATTTTCTTATTTAAATAATTACAGCTTCAGATGAAAATTGAACGTATATTACTATTTATTACTAAAGTTAACAAATAACAATTGCATTTAATCGCCTTTATTACCCTTTTCAATCCTTGTTTAATATTTTTTGTTCGCCCTCTTACAAAAAGAATACCGTAAAACCTCTTTCCAAGACTTATCGCCAAAACCGCAAAAAGAGCGATAAAGAGCCTAAAGCATCAAATCGTATTTGCGCCAAATTCTCCAGATCCTCTTTGAGAGCTAGTGCTGCCTCTGGTGGGATTCCTACACTTGCGGGTTTGGAAATACGCACCCCGGAGTATTTGCCCCGTTTCACTTTATTTTGAAAAACAAGCCTATTTATTTTTAGAAACATGTTGAGGCAATTTTTTCAAAATGAAACTGAAATTTAAGTGCTCTAAAACATTGGCTTATTTTTTGGTATTTTTCCTCAAGCTCTATCTTATGTAGTGTTAAAGTAAAAAATCAGAAAAATTACATCTAAATCATGAAAAACAAACTTACAGCATTTTTTAAACTCATGAGTTGCTTAGGGGTACGAACTTTCATTGAACAATGGGTCACAATGAGACAAACCAACCATCTTTTGAATCGATTATTAACAATTAAAAATCGTGGTGCGTGGTTTTGCCTCGTGAGGGTTTTTACCCACACCTACCCTATTTAAAATTTTAAAATTATCAAAAATAAATATATTATGGAAAAGCAAGAATTAAAAAATTTCCATGGAAACAGCTAAAATTTCATTGGCATGGGTCTTGGTTTACTAAGCTTACATGTACTATACATTACACTTACTATACATTCACTAGATTTTTATTTTTGCTAGCAATCTGCCTTTACTTTTTAAAAAGTAGCTTTTAAAGAAGTTGGTTATCATAACAAAAATCACTCTGAATTAATCATGGGGGCATCAGGATTATTTTCTGATGGGCAAGTTAATAGTATACTTTTTGAAAACCGTGAAAATTTACGTTAGGGTTGTAAAATCATGTAGGCAATTAAAAGCCTAAGGCTCTAGGAGGGTTTTAATTTGACAATTAAGTTCTACTTTAAAAATAAAAAATATTTTTAATAGTTTATCAAGGGATTTTTGAAATTCGATTCAGAATTTTAGAAGGATAACGGGAATACTTTATGAAAATTCTGTTTAAGGTTTTAAAACTGAAAATCTAATGACTGAGATTATTTTAATTGGATTCCATTAATCACCTAAAAAGAATAAATGTTTGATTGACAAAAAAGTCTGGATGGAATGTGATATCACAGTTGGAACTTGTAATTGGAAAGAAGAAATAGGCACGAGGAATACCGGGATGAAAGGTACCGGGAACACTGGTATATGAAAATTATCGGCAAAACCGGGTTATAAAATTATCGGGATACGGGGATATGAAAAAAGCTCCGGGGTGATTGCTGATACGAAAATTTAGGCATGCAACTTGGGAGAACATAAAAAAAGGAATTAATACACTTCGCCCGTGCAAGGCCTGGAAAAATCAACTAGTTCAAATAATAAAGTCATCCTAATATACACTAGCGGAAATAAAAATCCCAACACCAAGAAGGAAAGGAGGTATCAAAGTCAAATTTATTTCTATGATTGCACATAGTATCAATGTGGATTGATTAAAAAATCAGCCTTCGTGGATGTTAGGGGGCCGAGAAAACCAGGGAGGAGTGTTGTCTCCATAGGTGTCCATTACCGCCCTCACATATCATGTTATTGAGTGACAGGAGCTCTAAATGACTTTTGAGGGATTGTAGGGCCATGTTGCCTCCTCAGGTAGTCCAAATTCATATGGTGCACCAGCAGCGAACGTTCCATACCGGGCTAGGTGATTTCTCCTCATTGACCGGACTTGTTTTGTGGGTGTTGGTTCTAGGGAACGGGAAAGACGGGGTAAAAATGCTACATAGGGGGTTAAGAAGAAAGCTTGGACATTGCATACAACATGTGGTTGTGCGTGTTTCTCTTTAAATTTGTCCCCAGGACAGGTCTGAAAGTAAGGACGGTCTACCGGCTGCAAAACCTCAATGACGCAGCTCTGGTTGGAAAAAGTACTGGTAAATCATACTCAGGATTGCAGAAATGGAATCCAATGCATCCCCACTCCGTTACCCTGTATCACCACTCCGTGGAACGATTAGAAAATCATCAGCTGAGTGCACTCTCTCCATTGTGTCTTCAAATTCATACCCAACCGTCGTCGTGGTGCTCCAAACCGAGGCAGGATTCTCTCATAAAGCCAATGTCATGAAATTGGGATTTTCATTTCCTTATTTCGTGCACTATTGGAAACAGAAAGGCCCATTTTCAGCCCCTTGTTTATAGACCAAGATTTAAGAAGCTATGCGGACACAACGGACCATCCGCAGTACTGCCAACGACATCCATCCCACTGCCGCTTGTCCTCAGTATGATCTACTAGTACTTTGGACAACCAGAGCTGCTTCATTGAGTTTTTTTAGCCGGTTGTCAGTCTTTACCTTCAGACCTGTCCTGGGGACAAATTTCAAGAGAAAAATGCACAAACACATGTTGTTTGCAATGTCCAAACTTTCTTCTTAACCTCCATGTTGCATTTTTACCCTCCTCTATCCATTCGTAAGAACCAACGCTCACAAAACATGTCCGGAGAAAGAGGAGAAATCACCTAGCCCGGTATCCAACGTCCGCTGGTGCACCATATGAATTTGGACTACCTTAGGACAGTGTCGTAGCCAGAAAAAAATTTCGGAGGGGGATGTTGATATTTTGGGAGGGGATATGGGGTATTTTTAGTGGTTTTCTATGGTCAAAAAGGAAATATCTTGAGTTTCGGGGGATATATCCCCAAATCCCCCCCCTCTGGCAACGCCCCTGCCTGAGGAGGCAACATGGTCCTCCAATCAAAAGTCATTTAGAGCCCCTGTCACTCAATACCAGGACGTGTGACGGCGGTAATGGACACCTATGGAGCCAACACTCCTCCCTGTTTTTCTCGACTCCCTAATATCCAGGAAGGCTGATTTTTTAAGCAATTCACATTGATACTATGTGCAATCATAGAAATAAATTTGACTTTGATGTCTCCTTTCCTTCTTGGTGTTGGGATTTTTATTTCCGCTAGTGTAGAAGAATAACAGTAACCTAACGTAGTGAATGTTTTTGATTGTGTCTGTACAAATGTTTGTTGTGTACTGTTGCAAATGATAATAAAAGTTAGTAGGTAATCTTTTAACTTCTATGGTCACATTTAATTCGTTATTATGGCTAAAGAGAATTTTACAACATATAGTACCATTACAATACAAATATTATGTACATTAGAAATGTTCTTATTTTTATTTGTGATATTATAATAACCTTGTTTTAGTAATTTATTTACTTAAATTTATATTGTTTAAGAATATTTATTAATAATCGTAAATTACTTTTTAAGGTTTAATTTAAAATGAAATTTTGCTGGTTAACACAAATTTAATACCGAGAATGACAAGTTTTAATGAATTTTTAATATTAAACGCTAACTTGTTTACACATGCTATTTGTTAGGAACAAATTGATATGAATAATAGACCTATCTTTCAACACATTTGTTCGTATTATAGAAAAACGAGACATCTAAATATATGTATATTTGATGCGAAAATGATTATATGCTTCCTCAAATATGCTAAGAAAACACCCAACTTCTATGTTTATCTTTCATAAAGCCTACAAATTGCAGTGATAAAAATGTCTACAAGAAAACTGCTTCTGGTTTCTTAGCAACCGATGTAAAACATTCCACGTGATTACATAAAATAGATGAAGTGTGTTTCCCCTGCTCAGAACCGAATCGATAAGTGAATCGATACTTTTGACAAGAATCACCTATGAATAAATCATAGAGAATAAAATGAGCTGTCGGAAGCTTTTATATTTTCCTAACCGCATCAATCAAAAAAACCGTAACAGGTTGGTTACTCCGAATATTCGCGCCTAGGTTCATTATGGCGAAGAAAACGTTTAAGATAACGTTAATGCTTTTAATATTTAGGTAAAGATGCGAGAGAAGAACTTTGTTTTTTGACTTACATTTAATATTGAATATAAATAGAAAAAACATTTTTTTCATTACATCTTCTATCCTAGATCAGTAAAAAGGAACTATAAGAGATATTCTGAAATAATGAAGTAATAAATGGTTTCAAAGACTTTTTTAGTAATTCAGAAATAATTTCAAATTGAATCGCTTACAAAGAATCATTCCTTTTAAAATCAGTTAATCAGATAATTTTTAAATTCTAGATTCTTGGCTCATCAGAGATGTTATAATTTTTACCGATGAAATAAGGGAAATAAATTTAAGTTCTAACATTATTAAGCTGTGAAGGCTTGATTTAATATTAAAAAAGTAGAAACAGAAATCACGCAGTTTACTTTCAAAGCAAAATGGTTACTTCGAATGCTTTTGTATAAAGAAAGTTAATAAGTAAGCTAATAATTAAGTAATAAGCAAGTAAATATAAGCAAGTTAGAGACAAAAATGTGTAAGGGGGCGTTGGAAAACTTTCTTCTTGAAAAGAGAAGATGGTCCCTATAAAGGTTGGGAATCGCTCTAAAAGAACAGTTATAAACACTCTCTCATCCTCAAACTAGCAAAACTATAGTCTGTGTTGTTAGAAAGAAAGCTTTAACATTTTATTGAGTTGTATCTATAAATGCATTCTAAAATACTACTCAAAAATATTATCTTAAATTTAGATCAAGACACTATAAGAACTGTGTACCAAATGTTTGAAAACATTTTACAGCACTTTTTTAAAACACATTCTAGATACCAACATTTTTATAAACATATTTAAAACACTTAACTACACTTTACTTACACTTAGCCAAAAACACAAACTAAAGTGTGCCTCATTTGAGTGCAAAAAAAAGTGTTCTTAAAGATGCTTTGAGTGTTCAAAGTGGAATTAAAACTAAATATTATGATTTACTAAGTCTCAAATCGAAGATCAATCAATCAAAAATGTTTTAACCTAAATCTTGCCACTCTCTAACTCAAAACTTATCAACCCCTTCCTAAATCAACCTATTAAGAAGTCCCTTCAAACAAAATACCATTCCCGAATCATTTTCTGCGTGCAGGTGACCTCCTCCCGGGTTATATTCATGGGGGAGGAAGGCAGCTAATGAGGGCGCCTTCTCTCAACCACCTGTTCCCCCAAACAAGGGATTGACGATGGAAACGAAAAAAAGGGAGTGTCGCATCGACCGGAGGAAAATCGATCTCTACCTCAATGTCTTGGCCTTCCTGATTTGGAGTCTTTGAGGATGGATTTGGAGAGAACTGAGATTTTGAAGAATGCTCTTTGTGGGAACTGATTGAGGGATCGGTTTGCGGCCCTTGAGGCTCTGAGAGGTTACACTGCAAATGTGTGAAACGTTAAGTTAACATAAGAATGTGAACACTTCTGACCAAAAGCGTGTATTTGATTGAATTGCGATGGCGTTGCCTGAGAAAAGATAATGCATTAAAAGGGTTGATTAATTGCAAAGACCGAAAATGTGTTCCAACGGTGTTTCGGAATCTCGGAAAGATATTTTACAACAGTATATCCTTAAACACATTCTGGATTGCGACACTTGGCATATTCAGGCCATTATCAGAACACAATAAAGTGTTTAAGTGTGTTATATTTAGCACCAGCTAATATGCCCGGCCTTACACTGTTGGAGTTATAGCTTCCATCTTTAAAATTTTCAATACATTTTATTACACTTTATTTTACCGGATGAAAGGTATTAAAATCCATCCACTTGTCAAGCATAAGAATTTGTGAATGATTTCTACATTTAACCGCATGATCCCCATAAAAAACAGAAAAAATATCCCAAAATTACTTAAAATAGGCCCATTTAGATGCCGTGCTTAGTTATACAGGATTTTAATGAATTTTTCTGTGAATTATTTAATTAAGCATATTGCAATTTAGGAAAAATCAATCTTTCTAGTTGAAAGGGCTTTTACATTTTCAATCGGTGTTTTTTTGTAAACAACTTTCTTAAATACTTTTTTACTCATCATTTTTAAAACAACTTTAAAAAAGCTACAAATATGATCATTTTTTGATTTACATTTTCGTTTCCATGGAGACTATTTTAACAACAATGCTATTCCATGAAACTTTTTATTTAAAAGTTAGATCAACTTTCAACTAAAAATATTTTAAAATATACTTAATTACATGTTTTAAAATTTTAAATTTCATTTAATTATGATTTTAGATTATATTTATAATTTTTAATTAGACTTATATCTAGTTTTTCTTTTAAAAACTTGCTATTTTTCATTAAGTATTTTTTGTAACAATGGGGTGAGCAGATCTCTTCTGGAGGAGAAATAAAGCTATTTCAGCAAAATAACCATAAAAAGGGTCAAAAGAGGGTCAAGGGGTCAATTAAAGTTTTCGAAACATAGCTTATGTTGTTTCTTGAGTTTTTTTACGTAGGTATACCAAGTTTCGTGCAGATCGGAAGTAAACTGTGGATTTGTATAGAAGACAAATACACACACACACATTGAGATAAACGATGTTAATTTGAGGACAAAGAATTGTTCTTAGACCTGTTTATTCTGTTTTATGTGTGGGCATATAAGTCATTTGTTTTTTTAATATGAACTCGCAAGGGATGTTTTACATCTACTATTTTGAACATTCAAAGGCATAACATTAAAATTAGGTATAAATACTATGTAAAAGTTTGAGTTAATATTTTTATCAAACTTTTCTTTTACAAAATAAAGTTTAAAAATCTTAAAGAAATAAACAAAGAAAAATAGATACACGCTAATATGTTTGAGTAATATTTCATTTGTATTAATTGGCAAATTATAAACACTAAATAATTCATACCGGAAAAAGGAATTAAAAATAAGAGTTCATACTTTGCATACTGAAAAATTAATTAATAGTTGCAATTGGAATTGGAATTTCAAATTTTTTTATATTACAGATAAGGTCGCAGTTACAAATAAAGTACTGTCAAACTTATTATGCATACAATCCCACACAATGACCAATTGATGCATGTTTTATAATGAAACAATTTTTTTTCACTTTTTAAAAATGTAATTTAGAGTACTTTCCAAATTAAATATCATTCAAAGATTGATAAAGGTATTCAAAAACTTACAGGTATGATATTTCATGCTGCTAAAATTTAACACACTTTGTGTAAAAAATTATCAAGTGAAAGTTCAATAATAGAGACATGTGCTGACTATGGGGAAGGCTTTGTCTTCTTCTAAAAAAATTATGATTCTTATTCTGATAATTGAAATCAATAGTAAACATGGGTTGGTGAGCGATAGCGAGCAGGGGACGGTAGCTCCCTAGTTGTTTAAAATAAAGCGATGTTTCTTTAAGGGAATTATCAAACAGATTTCAAATATTTTCATGTTAAATGTGAATGCATTGTATTTTTTTGTGAATTTTATTAAATGTGAATTTTATTATGGATAGGATGAATTGGTAACATATTTTATCTGGATTGTGTACTTGATCACAAAGATCCGCTTATAAACCTTTAACCCGCTTATAGAAGGGATGGGTATACTTTCTACTATAAAATACTCGATACTCTAAAATGCTTTCAGAGTATTTTAGGAATCAAAAGTTTTATAATGACATTGTTCTATTTCTAGGAATATGTTTTCTGAACTTGCGTCTTAAAATAAAGCATAATACGCAGGTAATGACATATTAGTAAAAGTTAAGGCTATCGATTACCAATCACCTTAAGCAGTAATCGATTATATTCACAATCGATGACAAATATAACTTTTAATGTTCGTGTTTTGCTGACATTAGTTATTTCGGGTATCACAAATGATGTGGGGAATCAAATATACTCTTCTTGTAAATTAAGCAATGACTTCAACTGAAATAAATCAATAGAGGGAGAGAGAAATTCTTAAATTGTTAAATAGTGAATTTTTATCATCTATATTGATTTTTTCACCAACCCAACCCCTCAATCAAAATTATACTTTAAAAAGGACATGAGTCTCTATTTGATGAAATTTAAAAGAAAGAATCAAATATGAAATTAGTAGCTTTACATTGTTTATACTACCCTAAACGATCAAATCTCTCAAAAAATTTAATATTTTAACTACTGTGATAATATCGTATCTCAAACTAAGTATACATTAACGGCCGTATTCACCGGTAACTTGACCGGCGGCGGCAGTGAAGCTTCTGATTGGAAGTTAAAGAAGGAAAACTATTTTTCCACCAATCAGAGGTTTGACTTCCGGTTAACTGCCAGTCAAGTTACCGGTGAATACAGCCGTAAGAAAGTGTCATGTATATCTTAATTTCACACTCCACCAAACTGTGTAAACTGTTATATAACTTTTATAAACTGTTATAACTTTTAATCTTGATATTCCGGTTACCAATGGACGAGTAGTTGCTCCTTTGGGATAGATATTATGATCTCTTTTTTCTCCCATTCGTATTCTTCATTAAAATTGTGTTTTTTTTGTATTTTTATGTGTTTTGTTCTTGTAATAAATTTGATTTGATTTCCTTATTATTTTTCGACCGCTGCAGTTTAGTGACCCATAACAACCCTGGAACACCGCTATAGTGTAAAAATTATTATTTCATAGCTCACCGAATGAAAGTTCACTCCTTTCCTCATTAGCTGCACATTGTTTGGTATTTATTCACATAATACATTATTTATTAAATTGTTAAGTATTGAATTTTTATTGTTTATATTGATTTTTTTCCAACCCCTTAACCAAAAATACTTCAAAAGGACATAATTCCATATTTAATGAAATTTATGAGTAAGAATCAATTTTGAATTCACGTTGTTTAATGTTTATCATACCATACAACGAAGAATCCTCAAAAATTTCATATTTTAACTACTGTGGTAATATCGCTATTGACAAATCAAGTATATATTCAGAAAGAGCCATGTCTAAATTTTTGGTATCTCTGTGTTTTCGTTTCCTTCCATGTAAATAGACTCTGTCTGTATGGTGGAAATAAAAATAAACACATGTCTAACACATGGTTTAAGTACACATATCTTTTATACTCTATTAATCTGTAAATTGCTAACTTTTACTCAATAATAAGGGAAATACATTTTTATTTTGTTTGTTATTCTAAAGGGGAGAAACTAGCAATTATTTTATAAATATGTACTGAACAAGTAAAACTTTCAATACTTTCACCGAAATTAGCATGGGTAAACAAATGTTTCCCAAGTTTCCAGAGTGCTCCTAAAGCAATCAGTGAGTGATAATCTTTTAAAAAATAACTTGTTACTCGCAGAAATATACTCACAGAAAGGTTTTTCCATTCTTTGCAAAGGTATTACATATCTATCGATATTTGTTTACTTAAAATACAGAATTGAGTTATTCGTACTTTGCTATACTTATTTGTAAGTTCTTTCCATAACAATGTCAAGAAGTCATTTTAAATATTTATCAGTAACGGGATGCCCTCTTTTTCTTTCGAACACTGCAGCTTAGTGACCAAAACAACCCTAGGTTACTGTTCCGTTTTGAATGTGAATCCGAAGTTGCGTTCTTATATTCGAAATAAAAACACCTCACTTGAAAACAATCACAGACGTTTATAAATAAAGAACTATATGCCACTCCAGTTTATCATTTTTTAACATCACTTATTGTTATTAATATGGCGTAAATAAATTATTATAAAACTCAAAATACTTATTACAAGAAGCTCACAAAGCCATCACTCACTATCTTTAAAATTAAAACAGAACTTACTTATCAAGGTATATAAACTAACAAGGTATGCTCTTCCGGCGAAAAAGGCGTGGCTTTTGAAAATGACGTCACCCAGGATATATTTCCCATTCACAGCATGGGAAAATGCTTATTTTTGGTGATTTTTCTTAAAATAAGGGCCAAAGAAACATTTAAAACAGTTTACACTAGACACAATTACGAACATGTTTATAGGTTATCAAGTGTTTTGAATTAGAACAATAATTTTAACTCAATAATAGCTGATCAAAAATATAAACCTTGAGCTCTACAACGATGTGCTTCAATCTCTCTGCTTATTGATTTTAATTACTAAGTACTAACTTGTATAAATGAAATTAAAACAGCTGCTGATACAAAGAAAACAAAATGTTAAGCAAATATTCAATCATGAAAACTTTTCAGAACATTCTTGTTATGATAAAATTAATATCGCTGTTCTGCTATGTCAAACTTGAATATCCATTGTATCGAAGCAGTTTAGATTTTCAAAACAAAAAATATTCAGTATCTAAATGAATCAAGTACTTGAAAATATGGAAAACAATGAGCTAAAATCTAAGAACTAATTAATTTAATTTAATAATGGATTTATTCAAAATTTTAGTGCATTTACCTTTAATGATCCTTTTACAGTCCAGTCAGCTTGTTTATTTTCATTTGAGTTTAAGAAATAGTATTCTTAAAATCGTCTGTCACTTTAACTATCTTTTTTAATATTTTATACTAATTTTTTTAAATAAGTGGGTGATTGCATTCATAAGTTTTAAAACAAACTAAATAATGAATTTCAATAATATCGACCCAATTAATCCTGATGTATCTACGATCTGTTGCATTGCAATGGTGTTGTATTGGCTGATATGCTCGTCATTGATTGGTCCGTTATTTTATATCCTGGGTGACGTCACTTATGAGCATACCTTGTTACTTTATATACCTTGCTTACTTATTATCTTATAATTAAACAGAACAGAACTTATTATCTTACTGTTGCCACTCACATCATAACAAATCATAGGAAAGCACTAGTGAACAAAGATAATAATGAGCAGGAAGAGAGTCAAATTCAACGGTTATACTACTGTAGTGCCAAAATCATGATTTCATACTTCACGGAAAGCAAACTTTGCCATTAACTCGCCTTTTCAATAGTTGCCCAATATTTGGTTTTTATTCACAGAAACGCTCAACAGCAGAGATAAACTCGAATGAATAAATCATCCAAATTAACACTACTTCAACCTCCAGGTGCAACTAACCATAAGAAAAGCCACTTTCCTCCATCTCCCTCCTTTCTGAGGATCCTTTATTGAATATTCAGGATCCAGAAAGGAGAAGAGAGATACACATCCGGGGAGAGACCCTGGGATATTGATTCTGCTCCCGAACATTAAGGTGAGTCCCTTCCATCCACCCGAGGGGGTGGGGATAGAACACCTTTTTTTGTTCGCTGGAATTAAAATTGACGCAGCCGAGTCTGAAATTTGATTACTACTGGGTCGCGGAGGCTTTTACGAGAGCTGAGAAAGCGAATCGAGAGGGGTGTGGGTGGGGTTGTTCTGCGGAAAGGATGAATGGATGGAGAGATCAGGAGAGTTGGTTGGTTGGTTGGATCGTGAAGTTTTACGATGGGAGTGGGTGGTGTTGATGTTTGTGTTTTTTTTGGAATGGGGTGTTTGGGTATTTTTAGTGGTTTTTGGATGGGAAGGTTGTACTTTCTAAAAATTTTATTGCGAGTCTGTTGATGAGAAATCTATTTGAAGTGGGAGAGTTTTAATAGCTTTATTTGGAGGAAAATGACGGAGTATTATTTTAAGACGATGGAATTAGAGGAAGTGTTTGCGTTTGACCGGTGGGTGCATTTTGGTGATAGCAGTGGATCATTAACATTATAAAAAAATACGACACCTAATCGTTCATATTTACTTAAACAATCATAGAAGCTGTAATAATTCTGTGTTAGGTTAAGGCTAAGCGCGCACTAGAGACTTCTGTCGCGGCGACTATAAACACTAGGTCACTCGAGAGCAATGTATTTCTATGGAGATGACTCTTGGCAATCTGCCAAGAGTCTCGTCGCCTGTGCGCGCTATCTAGCTTCTTGCAATAGCCAGGGTGATAATTTTGTCTCTGTCGCCGGGACAAAAGTCTCTAGTGCGCGCTTAGCCTAAGAAATATAGTAACAAAGAAGGACTTTATATAAGTTATGAATTGCCTGCGCAAAAATGACAAAACCGTCATCAATGCTTTGAATGAATTGAAATTAGCATCAGAGAAAAAGAAGTGTTGGATTTTTATTCATTAAAGGGTTTGATTTTTATTCATTAAATTTTATTTAAAAAAAATCGAGGTTAGATACCATATTAGACTGATATTTTACAGATATGTTAAAGTGTATTAAAGGGTTCCTATACTTAATAGAATTATTTTATTGAAATAAATCCAAGTTTACTTAGGAGATACAGATATTATATTAAAGAAATTACGTACTAAAACTTAAATTCATTACTCATTTAATACAATTTATGATCTAATCAGCTAATGTTTAATTTACTCGTCACACTTTATGTTTACATAACGAAAAATAACCGAATCTTGCTGGTTGACGACGAGAGTGAAAAAGACGCTTAAGGTATCCTCTCACTCTTGCCCAAAAACTATTACCCCTATATAAATTTCCTTTGGACACAAGTTTCGTATAACACTTATCTTCAGGTTGGACTATTTTCTAAGACATATTTTGAAAAGTAATTGTTTTACAGCATAAAATGTAAAGGTAAGTGAAAAATTTCAAAATTTCTACAACCCTTTAACAAAAAAACATCAATAAAAACAAAAATAATAAACTTGCATAAAAATCTGTGGTCCATCTTGTTAATAACAGTATGATAATTATACTTTCAAAATTTGGAGTGAATATCTTGGATAGTTTTTGAGTAATCATGTAAACAGTGGAGGGTTTTTATGCAAAACTTAGTTCTGAGAAAATCAGCTTTAAAATTTATATTTGTATACGATCGCACAAGACTATCTGTTTTAATAATGCTGTAATTTCTTTTCTAATTCACCTACAAGTAAAATGAAAACAGTTTTGGAAAGATAAAAGTCTAAACTACTTGAAAATGTAAGAACCAAATTTTCGACGAAAAAGTCGAAACTCGTCTCTTTAGGGGTAGGCGGATACCTTAACAAGTAAAAATAATAAGAACGAGTAAAAACATTTCAAGCTAAAAAAGTTGAAAATTAAGAATCAAATCTAAGAGAATAAAGAATCTCTTAAGCATATTAACCATTTCAAAACTAGCTTCACGGAAAAATATTCATACTAGTAAAAATAATAGGATCGTTACATTTTCCAAACTACTATCCATTCTTCCCTGGATACATGAACAAAAGATTAAATTTACCGATGATACAAAGGTTATTTCTGTTCCCCCATCATGAAAGCCAGTATATGCCTCTGCAAGCGTATCAAAGTTATGGTACTATATGAACATAAAAAGCCAGCTTCCCCTTTAACCGAGGACCTTAAGAAAAGATGCTTTTACTGCATCAAATCAATGTCTGAAGGGATATCAATGCTGGCAGTTACTTTAGCAGAAATGTCGTGGACCTTATGTAATAACTACGGAAAACTGCGCTTGTCGTATGAATAGGGTGTGTAAAGAGATCGAAGATGGAATTTCTGTAAGGAGGTTCTTTTTCGTGTAAAATAATTGAAAATAAATTGCCTATGGTAGAGAATTTCAAAAAAGCATAGAAACTTTTCAATTTATGCGGAGCCGTTTTGACTTTAAATAAGAATATCATCAGGAGGAATAGTATAACGAGTTGATCTGAATTATCATTTTTTCGGAAGTAGTTTTCCATGCATTGTTCTTAGTTGATGTTGTAAATCATTTGACTTAATCCGAAAATGACCTTTAAAATTATAGACTTTAAATAATTAAAATTGTAATTTCTCTTATGTAAACAAGCATGTGCATTTTTAGTCATGAATCTTCTAAATATTAGAAAAAACCCTGATCCCTCAACTAATTTAAAATTTGAAACTGAAATTATGAGAAGATTTTTTCAAATACGTCATATGCGCAATGATTACCATATTTCTCATTTCATTTTACTAGAAAAGTTATCCCAAACAATTGTAATTCTTAAAACTCTCCAATTAATCAAAAACATTCTAAACAAAAATAATTTCGTACCTTATAAAACACAAATGCATCATCCAAATAATTAAAGGGGGCATATAAATATTAACCCATTAATGCCCAACTTTTTATTTTTCTTAAATATTTGGTAAAAACATAGTAAATAGCCCCAAAACAACTGGAAAAATAGTGAAAAAAATTCCAGGTTAAAATTTTAATTTCTACACCAAAATTAAAAAACGTCCCTAAAAAGGGACGTCAGGCAGGAATGCCCCCGTTGTTTTTCCCTATAGTAAACGCATGGTAGAAAACTTTTTTAAAGCCTCAAAAACATCTTCTACCTTTTTAAGTGCAGCAAAAGTGATCGGAACCATACTGTAACATGAATATGAACAAAAAATATTAATTATTTATCCAATTAACTGTAAAATTAACCCTAATTAAATTTGAGCATTTTTTATGCTCTAAATCACGTTTTTTCCTCCCAAATCTATGTTAATTGCAAATTAATTAAGGTTTTTAATTGAAAAAGGCATTATTTGTTTATATGTTACCTAATATTAAGTATTAATTACTTTTACACACCTCAAATCCATCAGAATATCTCAATTTGTGAAGTTTAAGTCTTTCAAATGCCCATACTTTTTTCATTTTATTTAATTTAATTGTGCAGAACACGAATTTCTCCCCAAAAATCAAGCATTAGTTGGATGTGCATTAGCAAGCCAGATGATATAGATTGATCTGCAGTATAGAACACAATGATTAGCAGCATCTAATTAGAAAAAAAGCCGAAAATTTATCACAAAAGCGACTTATTTGGCAATTTTAATGACAAAAGGTCATTATAACTAATAATTATTAAACTTTTAATTAAAATATAACCGGAATATATTTGCATAAGTAATAAATATAGTAAAATAATTAATTTATTCCTTTTAAATAATACAAATTAATTAGTTCCTTATAATTCAAGACTTTTTATTCAATTAATTTAGCAGAAATAACAGTATTTTCAAAAAGAAATAAACAAAAATAATAAATTAATAGCTAAAATTAAATTAATTTTATAAACATCAGTTATTTAATTCATTTCATCAGAATCGAACGCGTTTTTATGAAAAAATGAAGGAAACACTAGCATTTCACTATGGGGAAAACCACGGGGGCATTCGTGCCTGACGTCCCTTTTTAGGGACGCTTTTCGAGGGTCCAAAATAAGGTCAAGATAAGATATTTTGGAAAAATAAAAAAACACTCCAACTGATTTAATGTATAAACAGTAATATATATCGGCATTGAATTTTTTTAAATAACAACTAGGATTTTTAAGCTTTTTCTTTTAAAATTTTTAAAAAAGCACTTTTCTGAAAAATTCTATCTTCCAACTTTAAAAAAGTGAAATTTCTGCTTAAAATTCTGCTTTCTTCTTGTGTTCTTTATGTTCTATAAAGATCAGAGATACATCAGTGCAAGTTTTGATTCAAAGGAACAATTTTTGTAGAAATAGGAGGACTTTTAAAAAACGTCCCTAAAATGGGACGTCAGACAGTAATGGGTTAAGTAAGTACCTAAGGGGTAGGGCGTTTGCTGTTTGCTTTTTGCTTTTTTCCTTACAAGGGGAGGAGGCGATTATGAATGATGCTTACATAAGATTTTAAACAACACGCTTTTCCGCAAGCTGCTCCATCTCGTTTCGCTTCAATCCCTTGTTTGTTTCTGGCACAAATGATTTCACAATTCAACTAAAATTAAATTTTACAAAAAATTAAGCTAGGAAAAAATTTATAAAGTATTTTGATTTTTAGGGAGGATAGTTTTACGAAATTATGAGGGGGTTTGCTGTTTCCTTACATTTGCTGACAAAGGGGAAGATGGTCAAAAATGATAAAAAAGAGGATCACGTAATATTTAAACGGCCCCTAGTAACACTTCCATAAACTTTGAAAGAAAAAAGGTTTATGCATCAACTCTAACGGATCGCAATCCCTGCAATAACGTATAACCAATACTAACGTTATCCATTATTACAGCGAACGACAGTAACAAATTCCCAATAAATACTGAATTACCTCACCAATCACTCACAATCATCATATCCTCTCCCAATTCATCCATCCATCTCCCGGCACATTCATTCACAATCTGAGAAACGACTGCATTAACAAAGCTAACAAGCCGTCCCCGTTGCCCATAATATTTCCACGAACAAAAACGACCTCGCCGTGCATTATTTCCCCAATTCCCAACTGTCATCCCTACTGTCCTTGATAGAGTTCCGCACACTCTAGAGAGATTCCAGCAGATATCTAGCCTCAGGAAATATTTCCCTTCCTTCCCTAATGGGGTCTGTTACGAGGGGTCAATAGAGTTGGAAGACTTTGCTGGAGGAAGAATTCGAAATGTTTTTTTTGTTTGGCTCAGAGGCAGAAGCGTTTCTTTATTATTGTTGGATGGGATGGAATGATAATGGTTGATTTCGTTAGGGAATGATATGCTTAATTTCCGTAGGGAATTTATGATTATTTGATGCGATGCTCATTTTTCTTATCAGTTAATTGGCAATTGTCCCGGAATGGCTTAAAATATCTTTTTCAAGTAATAACTCCAATTTTAACGTAATAAATCGGAGAAATATAAGAAATCTAGCTGCATTAACTTTATTAAGAGATAAAAGCGTTCGTTTTAATTTAATCTATATTATTGGCAAAGTGACATCTAGTAAAACACCATAGAATTATAAGAAAAAAGTAAAGGTTAAACCAGTAAAAAGAGAGGATAGGAAAAAACAGCTTGCACTTTAAATCTAAAACTAATTACATTAATTAGTTTTAGATTTAAAGTGCAAACTGTTTTTTAACTAATTACATTAATTAAATAGCAAAAAGTCGTGCCGCCTGGAGGATGCAGACAGAGAAAGCCTTGGCCTGCACCAGGCTGTAGTGCTGCTGAAGAAGAATTAAATTAATTATTTTATTACAATCGTACTTCATATTTTGACTTCTTGTTGCAAGCTTCATTATATTTATTCTACATGCCACTTTAATCCACTCAGTTTTCTGTCTTTACATTAACATTTTTACAGTAACCTAATCAGAGAAAATTTTGGATGGGGATATTGGATTCATTTGGACATTCATTTTCTATTGTCAAAAAGGAAAATCCCGTGTATTGGGAGATGGCATTTCACCAAATCTCATAGGTCCCTTGGATATTTCTAAGAAATTACATCTTTATATAAAGTGGGCAACAATAAACACATATTTTTAACATTGATAAAATATCTAACCTTATTTAGTAAAAAGCATAAACATATTATTTCTTTTTTTACAGGTTAAACTATGTTTGATGATGTGTATGATTTCACCAAATCTCATAGGTCCCTTGGATATTTCTAAGAAATTACACCTTTCAATAAAGTGGGCAACAATAAACACATATTTTTAACACGGATAAAATACCTAACCTTATTTAGTAAAAAGCATAAACATATTATTTCTTTTTTACAGGTTAAACTATGTTTGATGATTTGTATGCTATGTTTAGAGCAGTGATTCCCAAACTATAATTTTCGTCTTGGAACCCCCAAATTTATTGCCAATGATCGCGGAACCCTGAATATTTTTTAATCAATGACTTTTCAAATTTAATATCTGATATTAAATGAAACCAGACTCGGGCTCAAGAGGGGGCACTTTTGCCAACAATCACTTTTACCTTTTGGCAAAAATGTCAAATTCATGGAGATTTTCGAAAAGTATCATGCATGCAAGATCCCCTTGTGGTACCGCTGGGGGGTGTGGGGGTCCTCCCCTAGAAAGTTTTTGAAATTTGACTTGTAAAAGTAGAGTTTTAACTCCTTTTGAGAAGCTTTTTGGGTCCCAGGGGGGACTTTTCCGGAACGTCACCTTTATCTTTTGACAAAAAATATCAAAATGTTGGGGATTTTCCAAAAAGTATCACGCAAGATTTTCTTGTGGTACCGTGGGGGGTCTAGGGGTCCTCCCTAGAAAAAGTTTGAAATTCGATTGGTAAAAGTAGGGTTTTAACTCATTTTCAGAACCTTTTTGGTCCATGGGGGCGGCACTGTCCATTCTTACTCTTTTAAAAGTAAAATAAAGTTTGTCACATGGAACCCCTAAATTTTTCGTGGAACCCCAGGGTTCCACGGAACCCACTGGTTTAGAGGATATAAAAAGAAGCATTGCACCAAAGATTCGGGCAATTAAAAACTTTGCACAAAATATTGGTGTTACATTTACCCGGGTTTTTTACAGAGTAACAAAAATTTTCATTGCACCAAAGTATCGGGAAATTTAAAACTTTGCACCAAATATTGGTTTTATATCTACCCAGATTTTTTACAGTGTATGGTGTGCAAAACAGCAGGACCAATTGAACCGCATGTGTCTTTTTTTCAAAACTTGGTTTTTACTAAGGCAAAGCGCGCACTAGAGACTTTTGTCACGGCGACAGAGACAAAACTATCACCCTGGGTATTGCAAGAAGCTAGAGAGCGCGCACAGGCGACGATACTCTTGGCCGATTGCGAAGAGTCATCTCCATAGAAATGCATTGTTCTCGAGTGACCTAGTGTTTATAGTCGCCGCGACAGAAGTCTCTAGTGCGCGCTTAGCCTAATTCTAAATATTAAAATACACGATTTAGTAGTAACTTTTTAAATGAAAAAAAATATCTAACCATAAAAAGTGAAAAATAAACTTTACCACAGAAAACTCAGTTTCAAAAAAATTTCCAATGTACCACAACTAAAAATATAGTGCTGAAAAACCCTTTTGTTTTTCGAGCATTCCGTATATACGACCACATCAACTCCCGCTCGACCGCGCTTTCTTCTGGACTCGACCGCTGATTAAATTTGATAAATTGAGCCCAAAGCACGAGCCAGCGATCTCAGAAATGACCCCTTTCCGTTCACCGAGATAATAACTTTTACATCGACATTTCCACGTTGACGCTTAGATAAAGGGGATAGAAAAAATATAAGCCGGGAAAAAATATCCCAATAAGAAAACAACAAAAAAAACTTCAAAGAACGGGGAGAAAACTTCGAAGGGTGGGGGAATAAAAGATGGATTAAAAAATGTATTCCGCGTAAACAGATTCTTGTCGAGTCTGAGAGAAATTCAATCGTCAGTCAAGCTTCTTTTTTTTTCGTTGGTTTCCCATTAATTTTTTGGAGGGATTTAAAAAAATGCCATCTTCGGTTGCATTTATAATGCGGTGGGTAATTAGTTTTTGGGATATAAAACTTTTAATCATATCTTGAAAGGGTTCTTTTAAAAGAGAATAGGTTTCCAGAAGCAGATATTATCGTTGCTGGTTTATTTACTGAGAGGTAGGTTGGGTTTTCAGATATGATGTGCGTTTTATTTGAAATTAAAAGATGGAGAATGTTATTGAAATTACAGAAGAAAATAAGAATATTTATGATAAAGGAGGGTTGGTTGGTTGGTTGGTTAAACCAACCAACCCTCCTTTTTTTTTAATATAATGATAAAGGAGGGGTTTAAGTCCATTTATGAACATAAATTAGTTCTTAGAAATTTATTTAACGGTGTTTTGGGCATGGGCGTAGCCAGGGGGGCAGGGAGGGACAGCTGCTCCCCGCAAGTCCTGAGTAATTTACTTTTAGTTAAGTTAAAACACAGTTTTTTAGGTTCAAATTTTTAAAAAATTTTCTGGTCCCGCTTTAGTATTAAAACCTTTATTGTTCACACTTTTTTATAATAAGTTCATTAAAATCAAAATTCTACCTAAAAATGTATGTCCAAATTTGGGTTTAAGTGTACCAAAAAACTGTTTGAAACCCTGTTCTTAGGGTCAAATTTCGAAACACTTTCAGGGGGCGGGAAGTCAGGCACCCCTTTAGTATTTACACCTTTATTATTCACAATTTTTTTGTAAAAAGTTCATTAAAATCGAAATTCTACCTAAAAATGTGTGTCCAAATTTGGGTTTACGTGTTTGAAACCCTTTTCTTAGGGTCAAATTTCCAAAGATTTTCTGGGGGAGAAAAAGCCAGGCCCCCCTTTAGTATTTAAACCTTTATTATTTACACTTTTTTACAAAAAGTTCATTAAAATCAAAATTCTACTTAAAAATGTTTGTCCAAATTTGGGTTTACGTGTACTAAAAAACACCTGTTCTTAGGGTCAAATTTCCAAAATTTTTCTTTGGGAGAACCCCCAGACCCCCCCTAAAACTTAAACCTTTATTACTAAAAACCTTTTTACATAAATTTTTCTTGGACGCAAATTCTACCAAAAAAGTGTTTGAAAACTACATTAAACCAATTAATAGTATAGATGAAAGTGACCTCATTGTTTCCACGCTACCCCGAAAACTTTTACATTAATTTCATTAAAGGTCAAAAACCCTCTCGAAACAATACTGTGGCTACGGCCCTCTCTCACAGGGCTTTTAAATTGTTCTCCACAAGCATAAAAAAAGTCGACCCTGCTTGCCCCCCCCTTAAGTGGAGCCCTGGATACGCCCATGGTTTTGGGGTAATTTAGGATACCAATACCTTAATTTTTAAAATCATTATAGAGAGTAATATGTGTTTTATCTCTTTAATGATTGAATTCATATTTTTCCTCTCCCTGTATATCGTCGCTGTGAAATCATATCGGCATATCTGCAAAAACTAAGTTATTGGTGTCAAAAAATATTTTTTTCCGTCTATTTTTATGTAAAACCGGCATATCGCTAAGTTGAATAAAACTCCATCAGATCGTGTTGGACCGGAATGGCTGCAATCGGGAATAGCCATTTTGTTTATCAGAAGACGGATCTATTGCGCAATACACCAGTTGCTTCAAAACCTTCAAGGTGGAAAGATATCCGTCAACTAAGTAAAACTGAATTATCTTATAATATTATACATCTGAATTATCTTATAATATTGTATTTTTATTATTATTTTAAGTATCACATGCGAAAACTCTAAAGCGCTCTAGTGAAAATGTGCATTTTGCTGATGCGCGGGTTTGATTTCACAGCGACGATATGTATTTTTTGCTTAATTTTAATAGGGAAAAATATGTATTCATGGCTTGAATCTGTAACAATTTGTAAATAAGCCTAAACACAATATAAAAATTGTCTATAAACGATTCCAATTAATTTAATAAAGTACATTTGATAGCACTCGGCAATATCAGGGGGAGTTCAGTTCTGTAAACGGCGCAAGTTCAGACGTGCGGATGCTTGGCGAATTTTGGCTGTTTAGCGGCACATTTAGAAGCCAAATCATTCACTTAACATTAGTTAGGGTTACCATATTAGTCATCTTTAACGCTAAAAACTTGGCGCATCCGCACCTCTGAACTTGCGCCCTGTAAACAATGAAAATCCGAGTCCTATTTACTATGTTCTATTCTGTAAAAAAACCTCGCATAATAATAAACTTACACCGCTCTTCTAAAAACACCATTGACCTGGTTCTGCTATTTCTTTACTTATTTATGATTTTAACCCCTTAACATAACATTTATTTCAGAAAAATTAACCAAAAATTGAAATTTTTTTGAATGTTTAATTTTGTTCTTTATATTATTATTAGTGTTATAAAATAGTTTTTTTATAACACAAATAAAAATTTAAATGAAATTGCAAGTGTATTAATTATTTTAACATACACTTAAAAAAGTATAGCATTACACACATATATAATTAAATTAGGAGGAAGATTATCCAAACATATATTGTCTCCCAATCTCTGAACGAAGAAAAATCACTATCATCATCGAAACGAACTCAGTTTGGGCTTCACAAAACGGAAACGTTAATTTTTCTCCAACCCGAAATCAGTTCCAGTATCACAAATTCTGCACGTAGTAGTTGCCCGAGTTCAGTTCGGGCGACACTGTTATGGGGTTAAAATACCACAGTGTTTTTAATTTGGGATATGATAGATAAAAGTAATTTCAATGAAGATTTGAAAAAGCATAAAATAACATCTTATAAATTCATTTACAATTATGAAAAGCTTTATGTTTCCTTCTAATTTAATATTCTTAGTTTATTATTACAAATACGAAGGGTAAATTTTATTCTCTAAGCCTAAGGGATTTGTCACGTATTTTACTCGATGAAAACAAGTTCGTTCAATGTCGTTCATCTTATGAAATAAAATTCTCGGGTATTGCTTTCTTGTTTGAAAAAGCTCCCTTTTGGGAAAAACTGTAACCGATCTGAAATTCAAATAAATAGGAAGAAATTCCTTTGGCAATTTAAATACAGCCAGTATTAAACTTATCTGCAAGTGTGTTGCAAACAGAGACGTCATGCAAGTTTCAAAATGTAACATCGAATAGCGATCAGTATAAAATTTAATATAGGAAAGAAATATTTCAGAGCTACACACTTATTAGTTTTGAGCCCTTTCCAGGGAGTTAAATAGGTTATAGTGTTGAATGCTCCTAGCTTCTTATGCTTTGAAATGAATTATATAAAGAAAATAACTTTTTCACTTGTTAGAATGATTTTTTTAATAATTGTTAATGACAATTTTAAATTATGTAAATATAATAACCGATATTGAATATGCAAACTCGAACACAAAAAACAAGTACAAAACAAAGGTAGGTACAAAATTTATAAAGTTTGAAATGTATGTATTCTGATTCCTTTTCAAAATGAAAAAAAACCCTACTTTTTATGAACTAATTATCCTACTGGTTCGTCTAGGGGTTCGAATCCCCATTTGGAATGGTTGTTAGTTTCTCTTCTAGTGTGTGATGAATGAATGTGCCCCCCCCAGTAAAAAGGGGTTGTGCGAGCGAATGCGTGCGGCGTGGGCTACAGTACTTCCCCTCCGTGGCTTCGGTGCACAGGTGCCCACTGGGTAAAGTGAAGTAAGTACTGATTTCGGCTTGTATGGAATAATGAACTCGGTCACAGTGTGTATGTTGTGCTCTGCCATTGGAACAAAAAAGAAATGAACTAATTTTTTTCTTATCCCAAAAAAATGCACAAAAAAAGTTTCTTTGGAAATATGAACAAAAGGTGTACGGTGTACAGCATTCCTATACACGAAAATGAACAAAATTTTAAATTAATATTTCATTCTTTTTTACAAAATGTAAAGTGAAGTTTGCCATATTCCATGCACAAAAATAATTAATGAGCAATTAAAGGTAATTAGAAGGATTAAAAGATAATTCAAAATCCAAATGAAAATTATCGAAAAACTTATTGAATAAATTTAAATGATTTACATGCTGATTAGAATTTCAATTCCCTTGGTAATTATCCTATTTCAGAGTCAACAATAATCAATAGATTTTAACATTCCTTTGCTAATTGCCCTATTTAGGGCATCGAAAACAAAAGCTTAAATAAAATCCTTTATCTGTACTTAATCAAACACAATGGAGGAGTCCCAAAGCATTATGTTAAATTAGCACAGCATAACACAGTCTCCAGTAGTCTTCAATTAAAATGAAAAACTTCGACCAAAAAGAATAAACAGTTTCAGGTAAATTGCGACGGACAGAATAAATCGAAACGCTCGCAAAACGAAAAGTGATTAAAGACGAAATTAAGAGGATCTTTAGCTCACGAAAGAAGCTGGAATTAATGAAAAAAACAAAATAGACGGAGACAGAAAAAAATATTTTGAAAGGGAATATATCTCCCCTTATTTTGTGTACTGGAGTATTATAGTTCTAAAAGCTCTAATGCGTAAAATGTTCTTAATTACAGTGACGACCTGTAATTGCTTGAGTCGTCGTTTCTTTTCAATCTCGTTGAAACTTGTTTCAAAAGGTGATCATTTTTCCTTTTTGCTCAATGGCTTTTATCAAAGAGATTTCTGTGAATAGGGTGTTTTTCCAAGACTGTGTGCGTTAGGAGTATGTGTTTAAGGTCTAGTTTTAAACTCTGATTTTTTATGATAAGTTTTTTTCGTCGGGTAATGAGAATTTATGGTGAAACTTAATTTAATCTATGAGCTGTACTTAGCTGATCGATGGAAAGCTTGATTAAATTTTATGAATTCTGTTAACGTTTTAGAATTGAAAATTGATGCATCTCAAAATCTATTATTTTATAATGCAAAACATAATTAAAAGCGAAATTATTAATTTAACGATATATTCAATGCATTAAAACAAGATAAAAGGATAAAAGGGACAAACATCATCCCTGGCTTCAATAATGAATACCTGAAAATAATGAATCCATTAAAATAACTCATTATAATGTTATTGCAATTAAGCCACGTTTTGAAAAAGCTAAAAATACCCTTCCTGAAATTTAACTTACGATAGGGATGAAAAGTACTTTAAGAAATCCTTCGTCTCATGCTAAATGAAAAAAAAACCTAAATGGAAAATTCTAAGTGTTTTAAATAAATTTTAAGATGGGAAATCAAGGTCTGTGTTTTCAGAATTTTTAACCTCTGAAAAATTTTTTGGTTTAACTACTTTTTTCTGTAAAAAGAAAACACCCAATGTCATTTAAATAATGATTATTCCTTGAAATATATTTATTTATTTCTATGTCTCTGATTGTTTGCTATTTTTTTTATAACTGCACGAGGTAAATATTATCAATCACATTTGGAAAAACAACATCACAATGATAAAATTACGAATCCAATGTTACGTAAAATATAATTTACAAAATTTCATTAAATATAGAGCATTTAAAATTAGGTTTTTTAACTTAAGCTTTACTACTTTGTTTAATATTTAGAATCCATCTGCTTTATACTTACTGTTTAATACAGTTACAAGTAAAGGATCCTAGATTGAAACAAAAACAAAATCTAGTTTATGATTGATTGCTTTTTAAATAGTAAAAATAAATTATTATGTATCTATAATTATCTTTAAAAGAATAAAAGATAGTGACATATAAAAAAGGAGTACCTTCTTTTTTACTCATTCCAGCAAACGCAAATAAAAAATATCCGTTTATGTTTAATAGCCGTAATTTTTTGCGACGTAAAAGCGCATATATTTTAATGATTATTAGCATATTTCTACCCATGCCCTTCCTTCTTTTATATTCTCACAATTTAAACAAAGCAATACCCAGTTATAGACGATAAATCAAAACACTTTTTGTTTGAGCTCAGACGTCTTAATTGCTTTCAAAATGGTTAACATTGTATGAGATATCATGAGTAATCAGGAATAAAAGCATTAAGCAATAAATACTTAAAACTATGAAAATAGTTTATAATTAGTTTAGTTTTTTACTACCATCTCTCATATAAAAAAGTTTTTAGCTGATTGCTGTTGGGTATTTGCCGAAGTTTCATTTACAGTAAATGCGAGATATTTGCATACAAAGCCAAAACTCATGGTTAAAATGTATTTTAATAGGTGTGGTCGCAAGAGTAAAGCATATTCATTAAATTTAATAACATGAACGAACAAGTTTGTTATTTAAAAGCTTAAGGGTTACAGCTATTAATCTGTAAAAAATCCTTTGTATGGACGTAATGATGGTGAATCTGAAATGTTTTCTTTTTCCTTGCTGTTTGCTATTAAATTTAACAGTCAGCCAGTTTTGTTTTGTTTTAAAAACAAACTATGTCTAAAATACGACGTTGCTTGAAGACTTTTGAATGATAATTTTTCTAACAAAAACGCGTTCAAGCATATACTTTTAGTTTGTCAGATATCAATATCAATCCAAGACATTGTAACTAAAAAAATAGTTGTCAATTTCATTTGTTTTACATTGAAGACTGGAGCTGCTAAAAAACTTTATTTTCACTCTCGTTAAAATATGCTAATTGTATCACATTTACTTCACCTAACTTATATATTTTATGCAAATCACCATTATTTTATCACCACTAAATCCATAACTTCATGAAAAAAGTGAGAAAAAGTAATCCATGACCATTGAATAATCTATCCATGAGGCTAACATAAAATCCATCCATAAAACAAAACAAAACTTAATGTTTCCCAGCATTATTACCACAAGTTTACCATCCTTCACCACAGGCCAATCAAAAGACGAGGAAAAAAATCACGAGATCACATCCAATAATGTCTCGTTATTTCCACTGAATGTGACAGGGTCGTACCAAGGTGACGCTATTCGTCCCATAATGATGATGACCTCTAATCACTTCCATTATCAAAAGGCCCAACAAATGGATTGCCCGATTATCATTTTATTCTGATCATTCGTGCGATTTGCAGCAATGAATTACAATTTAAACCCACTCCAGGCAACGAGTTTCTATCTCGAAAACATACAGATAAACGATTCCGATTCCCTGGGAAATTACAATAGATTTGAACGATGGATGTGTGCTGGAATTAAGTGGTTGCTAATTAAACGGAGTACGGAGCCATCCCGTGGGACAGGGGATGTGTCGTTATTTAAGGATTTTTGATGTTTGTGGAATTAATTGATTCATCATATTAATTGAACGCGTCCCGTGTTTAATCGAATTATTCTTTGTAGGGTCAAAAGTAAATCGTCTGTGCTGTTAGGAATATAAATTGTTGTCGTCTTTAATACACAAGCAGAAATTAAAATTTGAATACTTGAAAAATAATTTTCAATTAGTTTTCGTTGTTTTATTTGCCATTAGTTTTTCATTTAGTCTCATCATCAGTTTTCGTAAAATTAGCACGATGGTTACACCAGAAAAAAATTATATAAAGTTTAATAAATTGAGGTTTTGATTCTAGGTTTAAGAGATTGAAAGGTATGGAAAATAAGTATTGTTTGAAAGATTTCATCATAAAGTTAGATGCAAAAAGTAAGCAGCTAATGCACTTAAGTAAGAAAATTTTAATTAAATTAATTTTAATTAATTAAAATTTTTAAATTAATTTTTTCAATATTCCCAATATTTATTTTACAGAAAAAAACTGTAGTTAGAAAAGCTTTTGCTTTATAAGAATTTATCTTTTAAAAGAATAATAAAGCAAGCAGACTTACCGAATTTTATTCAAAGACACATTTTTAATAAATGTTATTATAATTTTGATAAAAATCATTTACTAATTACTTTAAATTATGCTTAATCTAATACACAATAGCAAGACTGATTTTTAAAGAAAATGTATGGCGTATCATAGTTTTGTATTTAAAATATACATATTTCATTTCAAACTATTTTATTAGTTAAATTAAATGAATAAATAAGTCTATAATGGTAACAAAACTGTTGCTACTACTTATTGTGTATTATGAAACATGGTTTAGTCATGAATAAATTTTAAAGATACTTAGTAATTCTGTACAGCAGTAAAGTAAAAAGTTTTAAAGGGACTGAATTACTAAAATGTATGCATACATTATTAAAGAATCTTGTTTATTTGAGAGCGTTAATAACTATATATCTTGCAATGTGTTCTTGAAAAAAGTCGTTCATTGCTTATTTTGCGAAAACGATACAACTAACATTAATAAGGAGCTTTTAATTACTCCAGATGATAAAGAACCTCATTATTAATATTTATAAGAATGGACTCTTCAAGAATTACGATAAAAACTTTATTTAAGTAGTTGACTTCGGAATAAAAAAGGTTTTGAATAATATCAAAATAATCGAAGAAAGAATAAAATACCATTTTTAATTAATAGTATTGTATTCCTTAAAGCATATAAAAACATAAAATACGCAAGTTTAATTCATATAAACTTCAGATAATTTTCCTAATTGAAAATTATTTATGGAAGAAAAATTTATCCTGTAAAACATTTGTTTGAACAAAGTGTCAGTAAAAATGGAATTCTTTATTATCGTTACCTTTAAGATGCAAATTAAAAATTTAAAATAAATTAATCAGCTTTAAAGTGTGGGAAAATATCAGGCATAAAATAATTTGATACTTTTATTTGGGCACTGCTTTTAAAATGAAATTCTATCTAAAATCATGAATACAAATTAACATTTTAAACGAACATTTCAGACTCTTATAAAGGCATTTGATACACAAGGTTACGTTCATTTTGACACACAGTATACTGCTTTTATTTTTAAAAAATAATAAGTATTTTTGAATTTTGTCATTTATGTATTGTGTTTATACTATCATGTATTCGGTAATAACTGGGTTTGTATGGTAAGTAAAGAGTATCTGGTAGAGTTCGGGAACATAATATTAGCCAAAAAATATTTGTGGGATCATTTTTTGAAAGAAAATCTCTCCAGAAAGAACTGGTTAGTTTTTGGGCAGCTTTGATAAAGTCTTAACTGGTAAGGTATAAGCTGGTATTTCGATGGATATGCCAAAAATCCGGTCAATGAAAAAATCGGTCAGCAAAAACCGTTCAATAATAAAAAATTTACTACATGTGTAAAGCTATGAGTATTTTGCTGACCGGTTTTTGCATTGACCGGAATTTTCGTCACACCATTTCGATATAGTATTTTTTATTATTGCTATTTCGTGTTATTCTTGAATCTCAACCCAAAAAAGACCGGTGATTTTCTGTTTCATCTCTTCCTGTTTCGTCTCCTTGTCAAATATTCTCCTGTTTCATCCCCTCGATAATTTACAACTGTTTCTTAGTGCTGCTTCGTCTCTTCCTTCAAATTTGGCGCAATAAATACGGTTTGGCTTCAAAAAAATGTTCCGCTCCCAGAAAGCTGCATTAGGCCGATATCCGTCCCTTTTTAAATATCAATCTTAACATTTAAAAATTTGAAGAGTCGTTTGTCCTTCCCTGCATTCATTTGCCCTAATATGTATTTTCCAAGTGACCAGTGGTCGCGGACAGCATAATATTAAGGATAATTGCAACAATTTCATTGTGTCAGATAACGATAACATACCAAATCTATCTGTATCTATACTAAATTTATGAAATACAAAACTATTTTTAAAAATATGTTTTTAAAATGTACTCTACTAAAAAGTACAAACTAATTTTTATAACTCCTTGTAAGACGAAAAACGTAGATATCATACATTAGGTATTTGATTCTCTCAGCACTCCCCATGCTGCTATTTTTTTATCGTGTACAGATTAAACATAATGCATGATTTCCACGTTTTTCGTTTATAGTCCAGGCAACCTATAACTTAACTCAGGGGTCGGCAACCTGCGGCTCGCGATCCGCATGCGGCTCTTTTGATGTAATGTTCCAATGAAAAAGTTTTTAATATATTTTCAAAACCCTTAATTATCTATAATCAAATCAATGTGACTCACAATTAGCGGTGTAACCCAAAGTTTTTAAGATGAATCATCTTAAAAACTTTGAGTTATACTACGTTCACACATGAGAAGTTAATCTAGTTAATTTAATAGAGGAATTAAGATAGCTTAACTTAATCTGTCTTATTTTTAAGTGTTCACACTACAACTGTCTTAAACCATATGGTGCTACGAGTAAAAAATGGCGGCCGTCCAAGAGCTCGTCTTTAAGCCTAAAACACTTTGCTCCAAACTTTTTATTTTGGACTTAAACTTGCAGAACACCGATATTTCTTCTTGTGTTGTCCAGTTTGTTTATCGAAATATATTTAATTTCGAAAATATATTTAATTTAATAACGAATAATATCAATTAAAAAAAGGTTGGTAGTTTGTAGTAGTTTTTTTTCTTCTTTGTAGATGGCACCACGATAACTTTAACTAGTTTAGAGACTTAAATAAGTTCGCGAAACTTCATTAAAGTTAATTTAGTTTCTTTTCGCTGAAGTACATTAAATCTAAGACAGTTCGTTCAGACATGTTCGACTTAATAAAGATTAGCACTTAATGCAGATTAACTTTTCATGTGTGAACGTAGTATTACACTGCTAATTTGATTTATCTTGATGTAAAAAAGTGCCCGAAATGAGGTACCTCAAAAAATGTTGCATCAACCTCTCCATCTAAAATCTCCCTCCCAATATAAAATCAAATATACAGGGTGTAAAGGTAAGTCCCTTTTACCCTGTAATAAATTGCTAACGGAGCAAGCTAAGGCTATGCAGTTAAGGTAACGGTATAGTAAAATGACTATGCGCAATCGAATGCGAGCAACCGCAGCGCCCTCTAGCGGAAATTTTAGGAGTTAAAAAATTTTATTTTTATAAACTATTAGAGATATGCTAAAATAGTCAATTACAAAGTTGTAGAGCACTATCTATTTAGTAGGAAAAGACACCTTAAATACAAAAATATCTAGAATAGAACCCCTAAAACGCACGCTTAATTAGGTTGAATTTACGTTGATTTTACGTCTTAAAACGCTTCTCACGAGGCGAAAATGAGAAATTTTCAATTCAATGAATTAAATAAATTATTAAAAGAATTCTTACCTTCAGTAGTATTCAAAACGCATTGTTGTAACCGAAAAAACTGGAATTTTAAAGTCGAATATTCCAAAAACTACTCAACCAATCAAACTAAACTTGGGCTTTAAATGTAGGTCATCTATTCATTAATAACATGTAATTACATTTATGGTCGAAAATCCTACCGTTTGGTTTAAATTTAACCAAGAAAATTGAAAAAATGCCCAAATTGAGCAAGCATACGTTGCTCCAAACAATTTGTACTTGGGATGCAGTCTAAAAATTCCATTAAATGAGCTAAAATGATTTTTTATACTTAAAAAATTTAAAAAATTATTTAATATTTAAAAAATCTATTTGATAGAGGTATTTCTTTGAAGAAGAAAATAACAAGCTAAAAGTGTTCGCATATTTATATGGCATATTCGCATATTTTTCTGGGGGAGGACCCCAGACCCCTTCATGCTTGGGGCTAGATATTAATGACTAAACATTGAAATTAAATACATGAAGGTTATCTATAATGTAATTAAAGATGGTTTGGAATAATATATGGGGCAAAACCTCTCCGAAACAAAAATCGCGTTAAGCCCATTCAAAGGTTTAGTAGTTATCTCTTTTCCACCTTTCGATTAAGAGGGAATGAATAAAGGCAAAGTAAAAAACTAATTTTTTGCGATCGGGCTCAAATCATCGTAAAACTTTTGGTTAACAAACCATCAATAATAATTTTGATACAAGTTAAATAATTCATTGGTTTAATTACTAATGAATTAATTAGTTATATTGGAAAAACTAGTTAATAACTAGTTATGTTAGCCCCCCACTTCCTCAGGTTCTAGATCCTCCTCTGAGTAAAATAATCCATTCACTATGTATTTAGGAACTAACCCAGTTTTGCATTTAAATTCATTCATTAATCAGTAAACACTTTAAAAAGAAAACTGATGGATGATAATTTTAGTAGGATATCCAAGAAAAACTGAAGCTTAACTAGCAATATTTCACCTTTTTAGCGGTTTCATGCCAATTATGGTAAACTAAACACCCAGGGGATCAAACAGGAATAACCAAAAATGCTTTAAACCCTAAAGGGATGAAACAGAACAATTTTTGACAAGGAGACGAAACAGGACTAAACCAAAAGACCGACCCACCCCTTCCTTTTTGTTTCGTTTTTTATTAACTGCTGTTTTATACTTTTGAAAATTATATTTTATTGGTAAAAACAGTATTTTAAAGCTCCCTCTTCTTTTTTGGTAAAATTGCATAATTATTAACGTTTCGCGGAATACTGATAAATTCTAGCAAAGGAGGATTTACGTTTGCTACCACTTTTCCTACGATTTTTGGAACCGACTTATAGTCTGTGTAATTAAAATAGGAGGTTGGACGTCATCAGTTGAAGTTTGTCGCCTTGGTAACGAAGGAGAAAACGTAAACGGTTCTGCTTTATTTTTGCACATCAGTTAAGACAGGGCGTGAAATTAAATTGAAACTTTGAATCTTAATAATTATACAACTAATTCGAATTTTTTAAAAAACGAAGCGACAATATTTTTGAAAAAAATAATTGTATGTTTGTTTAAAATTTTGTACTTCTACCATAATTAGTTTTTCTTTTATAACAAAAAAATGTTACCATTGTTTCATTGGCTGCTGCGACACGAGTTAGATTCAATGACAATCTTGGGAGGTTGTGGGCTTGGCGTGATGTGGGAAAAAATAAGACTGGTAGAAACCATGGCAACGCACTGGGGAAAGGTGGGGAGACTGGGGAAATCACGTGACTTTTCAACCGCCGAGTCTAATTACACAGACTATAATTCCATCCACACTTCTCCAGTTTATAGTTTATGTGATGAATTTTGAATCCCGCTATATAAACCAATAATTCTTTTAAGAAAACCATAATTCCCAACGTTATTCTCGAAGTTTAAGGTTAGCAACTCGACGAAACTCCAAATGATCCTAGATTATCCGCCTATGTGTTGACGGCAGGAATACCCATAGCCGGATAATTGGTGGGTGGAAGGTATCCGGGGAAAGGGGGTCGAGGCTTCCATTTAATGATGTCAAACGGGGGAGTGACTGCCGCTGTGTCTCTGTTGATTCGGGATCAAATCCCTGTTTGGGATGCTAATTAAAGTGCTAAGGGCTCTTAACTAACCATGTTTAATCAGCTGGGGAGAGATTGGGGCTATTGAGAGACGTGTAGGAGCGGTTAATAAATTTTATTCCGTGAAAGGAGGTTTTAATTAGGATTTAATTAACTTCCGATAACGGCTGGGTCAGTGAAAGGAGTTACGAAGTTCAACGCTCGGAACGGGTCCCAAGCAACACAAACTTTTAAGATTCATCCATTTTTTTTTCACGTATGGCCAAATTTCATTTAATTCTTGTTGCAGTTACTTAATCTTGACATGTTTGGTATGAGCTGTGCTACTAGGGGTATTCTGAGAGATCACATCGGTGTTTTGGTTGGAATCTAGTAAGTATGTATGTTGGCGCTATATGTTCTTAAGAGGACCTAGTGCCATTAAACCCTAAACCAACCAAAGTATGGATGAGAACAAAGACCAAGTTCGATTCCACCTTCTAACTCAATAAACTGAAAAAAAAGACATTCTACTAGTTTGAGACATGATTAAACACATTAAATTTTGCTTACTTTCGCATGGAAAGATTCCGACTTACTGGGCCAGCGTTCGAAATTGGCGGTGGTCCACTGACAACTGAACTGAACTGAACTGATCCGAGACAACTGAAAAACGGCTTGGACAACTTAAGTGAGAAAGTCACTGGTCCGCCGGACCAGTGGAGAAAAATTATCCTTCAGTGTTAATCAATTAGCGCCCCTCAGTGATCTATTTCTAGATCGCTAAATATAGTAATAAATGCTCTCTTAAATTACCTTAAATTCACCCAACACTAACGAAACTGCACATATGGCAAGAGATCCCTCAATCCTAATACCCTGTGTTTTTTGCGTTTGCTTCATTTATTTTGTAATAGGGATGGGCTAAAGTTCGAGTTTTCTACTTTGATCGAAAATAATTTGGGCGTTAATGGGTAAATATACGAAAATATAAGCTCTAGACGTGTTTTCACCCCAGACATTAAAATCGTTGATCCTTGTTCCTGCAACTTTTCTTTGCTTGGATGTGTAACACACACAGGTTAAACAAATTAATTTCTTTAATTAAACCAAGTATATACTATTTATTCTTACGTATTATACCGTCGACAGTACCGCTTAATCAAAAACGTTATTAAATCTTATTGACTTTTCTATTGATGTGCCGCTGAATTAGTTACGTAACTGCAACTAGAAGTAAACGAAATTTGGCCATACATGACAAAAATTGGACGAATATCGAATGTTAACACAGCTTGAGGATGGCCGGAGTACCAAGAAATGAAAATTTATGCTAACATACACAATCGAAGTAGATTCCGGAATAGTAACGTTTTGAATTAATTATATAAATTACTACATATTACTTTTATTTTTTAACATAAACCTGAAATCAATGCATTGTGCATAATTTCTTTTTTGCATAATTTAAATCAGCAATTCAGTAGAAATAACAAGTGTTACATACGGATTTAAGGTATAATTAAATAAAGTTTGTTAAAAAAAGTAATTTTTTCACCAAAATTATTTCAGGTAAAAATATTATAAAGAATGCTCCTAACCCCCTGCTCAGAACAGAGCTTGCCTAATACCCCTTTGAAAACTGCAAGTTTTTGATTTTTTTACTCTTTATTTCTTACCAAATACCGACATTTGGAAAAGCTTCAATTTTTCAACATATATTAAGGGATACTGGACAATTTATGTAAGCTAATTTAGTAGAAATAAAAAAGGTATGGATTGATCTTGCCTGAGATTTGAAAATCAAGTTAAATATAATATAAGACTGAATTGGGCAAAAGAATGTAAGTAAACAAAGTTTAAATCTGTGCAAGTATTTACTTAACATACATAATAGTACCTACAGCTGTCAATACAAACGCTAAAAAAATTAAAAATGTTTTCAGATTATGACGAGGAAATATGCATTCACAAACATTGGCAATAAATCCCCAATGATTACAAACCATCCATCAGATCCTTAAATTTCAATCAAACAACAGCCTGCGAAAATAACACACCAGATCGGATCGCTCCAAAACAACATTCGACGTCACAGCAGCATCCATCAGGAAAATCCAAAACAAACCAGCACTCACCTAAAGCTGTGCTTCCACCTCACAGAGCTCAGAAATACCTCCCTGCGCAAAATCACGGAAGCCGGGAGTGAGTCCACAGCTATAATCCAAAACAATCGCACGTAATATGGGAGGAACAAGGTTTTTGGCCGGGATCTACCGACTCTCTGCGCGCGGTACGAGCCGGGAAGGGTTGCTATGCCGACCGTCGCCAACGTGTCGTCGCCAAGTAGAGTCCTTTTGTTTCGAAAAGATAATTGTTAGGATAGGTTTTTGAATAGAGTGGGTTGGGATAAAATGGGTCATTTTTAGGTACTTTCACATTCTAAGTGTTACTTCATCAAAACTATTACTTTTTAATGATTTCTTTCAATTGGATCTTGACATTACAATCCTTCAGAACATTTTCATCTAATTTTATCAAATACTAGCTGATATACCCGCCGTTGCTCGGGAAAAAAAAGGATTTTCAATCTAGGTGATAAAATAAATAATTATTTTCTTCCCTATATTCCTTTCCTGGGCGTCATTTAGGGGCAATAGGGTCAACTGGCTTCCCGCTAGAATTCTTCTTTTATGCTTTACTTCCTTAATACATAAAAAACTTTAAAAACACCACCTGTTAAGAATTAATGTGTGAAATCCTCATTTTTAAGAGTGATATTTTCAAATTATAAAAAAGTGGAAGGAGACCCTCTTAGCCCCCTTATTTCAAGGTGCTATATCTTTATTCCCTTCACAATATCCTCCATATATTTCTCCAATTCGTAATGCATAGTTGTGGCAAAATCTTCCACCTTCGCTTCAAAATAAAGGTAGAGGTCTATTATTGAACAGCAATTTCTATTGACTTAATACTTATTTTTCCCTTCATCCCTGTTTTCATAAAATTCAAAGCAAATAAAAAATAAATACACTTCCCTAAGATGTAAATAAAACCTAAAGAAACTTCGGGAATTAAAGTGTTAATAACCGGTTTTATTTTAATTAAAATTTAAAAAGGTCAGGGGGAGACCCCCTGAACCCCCCTTTGTTGATTTATTTCCAACATATTCGCTAAAAGAAATCGCCTTCAAACATAAAATAAATGTAAGCATCATTTGAATTGACACCAACCATCTAAAATGCTTCTGATGAAATACTATTGTTATTTAAATTTTATTACTTGTAAAAAAATTTAAAAATTTTCGGTTAAATATTTTTTGATTATTGCAAAAAATTTATTTTATCACAAATTATTTCTTTATCAGATTTTTTTTTAAATTCTACTCGCTATAAAATATTTTTAAATAAATATTTACAACAATAGTGGTTTTGCGTCACTTGGATGGAGCAATAACCGTTATCAGTTTAACATTGAAGCTACGCATAAGAATTTAGAAAAGGTCCAAAAAAGACTGCTTGGAATGCTTTGATTTTAAAAATTCTTTTTTGAAAACCTTCCCGATAGTGTGAGGAACAACGTGCTAAAATTTCATACCAATCGCATTAATAATGTGGGTGCTAGAATGCAAAAACTAAAAACTGGAGTAAATATTCAAACTCCCGTGCAACCCCTCTAGAATGGAATATCGAAAAATCCAGAAATTACTTTCTTTGAAATATTATTAAGAATCTATTACTAACAGGTCGCTTCTAAATATCAAATTATTAGTATATTTTTCTTCGAAAATGTAAAACTTTGTTTATGCTCAGAAAAAACAGGTTTTTGAATTTTTTAGACCCCTTAAAATTCGAATATCGAAAATTTGAAAAATGCCTTTCTAGATATTGTATATAGGTACCTTCCTGTTAAATTACAAAGATCTGGGGTCATTTGGAACGGAGCTAGGTTCAAAAACGTAGAAATCACTCCAAGCATCCCTGTGGATCAGAAAAAAGGAATTTCGAAAAATCCCTTCTTAGTGCGCGCTTACACCGTAAGATCTTTCACCACACCAAGTTTCGAGTCTTTAGCCCCGGTAGATTTTGCTGTGCGTTGATAGGTGAATGAATCGATCGATCGATCGATGAATGGTAAAGCTCTTTTATTATTATAGATTTTTTAGTTATAAATTGGTTAAACTTAGCATCAAAGTATAATGGCATATTTTACCCCAACTTGGGGTAAAATGGGTCTCATTGCAAAAATATGTCAAAAATATATTTATTACTAAATATACATGAAAATAGGAAAAAAGGCAATCGGCTAAGCCGTTTTTATCTGAAAAAATTTGTTTTAAGTTGTACTTTAACGAAATTGTAAACGTCCGAAGTTAACCCATTAACGCCCAAATAAATTTTTTGTGGGGCGAATTGAATAAAAATCAGGAATCTGGTGCATTTTGCCTTTAATATGAATATTATGAACAAATTTTGTCAAAAGAGTCATTAGTTTTTTCAAAAAATGCTGATCTAAAAATAGATCACTGGGCGTTCGGAGGATATTTTTTGTCACAAAGCCAAGTATAAGTTTAAATACAAAAAAATACTTAAAATTATAAAATAAATATAAATATTAGTATTTCTCTTTAAAAAACACGTATTTATTCAAAAATATGTGGAAAAATAATTAAATAGTAATAAAATTGAATAATTTACCAAAAATTAAGTACACAAATAGCCTATGTTGTAAGTAATTTTAGGGGGAAAAGGGGAAATCGAACCAAGAACTTGAGATTTAGATATAAGTATATTATAGAAACCATATGAAATGACATAAAATTGTAACAAATAAGTAAAATAAAATGCATTGGGTAAATTTTTTGATAATTTTGTAAATTGTAAATTGGTTTACCAAAAATTAATAACATTCATGAAATAAAATGTGCTTTTGTCTTACGTGGCAAAATTCAAAATTGCTGCTTGTTTTCGCTGACCTATTCAATAAATTTCTTACTCTGGCATAACATCAATTTTAAGATTACAAAGGCTGGATAAGGGCGAATTCAAAAAAATATTGTAACTCTAAATTTGAGATTTTCATAGTTCCTTGATAACCTTTAATTGTTTTATAATTTCCCCTGTGAAGTATTTCAAAACTATTTGTGTCATATAAAATACGTTTATGTGAATAAACACCAATAATTTTATACCACTAGTTCCAATGCTGTGCTTTATTAGAAATGAATCATAATGGCTTACCCTCCATTTATTCGACAGATTAAATTTTAAAATTTAATTTCCAATAATATAATTTTCAACTTCTCAAGAAAATCAATAGTTTACTTCATCTTAAACATTACTGAGTGTTCTCAGACACATTTTATCAGTTTTTAGTGGAAAAAATAAATACTCGTATTGTAAGCAACACAGAAAAAATGAATGCCCGAACGCCCAGTGATCTATTTTTAGATCAGCAGTATTTGTACTTGATTTTTCACTAAATAAATTATTTTTGACTTAACTTTGCATTATATCCCAATAGCTACATCTATAAAGATAAAGTAAAACTGGAAAAGGATTCATTTAGGGGTATAAATTTACTGTTTTCTTAAAAAACGCAAATGAAGATGAAAAAACTGCAAAATGAGACTCTGAGACAAACTTTAGCCTATCACTGTCCCAAAATAAATGAAGCAAATATAAAAAACTCATGGTATTAGAATTGAGGGATGTTTTCTCTTGACATACGTGCAGTTTCATTACTGTTGGGTGAATTTAAGGACATTTTAAAGATAATTTATGACACTATGTTTAGCGATCTAAAAATAGATCACTGGGCGCTAATGGGTTAATGAACATTGTTCTAATATAGCAATTAAAATACTTCAATTGGAGAAAAAAATAAACTTGTTTGAGTTCAATGTATATTTGAAGGAAATAAGTTAAAAACATTGTTTTTACTTAATATAGAAGGCCTCCTAACTATGACCCATTTTACCCCATGTGCAAAATTATTGTTATAAAAGATAAAATATTTTATCCAAGCTGATTGGCTTGAATTTTCTCTCAGACTTTCTTTTATGGAAAAATATCACAAAAGTCTGCTGGAATTTATTACAATGTATAGATATTTGGAAGTTGGTAAACCCTGTTTTTTCGACATCACCATTTACCATTTAAATTAAATATTTTTTCAGTTCTCAAATTCATAAATCTAAATTTTTGACGATCGGTAATTGCCCACAGATAAAAGATAATAACACAAAAAAATGAGTGAAAATAATTCAATTTAAATTTGATTTATATCTAGTTAATTAAAACTGACCCATTTTACCCCAAGACCCACTTTACCCCAACCCACCCTATATAGGGATGTTTCATAACCTATAGGAGGGGTAGGGCACACCTAGACGACTCAGAATCACATAGGGATGGGGGCGGAAATGCACCCCTAGCAACCTTGGGGGTTTTATAAGCCGGCATGTAATCCGCAGGTAAAATTGACAAGTAACCTTTTATGATTGGATTAAAACCAACAAAATCGTTCTATTCCGGCATTTGTTACATAAAAACCGATTTAGGAGCTGAACTTTTAAAATGGAAGAAAAATTTATAAATATACAAAATACATAATTATTTTAACCATATCTAAACGTGAAAGATAATTTGTGGTTGTATTTCGTCAACCATTTTGGTAGAGTGAAATCTTCATATTTGATGAAACGATTCTCAGTCTAGACCTTTTTTGATATTTGTCTCAATAAATATTTTAAAATAAATTAGTCATTTTAAAATCAATTTTAAAACAATGGTAATAACAATGGTTTTAAACAATGGTAAATGTGGGTATAGTGGACACTTTAAGGAAAATATTTGTTTAAATTCTTAATAACCAACCTATTTGCTTGGAAACGGTTATCATCTTATTTTTAGGTTAATTGGATCTTCTTCTTTCAATTTTACCATTAAAAATTTTAATTAGATTGGGTAAAGTATTTTCAAAATTTTTTAAAAAAGTACTCCAAATTGCATCTATAGTGGCCACCTAGATGTAGCTGTTGTTTCTATGGTGGACACCTCTCTTATTCTGCCTGTATGAGGGGTTTGTGCATGAAATTGAGTAGGTATATTCGTTTAGCTCTAATTAAATCTTCCTTCAACGAAATACATTTTAGATAAAATCAAATTAGCTTTATTTAATTTAGAATAACAGACTTTATAGTTTCCAGCCCAAAGCATACGCCGTAGCTGATTTGAGAGGAATTTAGCATGTAATTCAATGTTTTAGAAACCTTGGTTTCTGAAGCCAGAATGAAACCAAATTCATACAACACTCATTTTAAAGCACAATCAACAGTTTATGAAGAAAAAACTGATTAAAATTTAAATATTATTTATGTTTCTATTAGAAGCCACATTGCTGTGGCCACTATTGGAAAATATAAGATTATGTGTTGATAAAATGGACACCCCCATAAATCTTCGTAAAGTCAAAATTGTCAAATAAATTTTATTCAGTATCCTTTTATACACCCTTATTTATCTTAATATAAATTTAAAAGTCAATCAAACGGTAATAAATACAAAAAAATCAGTTCCGACATACCCGTTTCCTTACGCGATTCAATAAGCAAAATCAAATTTCAGTCACTCGGCCGATGTTGTTATTTTCAAATATTTAAATATCCTTCCCAAGCTGATCTGTGATACCGGTGGTAATTTACCAACTAACCTGATAGCATAATCTACTATGTCTATAAATTTCAACGCTATTCGATGCCTCTAACTTGTATTATTTAAAATTATTCAGCTAGGTGATGGCCACTATTGGAACAGTGTCCACTATACCCACATTTACCTTATATATACAGGGTGCCCCATAAATAATGGGTCACACTTCTAGGGGGATAGTAGACACCTAGACGAGTCAGAATCACATAGGATTTGGGGGTCCCAGACCAAATCCCAGGGAGTTAAAAATGGAGCGACACTCCAAAAAAATTATTGAAAAATTCAATTTGTAGATGAACTACTATTGGTAAAAATTTAAATATGGTCTCAAAAATTGTGGTTTAATATGATCTTTAAAACAATCTTAAAAGTTTTCAGTTTAAATTTTTTTATTACAAAAAAAGTTTAAAAACCACAAAAAATGTGAAAACTCTGCCAAAACCTAATTTTGTATTTCGAAATCATTTCTTTTGATTTATTAATCTGAAAGATCATGTGTCACATAAAAACCATCAATATTAAATGCTCGAGAGCCTGTTAAAGCATGGTTTAAGTCCGTTTTTTGCGTCCGCAATCTGCCGTTTTGGAAACGGCTATAGGAAACCATTTTTTGTGGTTTTTTAACTTTTTTCATAATAAAAAAATTTTTAAGATGAATACTTTTGAGATAATTTTAAAGATCACATTAAACCACAATTTTTGAGACCATAATTAAATTTTTACCGGCCAGTTAGCGCACGAAAAAAACGAACTTTAACAGGATCTCAAGGGTTTAATATTGATGGTTTTTACGTGAAACTTTGGACTTAGGGGTTTTCAACTATGATCTTTCAGATCAAAAGAAATCAAAAGAAAGGATTTCGAAATACAAAATGAGGTTTTGGCAGAATTTTCACATTTTTTTGTGGTTTTTTAACTTTTCCATGATGAAACAAATTTTAAAGTGAAAACTTTTGAGATGATTTTAAAGATCAAATTAAACAACAATTTTTGAGACCATAATTAAATTTTTACCAATAGTAGTTCTTCTACAAATTGAATTTTTCAATAATTTTTTGGGGGTGTCGCTCCATTTTTAACTCCCTGGGATTTGGTCTGGGACCCCCAAATCCTATGTGATTCTGACTCGTCTAGGTGTCTACTATCCCCCCTAGACAGGGTTGGCTAGATTGGACCCAATTGGGTTGGACCCAATGGGTTTTTTCAAAAAAACCCATGTGAAAAAACCCACATTTTGGACCCATTTTTGGGTTTTTTCAAGAAAAATCAAGATTTTGGCAGTTCTTTCAAAATTTAATATGTTTTTTTTCAAAGTTTAGGATATTTTTACAATTTTAATGAGTTTTTTCAAAATTTAAACTAGGTTTTAAAAATTAAATGGTGTTTTTTCAATTTCAGGGAGCTAAAGTTAAATAGGTTCTTTCATTATTCAGTGGGTTTTTCAATATTGAATGTAGTTTTTTTTCAAAATTTAGGACGTTTAAAGTTCAAACTAGATATAAAAATAAAAAATAAGGAAGATTTTTTTGAAGTTCAGTGGGTTTTTTTCAAAGTTGAATAGATTTCTTTCAATATTGAATGGGTTTTTTCAAAGTTAAGGATATTTTTTAAATTTTAGTGGGTTTTTCAAAATTTAAACCAGGTTTCAGTAAATAAGGGATGTTTTTACCATTTCAGTGGGTTTTTTCAAAGTATAAAAACTTTGAAAAAACCCACTTAACTATGGAAAAACTGACATTATTTTGACAGAACACATTTAACATAGAAAGAACTCACTAAAATTTGAAAAAACCCACTTACTTTCTAGGAAAAAACCACTTAATTTTGAAAAACCCCACACTTCTTCCTAAAAAACCCAGTTTTATGTGGGTTTTTTCAGGGTTTTATTGAAAAAACCCGATAAAACCCAACCCACTTGGGTTTTTTCAAAAAAACCCGGGTTTTTGCCAACCCTGCCCCTAGAAGTGTGACCCATTAGGGTAGGTGGGGGTAATAGTCCGCACGGCCTTTTTTTGATGACAATATTCGATTATATTGACTGCATCGAAACAGTAGGTTCCTTTCATAACCCCCAAATGGCTGTCAAAATTTCAGAGGAGTAGCTTGTCCGTTGTCCAAAAAAATGAGGTAGGTCAGTTTTTAGTGTCCTTGTTAGAGTATTTTTCTCACTTTTTCTTCATATTTTGGTAGAATAGTTATATTTATTGAATCCATCTGGTTTTTTTTTCCGAAAGAGCCTTTATTTATCTTTGAAATTACATCACTATACTCATGTTTACTTTTGTTTTCAAAAATCAGTACCACTTTGTTGTTGTCATCATGATATGGGGTAATTGTCCGCATTGATTTTGGGGTAATTGTCCGCAATTGAAATGTGGGAATGTTCTCAGAAACTCCATCAGAAGAAGCTTTTGATGAAAAGAAAGGCAGTCCTAAAACTTTCCAAACCTAATGAAATCCATTATGCAAGGTTTCATGAAATGATAAGTTTTCCTGACAATTTGGCCAATTTTACGCCGGTAAAAGGATTAACTTTGCAACTTGTGGAGTAACTTTGCTAAATGATGTTTTATAATGTCAAATATTATTGTGTTGTCTTCCTATTGTGAATATACCTCAATTTTGATGTTTTTGAATTGGAATATCTTATAATTCTCTTATTTTATTCTATTGGGGTAATTATACGCACTGCGGATAATTACCCCAAAAAATGGGGCAAATGTCCGCAATTTTTTTTCTTTTTAAAGTTGAATATTTCAAAAAATATTTGCAGCTCAAGGCTGGAAAAAATATGAATTGATAGGCCACATCCTAAGCTTTAGATTCCATACCAGAAACTTATTAAAATAATAAAACTGTGGGCCACAAAAATTCAAAACCAAAAACTGCGGACAATTACCCCCACCTACCCTATTTATGGGACACCTTGTATATATATATATTTTTTTTTGATAATTAGTGAGCTCCCGCCTCCTGCTCGCTATCGCTCACCAACCTCCGTAAACTGCTTACGCAGGACCTTTTTGATTGCTTTGCAATTTTCACAAACCCAGCTCATTAAACTAAAAACTCAATTTATAAAACATATTCATCAGTGGCGGCTAGTGGGTAGTTTAAATGGGGATTCACAGTAATATTTCAAAAATTCAATTAAGTAAAAATTTGAGAAATAAATCAAAATCATAAGTTTTCATATTATTAGTCTCGAAAAATATATTTTCCAGATATGAGTTATTTCATATAGTAGTATTTAGTTTGGCAAATAAGAGTAAAGGAAAGCAAAGAAGTCTGGTAATTCCCACCCATATATCCATTTCTATTTGTCATAAATATCATTCTTAAATTCTCCTTTAAAAACTCAATCTTTTTTCTCAACGCATTATTAAAAAATCCATAACCAATAATAAAAGAATAAATTATTAAAAACATTATTTGGCTGAAAAGATTATAATTATATTTTTAAAATAACTCATCTCATTTTCCATTTAGCCGGAAAAAATCCAGACTACAAAAAACAAGCTGAGCCTTAAAAATGCAAGCACACAAAATCTGTGTAATCGGGAATTTCCAGTGCGTTGTGCTCAAATGTTCTCCTGGTAAGCAGTCGGGATTCTTCGGATTCTCATAGTTTTTTCTGTCACACGTCAGAATAAGGAAAGAGAAAAAAGTTTATTCTTTATTCGATTAAAACTTTCGCATTTCCGTCAATAAATTTTTCTTACTGCAAAAGAAAGAGGGGGTAGAAAAATGATTTTGAGTATGAAACAGAAATTCTTCACTCATATTTATTTATCTTTATATTCGATTTCAGTTCTACGTTTTCACAGGGGGTTCCCGTGCTCCTATGGACGAGCCGCCCCTGATATTCATTAAAAAATAGCAGAAGAAAAACGTCAAACAGCTTTCCAAACATACGTCACAATTAATTTCCAAGAATAAAACTTTCTTAAAAGTTTAAATATTTATTAACTCTTACTTATGATATATATATATCGATAATTTAATCAAAATGTTTCCCTTAAAAATATCCAACACGTCAATTAATAACTGTTAATCAACATTCTGGGAAAAATGTACACCAGTAATCTTTTAAATTCAGTATAAGTACCGTCGTTAAAACCAAGACTTGTTAAATAATACGTATTGTGACATTGAGAATATAATAAAAGACAAATCCTTCATGTCACTCAATTTTTACAATTAATTTCGATTATCGGACTACAGAATGTGGGAAAATTTCATCATATATCATATCTGTGAGTTTTTACAATACTTTTAATCAGTCTTTGAATTATGTTTAATAAAAAGAAAGTACTTTTTCAAAACTTGAAAAAAGTTATGTTTCATCATAAAATATGGCGTCGATAGGTTGTTGGGATTGGTTGCATAATAAGTTGTTTGACAGTACTTGCTTTTTAACTTTAACCTCATCCGTAATCTAAAAAAATGGAAATATTTTGAAATTGTGAATTTTTTTGAAGAATTGAGTAAATAGCTTTAAAAAGTGGTTTAAGGATTTTATTAGTATTAACTGAGATTAGAAAACTCAAATACGCATTGCCAAATACCAAACATGCCCATACAATTTATCCCAGAACTTTTTTTAGGGGTAATCCAATCCAATATGGTGCCTGTAATTAAAATTCTAGTAATTAATTTTAGATCCAGATAATTTATATACACATCAATATAGTCTACAAATGGTACCTAGTTATGGAATTACGTGGTTATAAGTCATTCCCCACTAACTTTTGTATCCTCTATTCTCGGTATAAAATGGGCAAATTTGATGATTTTCCGATTGATGACCAGGCTAAAAACTTGGTAATTTCGACTAGCTATGAATGAAAAACGGTCAAATATGAATATTTAGAGGTGTTAAAGACCTATTATTCGACAAGATAATATTTTTAGGCATTTTTAAACAATTTCGAAAAAATGAGAAAAATGTCTAAATTTTCCAACTTTAGGCCGTTTGAGGCACGTGTTAATATTTTCTGGTCGATTTAAGATTTTGCACACTTTCTTAGGATACCAAAAGGAAAACAATTAGGGGGTGTCGCAAAAGTTCGATTTTTTCGATTCGATTTTTAAGGGACACCCTAATAGTTATAGACATCGTGAAGAACATTGATTACATGATGTTTAAAATTATTTTTTGATTTTTAAATACTATTTCATGTAGGAGGGCTGTGGGGAGCCTAGTGGTTAAGGCATCGGCCTTGGGATCGGAGGGTCCCGGGTTCGATTCCCGACACCGCTGAAGACCCATCGAGTATATGCGGAGTATACGTGCTCGTTAAATCTGTGGGTCCGAAAGTCCTGAGGTCGGTCATGGCGCAGTTTACCTTGGGTCCAGGTGTCTGGAGACTATTTCCCTCCCCTTCAGATGCATGGCAAAATTGTGGAGGTGGCGATAGATAGTGGCAGCATCTATCATCTCATGAGGCAGAAGTCGGACTCCTGCCATTTATGGGCCTCACTTTCTCAGGAGCCGCACCCCCTTTGCCTTGAATCCTTGTAGAGCTTGGGTATTCCAAGTGGCACACGACAACAACAACAACATTTCATGTAGGAAATTACGGAAAATCCACTATTTTAACATACCTATTAAAGCCGTAGTAAAGTCAAAGAACATTTACCACAAGCATTCTTTTAATAATTCTTGCATATATCAGAAGGTTGGTACTGTCAATACTTTGCATTTTGACCCTGTGTGGACTTCAATAACGCATGTTATATCAGAAAAAATAATAGACTTTATATCCCCTATTTCTTTCTCAATTCGAATGCAAATTGATGTTTACCATTATTTTACTAATTTTCTTTTTATGTACAATCAAAATACAGAGTATAACTATGCTTAGGTACAAAAAAATTCTCACCTGCTATTGTCTCGATCCGGCATTTGCTGTGCATATCCTAGTCGTTTTATTTTCGGCATAATCGCGTTAAAAATACTCATTTTGAGTCTAACTGTTTTCTGAGCAAACCATATGCTCTTTCAAGAACATTTCTAAACACTGTTTCATTCAATTTTCAAATGCGTTTTGAAAATCAACCTTCTGCTTATTATAAAATGATGCATCATGACAGATATTTGACATGTATCTTTATTTTCACTCATAAAAAGCTTTTAAAACATAATAAACCGGTTAGGCCTTGAATATGTTCATCTTCAAATAAAGGAAATAATAAATCTTTCTTTCACAAAATGATAAAACATTCGTGGGAATTATAAAAACCTCTCCTAAGGGATGTGCAACAAAAAATGATGTATATTTTATGATTTTCGGCAGTAAAAATAATACATTTTTTTGTTTGGGGGAGGAACCCTCTTAGGTACCTCGTAAAACGGAAAGATAACAAAATTTAAGTGATTGAGTAGAAATAAGAACGTAGAATACTCAGCGGTCAAAATGACTGTTTTTGAGGATTCCAGGTAGTTCTTTGATTATCTCCGGAACCTGTTTTGCAAACTAAACCAAATTTGGATAGCAATAATAGCAAAAATTAGGAAAAGTCACAAAAGTAGAAGTGCGTAACTCAAATATTTTAGAAGAGAACTAGTTTTAAAAATGCAAAACGGTCAAAATGACCGCCCCGGATCTTCTAATGTTAAGAAGTAGAAAATATAGGACAGGGGTCACAAATATAGAAATATTGGACAACTATGAACTATAGCATGAATTCTATAGCATGTCCCAAAACACCACACTTATGGGAGCTTATGGGACAGAAATATTAAATTACAAAAGTCGATATAAATATAAAATGAATAATGTGTTTTTACTTTCTAAGAATATTTTAAAACTATAATGTAAAATCATTTCAAATTCCTAAAAATTATTACAACAACTGCATTTATGATATTTTAACAGCATTTATTTAAAACATTTTCCCATTAGCACCCACTTTCCCTATACCCAATTTGGTCCGAATCGGTTGGATAGTTTTGAAGAAATTCCGTCACATTTGATCTGTACAAACCAACAACGGACGAAGGACCCCAGACAGGGACATGTTGAATTTATAGATATAGTGTGTAGTTTTTCGTTAAATTTTGAAACAGTTTCATTTCATATTTACTATAAAATCCGGTATATCTTAAAACATTCAAAAGGAGTTTATTTTTACAACAAAGTTGTCTCAGTTAAGCTTAACTCTAAAAAAAAAACTTTTAGATTCTAATGCTATCCGACGCTATCGTGTATTTTCATAAAAGAAACCTGTATAAAATAAACCACTCACCTATTTTTATAAAATAAAATTTTTAATTACAATCAAACAATAACTAAGGTTTTCGAGATTTTAAAGTTAGCACCGTTTTGGGCCACTCTCGTTCCCCTCAACTCAAACCAATAAATTATCTTTTCTCTAAATCACATATGGGGAACATCCGGCCCGCTGAACATTTTAAAAATTCTACTCGAAATATCACCCTGGCTCTTGTCAACAAGAGAAAGAGAGGGGTTAGGGAACTTTCGCCTGTGAGGAGAAAATCAAATGAGCTCTGGAAGCTGCTATCATTTATTTTTCAAAATATTGACTAAAGTGAAAGTGCAGCAGAACTAAAATCCCTATCGGAACAATTCTTAAATAGATTTTCTGATTTTAAAAGCGTTGGTAGCTTGTTCAACCTTTTTTGTACTCTCTTGAAAAGTAACGCAGAGGAAGCTCCAAATACACCTGCAAATTGAGTCTATTCCCCCCTCTTAGATCATTTGCAAAAAAATTATCTGCGCATTAAAATTATCTATTGGTAGTAAATACACAGTGAACAGTTTCCCCCCCAGAATGAAAATTAATAAAATAAAGTATAGAACCAGGTTTACGGTTGAAAATTTGAAAACACTCTGTGCATAAGATGGATAGATACCAAAATTGAATATCTTGTAACTCAGTCCCAAAAGTTTCTCAATAGTTTCTCTTGATAATGTAATCAAGAAAATTGTTAAAAGTCTGTTTTGAAATGTTTTTTGGAACTATAAGCCCTGAATATTATTTTAGTCCAGATTAATCGAGGGGGGCTGTCCCCTCCCAAAATTAGGACTTGGTGAACCAAAACAAGTTAAAACCATGTTTTTAAGGAAAATTTCCAAACATTTTCTGGAAGAGGACCCCAACCCCTATTCAATATTTGGAACATTATTATTCAAAACTCCATTATAAAAATTTCATCCAAATTCTACCTAAAAATGCACATATTAAATTCGAACTAGGTGTATCAAAACTAGTTAAAAACCTGTTTTTAAGAGTAAAATTTCCAAAAATTTTCAGAGGGAGGACCCCCAGACCCCCCATTAGTTAGGTGGAACTTAATTACACATTACTTTTTATACCAAGTTCTTTAAGACGCTAATTCTTCCTAAGAATGTACTAGTGAAGGCACTTATATGTAAATCTGTAAGAGCTTCATGTAAAGCTACTCGAGTGCCAATTAAACTTTTTATAGGGAATCGAGTGCCAGAGACAGTAAATATTACATTTTACGTTTTTAAGATAGGTAAATCATGCTCAGGGAGGATCAAACTTCTATTTTAACACTAAAACATATACTTGTATAAAAGTTTACTAAAATGCATTTTACTTTAAAAAAACATAGTTCTTACATTTAAGATGCAATGCCAAAATATTGACTGGGTCTCATTAACATACTTTTCATTTATTCAAGGGTATTAATTTTTTTCCTCAATTTACACAATATTTTACTTGATATTCAAATTTAAGAGGTTAAATTTTCAAGTTTTTTTCAAATTCGAGATTTACAACGTTTTTAAAATTAAAGAGCAGTAAGTGTTTAAAGTTTGATTTATATGTAAAAGTGTCACTTCAAAATTAGCTTATATCCAAAGCAGGTGTTGGATTTTTTTCTCTAGAGGTTTTAGGAATTTTCAACAATTAAAATTTAGTTCTAAATACCAATATTAAAATTTAGTTCTAAATACCAGTATTAAAATTTAGTTCTAAATACCAGTTTCAGCATATCAGTATTACAAAATTTTTTAAACAGTAATTTAAATTTAAATTTTTTTAACTAGTTCAATGTAAGTACAAACACTAAAACTAACTTATTTTTAAATTCATGCTACCACTGGACAACTTCTTCAGGGATGCAGTGGTTGCATGCATTTGAAAATTAGTTTTAGTGTTTTACTTGCTTGATTTCTATTTTGGTATTTAGAAGCTTTAGGCTGGGGACACACTAGAGTCGCGGTTTTTCTGCCGCAAACGCTTTTACAGTAGTGGCAATGGAAATCCTATTGCCCGGTTCATACTCGACTCGCGGCAAAAAAACCGCCAGCAACGTTCTCCCGCGGCAGAAAAGCAGCCGCCCGCTGCCACTGCTTCTCGCGGTTTTTTTGCCGCGTTCCACCTGCCAGTGGCTCACAGGACTGAATGGGCGGGGACACATTCAATACCGCGGCGACGGCTGCTAAGGAGAATTCAATGAACATATCCACTAATTTTACCTTATTTTTTGTATCTGGTATGAAATTGGGTGTTATTTATGTAATTTTTTCTCCTGATTACAACTATGCCAAAAGTTTTTTTTTTGGTACACTCATATTTTGTCATACAAAGTATTGAAAATGTCATCTCGAGCATTTTTTGGGAGTTATTTTAGTCCCAGAGGGTCCTGTTTCTTTTTTAACGGCTGTAAACTTTTTTATATTCCTATTATTTTATAAGATTATTCATAAAGAAATTTAAAAAAGCACATTTATTTAAAAAAGAGCGACACTATAACAAAAAATTCGTTTTTAATTAAAGAAAACAATTTAAGTACAATCTCATTCTATGACACCAAAAAAAGTACTCAAAATTGGTAGAGTGCACAAAAAGTTATCAGAAGCACCCTATACAGGGTGATTCTAAATTACGTGGACAAACTTCGTGAGGGGGTAGAGGGGACCTAGACAAGCATATTTGGCATAGGAATGGGGGGGCGCATCCTTACCGTTTAAGAGATAGGACTTAATGTAGTACGAGCGCGTTTCAAAAGGCCGTTTTTAGAAGGCCCGTGTGACGAAACAAAACATAATACAATGAAAAACATTATTGCATGGGGTACAGGAATATCCGTACAACTTAAATCCTCAATGTGATAGAAATTGGACCACTTGCTAAACCGTGGGGTTAGTATTAAAACGTGCAATATCAATCTCTTAGTCAAACAAGGGAGTTCCCTTAATGGTAATAAGAAAAATGATGATAGGGGAAGGAATTTTCAATGATCAAAGAGTTTCAATGATCAATGTTACGATCATTGAAAATTCCTTCCCCAAACATCATTTTTCTAAATACTATCATGTGAAGTCCATTCTTTGACTAAAAGATTAATTTTGCACTTTGGAAACTCACTTCTCGGTTTAGAAAGTGGTTCAAATTGTATCGAATTCATGGTGTAAGTAGTAGGAATACTTCCTTACCTTATGCAATAATGTTTTTCATTTTATTATGTTTTGTTTAGTCACACGGGCCTCCTAAAAACGGCCTTTTGAAACGCGCTCGTACTACATTAGGTCCTAGCTCTTAAACGGTAAGGATGCGCCCCCACCCATTCCTATGCGAAATATGCTTGTTTTGGTCCCCTCTACCCCCGAGTGAAGTTTGTCCACGTACTTTAGAATCACCCTGTATACCAGATACAAAATTGTAGAAATATGTGAACTTTTATTCATTTTCGATACTTTCCTATTTATTTTGTACAAGGATGGTCTTTTAACATTATTTTAAAAATATTCATCGTATATCTTAAATTGAGGAGAAATGGGTGAAATCCCAAAAAACCCTCGATTAACAGGATGCACCAAATAAGTCAAAAACGTTTCTATTTATAACTATTAACAACTATATTATAACTATTTATAACTATTAACAAAAGGCATCCGACCTCAAACAAGACCAAGTGTCGACTGACAGGTGATGCAAAATAATTGCGGCCAATATTTGCCGCTTTTATTTGGCCCAGTGTGAACGAAACACTCGGCAGCGGCAAAAAGCCGTCGCGGCGGAAAACCGCCGAATGTGTCTGGGCCCTTATGGTGAGAGTAGTTTAGTACAGAGTGAAATATTCAATATATTTAATATTTGTAGACAGAACAAACTTACAATTTTGTGCAAAAATTTAAAAGACAAATTTTTGTACATAACACCAAAAATACATTTCCTACAATTTTAGAAACCTACATATAACTGAGTTTGAACTAACCCAACTATTGAGTGCTTTTATCTAAAATATTTCTTCCATTAAATCCTAATGCAATACTTAAAAGTTCTTTACTTATATTTGACGATATGTGACTACTCTCACGTTTCGTATAAAATTAAGTCAAACGCTGGAAGTCGAGTACTTTTTACATTGCCAGTCAGTATCTAAACTCATTTTTATGTTGACTTTGCTCTTCTAGAAAAAGTAGCATTGTCTTTTAAATCTTGCTGTTATAAAGGGTGTAAAGAAATTGAAAAGGTTGATGTTTTTGCATCAGCATGTCTTTGCAAGATGATATATTTTTATTTTTCACGACACATACACAAACGACAAAAGAGCTAACACAACATCCATAAAAATGCTTACCAAACGAGCTGGTTAGAGTGAAAGTGGTATAAGTTCATTGAACACAGTTTTGAGTAATCGAGGGTTTTCTCCTAACAGCACCAGTGTTGTTCCAATGAAGACGGCACTTTTCAGACAGCTCTTAAGTGCCAATCATTGACCTAGGCCAGGAGTTCTCAACCAGGGGGGGTCGCGGGGCATGCCTAGGGGGGTCGCGAAACAAATATTAAAATCAGTTATATTTACAGAGTTTTTTTATGCAGACACAACAATTTTCAAAACTTGTAGATTACAGATTAGTAGAGAGATTAGTTCGTTTCATTCATGAACTATTTTGAAGAGTAAATATAGGATGCATCAGCAGCGTATTGCGATAAGACGAAAACTAAAATGGTAGATAATTATGAAAGTCTTAACATTTTAGGTCAGAGGGGGTCGCCAAAATATTTACCCTGAAAAGGGGGTCGCGGAGTCAAAAAGGTTGAGAAGCCCTGACCTAGGCGATTAACACATTAAGAAAAGGAGTACAGAAGAAATCCCCAAATCTATGCTTTTCTCTAATTTCGTATTATTGGACTTATCCCACTTTTATTCTGAGCAGCTCAAATAATAATGGGTTTATTGTTGAGAAACCCCCCTTTTCCTTTTGAGAGCATTTTAAATAGGAAGAATAAAATATGTTTTTCATATATGTGAGAGAGCGTACTATTTTGTTTCCGGATGAAGTCTTGTTTTTGTCCATCGATGTCTTTTCCTTTTTTAATAGTTTTCATTGATTATTTTTGTCGTTCTATAAAAAAATTCCCTTCGAATTTAAAATACTGTACTTAACATGTGAAACATTTTCAAGCTCATTTAGATAATCTTAGTTTATGATAGTTTAATCAAATATACCTTTATTGCCAAAGAATCAGTTTTCAAACTTAAATAACATGCTTTTCAACTTAACAATTATTTTAATGAAAGTGCAAAAATAATTAATGATATATTACGTTAGTAATACAATCAGTAGTTGCGATTAGTGGCAATACAATAAAATTAAACTTTGAAAAACTGTGCTTCCATTTAAATAGTTTGTACTTAATATAGGAGTATGAAAAACCTTAAGATAAACTTTATATTGGAATAGAAAACGGTAGGAAATTTAATTACTCAAATAAGTTCTAAATTCTTTACAAGGCATAATACAATAATAAGGGGAAATACTTATGAAGTTGTATTTTTTTATTTTTCAATTTGAAATTACTCTTAAAAGTAATACATATTAAAATTGCTCCCGAAATAAGAATACAGAAATTATTATATTACTCAACTATGTATAGAAGACATATTTTTGTTAGAGTTTTCAATCATTCAAAGAAATATAATTTGTATCGCATATTTTTACTTGTTCAGGGAAAAAATTGAACGAATTTATGTGCATTATTTTGATCTTAACTACACTTAGATGAAAAAAAAAACTTTAATTCCAATTATTTCATTCACTCAAATTCAACACCATTCTTTTCATTTAAGCCTTTAAACTCAAACACCATTCCCACTTCACTCAACAAACCCCTTACCAAAGCCCAGTTATTGAAAATAAATTCCCCTGCAGCTAAATCAGGCCCATTTTATCAGCATGCGGAGGCTGACCGAAAGAGCCAGACGCTGATCTCATTTGATTAGCATTCGGACGCAATTGCTCGTACCGCTCTGCTTTCGTATGAGGGTTCCGCCCTGATCTCCCGAATCCTTTTTCCTGTGCGCAATCCGAGCCACCAAATTGGGTCTAATGCCTGGTATTAATCCTGGCGGGAAAGTGAGGTGGGTGGGAGTGCTGCCACACACACACAGCTCATATATTTTGGGAAGGATTGGGGACGAGTTTGTGTTCAAGTCTTTCTGTCCCATCCGCCTAAAAATTTGTCAAGGAATCAATGAAATCTCGGGCGGTTTAGAAATGAAAGGGTTAACTGAAGGAATAGAGTGGGACACTTTTAGTAACGTTTTAATTCAATCGTGGCTTTGGTTGGATTTCGATTAGAAATGCTACATAATAAGTTCTGAGATAGACTTTAATGATTTAGTTGGCATATTGAATAGGGACGATCAAATCCTGAGTTATTTTGTAATGTTTTTAATTTTAAGCATTATTTACTGTTATTGTGTTAAATTGAGGAAGTTATGTGTAATTTAAAACCTTAAAATTTTAAGTGCATGAATAATATCTGTACTACTTATCTTAGTTTGTCAACAAGGGTATTAGAAAAAGGGAGTTCGAGCTAAAATTTTAGTAAAAAAATACCATATTAATCCACTATATACAATGAAGAATTTTTAATAAAATATTTTCACATCTCCTGAATTAATTCACACCTTCAAATATTATCACGTCCCCTCATACTTTCGATTGAATATATGAATATTTTAAAAATTGGCTTTGAGTAACTCGCTATCTTCTATAAATTTTGAAAATGATATGGAATAAGCTACTTTTACATAAAAAACACCAAAATGAAATCAAAACTACTGATAATACAATGAAAAGTGGGATTATTTAATAACTTAAATTTTAAAAACTTAACTTTTTTAAGAATAAATATAATACAACTTTTCTTTAAAGATGACAGAATAGTTTTTTAAACAAAATCTTTCCGAAAAAACTCCAAAATAAAAAATAAATGGGGGTAAATTGGTATTTTAATAAAACTTTTTTGTTAATTTATCTCATTTAATTAATCCCTTATCTCAACTTTACTGACAGCACGAGACCCATTACTTACTTAGTAAATAAATCAATTACACAACAGAAACCTATTTCAGAATGCAATGGTTGACATACTTTATAACGTACGTTATATCAAATTTCCCCTTGTTTTTATAACGGTTGTTTTTCTCTCTTTCAGATTCATTGGAAAAAATACACAGAAGCAAATATAAAACATTTTGTACCAATCCAGAAATAAAAGTAAAACAAGAATAACCCAAACCTATAAAAAGGACATAAGCCCAACCCAAATTCAAAATACCACATCGTTATCTAACGTAAGTTTATAAGGAAAACTTCTACTCCCTTATCAATTGATACAAACTTTTTAGCCAAAAGAGCGATAAAGAAAGTTACATGGCAGCCCACCTTCCATTGATTGTGTAGATCCGGAAGGAGTGGGAAGAAGACCAGGAGCAGCATCTGAACATACGGGATTTGTGTTGGATGGTGTGCGACGTGATGCCAACTCTTTATTAAAAATAACAATCCAGAGAAGCAATTTTACTATGCAGAAAGGATTTAAGAGAGAGTACACTGGTGCAAATTGAAGAACAGGGAAGATTGAGAATTCTATGCAAATCCGTTTAATCAACTGTTGGTGAAGTCCTAAAAAATTATTGTATATTTCGGAAACGATGTTTGGCATCTAAAATTTATCAATCTTTGTAAAGTATCAAAGTTTTTCTTGCAAAATAAAATGTTACAATACAAAAAATGCTACATAAAAATTGTCGTATATGAGGGATATTGCTTCTTTTTTATTTTAATCAATATATGAATTAGAATTTAAAATGAGGTATTATGGATAAGGTAACTTTGATGTAGAGAAATCCCATTTCGAAAGTTGAAAGGTGATACCGGATTATAATAGATTTGATAATCCATAAAAATGTTTGAATACTAGGCAAGAACAAAAAACTACGCATATGTGACACACAACACGTATAGCGACATCTATAAAAACAGTGAAAATGAGACCACTGGGAATAAGCGATGAAACTATAACTTAATCTTTTTTTTGTTTTAGTTATACATTTGTCAGTGTTTTTCTAGTTTTTATAATATAATATATATTTTATGACCACTCAAAAATTATAAAATATGTGTTAAACATTATTCATGGTTTTTGAAAATTTGTTTAGTTATTGAATTATAATCGAAGTTTTATACGACTTGTCAGTTTTAAACATATTAATAAAAACATCTATTAAAAGTAGAATTAAGTTATAACTTTATACATAATTAGGGTCACTTGGGGTAAGTGGGACCCCTTTTTGGCCTAGTACATTTTTGGAGCTTTATAGAAAAAATTTGAAAGGGTTTATTTTGTACTTGTTGACTAATTTCGTTAAAGAGTCTATCAATAAACAAATATTTATCATTAGTTTCTAAAATAAAGCTTTACATTTTTCTCAACAGGTCTTTTTTATCAAAAATGAGATGGGTGACCCACTTACCCCAAGAGATGGGGTAAGTGGGTCACCCCCTCTTTATTTTTATTTAAAGCAAGAAAAACTTAAAGGGAAGTAAGTGGGTCTTACTTGATAAAGTACAGTAAATTTCAATATAAAATATTTTATTGTAACTGTGTCCATGAGTGAGAAATATACTCACATCAAAATCAATGTGACAAGGTAAGAATAGAATGAAAAGCAAAATAAGTATTTTAAAGAATGTTTTGAAAGGCCAAAGGGATATGTTTTACTTTAGCATGTAAAATAGTGTTGAAAAAACATAATAAGGTTGATTAAGATTTATTTTGACACTTTAATACACATTGTAAGATAAAAAAAGAAAGCATACACACTAAATGAGAATGTGAACACTATTGATGAGGTATTTCACTTTACTCACCATAACTTAAATTAAAACGCAAATTTGATATAAAATGTCGATCAAAATATTTATAAATTTTAATAAATTTTGAAGTGGTGAGTAAAAGGTCTTGATACTTGCTACTATAAATCAAAATTTTCTGAAAATATTGGGGGGAAATTGTCCCTATGACCCCCCTAAAATCCGCCCATGTCTTCAGTAGCAGTTTCTATATCATATGGAACCATCTAGAACCACTTATATCATAATAAAGGGTCCCACTTACCCCACACTGAGGGGTCCCACTTACCCCAACCATGCTAAAACTATGGGGTAAGTGGGACCCCCCTGTTAAACACTTCAAAATTAAAAATTTTGAAAAATTTCAAATTTCCGTATGTAATTTAGGTCAAACTCTGCAAAACAGTTCAATAAACATTAAAATGCAATGAAAACTTACCTAGAAATACTTCTTTGAAAAATACATCTTGAACTCACCAAAAAATCCATTCTGGGAATCTATTTTAAATTATTTCTTTAATTTTAAAAATAAATTAAACAAATCTCAAATATATGCAAAACTCATCGGTGTGACAAGCTGTAACATAATCAATGCGAGTAAGTGTGAAATTTCCTGTACATATTATAGTTTTAGGGGGGTGACCCACTTACCCAAGTGACCCACTTACCCCAAGTAACCCTACTTCAAAAACATATAAAAAATATTGTTTTTTATACGAACATAAATGAATGCAAAATATAATACTTTCTGTGCACATAAATTTAGATATGTTTGACGTTTCCAATACCAAGATAATCCAAAAGATACTTTTGTAATATTAGAACTTTTTTTAAAATAGGCATTTTATAGCATAGTAATACATTTGTTTGGTATTAAATATCTTAAATTATCTAAATCAAGACTCATACTTTTAAACAAAATCAACCCGTAAAAGAATTTAATAACAAAGCAATATCATGAAAAACTTGCTTATAGAAAATTAAGATACCCTTTCAAGTTTAACTTTAAATGAGATGCAAAGTTTTCCTGTTATTGAAAATAGCTTTCTCATTCCAACCCAAGTGATCTGATTCTTGTTTGACCATTCTCACAGATACTTCTTTGAAAAGAGAGATTTTACCCTTATCTCCCGATATTGTATGAGATGACACATCGGAACAAATAAATAAGCTTACTTATCCTCCAATAAATATCGAACTATATCCCCCAATCACTTTGTGTGACCCTCTTTTTTCTGACAGCATTGTTTGGTTTCCAATACTTCTTTTCCTTCTTCTGCTAAGGTCAAAGTCAGGGAGATTAAAGCTGCTTTTGTAGTGGATTTCAAAATTAAATTGTAATGAAATGTATAGAAATTAGATTTAAAGTATATCTTTATATTTTCTATCTAATTCATTAAATAAATTTATTTTTACTTTATTGGTAAGTCACATTATTTAACCCTTTTTTTACTTTAATACCTTAAACACTCTCAGAAAGAATATACCATTTTGACCAAAGCATTTAAAAGAATAAATTTGGATTAAAATCTTCATTATAAAACCTTAAAATAAGAAAATAAAACATACGAACAGAATGATGACCCCTTATGCATTATTCAGAGAAAAATTAATTTTTATCCCAAAAAAGCGTTAATAAGATACAGGATTTTTTTTTCTAATACTCTGACTTTCTGTAAAGTTGACAAACTGATAATAATAGGATATCATTTCAGGGATTTGCATAGTAATCACTGAGTGTCATTCAAAACTGTCAATTTATTGGGTAAAACAATGGGGGAAAGAATTTTCATTATTTATTGGAGTAAAAATTTTTCAAGCTGTATAATTCAAGTTCTTAGTTTATAATTTGGATAAGGATGGGGGTTCAAAATAAAAGCACAATACCGCTTTCTGAGAAATTTAAATTAACCTTTGTTTATATGTTTTGAGTATTTAGAGCTAAAATTCTTTTGTGAGAAAACTTAATGAATTGCAAAGAATAATTTTTAAATGAAAGAATAAATTACTCTCTAGAAAAATATACAGTGCGCGACTGCGTACACGAACGATAAACACTTGAAAATTATTACAATGCCTCTAACAAAACTATTTATCTAATATAATAAAATTGAATGTGTGTATACAGGGTGTTTCAAAATTGCGTTGCACGGCTTTTATTCGGAACCAGGGCCTCCTAGGGTCATGGAAGTAAGGTCTACCCCTAGGTAAGTGAGCCAGGAGAATCCATTGAGATGACTTTCAGCGCCCCTAGCGGTGAAATTAAAAAGTTAAAAAAATTAATTTAAAAACTTAAGGAGATAGAGCAAAAACCTCAATGAGAGTATTGTCGCCAACGTCAAGAAGAACTTCTTGAAAAAAATTTGATCATGTTTACATTTTTCACAGCCAATCGATAAAAATCATTAAAAATTTTAAGAAAGTTTAATTTATTCCTGAGATGTCTCAGTGCTTCTTAATGAATCTGTGAAAAAACATTACCTTGATGGGGAAATAGTAAAAGAATGTTTACATTGCTCTGCTGTTAATTTTATTGAAATTATAGGGCGATCCTCCAATTCATGTTACCATAGAGGAACTGTTAAAATTCCGCCACTGAATACATATCCGTCATTTTTGAAAGAATACCCTAGAGAAGTACTACCCCTGCTTTAAGAATGTTTTATAAAGTGAGTAAGTGCAGTGAGCTGGGTTTTGTGAGGATTGCGAAAATTTCTGCGCAAGCAGTTAACGGGGGTTGGGGAGCGATAGCGAGAAGGGGGAAGGGGGCGGTAGCCCCCTAGTTAAAGAAAAAAATATTAAAGTAATCAAAAATAATCAAGTTTATAAGTTAATAAACAAAATTAAAATATCTAGAAAAATTTATATACAAAAAACTCTGTATTGTTTTTAATTCTGAAGAACGTAATTTGTATATTTCATAAGCAAAACTTCCAATACATATTATTTAAAATAATTAATTCGAGTAAAATAATGTGGCAACACAATTTCTAAAAAAATAAATATTTTTAATTATAGAATAATAAAATATATGCATTTTATAAGCTTCTTACGCATTGAATTTATAAAAAGAAAGGATATACAAACAGTCATTAAGATATTAAAAGGGGTATTTTCAAAATTCATTTCTCTAAATTGTTCTTAAAAAGTTTTCATGAGAAATAGTTTAGAATTCTAAAATTGGTTTTGATATCATTCTATGATTGGTTTTGAATGCATAATCATTTTGTTTTGACAACCACATTTTTTTTCAGTATGACGCATATCCAAATAATCTTTGTTCAAAAAACTATTGACATTACGTTACTAACAATTCAACAAGGTTTGGAGATATTTTTGAATGCGTTAAATTTATATACCCGGATAGTTGAAATTACCCCTCATACATTTGACACATTTTTTAAAAATAAAATTGACGTTGAAAAATATGAAGCTAAAGCTGGTATGAGATTTAAATTAAAATGCCCCAGTTGATAGGTGCAAGAAAAAACAAATCGACCTTATGTCTTTTTTATCACGTATGTAAACAATATTTAAACACTTTGTTTGCTTAATTACATGAAAAATGTATCTACTCTTAAAAAATCAAACTATAAAAGCGTCCAATAAAGATGAAAAAAAATAACCGATTCAGAAGAATGACACTCTTTATTAGACACAAAATAAAATGGATTAAGCCAAGTAAAGAAAAAATCAATAGGAATTTAATCCTATGTTTCAATATGTGTAAGAAAAAAACCTTAGTGATTTGTACTTTTATATTTATAATAGTATAGAAATTCAAAGAATGAATTAATAAAATATCTGTCCAAAAAAACTTTAACATTACACCTCATTGAATACTTTGAACACCTTAAACTATTAACTAAAACTATTACTATTTAGCCAAATAAGATATTACTTAATTTTACCATTTACTTTCCAATTTTCCTTGTATTCTTAAAAAATAGAGTTTTTAAAGGAATTCCAAACCATACATATTAACTTCCTAATCCCCTGATTAGATAAGAAATTTGGTGGAAAAAGTACCACTGATAAAAAATCATCTTATCTGATAAAAATAGATTATTGTGTTGTCTTTATGTTCTTTTGTCTTTTCCTGGTTGATGATGAAGCCATACCTGATTCACATAAAAGCTATATAGGACCAATATATATTTCATACAAAAGTAAAAAAAACAATCTGCATATATTCCTTAATTTCATCTCCATCTTCTTGCAACTTCATTTATTTTTAATACAAACTTTCATTAAACCATATCTATAAGAACTCCAACCAGAAAAAGCGTTTGAAGTTCGTCCAATTTTCGCCATGCATGGACAAATTTTAATTATTTTTAGTTGCTTGAACTTTACATTTTGGTACGAGCTGTGCTACTAGCAAAATGAATAATCGAATTTCCGTCCCACACATACCCTCAACTGCAACCTATTATTGAATTGTTTTTTAAACTATTTTCAGTGATAATAATAGTAATTATATAACTTAGTATTACAACAACAAAATATCTTGAGAAAACCCGTTTTCATTACCAAAGATGATAATTCCGTTAAACATTTTAAAACATCCTTTGATATAAAAATTCAAAAATATTAATAAATCCAATAAATGGTTTATTTTTTAAAGGTTGAGCATAAAATAGTTAGATAGTTCTATTAGGCCATGGTAGTTAATATTCAGTAAGCAATAGCTTCAACTAAACATAATTATTCCCTTTCCAAGTAAACCTATAAACATAATGCATTGACCTCTAAAGGCATAAATATACGACTGTTATCTTAGAAATGAGATTTTTCAAATTCGCCTTAAGGGAAGTATCGAAAATATGACACCTTGTGGAATTTAGTCATTTAACGGCTTTGGAGAAGAACGCCCCAATCTCACTTTTGTTTTTATTGAAAATATATTCAAATAAAAAATACTTAATGTTTAAAGATTTTACATTTTCTCAAGGGTCCTTTTTCAATATCAATTACTTTTTATGTTTAAAATTAAGGAGAAAGTTCTTTTAAATTTTTTTATTTTACGATAAATGCATGAATTTAAAATAAATTAATAAAAGTTATACATCCCATCTATACGAAAATGCAATATTATGGATAAATGTACAAAAACGCTATAAATAATAGAGGCTTCTTTTAAAAAGTGAAATCATTAACTGTTATAAAGTATTTCTAAAATTATTTAAAGCAAGAAAATATTGACTGAAATGCTTTTAAAAATATTATCTTCCGTATATTTGTCTAATTAAGTTTTTTTTAATTTTGCTTTAGTTTTAAAATGACAGAAAAAATTTACTCAACATATTTATAACTGTTAAAATAATAGGTAGCTCTTATTTTTTCCAGAATTGGTAGTTTTTAAGATAATTGCTTCGACAGTAAACTTTATTCAATTTGTTTTATCTTAACGTGATAAAATCAACTGATGTTTCTGAACTGTCAGAATCCTAGAGATTAATGTAAGTTGATGTCCAAATTAATCGATACACGGTGTCAAATACTATATCACTTGAAGCTTTTTCCTCCAAAAATATCTGAGGATGAAATTCTATGTATTTACTGGAAATTTTTTTCTAGTTAAGTATAAGTATTGCAGACAGTATATTTATAGAGGAAAACAGTGTTGTCATCAATTTTTATTCCTTCATTGCTTACGGCCATATTCACCATAAAAACAAACTTGAGTTAATAACTTAGGTTATGTAACTGGAACTTAAGTTATATGACTTGAGTTAGTAACTACAGTTCAATTTCCTATTCACCAACATTTTTTCATCTCCGGTTACTTAACATAACTTCTAACTTAAGTTTCTTGACCACAGATTGCTGATCGATCCTGATTGGTCGAAACTAACACCTTGTGACCTCAATTGCTTTCGTCACACAGGCGGGAAAGGCGAAATTCCCGCAAAAAAACTTCTTACTTGCATAAAATTTTATAAATAACAAAAGATAATTATCTGAAATAGTACAAATATTTAATAAATCAATATTTTTAATGTATAATAAGGTGTGTATAGGTTGTAATTACATCCAGGATTGGAGTTTATAAGAAAAAGCTAGATTAAAAATATTTTATTAACTTGAAATTTATTTTTAAATAGACATCACAATTGTCCTTGTCTTATGGGAAAACTAATTTATAGTGTAGCAGAAGTGTAAGCTCCACTACACTCTCTTGAGTTAGTCGAAATCTTTTCTGGAATTCTAGGTCAGAATATTCAATAAAACAGTCTTTTCTCTCTTTAATTTTTTTTTATTTTCTTTTATTCAATATATCAATGAGTTCAAGACGCCCAACACATGAAATTTTGCGGAGTTTTTCCATCGTTGATTACCAACGGAATGATTTGCTATGTTTGCAAAGCTATCAACACTTAAATAAAGATATTCAGGAGAAAGGAAGTAAATTTTCAATTACCTAATTACTACTAATAAAATAGCTGGTGTAAGTATTTCTGTAAGAAAAAACACGTGGTTGGATATGAAACAATTTTTTATTTACGTTTTATCATATGTAGAGAGCAAATTGGAAACAAGAAAATCAAATATAATCACATTCTAACTTCAATTTACAAACATTGCGCAGAAACATTTTTTTAAAATTTGTGGAAAACACATTTTCCAAAAACATTTCACCAAACAAAACAAAAATCTGGCTCTTAAGTTGATCCGCAAAAATCATACCTTTTAAAATTGCACAACAAAAATTTAAATTCAACCAATAATTTTTTAAAAACAATTTGTAAATTTTTTATACTTTTCACAGGATACATAAAAAATTCTTGTATATTTTTATTTGACTATTTATATCAGTGTCCCTTATGAAACACTTGATTAATCTAGACAGTAAATTTATATTCTAAATTGACAATCTTTTTAAAGAAATTTATAAAAATTTCTCTCAAAAGACAATTGATAATAACCAAAAATTACTACAACATTGAGTAGGACATATTTTACAAAGACATTACTTTTTATTTCACTAATTTAGACTTACCTGGAGTGTATTTGCCCTTGTAAGAATTCAAAAGTATATTCACGAAATTCCTAAATAAACAAACAACCAACGGAAGTGACGTCACCAGGTAACTCAATCTTCCGGTTTGTCTGATATTTACATTGAACAACATTACACTACGGCGCGTTTGGTTTTTTATAATTTTTCTTTTCTTATTTTAAAGCGTAATTTAAAGGAGAAACTCAAAATATGAGTTCTCCATACTTCCGATCATTATCTGAAAATTGTAAAAAGAGATATCTTGATAAGTTATCTGTGAATGGGACGATTGATTTGCCCGATCCATTGGACGAAAATCTCAGCTAATACAATCAACGCCATTGCAACAGATCGTAGATACATCAGGATTAATTGGGTCCGATATTATTGAAATTCATTATTTAGTTTGTTTTAAAACTTATGAATACAATCACCCACTTATTTAAAAAAATACGCATAAAAATATTTAAAAAGATAATTAAAGTGACAGACGATTTTAAGAATACTATTTCTGAATCTCAAATAAAAATAAACAAGCTGACTGGAATGTAGTAGGATCCTTAAAGGTAAATGCACTAAAATTTTGAATAAATCCATAATTAAATTAAATTAATTAGTTCTTAGATTTTAGCCAGTTGTTTTCCATATTTTTATGTACTTTATATTTTTAAGACAATAAAAATTCAGTTTCTAAATAAATAAACTGCTTTGATAAAATGGATATTCAAGTTTGACATAGCAGAACAGCGATATTAATTTTATCACAACAAGAATGTTCTGAAAAGTTTTCATGATTGAATATTTGCTCAATATTTTGTTTTCTTTGTATCAGCAGCTGTTTTAATTACATTTAAACAAGTTAGTAATTAAAATCAATAAGAGGAGAGATTGAAACACATCGTTGTAGATATCAAGGTTCATATTTTTGATCGGTTATTATTGAGTTAAAATTATTTTTCTAATTCAAAACACTTGATAACCTATAAACATGTTCGTAATTGTGTCCAGTATAAACTGTTTTAAAAGTTTCTTTGGCTTTTATTTTAATAAAAATCACCAAAAATAAGCATTTTCCCATGCTGTGAATAGGAATAGGAAATGTGTGGTAAATCAATCCCATTCACAGATAACTTATCAAGATATCTCTTTTTACAATTTTCAGATAATGATCGGAAGTATGGAGAACTCATATTTTGAGTTTCTCCTTTAAATTACTCTTTAAAATAAGAAAAGAAAAATTGTAAAAAAACAAACGCGCCGTAGTGTAATGTTGTTCAATGTAAATATCAGACAAACAGGAAGATTGAGTTACCTGGTGACGTCACTTCCGTTGGTTGTTTGTTTATTTAGGAATTTCGTGAATATTCAATAAATAGTTAAAGAATAAAAGAAAATATAAATTGAAATTTTAAATGAATCAACAAAATTCTTAACAATAAAGTGTATTTTCATTGCAAAAGAGTAACTTCTTTTTCAAATAACTCTATAAAATATTACCACATCTGTTCAATATGTTAACATACAAAACCTTTTAACTTTTATACATTAATAGTTGTTAGTATATACAATCACTATTAAGATTTTTTTCATTAAAACTAAGTACACAAATCAAGTTCAACTCAAAACATACAAATCATTCATCATTTTTCCACTAGAATGGTTTTTTTCACTAATAGAAGAAAACAACTTGATAATTTTAGTGGAAGTAAAGTTAAAATGATGGACACACTGCAAAATATTATGCTTCAATTTTGTAAACATCATGTCGGCACTGAAGTTGTGTCTCCATAATTCAATTAATCTTCAATATTTCTTTCATGTAATCACAAGGAACAGCATTCTCTATAAAAAATAAAAAAAACATGCATTAGTGATCATCACAATGCATTGTGATCACAAAATCGAGAAATAAAACCAAGCAAAAATTAAAAAGTGATTAAGATTATAATATTTATATACGAGGGTTGTTTTTTAATTAACTTCTGTTTTGCTCCTAAAAAAAGTAGTAGGAATTTAGAAATAATTTTGCTACTGGTAGATAGGTACATTGGTGTGGATCAATTTCCTCCTTTTTTTACAGGAGCAAAACGAAAGTTAATTAAAAAACAACCTAGTTATAATTACATTATAGTATGCATTGACACTATCATAAATATAAATTCAAAATAAATACAATAATTTAATAAATACAACATATAAATATAAAAGAATATAAATTTTATAAATTCCATTTAAGTCAACTAAACAAAACGTCTATTTTGTTTCATGCAGAAGAAATGTATTTACAGAAATCACAGAGAGGAGAATAAGAATTTAAAATATTGATTTTACCTAATGACATGAAAAAGTAAAAATTTATTTGTATCAGAACAAGTAAAACAATACTAAAATCTTTGATCTCGTTAAAATTAAGAACTACCTATATAACATGAAAAATCAAAATTAAACATATGTGCAAAAATTAATATCCCTTATACTCAATAGAAATTAAGGCAATAGTACTTTAAAAAAGAACAATTATTAAAGATTAATATAAAAGAAAACAAAACAATTCAAATAAATATTATTTCTGAAAGAAAGCTTTCATTGAATCTTTAAATTAATATTGAGTGTATTTACCTTTTTAATTCCGAAGTCCCAGGCAGAAAACCAGAATTCTTTCACAGAATCGGAATCCTGTATCTTCTTTTTCAATTAAAAAAATAATAACAATGATTCATTGGGAAATTAATTGTCTAAAATCCGTATTCTATTACCTACAGCTTGTAAAGATATAAAATCTTCCAACAGTATGGGCAATATGCAGGAAAAACATGGCGTCGAGAAATCATTGCTTGCAAACAAAAAAACGTGTTCTGAGCATGCGCGGTTAACTCTAACTGAAGATAACACAACTTTGGGCTCGGTTATTGAAATAAACTCTAACTTGAGTTAGTAAAATGAAATCTGTGGTTACTTTTCGCTGGTGAATAGGATTTTCAGAGTAAAACGACTTTTTCTTCGGTTATTAACTCAAGTTTGGGTTAGAGTTTATGGTGAATACGGCTGTTAGAAAGGTTCTTAGATCAACCAAACTTATATTTTATGTGCTCTGCAACGTTTGAACAATTGTTCAATTTAATGAGGTATTCTCAAGTTTTGAGATTGCATTTTTTAAAATAGTAGATAAAAAACCTTGAAGAATGACGTTTACATCAAGTATTTTCGTATCCTAGTTTCTGAGATATAAATTTTTGAAATTTCGTTTTTTGTTTTGGCGCGAAAACACTTTCGAATCACAAATCATGCGCTGTGAGGTCACAACCAATAGAAGCCCGTTTTCTGATCACTTGAAAACAGTAAACACAATGGTTTTCATGCGCTGTGATGTCACATCCAATAGAAGCCCGTTTTTTGATAACGTGACTTTTCTGACGTTTTGGCAAAAATAAAATTGAATTTTAAATTATTTAAAACACATTTTTCAATTTAAAAATCAGAAATTTGGGAGTTTTAAACCATAATGTATCAAAAAAGTATAAAATCAAGCGAATCCCTCACTCATGCAAATCCCTCATTATAAATTGATGAAAACTTCGACGACCTGAAGAGTAATTTATTCCATTTTCCGGCATAGATGGCCGTGTTTGTTGGAATTTATTTCCATACTTTTCACTCTCTTCTTCGGAGAACTTCATCAGTGGCGATTCCACTGATGATGCTCAATTCCTCCTTGGATGGAATTCTCGATCATGCTATATTCCTCCTTGGATGCTTCGAAAAGCATCATCAGTGGCGATGCCACTGATGATGCTCTCCGAAGAAGAGAGTGAAACGTATGGAAATAAATTCCAACAAACACGGCCATCCATACCGGAAAATGGAATAAATTAATTGTACAATTGTTTAAACATTTCAAATCGATTGTTGGTTTTCACTTTAAAGTAAGGCCGAAACAGATCTGACGTCATTCAATCCTAAAGAAGGGCAAAGGGATTGCTGATTTTAGATCCGACAGATTTAATTATCAACATATTTAATTCCCGAAAAGCAGGAATGCCTTTTCTTGCCTTTCGGGAATTAAATATTTTTTTCTAGTGATGCGCAGTTGTGATTCCGACATATAGTGAATGGAATAATCAATAGTCACCACTTTTTCCGTTATAGTCGGCAAAACTAAAAACTTGCCCTCTGCTCTCTTGCGTTGCCTTCCTATGCTGTGCTGATGAGTCCTAACAAGGACGAAACCAGTCCATGGCAACAGGCGACGCTTGGGAGTTGCAGTTTACACTTAATTTTATCTAAGTTCAAAGAATATTTTTAAAAGAGAAATTACGTCACAAACTTTTCGTAAAAATTACCAACAAAATTACAAATGTCGCTTGGCTGACATTCTTCGGCATTGTAATTGACTCACTTGGCATCCGTGATAGACACCGCCCGAATGACCCTCGCTCCAATTAACGTTCTTTGAAAGGACGCCATTCCTTAATGAGGATCTATGCTAATAGGACGTTATTTTGGGCCCCCACCTTCCCTTTTTCTCTCTCCACGTTTTGGAATTGCGCTGGATACGGTCTAGAGCAACGGTTCTTAAACTCTGGTCCGCGGACCCCCCGAGGTTCGCGAGTTATTTAAGGGAACACTCAAATAACTTTTGAGTGTACTGACATAAAACACTAGTTTTAAAGGGCAAATTTCAAAAATCTTTCTAGGGGGACCACCAGCTCTCTCGAAAAATTTTGACTTCTATTTACAATATTTTTCCTTGAAATTTATGTGGTTAACAAGAAGCTGTTCTCTTCGGGTGTAACTAAAAATGTTTAAAAATGAGCTATAATACTACTTTTCGAGACACATTTTCTTTTAATTTTCTGGGGCAGACCCCCAGACCCCCTTTTTCTTCGTTAGGCTAATATTGAAATTTAACGTAATGTGAAACATAATTTAAGTAATCTAACTCTCAACTTATGAACGTTCCCGTTAAGTAATAAAGTTGAGTCAGACCCCCGAAACAATAAATCTTATTACGGATCTGTGAGTTCAAAACCTTAGGGGGCCGCGGTAATCGCTGCCATCTGTGTGTCGGTTAAGACTGATTCACACTGTTTAATTTTCACTGTTCTTCCTGAGTGATTCACTTTTGTGAATCGCTAGTTTCCTTAGAAAAGTGGAGGAGTAAAGAGTGAAACACCAATTCACGGTTTTCACTTTGGATGATTCCTCGAAAATGAAGATCCAAAGTGATATGTAGTGTGAATGAGAGCCTTTACGGCCAAGCGTAATCTTCGTCAAAACACATGAACCAAAGCGGGTTGTAAGGAAAAGCTGACTTAAAGATGATGTTCTGAATGCAGTCGGGAGCTTTTCAAGCATCGTCGAAATCGGTAAATAAATTTTATAAGTTATGAAAAACGCTAATATTTAAAAAAATTTCTAAGATTAAAAAATAACACAATTTCAAAATGATTGGTTAAACGTGAGGTTGAAGAAAAATCGTTTTTTATGTAAATTCTAAATTTCACAGAAACTTTTTTTAAACACAAGTGGATGTTCACTCCCTTTTTTAATTGGAACCCACGATATTTTATTAAACACACCAAAACTCAATCCAACCTAACGTTCTAACAAGCTTTATTCAACCTTGTATGTAGGCTTGGAGGAATATTACAAAAGAAAAGCTAGAATGTTTGGATGAACCCCCTATTCGAAATAAAAGTAAAAGTGTTGCGGGCTTTCTGTGTTTCTCTCTATTCAAAAAAGAGTTTTTGTAAATGGTTTCCAGAGAAAGGATTTTTAATTACTGATCCGTATATCATGTTTTTGGTATCAAACTGTTCGGATTCTTTTGAGGATGTGCATTAAGCCTTTAGAATTTCTTAAAAAAATTCTCAATTCTAAAATATTTCCAATTTTCTCGATTACGGATAAGGTTGCAGTTAACAGCAACAAACTGTCGTACAATTTATTATACCTCCAATCACAATGACCAACCGACGCTATTCATTAAGGATGAAAATAATTCCTTTCACGCTTTAAAAATACGCTTCAAAATAGTTTTCAAAAGACCGATAAGAATTTTACAGAAACTCGCAGATATAGGGTAGGTATGGGTAAAAACCCGCACGGGGCAAAACCACGACCGCGATTTTTAATTGTTAATAATCGATTTAAAAGTTGAAAACCAGGTGGTTGGTTTGTCTTACTGTGACCTATCGTTCTACGAAAGTTCGTACCCCTAAGTTTCCACGAGTTGAAAGAATACTGTAAGTTTGTTTTTCATCATTTTGATGAAATTTTTCTGATATTTTACTTAAACATTACATAAAATAGGGCTTCAGAAGAATTACAAACAAATAAGCCAATGATAAGATAGCATTTGAACTTCACTTTCGTCTTGAAATAATTTCCTTAACATGTCTCTAAAAATAATAAGGCTTGTTTTTCAAAATAAAGTGAAACGGGGCAAATACCCGCAGGTGTTTTGGGGCAAATACCCGAATCTTCAAAACTTTAGGAATTCGCCCCAAAAGGAAATTAGAACCTACAGGATCCCTAAAAAGTTGAATAAAGATTTCCGAGATGTCAATCCTCAAACTGAAACCCTTTTTTCTCCCCTTTGAAAGATATTGGACACTTTGAAATGAGTTGCTACAACAGATTGACAATTTTCATTAAAATGGATTATATTTATGTTTAATATTGTTGGTTCACTTAAAAATATTAAAACAATACATAAGAAATCCATTATTCGCGAGCGGATGATCCACGATTGCCACGAAAAAAAAATTCAATGATGAGGGTACATTTTAGACGAACATTAGAGAGATTTTAGATGTAGAGCAAATAATTCTACTGTACTGTACACATTTTAAAAGTTTTACATAATATGTTTTTGTACAATGAAACATAGTTTTTATGCTGAGATATTTTGTTTCGGTGTTTTCACCTCATTTTTAGTCTTTTTTCGGGTTATTCGTGATTTTAGCTATCCGCGGTACCCTTGCCACCCGATTCCGCGGATAATAGGGGCTCTACTGTATTAAGATGATTATTTCTAGTGTTTTTATAATGAAACATTTTGTTTATACATGTTTATTTCACTTGGACACGAAGATTCAAAAGTGCTTGTCTTTGCCCCATTTTTCGAGGCAAAGACTCGCAATTTTTTTTTTCAACTAAATTGTCAATTTCTCTTGAAATACTATCAATAAGAGTATAAATTTGGATTGGTTTTGTAGGTAACATCTCTATCTAACACCTCCAATTGAAATTTCGGGATTATCTACCCCCTTTCGATCACAATGTTAAAAATACTAAAAACTGCGGGTCTTTGCCCCCACCTACCCTACTATTTCAGTACTATCCTACTATCGATTCCTCTTGCAAAAATAAGCAACTACTCAAAATTTGAGGCCGATCGAGAAATTTTTTGATTGACAAAAAAATTAACAAAAATCCCCTTTTTAAAAGCGCGCGAAAACGCCAAGAGTTTGGATGTGACGTCATCTTATATTAAACATTATTGTAAAGCAATGGAGTTGATGGTATTATTGTTGACGTCATCTTATAGTTTAAACCAGGGGTTCCCAACCGGTGGTACGCGTACCACTGGTGGTACGCGGGAATATTTCAGGTGGTACGCGTGAGTCAAAGCACTAAAAGAAAGGAACTAAGAGAAAGTTTTATCGATCTTACAGAAGATAGTTCCATGAAAGATTATTTTAAAGAGAAATCTTTAATTAACTTCTGGATCGGATGTAAAACCGAGTACCCTCTGATCTTCCGGCAAGCTCTGCTATTGTTGATGCCATTTTTTACGAGTTACTTGTGTGAGAGTAGATTTTCTGAACTTTTGAACATAAAAAATAAACCTAGAAGCAGAAAAAGTGTTGAAGAGGACTTCTGAGTGAAGATAGGTTCCATTACTTCTAATGTTGATATTTTAATCACAAGCAAATAACAACAAATTTCGCACTTAAGACTATAAAAGTATGTTTTGTTGATTAATTTTTTGCTGAGTTTGTACTAATTTTTTATTTGTATATTTTTAGACCTATGGGTTTTAAATAAAACTGTAAATTAATATAATTTTCATCTTTTTATTTCTCCTTTATTATAAGCATGTTATAAATATAAACAAATATCTAACCATTAAATATGAAGTTTTCTCAGGAATTTAATTCAAAAAACTTTTGAACACTTTTAGAAGAGTAACTATTATATTTTTATTAAAATATTTAGGTCTGGTGGTACGCCAAAATTTCTCAAAAAGTCAAGTGGTACGCAGGTGCAAAAAGGTTGGGAACCCCTGGTTTAAACAATAAACGTTTTCAGTCACGTGTTTTTTTCTCAACTTTTAAATTAAAATGTTTAATTACCTGTACATTTTTTTGAAAAACTGACTAGATATTTCATTTTACCATACAAAAAACCATACGGAACACTTGTTTGTTTTTGAAAATCTGACACATGCAACTTCCTTATTGTTTGTAAACATTGAGTGTAATGTAGGTTTTGTATCTTATTATTTTCAACATCTTAAATTGTATTGTTTAAAAAAGTCTGTTTTAATTTGAAATTTAAAAAATAATGTCGTTTTAACCATTTTGTATTTAATTTTACTAAACTCAGAAATATTCTGATGTATTTACGAAACTTTTGGTCCATTAAAAAAAATTTGAAACAATACATCAATTTATTTTTTTCTTCAAAAAATTTAATTATTTTCTCTCTATATTAAAAAAAAAGTAACAGCCGCCGCCGCTGCCGCCGCTGTTTCAGAAAATGTTATTTTTGAACACTTTGAACTATCACTACGCAGAAACTATTTGAAGGAATATTATGAAATTTTGACCATTGGTAGACAAATGTATGAGGGTCATTTGGTTCCAAAACCTAATTAATTAGATAATTAGTTCTAGAGTTATTTATTGTCAAAATCGAAAATTATTTTTTTCTGCTGCGAGTTCGCCCCCATCCAAATCTATTTACAGCAGAAGCATGATTTTTTGCAGACACATACTCTTAGGTATGAAGTTGTGCACCTCGTCGCCCTTTTTTCGAATTTCGAATTATTTTTGGAGTAATAAAATTCTAAAGTTTCGAAATTTTTTACCCTTTTTCTGTTTTTTCGTTATAACAGAAAAACTAATCACAGTAAAACTATGATATTTTAAACGCACATACAATTATTTTTTATAAAAAGATTGGCGTTTTGTTTTTTAAAAAAATCGAATTATTTTTAGAATTATTAAGATTCAAAGTTTCAATTTTTTCATCTCTTTCTGGTCGTTCACTAGAGAAACAGCCAATTTTTATGAGTCTGATTTCTTGATTTCTTTTACTTCCGACGATTCACTAGATACACGTGCATTTTATAAATTTAAAAGATTTTAATGGCATGCTTTTTTTCTCTAAGATGGTTGATGATAATTAGTAGACTTGCTGGATATTTTTTAAAAACATTTCGATTAAATTATTGACAAGTTAAACAAGGATTATTGACAAGGATATTTCAGTTGCAGTTTTATTTTGATATTTTGTAGTAATGGTCCGAATTAAGTTATTGATAAGTTAGAGGGATAAAAAGTTTCGATATTAAATGATGATTAACTAAGCAGCCAAGTTCCAGGTTTTACCGGATAGTTAAGATGAAACAAGCGAGCTCTGCTCGCTAAGATCGCGAAGCGATCTTCAAAGAACTGCGAAGCAGTTCCGGGGGTTGGTGAGCGATAGCGAGCAGGGGGCAGAGCCCCCTAGTAATAATAAACAAATACACGTTTATTATAACATAGTAATTTTTTATTTTAAATTAAAATTAACATAGGAGGGCTACATTAAAATTTTATAACAAACGATTTCTCAAATACTTTTTTCAGATTTTACATGCAAAAAAGAAACATCAAAAAGCATGATAGTTATGAATGATAAGTTTAAAATTTCTTCAGAACTAAAAATCCTTCTCCTAAAAAACTAACTTACTTTATGGCATTTAAAACCAACGAAATCTCTGACTTTTTGAATTGAGATGTTCTCTTCCAAATTACACTCAAATTCCTCTTCCTAACCACCACCATGATCTTCCGGACAACATAAGAACACAATAAGAACACAAAACAGCTACCAAAATACCCCTAAATCGAACAAAACCTGGATCTTCCCACCCACACACAAACACCAAACCCTAACTTCCACTCAACCATGAGTTGGGGTATCTTGAGCCGAAAATTCTGCATCTTCATTCTGAGTTTTAACACCCGGTTCCAATCATTTGCGATGCGCATAGATTTGCATATCATGAAAACCAATGAGGCGGCCAGATCGCTTTTTCCCTTGCTTTCCTGACGGGATTACGAGCGAATAGAGGAGCTATCTATACAATCTTCTTTAATGGCTGACGTAGAGTGTAAGGTAGTGTCTACGGGGAATTGTTTTCGGTGACCCAAGTGATAGGTAAACGTGTTGTTGGAAGCGAACACTGGATGGAGGAGTTGTGAAATTTAATGTTGAGTTTTAAGTGGAATTTTCTGATTTTTCTTTTATTACTGCATGGTATTAATTGAGTGAAAGGTTATTGTGTTTTGAAATATTCATTGAGGTTTTATTATACAGAAAACCTCCAGTGTGTGTGGTAAGAAACAAGTGCGAAATTCTTGTATTAATAATTGGACTAGTCATATAAACCACGATATAAGCATACATTGAAATATAAAGTGATAAAAACATACCTATGTTTATGGATAACTGTAATTACTCTTACTGATGTTTTTGCTCTATCTCTTTTAATCTACACTATTAAAATCCGAGAGTAAACAAACGTATATATATATGTGTGTATGTATGTATATCCATCTATCTCCTCCGAAACCACTGAACGCAGAAGGGCGCCAGAGGTACCAAAAGACGCAGAATGACCCAGGGACCAGGAGTAGCCCATGTTCATTCCGAAATTCGAAATACTTTTCGAATTATTTGCGTTTTTCTGCTCTTTTGTGCTTATTTCTCCATTTCTCCACTAGATTACACCTGTTTGACTCACTATTGTAAATTAGTTGAAAACAACCAAATTAAATATTTTTAGAGGGAAAACTTGATAATTGTCCATTTAAAAACTCCATCAATTATGAAAACACCAACATAAATTCAAATAATTTATTTTCAAGCGTTATTTACGTATATTTTAATATTTTTCCTTCAAAATAAAAACATTTACAGAAAATGCAATTTTTTTCATGGGATAAGAGTTTTAAAAATAAACATTGTTTCAAATGTGACGATTCACTAGACCTTTCAGTTTACTAGATATTTATTACAGTTTCAAATTTATTTACTTTGTTCACTAGGCTCATTAATTTACTAGATTTTATATTTCAGTTTATTATTTGGTAAAATTAGCAGAAACACTTTGATTTGAAAATTACTGGGAACACCGGGAAAGAAAAAAATACCCGAAATACCGGAACAGAAAAATTACCAGGAACATCGGGATATAAAAATTTTATGGGAAAAAATCATACAAATGTTTATAAAAACTATTTTCAGTTATAAATATATCAAAATAAATTAAATAGTAAAATTAGTTTGAATTGAACTTTAAAAAAATTACGGAATAAAAATTCACCCTCTAACACAATAAGTGATATTTACGCTACAATAAGTAGATGATACCAATCTGTTACACCAACGAAATATTTAAGGTACCACAAAATGGGTCCGGTTGGGGAGAAGATACGATTCCACTAGAGCTTCTCTACTCCCATGTATGTAATTTGCATTAATGGAGATGAATAGCCCTTTCCAATCAGCTATAGCGAGCGAAGCGAGCAAGATTGCGAAGTAATCTTAGGGAAACTGCGTTAGCAGTTCCCGGGGGTTGGTGAGCGACAGCGAGCAGGGGGCGGTAGCCCCCTAATTTATCTTTCTACTATATCTTATTACTATATCTTTCATTATGGTTTCAAATTACTTACTTATTTGGATGCGGGAAAACACCGAGAGAGGAAAAAGCACCGGGAACACCGGAATATGAAAATTGCGCCTGGGATACCGGGATGATATAGTGGTAATTGCTGATATACAAAAGTAGAAATGTATTTTGGGAAAACTTTTTCTTAAAAATTATACACTCCACCCGTTCAAGGCTGTGGAAAAGGTGGGACAAGGGGCTAACACCAGGTAAAATTGGGTTAAAACAGAGTTATTGTTTATGTTGGAAAGATAGAATGTTATGTTAGAATATTATTAAATTTTTCTTTTTCATATATTGTTTTCTTCTCTAAAAATATAATATCTATTAAAGAATGCATCGTGAAACCTAGAATTAAAACTTTACTCTGCGCAACACATCGGGTTGCGGCTTCAGCTAGTCTACACTATTAAAATCCGAGAGTAAACAAACGTATATATGTGTGTATGTGTGTGTATGTCCATCTATCTCCTCCGAAACCACTGAACGCAGAAGGGCGCCAGAGGTACCAAAAGACGCAGAATGACCCAGGGACCAGGAGTAGCCCATGTTCGTTCCGAAATTCGAAATACTTTTCGAATTATTTGCGTTTTTCTGCTCTTTTCCGCTTTTGCTCCATTTCTCCACTAGATTACACCTGCTTGACTCACTATTGTAAATTAGTTGAAAACAACCAAATTAAATATTTTTAATAGGAAAAACTCGATAATTGTCCATTTAAAAACTCCATCAGCCATGAAAACGACAAAATAAATTCAAATAATTTATTTTCAAGCGTTATTTACGTATATTTTAATATTTTTCCTTCAAAATAAAAACATTTACAGAAAATGCAATTTTTTTCATGGGATAAGAGTTTTAAAAATAAACATTGTTTCAAATGTGACGATTCACTAGACCTTTCAGTTTACTAGATATTTATTACAGTTTCAAATTTATTTACTTTGTTCACTAGGCTCATTAATTTACTAGATTTTATATTTCAGTTTATTATTTGGTAAAATTAGCAGAAACACTTTGATTTGAAAATTACTGGGAACACCGGGAAAGAAAAAAATACCCGAAATACCGGAACAGAAAAATTACCAGGAACATCGGGATATAAAAATTTTATGGGAAAAAATCATACAAATGTTTATAAAAACTATTTTCAGTTATAAATATATCAAAATAAATTAAATAGTAAAATTAGTTTGAATTGAACTTTAAAAAAATTACGGAATAAAAATTCACCCTCTAACACAATAAGTGATATTTACGCTACAATAAGTAGATGATACCAATCTGTTACACCAACGAAATATTTAAGGTACCACAAAATGGGTCCGGTTGGGGAGAAGATACGATTCCATTAGAGCTTCTCTACTCCCATGTATGTAATTTGCATTAATGGAGATGAATAGCCCTTTCCAATCAGCTATAGCGAGCGAAGCGAGCAAGATTGCGAAGTAATCTTAGGGAAACTGCGTTAGCAGTTCCCGGGGGTTGGTGAGCGACAGCGAGCAGGGGGCGGTAGCCCCCTAATTTATCTTTCTACTATATCTTATTACTATATCTTTCATTATGGTTTCAAATTACTTACTTATTTGGATGGGGGAAAACACCGAGAGAGGAAAAAGCACCGGGAACACCGGAATATGAAAATTGCGCCTGGGATACCGGGATGATATAGTGGTAATTGCTGATATACAAAAGTAGAAATGTATTTTGGGAAAACTTTTTCTTAAAAATTATACACTCCACCCGTTCAAGGCTGTGGAAAAGGTGGGACAAGGGGCTAACACCAGGTAAAATTGGGTTAAAACAGAGTTATTGTTTATGTTGGAAAGATAGAATGTTATGTTAGAATATTATTAATTTTTTCTTTTTCATATATTGTTTTCTTCTCTAAAAATATAATATCTATTAAAGAATGCATCGTGAAACCTAGAATTAAAACTTTACTCTGCGCAACACATCGGGTTGCGGCTTCAGCTAGTTGTTGAATTAATTTTTGTAACTTTTTTATTTCGCCATTAGGGGTAAGTCATCTGAATAGATTCTCCAGGGTTACTTACCAAGGAGTAGACGTTACTTTCATAACCCTGGGAGACTTTAGTTTCAAACAAAAGCCGGGATACCTAAAGCCCTGGATAGCAAAGATTCGCGTAGCTTCATCCAGGGCTTTAGGGATACGGACTTTTGAAACACCCTGTTTTACATTGTTGTAATAATAAATATCGTTAGTAGATCAAATTAGGATAAAGCCGTTCTATGGTCAGTAAAACAATTTTGCAGCTTAAGAAGAGACAACATGACAAAACTGACATTTTTGCCATTTTGCTTTTTTACCCCGGATCGCCTGGTAAAAAAGATTTTGCGACTAAACGACTCAAACTGCAATCGTAAGGAAAAATGGCATAATTGCATTTCCTTCGAAACCCTGGTCAAAAAGGCTTAAAGTGAAGGTTTAAAAAAATTCTTTATACACTCATTGCCATAAAAAATAGCGCACCAAGAAGAAAAAGAGATATCAAATCCAAATTTATTTCCATGATTACCCATAGTATGAAGGTCAGTTGATAACAAATTCAGCCTTCCTTGATGTTAGGGGGCCGAGAAAATCAGTAAAAAGTTTTGACTCCATAGGTGTCCATAATCGCCGCCACAGGCCATGATATTGGGTGAGGGGGGATCTAAATGGGATTTTGGGTATTAGAGAACCATGATGCCTCCCCACGTAGTCAAATTTCATCTGGTGCACCAGCGGACGTTGCATATTGGACCTTACATGCTTTTCCTCCAGACTGGACTTGTTTTGTGAGCATTGGTTCTACAAGAGAACGGGAAGGCTGGGGTAAAAATGCAACATAGAGGGTAAGAAGAAAGCTTGGACATTGCGTGCAACTTGTGTTTGTGTATTTTTCTCTTTACGCTTGTCCACAGGCCAGGCCTGAAGGTAAAGACGAACAACCAGCTGCAAAACCTCAACCGTTCAGCTCTGGTTGGTCAATGTACCGCTAAATCCTACTAAGGAGATGCGCCAGAGAAATGGATGTAGTTTGCAGTACAGTGCATTGTGCGTTTGGTCAGCATAGTTTCGTACATCTTTGTCTATAAATATGGGACTGACCATAGGCCTTTCTGTTTGCAAAAGTGCACCAAATAAGGAAATGATCATCTCAGTTTCATTAAATTGTGTTTATGAGATACTCTCGCTTCGTTCTGCAGCACTACGATGGTTGGGTATGAGCTAGAAGACACCATGGAGAGAGCGCGATCTGCAGTGGATTTTCTAATCATCACACGGTGTGGTGATTGAAGGTAACGGTGTGGTGTTGCATTGGGTTCCGTTTCTGCAACTCCTGAGTATGATTTACCAGTACATTTACCAACCAAACTTGCACCATTGAGATTTTGTAGCTGTTGTCCGTCCTTACCTTCAAGCCTGGCCTGCGGTCAAGCTTAAAGAAAAAAATACACAAACACAAGTTGCACGCAAAGTCCAAGCTTTCTTCTTACCCCCTATGTTGCATTTTTACCCCAGCCTTCTCGTTCTCTAGAACCAATGCTCACAAAACAAGTCCAGTCTGGAAGAAAAGCATGCAAGGTCCGGTATACAACGTCCGCTGGTGCACCAGATGAAATTTGACTACGTGGGGAGGCATCATGGTCCTCCAATACCCAAAATGTCCTTTAGAGGCCCTCTCATCCAATATCATGGCCTGTGGCGGCGGTTATGGACACCTATGGAGTCAACACTTTTTACTGATTTTCTCGGCCCCCTAACATCGAGGAAGGCTGAATTTTTTATCAACTGACCTTCATTTTGTGGGTAATCAAGGAAATAAATTTGGATTTGATATCCCTTTTTCTTCTTGTTGCGCTATTTTTTATGGCAATGAGTGTATTATACAAGAAGAGTGAAACAGCTTATTTCGTCTCCTGAAAAGTTAGAAAAAGGGAGTTATGTTGCGCTTTATAAGAGACGATATATTACAAACGTAGGTAGGCAGGTAAATATACCATGTAGAAAACAGTCACGATTACAGTTAGCGACCATAAACACAGCATATAAAATCTTTAAAGAAATGTTACAAGAATTTTGGTTGGTAAATGTTGAAAAATTTGACAGCAATTTAAGGTAACTTAAGGAAAACTACCGCAATCTTAGCTACAATTTTCCCCTTGAAAGAACATTGATAGAAAAATCAATGATAATAAGTGGGGTTTGTTTTATTAAATCCAAAAAAAAGTTGTATAGATGGTTGTAAATGAGAACAAAGTACATAACTATTGTTTTTTGGCAGTTAAAAGTTAATTGGTTAATCTTAAAAGAAATACTAAAAGAAGTAGAAGCTAATTGATTGTATTCTATTTAATTTTACTAACTTTATTTTGCAAAAGAAATTTCAAATGGTTGTACTCCTTACTTGTCCTTTTTGATACTCTTCCTACGCCTATCTATAAAAAGGCATTCATCTAATTTCACCGAACAAAGATTTTATCAATCAAAGTTTAATCACCAATTCCTGTCCAAACCTTTCAGACTGAGATCAAGCACACATACCCGAGAATGTATGTCTCCAAAACAGAAAAAAACCCTTTTCGCTTTATTTAATATAAGTCCTCACTTTGAATGACACATCACAATCATTGGTTCAAAACTTCATATTTCCCTAACCGTTTCTAGGCAATTACTTCCAATCTACCATCAAAAAGATCTTCCTTCCCCAAAAAAATACCCCTGTCATGCAATCTGAAAGACCCTTCCTAACTTCTCGCACCAACCACCGGCTGTCAAGACAGAAGGAACAAGACTCCGGGGTATTCTTTCCCTCCCTTACGTAATACAAAGAAAGCGAACACCGAGTCTTCCGAGAAATGAGGACCCTGGAGATTCAGATGAAAACACTTGGTGAGATGGACTGGAGATTCTCTTCCGATCGATTTGAATATGTTGGAGAAGGTGGTTTGGGGCTTCGGGGGTTTATTTAGGATCTCATCAAGGTTTGTAAGCTTTTAATACTCTGAAGGAAAATATTTTTTTCTCGGAAATATTCATTCAATTAGGACCAAGTTTGAGGATTTTCTGGTGGTTTTTTTAGCGAGTCTTTGACTTTAACACACGCTTCCCCCCTATTGGCACAAAACCAATTTCAAAACAACGATCTTCTTCAAAAGACAACTGAATCGGATTTCTATCATTTCTTGAAAAGGTATTTAGAATGGTATTTAATTATTGAGGCTAAAAGTCATGCATAAGATTCATATTCAAGATTTTGTAGCTATACAGGGTGTTTCAAATAAGTGTTTCATAACTTCTAGTAGGGGTAGAAAACACCTGGACGACTTAGAATCACATAGAAATGGGGTGTGGGAAATGAAACGCTAATCTGAAACCCCCATTTTAGTCCTGCTTTTTAGTGTTAATCTTTTTAGCACATAGAATTAAGAATGTGATCAAGAAATCCCTGAAATATGCATAATACTATTACCTCATAAACCCATAAATTGTGATAAACGATGTTATACAAATACAAATACAAATCAAGTCGACCAACTACAGGCGTAAGCCCAGCAAGGTTGGTCCAGTCTTTTTAACCCAAACTACCGGAACCCCAGTATCTGTCAATTTTCCTCTTGAATTCGTTTACCCCACTTGACTTTACTATTGTTTCAGGCAACGCATTCCATCCATCCACTACCCTATTAAAAATAATGCTTTTTACAATCCGTCTTATAAATTTGACTTTATTTAATTTGAAATTGAGACCCCTAGTTCTATTGCCCGTATTGAAATCTAGTCCCTCTTTGTCCCCTTGCTTTACCTTACTTTTTAATTGTACAACGAAACTTCCTATTTCTTATACAAATACTTCTTAAAACTTATAAGATAGTTATTTTAGCATTATTTATGCTGTCAAATATTTTAGTAGTGGCTTAAAACTGAATAAATGATTTATGTTGCTTATAAGCTGGTTTACAATAAAGCAAAGTAAAAAGTAATGCTAGACAGACAAAATAGAAATTCAAACTTTCATGACTTTTCAAAAAAGTTAAAAGTATAACGTTGTTAAAATATAGTATAAATGATATATATGTCTATTATTATTTAAACCATAAACCAAATTAAAATGAAAGCACAAGAAAGGCAGCCTTACCGTCAACAGGAGTTAACCCTCCATCTTTATAATAGAGAACTTCCGAAACAACGTTTACCACTTCCAAGAGGATAGACGCGGACCACCAAAATAGCACTTTCCTCAATATCCCCTGTCAATTTTATAGTTCTCCAACTCCATCCATCACCATTTTTCAGTTCTCATTTTCTGTTCTTCTCTCTTCATTCGAAATCATTACCGTCAATACGAACTTTCCATCAATTCCGACAGCTAAAAATATCGACCAGGTGAAGCACTGAGCTAGGGTTTTTTTTCAATTTTCTCCCATTTCGTTTTCCCCATCAATCATTTAATCTAATTTATATTCTTTCTAACTTATTCCGTCTTGTTTCGTTTTTTATCCTTCGTTCGTCGTGGTTTATTTCTCCAAAGGCTGAAAATGGAGTCAGATCGAGAAATCAATTGAAGTTGGTATATTAGTTTTGGATGGCCGTTAAGGAACCATATGCTATTGAAAGGGAATTACGTTCATGACGGCCGCAGTTAGGGCTTTTGCAATGAGATATTTAAAATAATGTTTTAGATAGAGAGAACTATTGTATTTACAATTAGGCCTAAAAGAGCAGATTTAATGCATTGATTTTTGATAGTGTGCTTAAAAATGCAGTATTATCTTCATTCATCATTCCATAAGATCATTTTCTTAGCTTGTTTTGTTTCATACATTTAAGTAACTTTTTTATATTTTGCCATGATTTGTAAAAATCCTGTTTAAGGCATTTTAATTGTGCATTTTTATTATTTACTATTAAGTTAAGAGTTTTCAATATTTTTCCAAGTTTTTTAGCAGTAAATCAACTCAAAAAAGGTTTTGGATTAAAACTACACTATTGCATAAGTAATGAAAAACCTCAATATCCTTAACAACGAAGAAACAAAAAAACATTGGACACTCTCTATACAAAGATTAATGTAATCCATGTGTTTCTCCACTTGCCAATGGGGTGAAAAAAAATAAGGACCAGCCGAAACCAGAGCGAATTTCGATTTGCCCTGGAAAAATATCAGACCGAATGGGCCATAAACGTCCCCGAGACTCTAAGTTAGAGCTCCCATCACAATAGGGTGTCCTTTACTTATGTCTTCATTGTCCTGTCATGGTTTTGCTTTTTGTCTATACCTGGAATGAAGAAAAGAGCTTTTGGCAATGTTCTCTGCAGGTAAAAGTACAAATACGACTTGGATATCCTTAAATCGATAGTTATGCAAGGAATTTTTCATTTGGTTGCTGATAAAAGTAATTAATGTTAAAAGCTAAAATTACTTTTTTGTTTACTATGCTCATTGAATAATCTCAATATCAAAGCTGTTTATCTAATACACAACATAATTTTTTAAGGATTTAAACAAAATTTTTCCCCCACGAGACAAATGCAGGATCCAAATTTTAAGTCACGTTGTTTTATGATAACAAAATTAATTTTTAGGAACAAATTTTAAGTGTAAAGAATATTTTTTAATCTTTTTTTACCAGTCATACTACAAGTAAAAAGTTCATTTATAGAATTTATTTTCTAAAACGTTACATTTTTCATGTGTTTAACATGATTTAGATTTAATGTAATATTGTTAAAACTTATACTGGATAATTATAAGGAAAGGGGATTATGTCTTTCTTAGAAGAAATGTAAAGGATATTTTCTCACGACACTGTGTCTCTTGGCAACTCCTATCTCCTATTGAGGCCTTTTTAAGGAATGCTAAGGATTTAAGGATAGAGATTATTTTTCTTTTGGCAAATAAGAATGAAAAGCTCAGACACTTGAAAATAGATTTATCAACATCTTTCATTTTTTCTTTTGTATTTGCTTATTTACTTAACTGTAATTAAGGATTCGTTAAATATTCTATGAAGCAAGCAAAATGAAGAAGAGGGCGGTGCGTATTTCCCACTCAATTATTTTATTCACTAAGACAGTTGACCTACTTCTCCTTTCGCTGTCATTCAAGACAGCACAAATCATGTTTGTAGTAATCTTCTCTAAAATTCTTTTTTTACAATATCTCGTCTGACAAGGAAACGTTCTTTGGCTTCACCCACCGAAATGCATGACAATTTTACACGCATTAGAACATGACTCATAACACTTACTGTGAGAAAATTAGATGCTAAATTTCAATAGGAGAGGAGTGAGTAAATTAAGTTTGATCATCATTTCCCAACGTCAAGTGCAACCTTACTAGGCGAAAAATGCAGTCAAGGTGCTAGATGGCATGGAACTGGCCGCGTTTTCTCTAAAGCAATCAATCAAAAAAGGCTCATCAAATGTACAGCATGAATAAAAATTCATTAAAAATATAAAAAAGCACATGAAACAATACAAAATTACCAGAATAAATTACAATCAAGCCACAGTGACATTTAGGACCCCCAACCCTAGGCCGTAACTGATTTGAGGAGAAATAACTGTGTCCGATAAGTCCATCTATTCAGGATGTGTTCAATAATAAAGGTTCATAAAAATCCAATGAGTTTGAATCAGGGGCTGAAGAAAGTGAATTTAAATCTGATTTTCATGCTATAGTATGTGTTTTAGTGATCGTCAAATGTTGCTTTCAATTTCTTGTTCCAAATGTTACTGTTGGGGATTGGGCTCCTAATTTTTAATCTATTAGTTGAGCAACTTCTGTAAAAAAGAAATTCAATCGCCAAAATTATTTAACTGTTTACCAAATCATTTAAAGATAAAAAAATCTCCATTTAAATTTAAAAAAACTATTAAAAATATTTATATATACAATAGTTAACATAGAACAGTATTTGTAATTAATATGCTCATATGAAAATATTTGAAGCTCTCCCTACAGCATCTCACCTTCAATATCCGTAAATTAGTATTATATGTTAATTCCTGTTTATTAATTAATGTATCATGTATATTTTAATTTATTTATTGTGTGTGTTTTCTTATTATTTTTTTATTTTCTGTATATAAGTTGTAAATCAATTCCAACTGGCCACCTAAATGGGTCTATGACTCCTTGGTTGCTTATATGTAATATGTTTTTCATTTGTTTACTTTGTTAGAAAATTTTTTTAAAGTTTATTTATAATAAAGTTTAGAAGTTAAAAAGTTTAAAAAAATTCCTCATTCAATTAGAAAGTCACCAAGTCGCCAAGTGGTGCTAACTGAAAGTGTTTGGCAACTCAGAACCCAAATTTCGAAATTAATTAACTCCTCTCCTATTGAAATGTAGCAGCTAATTTTTTCACAGTAAGTGTTTTGAGTCATGTTTTTATGCCTGTAAATTGTTCATATATTTCTGAGTATATCCTAAGAACGTTTCCTTCTGAGCCGAAATTTCAATCAGTATAAGGGTATTGAACCAAGAAGGTAACCAAGTTATAAGGTCAGTCAGTAAGGAAAGTCACCAAGTCACCCTTTAGTTATAAGGCATAATCTTTATTAAACCAGTTTATTTAATTTTAAGTTCTTAAATAACCTTATAGTAAGACGATAAGGGATAGCCACTGTGAGTTTTAAGTCTTTTTATTTTAAAAAATTCAGTAGAAATAGTAACTAACTCAAAAACACCTTATCTAAGCTTCAGAAACTTAACTTGATAAATATCATCCACATTTCAGAAACCTGACAACAGAATATTGCTTCTATGTTGATAAAAGGAACAAAATAAACCTCGTGACATCGACATGTGAAATTTTCCAGAAGTTTTGAAGTAAATAGAAAATGGTAGCTCTACCCACAGTTCTTAGGACTCCAAAGTTTAATAACAGCTGTCAGATTATTTACTAGTCAGGAGCATATTTTTCTTGTACAAATTGTTTTTGTCTTCAAAGTATTACTGTACTTCTATTTTATAAAAGGACAGTAAAATGTAAAAGTACCCAGAGTAGAAAATTTGATTAAATTTCATGGCATATTATGTAAGGTTTTGACGTTTTTGGTTTCGCCAATAGAAGATTTCGTTGAGTTTTTTTAATATTCTGTAAGTGACATGAGAAAAGAAGTAATCAATTTCCTTTGAACTACAATTTGAAGGTTTTGTAGCTACAATTTTGAATGAAAATAATAAATGCTTTCTATTATTAGTATTGTTATTGCAGAAGGACAAACATATCTTAAAATATTACATTACATGTGTTGTTAAATATTTTTGAAGTTTTACTAATTGCTTGTTAAAATGTTACTCTAGACATGAAAGATGGGTTATTGGAAGTATAAACGACTATAAAAGTAGAAATAAATTTTACGATTAATAAGGGAGCTGATTGATTAAGAACTTTGCTTTTCAGCAGGTATTAGTTTATTATTATGGTGTATACTCACACTCACCTATGAAATGAAAACCTTTCTGCGAACTTAAAATTTTTTCGCAAAAAATTTCTGCAAGAATTTACACATTTCTTTCTTAAATGCCCTGTTTATTTAATAAACTGTCCCCTTTTTTAAAATTTTCAACTAATTCTTAGCATAATAACTATGATACACGAATACTGAAAATCCGATAATATCGCCTTGCTGTCGTTGGGTAAATAGAAATCCTCTGGCTGGACGGATGTGTTTGGCGAAAAACAAGAGATAAATTTATAAATTAAAAAAAAAATCTGCAGAAACTTTTCTAAAAACGTTTTTTGTTGGTTTTGCACAAATTTTCTGCAGAGGGCAAAATAAACGCCGTTCGCCGCTCGTGTTTGTATATTATACGGTTATGGGTACCAGTTTAGCACTCATATTTGTTGAGGCTTGGAATGGGATGTTATTAAATTTATAAGAATTACAGAATTAGGCAACCAAGTTCAACAAACTAATTGTTGAAAATAAAACGTACAAATGCAGACCACTTTAAAAATTCTATTCAGCTTGAATTTCAAATCATATTGTAATCATACCTGTAAAATTTTCATGTATTTCTGTGAGTGCAACCTAAGAAGTGAGTGCAATCTTGTAAGCTGAAACTTCAACAAGTATAAGGGCATTAAACCAAGAAAGTCACCAAGTTATAAGGTTCGTCAGCAGTGGCGGCTCGAAGGTAAAATTATAAGGGGTGCTGCTCCGGCGGTACCAAGTTGGCAGCGTATAATGGCGATATAATGCCAAATAATATTTCTTTTAAACAAAAACGTGGAAAAAATCAAGTAGAAAATATGGGAACAATATAAAATTTCGATGTCCCACTTAATAATTAAGTATTCAAAAATTGTCACTTGCCTATATTCCTGTGTATATCTGATTATTACGAAGTTGAAAATTATCAAGCGAATATAAACTAAAATCTACATTTCAAATTAAATTTGTTCATTATAAAAAGAAATAAAAACGTGGCTACAAAAAAGTAAACATAAATCTTTATTGACTTGCCGAAACATCAGAATAGATTTTTTCTCTCTGTTGAAAAGAAAAAAAAGAAGCTATAAATAAAATTAAAACAGTGTTGGAGTAAGAAAAGCTAAAAAGCCAATGTGATTTATTAGTAGAAGAAATCGTATATTTTCTTCTTCCCTCAGTTTTTTTTCACAGCTCTCTCAAGAGAAATGCTATCATTCTTTTGGTCGGGGCTGCTTTTCAGCAGCCCCTTTTCTCCTAACAGATTCGCATGCTAAATTCTTGATATTTTGATTTGATACTATAGAGATAGTATTTTATACCACGATAGGTATATCTGCGGGGTCTGATCGACCCGGAAAGAAATCTGTTGGCGAGACGGCATAGCAGAGAATCATTAATCGAAAAAGGATTATAAAGGACAAAGATTAAAGGGGGAAATAGATAATTTTTTAAATATTGTAAAGCAAATAAAAATTGGAATTTCGGGAAATTTTGGTTGGGGGTGCTGCAGCCCCGCAGCCCCTATGGACGAGCCGCCACTGTTCGTCAGTAAGGAAAATCACCAAGTCACCCTTTAGTTATAAGTAGTGATGCAAGGGCGGGAAAAAACCGGGTTTAATACCGGGATTAAACCCGGTTTTTTCCCACCCTTGCATCACTGGTTAGGGGCCATTCATTAATTACGTAAGGATGATATTGGCAATTTTTGACCCCCCCTACCCCTATGTAAGAGTACGTAAGATTTTTCAAACCCCTCCCCCCTATTCTTACGTAAGATTCCATTTTTTACTTAATGCTACTCTAATAAAAAAGATACATCTGATATACCTTCATTTAAAAAAAAATTAAAGCTTCGATAATATACAGAGATCATCAGCATTTTTAAGTTTTTCTGGGGTTATTCAATAGTGATTTGATTAGAATAATTGGAATTTGTTTACATTAACTTGGCAAATCTTACGTAAGAATGGGTTTGACCCCCCCAAGTAAGGGTATGTAGAGATTTTTCCAACCCCCCCCTCCCCCTCGGGACCCTTACGTAATTAATGAATGGCCCCTTATAAGATAAGGCATAATCTTTATTAAACCAGGCTTAACCAGCACAGTTTTATATAAGTCTTTTTCAAACTCCAAAATCCAGAACCAGGTAAAGAATAGCTCCCCAGTTCATATACCCGAAAGAATCCCGATGGGTGAATTTCGCGAAGCGAAAAAGTTTCCAGACGGTTCCCAAAGAAACGAAACTTTACAGAGCCGTTCCCTTTGTCGTCCGTTCCTTTGAATGGCAAACCAGTCGATGATGACTTCACACCCCGTGCACTTCGCAACGGAGTTCTTTTCAGCGGGTTTGTTTTGGATGGAGATTTGAAAGAGAAAGACCACCAGCCCGCTGCATGGGGTATAAAACCACGCGGTTTCACCTGGTGGCAAAAACAAATCGATACTTTTGCATACGGTTCTCTTGCGAATTGATTCTAGAAAGATTTATGTAGGGAAATGAGTGTCGGGAAGGGATTTGTAGCGCTGCGCGCCTACCTATACAAGTGAATGAATAGGAAGGATATATATGTGAACAAGAGAAAATAAAAACCACTATTGAATTAACGTCTACTTTCCTCAATTAAAAACTTAACCCAAAACTTAAGACAACCCCAAAATAACTTCATTTAACAGGTAAATAAAAAAGTAATATTATTAAAAATATAAATATATGCAAGGTGTTTCAAAAGTGTGTTCCCCCACGTGTTCTATAGGCTCACGGATATAAGGTCTACCCCTAGTTAAGTGACCCTGAAAAATCCATTGAGATGACGTACAGCGCGTGAAATAAAAAAGTTAGAAAAAATAATTTAAAAAATAAAGGAGATAGATCAAAAACTTCAGGGAGAGTATTGTTAGCAACGTTATGCAGAACTCAATGAAAAAATTTCATGAAAATATCGTGAATATTCGCGGAGATATAGCATGTAAAATAGCTCTTTTTCAGGCCTCAAAAAAGAAAAGTTCTCAAATTTGCAAATTTTTAAGTGTTATTGTGTAGTTTTGTGCTTTTTTAGTTTAATGAAAGCAACTTTTAATAAAAAACATACAAAAAACTTGAAAATTTGCGAACCTTTCTTTTTTACGGCCTGAAAAATGGCTATTTTCACATGTTAATATATCCGTGAATATTCATGATATTTTCATGAATTTTTTTCATTGAGTTTTTCATAGTATTGGCCACAATACTCTCACTGAGGTTTTTGCTCCTTTAGTTTTCAAATTAATTTTTCTAACTTTTTATTTCCCCGCTAGGGGCGCAGTAAGTCATTTCAATGAATTCTCCAGGGTCACTTACCTAGAGGTAGACCTTACTTCCGTGACCCCAGGATACATTGGTTCCAAATAAAAGCGCCACCTAGTCCCCAATAAATCTCAATAAAAGTCACATGAACTTGTGTTTACTATTATTATTTCTGGTAATGCATTCTACTTGTCATATACTACCCTATTAAAAAATATTACTTTCTGTTCCCTCGGTTAAACTTTGCTTTGAATCCGTGACTACTCGTCCCATTATACATGCTTAAATTAAAGCCTTCTGTAAAGTTGAATTTAGTACACCCCCTTATTGAGAAGAAACATTGAGTGAAATATAAATTATGCGAAATTTATTCTTCTTAATTAATGTTTAACTATTTACACTAATTTACTCTAAAAATAAATCAGTATTTTTTTCATCTGTTAGATGTCTTTATTTTTGAAAATTGAAATGCAAGTCTAAAATTTAAAAACGTGATTTTTCATTTCCAAATGGTTTTGTTGTTGTTTTATCATCCCCCATGCTGTAGATAAGCCTAGCTTACCAGGTCTAAGACACCAAGCTGCTAAAAAAAATGGTTGAAATTTTTTTAATTGGAATATCATGTTTCGACCTCTTTAAATTTTTTAAATTACAACCAAAACAAAGGTAATTCGATTTGAAATTTCGAAAAGAGTGCAAAATTCAAAAATGAACAAGACACAGTCCCAATTTTTAAATAATTTACCATCGGATTTGATTCAAATGTCTCAGATGTAAGATTGTAAAAGGTCAAGCTCATTTAGGAGGGAACCATTTCCTTTCTACTGCCAATTTGCAAACTCTCATTATTAGCGTTATCATTAAACTTGATTTGATGGTAAACTTCCTGAGTGCCTAGTTTTTTTCATTACTAATAAACGAGGATTTGGAAGCTTGAAAACTTAATGAACAAAATATAACCATGTGAAACTTTAATATGTTTTCTCCCCGATTTGGACCTTCAACATTGATTCTACGCAGCTTCAACAACAGAACGCCCTTTGCATAGGAAGAAACAAAAAATTTATTCAAATTAAATTTCTTAACTTATTCTACTTGTAAATGAAAGGATAATTTCACCAAAGGTTAAGCGGACAATAAGTGTAAACTCTCAACTCTCAAGCGTCACCTCCAACCGTGGACCGGTTTCGTCCTTGTTAGGACTCATCATCACGGTATAGGAAGGCAACGCAAGTAAGCGGAGGGCAAGTACTATTTTAGCCGACTATAACTGAAAAAGTGGTGACCATTGATTAGTCCTCCACTCATCTGCTGAAATGACTATGGCATTCCTTAACCCTTTATTTACCGACGGTACTTGTAAGTACCATTGGCTCAAGTTTAGAACTGCTGATGGTTGGCGAGTTTTGGATCTTTTGCGCCATATTTAGAAGCCACATAATTCACTTAACATTAGTTGGGATAACTATATAGTGATTTTTATCGCTAAAAACTTGATGCATCAGCAGTACTAAACTTGCGCCGAAAATAATTTGGTAAATAAAGGGTTAACTTAACAGTTATACTTAAGACAATAAGTTAACTTATTGTCCACTTAACCAGTTAAAAATGGTGAAATTCTCCTTTCATTTACATTACCTTTCTGGAATTAAATCTGTCCTAGGAATGCCATAGTCATTTCAGCAGATGAGTGGAGGACTAATCAATGGTCACCACTTTTTCAGTTATAGTCTAGACTAGTACTTGCCCTCCGCTCACTTGCGTTGCCTTCCGATACCGTGCTGATGAGTCCTAACAAGGACGAAACCGGTCCACGGTTAGAGGTGACGCTTGAGCGTTGTGAGTTTGCACTTATTCTACTTGTGTTATAATAAAATAACAACTATCTTGATCAAAAAATAGAATCGATTAAATCCTTCTCCTTCAATGGATGTCTTTAAGTATTTCTATGAAGAGGTCAAATATTCACATCACGGAAATGCATTTATTTATTCATCGCTAAGGTCCACCAGGCTCTACTATAGCTAGCCCTCCAGCGTTGGTCAGAGGATTGGAGGAAAATGTGCCAGCAAATAATCCCCACAAGTTCAGGCTTAAGACTTTAGAATCCCAACTTTTTTAGGATTTTATAAGTGCTGGGAGGTGTAACCAACGGAAGAGATTTGAAAAGATATTTGTTGTATTTGGAAAATAAAGGCTATTATGAAGACTTGAAGTCTAAGTAGTAATTTCTTAAAGAAGGGATATTTATTTATATGAAAGCACTAAAGTTAACATTGTTTTTTAAAAATAATAATATGGACTAAAAATATTACAGGACGAGTGGCAACTGGGAAGTATTTAAGTTTTAAGTTAGTTGGAATTTTATATTCTTTGAAGAATGCACTACTCATAAAACTATCATCGAGAATAAAAATACATTGGAAAATAGATCGGATCAGGGCAAGTATCTTTTTTGAATTATCTTTCATTGTCAGCTTAGTACATCTATACATCACGTAGGTAAAGAAATCAGCCCAGATTACTAAATGGAAAAGGCCGGTTTTTCATTGTTGTCATGTTTTTTATGTATTTTTAGCTGAATAAAGACAAAAAATCAAGGGAACTTGCAAATTTGCGAACTTGCTCTTTTTTTAGGCCTGAAAAAAAGTGCTATTTTTTCACTTGCTAATATCCCCTCAAATATTAACAATGTCTTCATGAATATATTTTTCTTTGCGTTTTTAATGAAATTCCCAACAATTTTCCCAATGAAGTTTTTCTTCCATCTCTTTTGGTTTCTCATTTTTCCGCTAGGTCATCTCAACGGATTCTCCATGCCACTTACTTAAGTTACACCTTACTTCCATGACCCTAGGGGACGTTGGTTCCAACCAAATAAAATCCGTGAAATGGACTTTTGAAACAGCTTGTATAAAAATTTAATAAGAGAGTATAAGTTGTGAGGAAACAATGAATAAACTTCCTTATATAAAAACGCTCGAGCGTATGAATTTTTTTTAAATGCCTATGAAGAACCAGATAATCTTCAAACGTAATATTAAATATTTGCCACAGCAGTCAATGAAGATGCCCCCTCATCAAACATAATGACTACATAGAGATAGCAATCTTCTCACTCACTCTCTTCAACAGAGTAATATACAGTCTGAGGAATATTTGAATTTTAATATGCTCGTGGCTTTCTTCGCTAGTTAGCTCTTATAATGAGCCGGTCCTTGAGGGGTTTCCGAATGAAATGAATATTAGGGGAGCATAATGATGGGAAGTGCCAGTGAATGTGTGTATTTCCAGATGCGTGTTGACATTTAAGATTATGGACCGCTGTGGTGTTGTACCGTGCTTCCGTTTCGCGTATACAGGGTGTTTCAAAATTGCGTTGCACGGCTTTTATTCGGAACCAACGCCTCCGAGGGTCATGGAAGTAAGGTCTACCCCTAGGTAAGTTAGCCTGGAGAATGCACTGAAATGACATAGAGCGCTCCAAGCGGTGAAATTAAAAAGTTAAAAAAATTAATTTAAAAACTTAAAGAGATAGAGCAAAAACCTCAATGACAGTATTGTTGCCAACGTCCTGAAGAACACACTGAAAAAAAATTCATGAAAATATCTTGAATATTTGCTGAGATATTAGCATGTGAAAATAGCACTTTTTCAGGGGTCCAAAAAAGGAAAAGTTTGCATATTTGCAAACTTTTTTGATTTTTTGATTAAATTTTGTGTTCTTTAAACTAAAAAAACACAAAACTACAAAATAACACTGAAAAATTTGCAAAAATGCAAACTTTTTATTTTTTGACCCCTGAAAAAGTTCTATTTTCACATGCTAATATCTCCACGAATATTCAATATATTTTGATCAAATTTTTTTCAGTGAGTTCTTCATGACGTTGGCAACGATTCTCTCATTGGAGTTTTTGCTCTATCTCCTTTAGTTTTTAAATTAATTTTTTAACTTTTTAATTTCACCGCTAGGAGCGCTGTAAGTCCTCTCAATGGATTATCCAGGCTCCCTTACCTAGGGGTAAACCTTACTCCCGTGACCCTAGGGGGCGTTGGTTCCACATAAAAGCCGTGCAACGCAATTTTGAAACACCCTGTATATACATTTGCGTTGTGTGGAGCTTCTAATTGCATCAAAGTGTAAGCCATTTAAGTGTAAAAGCTTGTTTTCTAGTTGACATTATTTTTGTAAATGGTAATGGGACTATTTCACACTGTAGATTTTTAAACCTTTTTTTATGTAAATTTTTTTATGAAAACAATGAGTAACAAGCTAACTCAGCGGTGTGTATCTATAATTTCCTTTCTGCAAGAAATGAACAAAAAGGTTGGTAATTTCTTTGGAATATCTTTAGTCATAACTAGCGCCTATACCCGTATAAAGAGCGGCAGTTGGGGATCCCACCTGTTTATTTTACCTCACAGAGGCACTGACATTTAAAACTTTCAGTTTTTAATGACTTTACCGGGGGGCGAAAGAGCAATGCATTAAATAGACACCACTCGCTTCATCGCGGTATTCATCCATCGGCGCAAGTTCAGAGGTGCGGATGCTTGGCAAATTTTGGCTGTTTAGCGGCACATTTAGAAGCCAAATTATTCACTTAACATTAGTTGGGTTACCATATTAGTCATCTTTACCGCTAAAAACTTGGCGCATCCGCCCCTCTGAACTTGCGCCCATCCATCCCCTCATAAATTTCAGAATTCTCCAAGACTTATCGAGTCATAAACCCTTTATCTACTGCATTATGATTTTCTAAATTTTTTTTGTTCAAATATTTTTATGAGTCACTAGTTTTAAACCTAAGGGACGTACATAAGTAATCATATTTGGTAAATTTATTCCGCTAGAGAAAGTAAATTGATATTTTGAGTGCCGTCAGTACAATGGGGGCTAAAATATTCTCACAATAAAAAACATATAGCTTAACCGCACAGTTTTAAGTCTTAAAAAACCGTACACTTTCTTTTTTTCTATAAACTGCTTTTAAAGGGAAAAATGACCATCATGGGAATCAAACAGGATTGAAGCTGAGAGCACGACTTCAGTTTTAAATCTATTCCCATTTCCCGCTAAAATATTCATCATAGAACCCGTGCTGTTTTTTTAATCTTGGAAAAGTAAAACTAAAAGAGTGTTCCTGCAAAGTATCGTCAGTATATTCGTAAGGATGGTTATTCTATGCCATTTTGAATTTATGGGATTTGTAAGTACCGTCAATATAAGATAAAGGGTAAAAAGGGCTGGAGGGCATGCCTTCGATAGGGTAAAATATATGTGGCCCGCTGTCGCTATGTTGTGCAGGCCTGTTTTATACTCCATTCATTTTGAATAGGCACTTGAAAATATTCCCTTCCCCACCACCGAATCGGTAATCATAGCAACTATCACGGTCAAAGTGACAAAGAAGGTTTACTATTAGTCCAGGCAATCTGTTACTAAACCGGTAAAAACTTGCAACATTTGGTTTTTCAACGGTTTTCACTTGGGAATGACCTCAAAAATAACATACTAAAAATCGGACAAAATCGGTCAGCGGGAAGTTTAATTTTTTCTTAATTTTTAAAAAATGGCCTAAAAAATATCAAAAAATCAAATTATAGTAATCGAGACTTATGATACATGTTTATAGGTTATTTTTCAGTGCATAATACGAATATACCATTTAAAATTTAAAAAATTCAAAATTTCAATTTTTAAAAATTAATTCAAAATTTGGAAAGTCGAAATAATTAAAACATCGCTCAAAACCACAAAATAATTGCAAAAGAAAAAATTTAAACGGTTTTAAATTAGAAATGATTTAAATAATTACATACTAAAAATAGAAGAACATCGGACGATAAAAAAATTAATTTTTTGAAATTTTCAATTATTTTGGCATCAAAAATCGACCTTTTTTAAAATATTTTGTAAAAAACGTTTGATGCATTTGCCAAAGTCATTTTTCCATGGATGTTGTAGGTATATACCTCTATAACCTAAAAAAACCACAATAGGTGATTAAATAATTAATTAATTTTAAAAAATTAACGTTGAAAATACAGGTAAAATTTTTCAATCAAGTAATACAGAAAATATTTAGACAATAGTATTTGATAATAAATAATTTTAAAAATAATTAAATGAAAAAAGAAAAAATATCTTTCAAAAAATTTAAATTTTAAATTCATTTAAAAATTTTAATTTTTTTAATTTTTAAATTTTGTAGTATACGAATGTGATACATGTCTCTAGGCTATATTTTAGTGCTGTTTACGAATATCACGCCAACTTTTCAATAAAATTTAGAATAAGTGTGGAAAAATTGAAGCATTTTTCTCAATAATTATGTTTTTTATGCTTCCGTTTTTCCACAGTTACTTTAAATTTTATTGAAAAGTTGACTTGATATTCGTAAACCACACTAAAATATAGCCTAGAGACATGTATCACATGCATATATTACAAAATTTAAAATTTGTGAATTCATTTTATATTGAATTAGTTTATATTTTTGAAAGATATTTTGTCTTTTTTCAAATTAATTATTTTTAAAATGATTTATTATCAAGTAATGTTTAAATATTTTATGTATTACTTTATTGAAAGATTTTACCTGTATTTTCAACGTTAATTTTTAAAAATTAATTAATTAACTAATGATTTAATCACCTATTGTGGTTTTTTTAGGTTATAGAGGTATATGGAAAAATAACCTTGGAAAATAACTCAAATGTTTTAACAAGAATTTTTAAAAAGGTCGATTTTTAAAGCCAAAAAAATTGAAAATTTGAAAAAAAAAATTAAACTTTTTTTGTCCGATTTTCTTCCATTTTTAGTATGTTATTATTTAAGTCATTTCTAATTGAAAACCGTTTAAATTATTTCTTTTTCAATTATTTTGTGGTTTTGAGCAATGTTTTAATTATTTCGACTTCCCAAATTTTGAATTAATTTTTAAAATTTGAAATTTTGAATTTTTTAAAAATTTAAAAGGTATATTCGTATTCAGCACTGAAAAATAGCCTATAAACATGTATCATAAGTCTCGCGATTACTATAATTAGATTTTTTGAAAATTTTTTCGGCCATTTTTTAAAAATTAAAAAAAAAATTAAACTTCCCTCGGCCCCATTTTGTTCGATTTTTAGAATGTTATTATTGAGATCATTCCCAAGTGAAAACCGTTGAAAAACAAAATGTTGTAATTTTTTACCGGTTTGACCGTTTTTTCAGTAGATTTACTGGACTATATTGGTTGCGCGAAAAGCGTAACTATGGTTACGCTTCTAAAGAGGGGGAAAGCACTTTTTCTCAGGCGCCTATTTTAAATGAGCCGAGAACAAAGACAGGATTTTATCAGTATACCAATCAATATTTTTAACAAACCAAGACACAAATTGAAAATTTACAAGGTGATCTTGATAGGATTTCTGAATGGGCTGTAAAATGGGGTATGTCATTTAATTTGGGGAAATGTCAAGTACTGCATATGGGTTATAAGAATAATGGAGCCGAGTACTGGCTGCAAGGATTAAGGGTTAAGGAGGGAGATATGGTCAAGGATCCTTGGGGTGATAATACACAGGGACTTTACAATGGGTGACCAATGTTCTGCTGCGGGTAAAAAGTCAAATAGGTTATTGGGGTATATAAAAAAACTGTAAATTCAAGGGATAAGAATATAATTTTGCCATTATATAAGGGCCTGGTAAGACCTCATCTAGAATATGCTGTACAATTCTGGGCTCCATGTATGAGAAAGGATATAGAAGTAATTGAAAGGGTTCAGCACAGAGCTACAAAAATAAATAAGGGAATGGCACACCTAGATTACAATGAGCGTTTGAGTAGGCTCAACATGTATATGTTACTAAGGTACGTCGAACCGCACTTATTTCAGCGGACCAAATCGTAATAGTGCGGAAAACTTGCCTACCCATAACAGTAACTCGTGTGTGAAATTTTAACCCATCAAATAATATCTTCTGTTCAGAACCTCGGCCTAAAGTTTTGAATTTTTACCAAAAATTTGCCATTTTGCAATATTTCTTACAGTTCTAAGGCCTTCTGATGCACAGATTTTTTTCAGGAGGTGTGGTAGATGTCTAGGGGGATTATTCCGTGAACCCCATCCTCATTTCCACTTTTCCCCCTACTAGAACGGGGGTTTTGTGGGTGAGCACGCTGCTGGTAATGTTGGCTTTCCCTCCAAACGCCAACGCTGCGCCCGCCTTCGTAGCCCCTTTTGTGCATCAGAACCTTACATAAACCAATTATTTTCATGAAAGTGACCCATAACCCACCATTGAGGGGTATCTTTCCATCAGGTTCCATGTATTTATTATTTTTTTAATTTAATTTAATTCCTATTTTACAAACAAGTTTTTTTACAATCTACTTTTTAGCAAGCTGAAACTGCACGTAAAATAATAGTGGAAGTTATGCAGTCATATTTCATCTGCAGGGAACCTCTTTCCTTTATTTATGAGAGAATCTGAAGAAAACCTTCCGAGCAAAAGCAACCCTTGGTGGTATAGCTATAAAAAATTCCGGAGTTATATTAATTTATCGGAGGGAATTTGAGGTAATTTCAGTGTTTATTTTTTAATCAAGTAAATATATCCCCATATCCCCCTTGATTACGCCCATGGCACCCCACACCTTGATGGAAGCTCTAGTAACTATCTGCAAAACCTTTTTCTTCGCTGAAGCTGTAACTTCGAGATTTAAGAATCCCCACTGTCCTATGTTAGCCCATCTATCAGTTCCTAAGAACTAGTGGAACCGTAATTTGAGCACTTTCTCAGTCTATCATTTTAGCATTGTTATGCCTAAGCTGCGAACACTTACAACCAAATTGCTTGTTCTCTTGCCTACAAAATCTTGTAGAGCGTTTTCTCTAACATAGATCTTGTAATCAGTCATCATGTCCAGCAAGATGTTTTCCCAATACTGAATCAAAGAGATGTCACGTACCATCTTTAATGGGCTTTTAAAGTTAAAGTATAGCATTGAACCATAGTGTAACGTACACAGTAACGTACACCCTGACCTCCATCGGCTGTTTTGAGGTACCCCTTGGAGCTAGATGAGATAAGTTGGAATTTCTGAATATTGTAATCGATGAAAATAAGTTTGCTGATTTACCTCTTCTGACAATCCACATTTAGGGATCGATACACTCAGTGCCTTCGCTTTACCCAATATATTCGAACAAACAAGGGGACACTATGCTACCTCTATAAACAGATATTATAATGAATTATATCTCAAATTTATCTGATTAGTTTTATGGAATGGGCCGTTCAGAAATCATTTCATTGAATGTAAGTTCAGGCTTTCAAAGCTAAACGCTATGTTGAAATGATAGCTTGGGAAAGTGCTCAGATTACGGTTCCACCAGTTCTTAGGAACTGATAGATGGGCTAACATAGAGCAGTGGGGATTTATAAATCTCGAAGTCACCATTTCAGCGAAGAAAAAGGTACAGCAGTTAGTAATTAGAGCTTCCAACAAGGTGTGTGGTGCCATGGGCGTAACCAAGGGGGATATGGGGATATATTTACTTGTTTGGAAAAAAGAAAATACTGAAACTATCTCAAATTCCCTCTGAAATATAATTATTAATCTCCGGAATTTTTTCTAGCTATACCACCGAGGGGTGCTCTTTGTTCAGAAGGTCCTCTCATAAATAAAGAAAAAGAGGTTCCCCGCAGATGAAATATGACTGTATATGCACTATTTAGACGCAATACATTCCCATCGACATTTTACTGGCAGTTTCAGTTTGCTAAAAATTAGATTGTAAAAAAAACGTGTTTGTAAAATAGGAATTAAAGTAAATTTAAAAAATAATAAATACATGGAATCTGATGAAAAGATACCCCTCAATGGTGGGTTCTGGGTCACTTTCATGAAAATAATTGGTTTATGTGAGGTTCTGATGCACAAAAGGGGCTACGAAGGCGGGCGCAGCGTTGGCGTTTGGAGGGAAAGCCAACATTACCAGCAGCGTGCTCGCCCACAAAACCCCCGTTCGAGTAGGGGGAAAAGTGGAAATGAGGATGGGGTTCACGGAATAATCCCCCTAGACATCTACCACACCTCCTGAAAAAAATCTGTGCATCTGAAGGCCCCATAACTGTAAGAAATATTGCAAAATAGCAAATTTTTGGTAAAAATTCAAAACTTAAGGCCGAGGTTCAGAACAGAAGATATTATTTGATGGGGCTAAAATTTCACAAACGAGTTACTGTTATGGGTAGGCAAGTTTTCCGCACTATTAAGATTTGGTCTGCTGAAATGAGTGCGGTTCGACGTACCTTAATATGTTACCGCTAAAGTTGAAAATTAGTTATTCTAAAGAATACCTAGGTAAACTTAAGATTAACTGATTTCTGTCGTTAATGCGCGGATATTTGAGTTTTTCGCATTTTACCTAGGGAATCTACACTATATAACGGCCTCTTGATAGTTGAAGTTCAAAATAGTTTGTTTCGCACAATCCTTTCTGTTAAAATGTTGAGGTGCTCACTGTGCCATGCGCTTACCCCTGCGCAGTCGGGTTTCAATACGATGTTTGTTGTCATATTTTGTGTTTTGATTTCAAATTTAGTGCGTAGCACTGGTAGTTGTCAAGTTGAATGTTAAACAAACTAATACAAGCAAGTAAGTACAGTAAATTTCCAAGCTTAAGTTCAGTAAATTACTACTAAAACTGGTATTTTAAAACAATTGTGTTGAAGATCCGACTTCAGAGTGACAGAGATTTCTTGTAACGAAAGCAAATGTCCCAGCAGTTGAAATATCTTTTCAACAAACGTTAATTCAATAATCGCTAGAACCTGGGCAAGGGTTTAAGATATGTAATCGATCGCGAATCCTAGCAATAGTTTAGGATAGGCTGGCAGCCGATTACACCACGCTTTCATTAAGATTTGTTATTTTAAGTGCTCATTGAAATATGTTGTCAAATCGAGATCGAAAAATCACAATTGATACAAAATCCAAGTTGGTACTTTTATATTCTATTCGTATTAAAATTCCTATTTCAATACTATTTTTGTGTGATTTGCGTGCTTTGTGTAATATCAAAAAGTACCGAGTCCCCTTTTTTGATTCGTCATTGTTACTGTTTACCCCCAAAACGAGTTTGGTTATAGTTAGGGCAGGGGGGTTTGGGGGGGCGGCAGCCCCCCCCCAACCACCTTAAACTTTTCATAAAAATAAAATAAATTTTTGTACTTTAACCTTTAACGGATCACCCTCGTTAATATGTAAAATAACTGATTACAGGTAGTATGCAGATTAACGAGTGTCTAGTCGGTAGAGTGCAGAATACCTAGGTAATTTCAAGATTACCTAGGTAATCTTAGAAATTGAAAAAAAAATTTCGCTCTTTAACGGATCACCCTCGTTAATCTGAAAATTACCTAGGTTATCTGTAAATTAACTGATTTCTGGACTTTAACTGTAACATATACACTGGAGAGAAGAAGAAGGAGGGGGGATTTGATTCAGCTCATTAAGTTCGTAAAGCAAGGGGATACAGAAGGTTTAGACTTTAATAGGGATAACAGAACAAGAGGCCATGGGTACAAATTGAATAAGACTCATTTCAATCGGGATTTAAGAAAATACTACTTCTTCAATAGGGTAATAGATATATGGAACGCATTGCCAGAACATATAGTAAATTCGAAGGGTGTATATTAGGGTGGAGCGAAAAACACGAATTTTCGAATTTCAATTTTGGTTACCTCCAAAAAGTTGCCTTTTAGTTCCAAAAGAACCCCTGTAAAATTTTATTAATTTTGAATAACTCCTTCAGGTCTCTACCAGGGCTCATATGTTGACAAAAAATAGGTTTTTACTATAAATTTCCCATTTACATTGATTATTGGCAAACTTTTCTGCCAATTTTGTGTTTTTAATATAAAATGTAACTTTCCAGGCCCCATCAATAGATTTTTTAAATGAAAAAGTTTATGAAAAGGCACCAATAAATGTAAAGTGCATGTTTAATGTGCTACAATACTTGGGTGGAGCAAAAAAATTCTTCTTCGAAATCGGTCTGCGTTTATTGCTCAAAGTTTGTGGCTGGTTGTCCTAATAACCTATAAAAAATTTAAACTTGATCGGATAATATCTCCAGGTCACACTTTTGAGTTGAAATAGGAAAAGTTTAGGAAAAATGTAAAAAAATTTGAAAATTTTCTTAAAAATTTCTAAATTTTCTAAAATCTTTTCTTCTAAATTTCTATTTCTTCTATTTCTTTCTAAATTTTTAAAAATTCTTAAAAATTTCGCCAATAATTACAGGTATTGCTTTGTATGTTGCTTAACATTAGCAAATTAGAATCTTTGAATGACGCGAAAATGGTTTAATAATTCTTCAAAATTCGTCAATGGACTATGTAATGCAGTTATGTTAAAGATATTATATAATTACACTATGATAGTTGGAAACAATGTTTACGGAACAAATCCGGCTGACACGTTTATTAAATTACCCCCTGTGTCCGAATATGACCTCCGTTTGCACCACCAACCTTTGCTTTTGGGGGGACGTCCCCAAATTTATTTTAATTCCTTTTCGGTAATTTTATGCCTATAAATTTTTTTTTAGTATTAAGAGATTATTTTACACTTTAAATTTCTCATGAGATGTCAAAAAGGTTTTATGAACTAAAAAATCAACATTTTTAGCTAGGTGATATATTTAAAAGGCCATAATTACTTGTAAAAAAATTCCCTATTACTTGTAAAAAATCATTAAAAGTTTTTTATCTATATCCTTTTTCTTATATTTTTCACTAAATACTACTTCGATTGTTCTTTTGCCATTTCCTTTATTTGGGAATGTTAGAAGGTGGATAAGAAATTTTTTAAATTGGGTTAGGCGAAAAATACAAGTAAAACATTAAAACGCAAAACCCCTCGTAATCAATTACATAGATTTTACTCAATTAATGAGGATTAATTGCTTTTTAAATAAATCACCTAGCTAAAAATGTTGATTTTTTAGTAACCTTTTTGACCTCTCATGAGAAATTTACGGCCGTATTCACCGGTAACCTGACCGCCGGTCAGGTTAATACGGCCGTTAGAGTATAAAGTAATCTCTATAAATAATAAAAAACTAAATTTTTAGGCATAAAATAACAGAAAAGGAATTAAAATAAATTTGGGGACGTCCCCCCAAAAGCAAAGGTTGGTAGTGCAAACGGAGGTCATATTCGGACACAAGGGGTAATTTAATAAAAGAGTCAGCCGGATTTGTTCCGTTAACATTGTTTCTAACCATCATAGTGTAATTATATAATATCTTAAACGTAACTGCATTACATAGTCCATTGACGAATTTTGAAGAATTATTAAACCATTTTTGCGTCATTCAAAGATTCTAATTTGCTAATGTTAAGCAACATACAAGCAATACCTGTAATTATTGGCGATAAAATAACATCGGGTTCGTTTAGAAATTATTAGGAAAATTTTCAAATTTTTTTACATTTTTCCTAAACTTTTCCTATTTCAACTCAAAAGTGGGACCTGGAGATATTATCCGATCAAGTTTAAATTTTTTATAGACTAGGGGGCTCTGCCCCCTGCTCGCTATCGCTCACCAACCCCCGGAACTGCTTAGCAGTTCTTTGAAGATCGCTTCGCGATCTTAGCGAGCAGAGCTCGCTTGTTTCATCTCAACTATCCAGTACAACCTAGAACTTGTCTGCTTATAGTCTGTTTATTTAGAATAGGCGCCTGAAACAGGATCAAAAACGCTCAACAATGCTTAATAACGCTCATCAGACAACTTCAGTGACCGATTGTTTCTACAGTATTTTGACTACTTCTGCTTAGGCTGACTTGTCATTGCAGAAGAAAATTTTTTCGACGATAATTAGAATTATAAATGCTTCTAATACATTACTTCTCAAGCGCTAATTCTAAATGAACAGAGTGTAGTTGATGATAATTTAATATCGAAACTTCTTATCTCTCAAACTTTTCTATAACTTAATTCGGAACATTACCACGAAAATATCAAAATAAAACTATTACTGAAATATTCCTTTTTAAATTATCAATAATTTAATGGATAGGGAGCTACCGCCCCCTGCTCGCTTAAGCTCACCAACCCCCGTAACTGCTATGCAGCTCTTTACAGATCGCTTCGCGATCTGTAATATCTGCAATCGATCTTTAGCAGAGAAAAAGTTCTCAAAAGTTTAGCAGAGACAAGTTGTCGAAAATCCTCTTCCTTTCATCGGCACAAATAACACACAAAAAAGCTAAATTATTTATTTCTCTAGTATTTCAAAAAATATCGAAGTATCTTTAAAAGATTATTAAACAAGTCTATACTATATCGCTAGCAAACTTAGAGCAAAAATGTGCGCCTCAAAACTTTAAAATTAAATATCCGTGCTCGCGACAATCTAGTGAACAGGCAAATATAAAATTTAAAAACATTAAACACGTCTGATAAAGACCTACTAAAACTATGAAAAAAATGAAAATTTGATGCTTAATTACTCCAAAACTAATTAGAATTTTTTAAAGAACTAAACGCCAATCTCTTTCTAAAAAATAAGAATATAAGTGTTTAAAAAATCATATTGATACCGTGATTAGTTTTCATTTAAGATAGAAAAAAACGAAAAAGTGTCAAAAATTTCGAAAATTAAAAAATTAATTACTCTAAACCAAATTCGAAATTCGAAAAAAGGGTGACGTAGTGCACATCTTCATACTTCAGAGTATTAGGCTGCAAAAAATCATAGTTCTGCTGCTAATAGATTTTGCTGAACTGGATTACGCGGCGAAAAAAGAAAAACTTCAACTTTGACCTTAAAAATACCCCAGTACTAATTATCACATCAGTTAGCTTTTTGTTCGAGAATGTGCCCCAAATATTCCTTTACAAACATTTCAAATTTCATAAATTTCTATCAAGTAGTTTTTGCGATATGAGAGTTGAAAGAGTTGAAAAATTAAATTTTCTGAAACAGCGGCGGCGGCGGCGGCGGTGACAGTAACTTTTTTTTAATATAGAGAGATTATTAGGACCACCAACCACAAACTTTGAGCCGCAGACAGATAGCCGCAGCCTTGAATAGCCGCACACAGATTTCGAAGAAGAATTTTTTTGCTCCATCCAAGTATTGTAGCACATTAAACCCGTACTTTACATTTATTGGTGCCTTTTCATTAACTTTTTCATTTAAAAAATCTATTGAGGGGCCTGGGAAAGTTACATTTTATATTAATAACACAAAATTGGCAGAAAAGTTTGCCAATAATCAATGTAAATGGGAAATTTACAGTAAAAACCTATTTTTTGTCAACATATGAGCCCTGGTAGAGACCTGAAGGAGTTATTCAAAATTCATAAAATTTTACAGGGGTTCTTTTGGCACTAAAAGGCAACTTTTTGGAGGTAACCAAAATTAAAATTCGAAAATTCGTGTTTTTCGCTCCACCCTAGTGTATATGAGTTTAAACTAAAACTAGACAGTCAGTGGGAATGGGTGAATTAATAAAAAATGGACCAGCCTTGTTGGGCTTCGAGCCTGTAGCTGGTCCACAAAATTTGTATTTGTATTTGAACCAAAATTCAAAGGCTGAATGGTATAAAAAGCAACCATTTCATCCTCTTCCCCCCTTTATCTTCTTACTATCTCCAAAAACACTCTCCGTAAGATTCTCGTTTCCTGACACGTGTCCCAAGTGTGCCAAAAAAAAGCGTTGGGAGATACAAAAAAACCTATCAACGGATTTTCTTACTTTCTCAAAGACATCCTAAAGAGCTTGCGAACTTCAGGGGCTTAAGGTGGGTCTAACCCCACACAGCTTTATGAGACGTTTTTGCCGTCTCATATCCCGCCTTCATTTCCTTCGAGGGTCTATTTCCTTGCACTTACTTAGGCTGGTAAGAGCCTACATTAAAAAGGTACGTGAATATAGCTTGATACTAAAAAGGATTTACCATACGGTAAGGACTAGGTGGATAATAAGAAGTGTGGTTCAAAGGAGTTCAATTGGGATTGGGGCTAGTTTAAGAAGTTGGCTTAATTGAAAAGAAAGGGATTAAAGACTTAGATTAGGAGTTGACTAATTTCATTCCTTTCTTTTTTTAATTTGAGTCAACTATACTAAGTAGAAAACTGAATTGAATAAAGGTTGATAAAATAAGATAAAGATAGAATATAGATAAAATGTGTTTGAATTAGACCATAGAATTTAACCAATTAAGCAATTTTTAATATATCTTTAAAGCATGATGGTGTTTTTAATTTCTTTTCTTGCTGTTTCACTTTTTTTTTAAATTGAAGGGCTTACTCGGAATCCTCAAAAGAATCCGGATGCTTTGATACCAAAAATCTGTATTTTGGTGAACGGTGTCCACAGAAAAAAATTTTTCTTACACTTTTTTTACATTAAGGCCCTTTTTCACAATTTTCAATGGACTACCTAGAAAGAACAACTTACATTAAGCCAAAACAGAGCGGGAAAATCAAAAGAACATCAACATCGATATCGACCAAAGATTAATCGATACCCCCAGCTCTCGCTAGTGTATTCGTCTCATTTGTTTTCCTAATCCCACAGTTTTTGCCTGTCGGTCTGTCGACAGAACAATGGCCCTACTGCGTGGGTGGCCGGTCATGTTTTTTATCTTTGGAAAAAGCCTTCGTCAGGCGTTTTGTGAGGACGAGGGTTTATGAAGTCATTTGTCTTCCGTTGGTTTTTCTTTGAGGAATGGAGACCGCTGCGTAAATTGAGAGATCAGTGATGTGCTTGTGTTCTTACCTGAAGATGAGGAGTCGGCTTTGTTTTTTGGTATTTTGTATTCACCCTTTTGTTGTAAGATCTGTGAATGTCTTATCGCCTCTAATTTTTCATTTAAAGCCCAGAATTAGTTGGTATTTGCGGTTATGTGATGTAATTTCTTCCTCCGGCTAGGCTTAAATAAGGAAGTAACGATAATTTGATTATTTTTATTTTTCTTCTCGACTGCAATACAAAAATCAAAGCGCAAAGGCTTCTTTCAAAAATATTATTAAAAATGTTAATGTAGTGAAACACTAAAATATATTTTAAACATTACTAAATTAATAATTACTAACTGCTATTATTACTAAACTGAATATTATTAATATTTATTAAATTTACTAAATGGTTCAAAGTCAGAACAAAAGTAAATTTTGCAACTTATTCATGATACGAAGAAGTTAATTATATAGAATCATATGGAATATTAGTCAAATACAGGGTGTCCCATAAATGTAGGGTCATACTTCAAAGGGGGATAGTAGACACCTAGGCGAGTCAGAATCACATAGGGTTTGGGGGTCCCAGACCAAATCCCAGGGAGCTAAAAATGGAGCGACATCCCCAAAAAATTATTGAAAATTCAATTTGTAGAAGAACTACTATTGGTAAAAACTTTATCACGATCTCAAATTTTGTAGTTTAATATGATCTTTAAAATTATTATGAAAGTTTTCACTTTTTACTATGAAAAAAGTTAAAAAACCAGAAAAAATATGTGAAAACTCTGTCAAAACCTTATTTTGTATTTTGAAATCCTTTTTTTTATTTGATAATCGGAAAGATCATAGTTGAAAACCATTAAGTCCAAAATTCAAGGTAAATGCAATCAATATTAAACGCTTGAGATCCTGTTAAAGTTTGTTTTTTGGGTGCAAAAAGAGCTCCAGAAAATGAACGTCCAGGGAGAATCTACGAGTTGCGGATAGATAATCGCTAACTTTCTTTTCTCTCCCAATTTGGCAAAACATGCCAAGCTCCTACAGATGGCCAAGCAAGCTAGGGCGATCTGTTGTTGGCGAAAGTTGGATAGGAATCTCGTATCGCAAATAATGGCGAGAAATTTAGCGAGCATCAATCCGTAAATTGTAGATTTTTTTTGAGCGTTTGTTTTCTGGATCTGTTTTCCCACGCCTTTAACAGGATCTCAAGCGTTTAATATTCATGGTATTTAAATGAATCTTTGTATTTTAGGGTTTTCAACTATGTTCTTTCAGATTATGAAATCAAAAGAAAGGATTTCCAAATACAAAATAAAGTTTGGGCAGATTTTCTACATTTTTTTTATGGTTTTTTGACTTTTTTTGTAGTTAAAAAATTTTATCTTGGTTTATCTCGTATCTAACGGATAGAACTCAAAGGGTAAAGGTTGGTAATAGTTTTAGCGATTATAGAAGAATCAATCGAGGGAGTTCCTCAGGGATCAATTTTAGGACCTTTATTTTTCTTAATTTTGATAAACTATTTTTGCAAGTTAAAACTTTTTGGTAATATTCTAACTTATGCGGATGACTCCGTTTTATTATATTCTTGTTCCAATATTGATGAATTAGTAATGCAAATAGAATCTGATTTGATAGAAATCGAAACTTGGTTCAACACAAATGATTTAGCCTTAAACCTTAACAAAACAAGATATATTCACTTTAAGTTGAGACAGTCTGAGTCTAACCTAAATATACAATATCATGCCTTATCATGCAATAGAAATCCCAACACCTGTCAATGTCACACTCTGCAATCTGTTTCAAGTTTTAAATATTTAGGTTTGCATATGATGCGAATCTCAAATGGAAAACTCATATCAACGAACTGGGGAAAAAGTTACGTTTTGTTTTGGTAAAATTTTACCACCTTAAAAATAAGATTGGTTTATCATTTTTAAAACTTTATATTTTGCATGGTTTTATTCCTTATTTAATTACGGTGCTATCGTTTAGGGTGGTGAATATAAATCCAATATCCTACCAATTATCTCAATCCAAAATAAAATATTTAAAATTTTAAATCCTCAACCCTATCCAAATAATTTTAGAACCCTTAGATTACTTCCGATTCGACACAATGCATATTTCCGAATAATACTTCACCTTTACCGACATAGATCTTTGTGTAACTTACAGAATAGAAATTTTAACACTAGATCAACTGAAAGTTATGAGATTCCAAAATTTTCAAAAGATATATTTACTAAAAGTTTCTATTATCTTGCACCTAAATTATATAACAGTTTACCTCTAAATTTAATTACTATTAACAAATACTCCACTTTTAAAAGAAATTTATTTAACTTTATAATTAATATCGACACGCCGGATGCGTATATCCGAACCCTCAAGCGCGCAACGCATTGGCGCGGTTTGAAAAGTAGCGCGCTTCGCCAGACACGCGCTAAAAGAAACATAGATAACTCGCTCTTTTAACTACGGCAAACCTATTTGCTTATGAAGTGAGGTGTTTAAAGGAAAAGCCAACATTCAGGAACATGCATGCTTGCGTACGCTGAACTCGCTTGCGCTTTGACTAGCAATATGAAACCGAAACTGAACTTTGAACTCAGGGTTTTGGTTTGCACTAACCATCGCTTCGCTTCGTTCCTTTGCATGGCATTACTCCATAGATCGTGGTGGATCCTAAATATGGATGTGAAACTGAAACATATTTCCGAGCAACTTTCTTCAATTAATCCTTCGTTGTTGGTTGATGAAACTAAATCCACCACGGAAAACGCTGTTCTTAGACTAATTTTAAAAGATAAAGACGATGCAGAAAATTTCTAAATACTTTGTGCCGAGTAGTAATATCCAAATAGTATGTATTCTAAGTACTATGTTGTATTGCTACAGTACTACATGACCATTTCATATTATCAATAATATTTACATTTATTTCCAAATATCAGAAAAAAATACTCTCAAATATTATTCTCGGAAAATATTCTTGTTTTCCAAAACTATTCAAGAGCTTTTAAAAAGAAATAAACTTCATATTCTGTAAAAATTCATACTTAATATGTCAGAGTGTTATTTTATAGACATGGAGCTAATAGAGCCTCAATTTTTATAATTAATCTCCCATACTTTTACATTATCATTAATTACAGTATTGAAAAGATATAGTCATAAGTATACACTAAATTGTTGACTTAATTTGAACTCTAGATTGATAATTTGAGATTCATATATGTATGCTATGCTACCATGTAAACTCTTACATTCAAAATTAACTTAACAAATACTTCATTGACCCATTGACCATCATGCATAGTTCTGAATATCATAGTTTTATAAAAAAATTTTATTCACTATGACTTCAAACGAGAAAATTATTTGGATGATATTCCTATCACTATAGCTACTGAAAATGTTATCAAAGTTCACTGAATGTTCTATAGCTGAGCTGCTGAATGTGACGGTCACTGAACAGTTGACAGGATAATATATATGTACCAAAAAAGTAATAAACCTTGAATTATTAATGTGTCAGGAATTCTATTTACACAAAGGTCTTTAAATTAAGTAGGAGAGTGGGGATAGTGTAGCTACTTCTTACAGTTAATTTTATATATATTTATGAACTAATTTACAGCCAAGCGGTGATAAAAAGTATAGGATAAAGAATAGAATGTAAACATTGTAAGCAAAAAGTTTCACGAAAGTTTACACAATTTCCAACAAAAACACATAACCTTAATTACGTTCTTCAAATGTTTTATCAAAGAAAATTAAGTTCTTTTTAGAAGCCTTAATTATAATAAGCTACGAGTTAAACTATTTGTTAAAATTTGGTTGCAAAGCAAGTGTTTGTTTAGATTTTTACACCGTTTGATGGTTCGATCTCGACTCGAATGCTATGGCGGCGTAAAAGCATTCGCGTGTAACCTTGATTCGCGTGCCCATATTTAGCGCCAAACAGTGCGGCGCTCTTCAAACCGCGCCAATGCGTTGCACGCTTGAGGGTTCGGATATACGCGACCCGGATTCCTATTTTTCTCTCAATTGAAGCAAATCATTTTCTGATAATATTTTTTTCCAGCTTATTGCCATTATTTATTTACACATTTCTTTAGTTGTTTTAATTTCTTTTCATTTCTTTTGTATTTCATGTATAATTTATTTCTGTCACCTGAACGGGACTTGTCTATTTTCCCCTTGGTGGCGAATGAATTTTTCCTTGTGTTTTGTAAATACTATTTGTGCAGTAAATAAAATTATTATTATTATTATTATTATATATTATTTAAAGTGAAAACTTTTAGCATAATTTTAAATATCATAATTAACCCCAAAATTTGAGACCATGGTTAAGTTTTTACCGATTGTAGTTCTTCTACAAATTGAATTTTTCAATAATTTTTTGGGGTTATCGCTCCATTTTTAGCTCCCTGGGATTTGGTCTAGGACCCCCAAACCCTGTGGGATTCTGACTCGTCTAGGTGTCTACTATCCCCCCTAGAAGTGTGACCCAAAATTTATTGGACACCCTGTATAAGTTATTAGTACTAATTAAAAAATCAACGAAACACAATGGCATAACTATGTCCATATTCATTTTCATGAAATGAATATGGACATCAACTTTATTTTAATTATAAAATACTTAAAAATTTTACGAAACTATACTATTCTATTGACATATGTTTCATCAACTAAATTCGTGAAGAAAAGCATAAAACAGCACTACAGAAAACCAGCTAAAGAGTAATGCTCCCCAAACTGCCATAATCCATCCTCCCGCAACAAAACAAACCTGCTTTCATTAAATACTACATCTTTGGACGCATTTCCGCCTAAGTTTTAATGAGTTTTAAAGGCAATGGAGACACCATGACGTAATATATCTCGTTTCTTGCTTTTCTATTACAGTGAAAGCATAAAGAAAACAACCATTTAGGATCTCGCTTAGGAGCCCTTTAAATATTCAAGCACGTTTAACCAGGAACAGCCTCTGTGTTGTTTCCCTCGGGATTGCGTAAATTATTCATCCTTACATATCCCAGCAGTCACGCTTTTAAGAGGGAGTTATGACAAAAAGGTATCTTCTTATATAAAAGCCGCACTTTCCCTGAGTATGAGGATATGTTTAATATTAACAAATAGGAGGGAAAGAGGTAAGGACGTGTGTCTGCCTTGTAACCGATGATTTGTGGGTTTTTGCCTTGTAAGAAACTGATATTTTGATTTCCCGTGCCTTTAAAGGTTGTTGGCTTGATACTTAAAGGTTGTTTTATGGTCGTATTTCTACTTTATTTGCAAGGTTTTTTTTATTGTATGTTTGTTAGTTTATGAACTTAGGGTTCAATGAAAGCTTAGGGTAAAGCGTTGGCTTAGGGTTTCCTTTTTTATGTGCGAGGAGAATCTAGTTGGGGTGAGCTGAGGGACAAACTACAGATCGACCATGAAAATATTTTGATTTACATTGATACATCCATATTTTTCTAGATATTTAGTTATTAGGGGCCACCCTTCCCTGTCTATCCCTTACTTCAGCGCTAACCGGCAGTTAACAGGAAGTCAAACCTATGATTAACAGAAATAAACCTAGTTTCCCCCCAATCATATATTTGATACTTTAACTCGTTTTAGTGATACTGGGTAAATTTTATTTTTGGGTAACTTATTACTGTAATAAATTTTAAAAGATTTAAGCATCTAATATAACTTTATTAAACACAAAAAAACTGATTTTAGAAATGACGCACAAAATACATATATCGGCTCTATACAAAAACAACTGAAATAAAGATTGTGAACCATCCTATTGAGAACTTAACCATTCTTCGAATGACTCGTTCAGAACGGATTCCTCCGCGTCTTATATTAGGACACCCTAAATGACATCGACAAATTCCATCGGAATATTGACCGATACCATCCCAAACACTCTATTTTTGGGAGGATAGAACTTCAGGGCTTAAATAACGATCCATCCAGTTTCAAACCGTCATGTCATCCCGTTATAAATGACCCCTGTTTCCAAGAGCACTCGCAGTCGATAGATCTCTGGAACAACCGCCCCTGCAAACACAAATGGGAACCCCGTGGCTGATGGGGTTTAAAAGGATTGCCATTAATCATGGGGTAAGGGTGCAGATGATGGTGTCTTGGGAGTGGGGTTTTTTAGAGGATGAGGTGTACTTTGGCATGCAAATGATCCATCTATTGTGTGACAGATTACATTTGGGACATATGTTGTAATCGCGTTCATGAGATGGCTCAATTTTAGAAGTGGTTGATCAGCGTAGGTAGACTAATTAGGGGTTTTTTGCATAGTACTCTGTCAAAAATAAAATATTATGCTTGGTTAAGTAAACAGAGCTGTGATTTTTGGGTAAGAATAGTGTTTAACAAGGTTGGTACATAGTTTACCAAGGTTGAACCAAGTTTGTATTTGGTTTAAGAACATTTATAAAAAATCTTTGTGAGACGTATTCCCAAGTATGAATAAAACAGTAATTCCATAAAAAGGTTAAAAAAATTCAGAATAATATGAAAATAAACCACTTTAAGATATATAAGATAAACTAAAAAGAGTAATTATAAAAATCAAGGTTAATAAAATAATTTCGAATGTTTCATTTTATATCACTACTTATTTTACACTTCCTTATTATTTTCTGTTACTAGTATATAACCATTAATACAGTTTGAAAAACAATAATTCAATAATGTTATCAAAATAATTTTATTCCTTTTATCATAAAAAGAGATTGGAATACATATTTGTTTTTAAATAAACCAGAAAACAGATGGTACAAAACATGACAAAAATTATCATAAAAACCTGCAAATGGAAATTAAGGGAATAAATTAAGTTTTGCAAGTCTCAGAACATGTAAAATGTTTTTGTCATACACTTAAAGAAGATTATTTATACTAAACGTATTCTTCAAATAACTTCGTACAGGCTTGTAAGTTCCAAAAAGAGCTAATTCTATTATATGTATTAATTATTTTTTCCAGAAAGCCTTCGACAAAACTCAATGAATATTTAACTATGACAATTATAAATTGTATGGTACAGGGAAAATTTAATTTATGGCATTTACGTTCTTGGAAAAGTATTTTCTTAGAACTGTATAATAAAGTTTTACAGTTAAATACTCCTTAATATTTAACTTTTATTTTCATTTTCTAAAAGAAGAGTAGAGAGAAAACAAACTAAGAAAGAAAATGCTGTTGTTGCTTTTCTAAAGCAATTGTTTAATACAGCCTTCTCCGCCTAAAGTGATCACCTTTGTCCAAGATCAAAATGATAACAATATCCAGTTGATGATAATAATAAGTGGTTCTATATTAAAAAGTGGCAAACACTGTAACACGAGTGTTTGCATTAAAATCACGACTGCGTAGTACGTATTTTGCCAACTTAATTTTGTTTAAAGAAAGGTATAAGAGCGGAAAAAAACTCAACACAGCAAAGGACACAAATCACTACTCAATTCAACTTGATAAAAGTAGAAAGTTACAGTATTTCATCTAAAAATTGTGTGTGAAACTAATCAAGATGCAGTTTTTGATAGTGCTGCCTAATTAACTCGTATATTCTCTTTTTTTGTATTTTAGTAATGGTACCTCATCTTTTATAGCTATCAAAGAGCCCGTTAATATTAGAATCAATTTTCTTTTTAGATTTTGTTAAAGTTATGCACTCATGTAGTTAGTCTTTAGTTTTTAGGCCAACTGGGAAACAACAAATAGCAATTTTAATTTTTAGTGTCCCTCAATTTGAAAATATAAGATTTTTTTTTATAAAAAATAAAAATTTATGTAAATACCCTCTACATAACGAAGAAACAAGTACAAACATATTCCAGTAATGTTCGACAAAAGTTCCGTTGCTTTTTAAACATAGTAAGTAATCTGGAGATGTTCCTTTCCTTTTTATCATTGCATCTTTCCTCTATCCAAATCTTTGGAAAATATGAACTCATTAAGGATTTCGTGATGCAATGAAAAGCAGAAATAGAAGCGCAGCGATTGAGGAGTCACGCAAAGCCCCAAGATTCGTATAGATTTACGCTTTCATTTGAGAAATAAAGGGAAAGAAATAAGATATTGTAAATCAAGCCAAAGATTACTTGGAAAACGCGAACAACGAAAGTTGTTATATGGTATTGTACAAATAAAATCACGGTGGTAAATTAAAGTGTGTTAAATCGTGACACCATAAAAAGATAAAAACAACTTACTGAACAAAAAATGAAGTTACGATGAAGGAAAAAAAAAAGAAAAAAAAGTAAGAAATAAGATTTTCCTTTTTTTCCTCTCAAGTAAAAAATCGTACATTTTTCATTTTATGGCGTAACGGGTTCATTAACCTCTGAGTTTCTTTCAAAGTCATTGTTACATTCTGTGTTTCTTTCATATTTTCACAATTATGTCATTTAAGAATGAAGTTAAATGAGTAGGGGAGAGTGTTGATTCTTCGGACAAAAATCACGCATGGATTTTTCTAAGACAGGTAAAATCACATTTTGACCATTTAAAGTGTCCAACCTATAGTCCTAACCTTAGTAAATAGGGTAACATTTTTACTAGCTCAAATCTTCAAAATTGGATTTTTAATTAATTTTAATAACTTTGACGAAATTTGTGTCTATAGGTACAACAACGTCTCTCCCTATGGACAGACCCAGTTGTACCTGTGGACGCCCTTAAAAAGAGAAACTTTAGTTGAAAAAAGCTAAAAATGAACAATTTTATTGATGAAACTTTGAACTTTGATTGAAACTTTGAGCATCTAAAAACAGTAAATTAATTTGTAAAATTTAGTTAATATTTTAAAGAGCTGATTTCACGTTAGCAACTAGATAGCATCTGTTTACATTCAAAATAGATAGCCCCCCAAGATTTTAAACACTTAGACTTGCACCCACACTTTTGTTTCGGGATTGGGGTTGGCACAACGTTATTCCTAAGGTACTCCTTAACTTAGAGAGTTGAGTTTTAGATTACTTAAAAATATTATTTAAATTTATTTCCACATTTTGTTAAAACTTAACTTTAAAATCCATCGAAGCAATAATGGGGGGGGTCTGGGGGTCTCCCTAGAAACACTTTGCATTAAATTGGCACAGGGAAATCGATCATTTATATATTCTGCACATGCTAACATTTAACTCACTCTGAGATACAAACAAGATATCGTGCGTTGTCGGTACGCTTCACCCTCAGAACGTCTTAGAAAACAAACAAAATGCCCAAATATATACTTTTAGTAGAAAGAGACTCCCTTTTCATCAGCATTCGTTCGAAGATTTCCGAGTAAAAGACGCATCCGAACCCTCTCAACCGTGAAAACACACCCTCCTCTGCATACAAACCTGATTCCCGGAAATTCCCAGAAATTCCCGGAAAAGCTTCTTCGCGAGGAACTTCGTTTTTCTCTCGGATTTGGGACTACCTGGTTCTCATCCATTCATTCCGGAGGGTCCTTCTGATGGAACGAATCACGGAACGCTTTCTGGTCCGTTAAGAAACAGATTTTCGAGCCCCTTCCTCCCCCCTCAAGTAAGTAGGAACACCCCGACCGTTTGAAAAAAAAAAGGTGGGATGAAGATAAAAAGGGATTTTTTGGGGGGTGGGTAAGATATATAGCATTGAAAATATCCCCTTCTAAGGTTTTTTGAATATGTTTTGGGACTTTTATGAAACGGGAAAGGGTTCTTATGAGAAACGGGACTATTTTTTGCGAAGGAAATTCGGTAAGAATAATGGGAATGTGGGAATACTGGAGAATTATTAATGCTTAGTACACAAGCTTTCGTGTTTTTCCTGTTTGTTTTGTTGAAGACAGTGTTGTTTGTGTCTTATTTCTATAACATTTGAATTGAATTTTTAGTTTTATCACTGTGTCCGTTCTTTTTTTTTTAGATAGAGAAAATTTATTTCGGTTTGTTTGATGCAAAGACATTTTGTGTTTTATTTTTTGGGGGGCGGGGAGGGGATTCGAATGAAAAATGGAAAACTGATTTCTGAGAAGTGAGTGTGTTAGACTTCAATATTTCCCTTTCAGAGCATATCAAAACGTTATAAACACTTAAGTGAGATCGTTAAAAGTGAGATCGCGCGGGAAATATTTTAAAATTAATTTAAAATTTTATTTTTTAGATAGTTTTCATGTGTATAAGAGAGATCTGGAATCTTAAAGGTTATTTTGAGGTAACCAATGATAAAAATATGCGAATAAAAACATTTTATTATATGGAGTGAAAACGCAAAATAACATATAATAACATATTAACACTAAAATACTTGATAACCATTTACTATTCTTTCTTTTTTATCACTTTTTAGATTTCTAACCTTTATTTGTCAACCTTCCAGAAGTAGAAAATATTCAATGAAGTATATTGTATACCTTGGACCTATTTCTACTTTTTACCCTTACCTGTAATTTTTTATTTATTGAAAATATTAAACTGAAACAAAACTAATGTATACATACTACTTACTACAAAAAGTTTAGAAAGAAATCGTGTAGGACCGAGGTACAATATACTTTCCCCTATCTTAAAAAAAATAGTTAACATACTAATTCCAGAATGGGTTGGTAATCTTAGAACTATATCCCTTCTTAAAAATAATAGCATAAACTTTAAACTAATTATAAGTTATACTAGCTGTTACAAAGCCAGGTCTAAGCTAGGTCAAGCCGATTTACGGCGGCGAGTACGACATAAGCGATTTGCTGCATTAACCCATTAAGGACGACCTTAAAATAATGAAAATAAGTAAATTTTTCTTTCATATTTTGTTCATTTGGGCCGAATATAGAAATAAATGCCCATTTTCAGATTTTTCAAAAAATAATTTTTATGACTTTTTAACTGGCATTTTTTCTTGCCAACCGTCCTTAGTGGGGTTCAAACTCTGACAAATGAAAAGTTGAAAAAACTAATTAGAATGTTTACGATTTTGATAATAAAATGTTTTCATGCATAAATTTAAGAAATAATACATAAATAAAAGTGAATACGGACTATATTGTTGATAGGGGGTCCAAGAAAGGGTATTCACCCCTCCTGAATAGGGCCTGTTCAGTCCGAAATATTAATATTCACCTAATTTCAGGCTTTAAGAATAGCGGAACTAGTACTTTTTAAGTCGGAACCCTTCGATTTCTGTACTTCAGCTAACTTCCAGGTTCCAGGTTAAAATAGTTTTATTTATATCGCATATTCCCCAAAGAAAATGCTGAAGATTACTCTTCAACTCGATAAAAACTTGGTATTGGCCCATTCAAAATGGGCTAAATAACTCCAGTGATATTTTATTTTTTGACTAGGTACTATTAAATTTCCAGAAAACCCTTTCAAGGAAAATAAATGTATCCAGAAATGATTTAGTATGAGATTGAACCAATAAATGTGTTAGGAATCGGTAAATATCTAAAATCTATAAAAAAACCCACTAAAATTATGATCCCAGGGAAACATATCATCATGCTAAAGTATCAATAAGATCTACATTTATGATAAGAACTCAAAAAAGCATTAAAAATATTAATTTGCAAAAGCTTCTTATGAGTAAAGGCCCATTCACACTGTTTCACTTTCACTGTTCATCGCAGTGATTCATCGCAGTGAAAGACTAGTTCAGTGAACAGCTTTGTTTGCACTTTCACTCTTCATCAGACTCGTTCACTTTCATCGGTTGTTTATACTTACCAGGTTACTAGATACCATGTACAGTAGGGTGGCCCTTATTTTCGAACTTTCGAAATGTTTAGCTCCCACCCCCTAACTTTGTTCCAAAGGACAAAAAAATGATATCTGAAAAATTATAGCCAAATCGGATAATATTAACCCGACCCGCAAACGCCTTTAAGTTTTGAGTTTTTGGTCATTTTTTTGAAAACCTGACAAAAAACCCAAGATAAAATCTTCACAATTTTTTCGCAATTTTTTTATGATGAACTATTATTGGTTAGGATATATCGCCACAGGTTTCGTGTTTTTATCAGCCCTCATTCGGGAGTGGTAATTTTTTAAGTGTTACGCAAGTAATGTAAAGTTGTTTTTCCTGCATTCTACAAATAGCTATTACTCTCCAACCCCTCAACTTAAACACATAAAATTGGGCTTATTTTGTTCGTATATTTATTATCTTTAATGTTATGTTCATTAAAAACAACTACCTTTTCATAACATTTCAAAAAATTGAAGAAAAGGGGAAAAAATAAAAAAATAAATAAAAATTATAATTTTTTTTAAATGTTGAAACAAAAAATTTTATTGCATTTTACCTTCTATAATATACATTGATACCAAATATCAAGTCTAAAATTGGATTTAATCTCATTGAAAAAAAATTAAATTCCCCGTAAATTTGGTAGGTCCCTTAACAACCCCCTAATTCCCGGTAAAAGAATGATAAACTCAAAAAAACTCGTATGATTACTTGAAAAGGCTCGTATGATTGAAAAACATGCAATAGGTCTAACAACCATAAGATGTAAAGCGTTTTTTTAGGCTAATTTTCTCTAAAAAAACTTAGATCTTCCAAAAAGAGGTGAAAGCTTTATTTTTTAAAATTAACTACTTCTATTTCTGTTTCCTTAGAATTTTTCTTATATATTTCCTACCCTCTCTCTTGTCACAATCAACAAAAAAAGTTCAAATTATTTAACAATCGGATAATTTAAAGGTAACATTCAAAAGTCTTGAAATTTTGTGATTTTGACCGCAGTCCTTTTTTAGAATTAAAACACTATTTGTTTTATTTTCCCTCGAACATTTGTGTTATTAATGATCTTTATCCTATTACAAAGCATTTTTGATCCTTCTTATATAAATGGAATTGAAAAGCTTGGCAACGTTTTTTTTGTAAACGATGCAGCAGAACGAGGTGTAAAACTGATCCAGGAATATAATAACATTCCTTACGAAAAATGAAACGGAAAAACAGTTTGTTTTACAAATTGTTGCTGAAGACCGAAAAAAGTATCCATCGGCCACTAAATCTTCCCTTAGGGAAAAACTGTGTTAAATATTTATTGTTTTATTGTATGTTATGATACAATAGGTGCTAATATACGAATACGGAATACAAGTTAGTTTTTTATGCAATCAGTTTTCTATTGAAAAATAAACTTAATGTAGTTTTATATTTTTCAGGTTTTTAATGATTTTTGCAAAGCGTTTGAGGATCGCTTTGTAATTCCCCAATTCGACTGAATTTCACATAATCTGTTTGTTGTTTAATGGAACTATGGGAGGTGCATATTTTTAAGTTTTAAAAATCTAATATATAGCTAAAGGCCATCCTTAAAAACCAAGCCAAAAAGTAGTTTTATAAAAAAAACATACTTAATAGAAATAGTATCTTAATTGCCTTAACCATCCACTTAGCATAGCCACATTGGATGTTTTCGAATAAACAAAAATAAATCCTTGAATTGGGGAATTCTAAGGGGATCCACCAAAGCCTTTAAGCTGGAAAAGTCCATAAAAAAGAAAGTTGGAATTTAAATTACTTCTTATAGAATAGCAGTAATATTTTTGGAAAATTTATTTCATTCATACTGTATTATTTTAAGAATCAAAATATATTCTAATTTAGTTCGTAATTTATTTAAGAAGTAAAATTATGGTTTTAAATAGTAAAAAAGATATGCCTAAAAATAATTATGAGGAATTTAAAATAGATAGTAGTGAATTTTTAAAAACCTTTCACCTCTTTTTGGAAGATCTAAGTTTTTTAGAGAAAATTAGCCTAAAAAAACGCTTTACATCTTATGGTTGTTAGACCTATTGCATGTTTTTCAATCATACGAGCCTTTTCAAGTAATCATACGAGTTTTTTTGAGTTTATCATTCTTTTACCGGGAATTAGGGGGTTGTTAAGGGACCTACCAAATTTACGGGGAATTTAATTTTTTTTCAATGAGATTAAATCCAATTTTAGACTTGATATTTGGTATCAATGTATATTATAGAAGGTAAAATGCAATAAAATTTTTTGTTTCAACATTTAAAAAAAAATTATAATTTTTATTTATTTTTTTATTTTTTCCCCTTTTCTTCAATTTTTTGAAATGTTTTGAAAAGGGAGTTGTTTTTAATGAACATAACATTAAAGATAATAAATATACGAACAAAATAAGCCCAATTTTATGTGTTTAAGTTGAGGGGTTTGAGAGTAATAGCTATTTGTAGAATGCAGGAAAAACAACTTTACATTACTTGCGTAACACTTAAAAAATTACCACTCCCGAATGAGGGCTGATAAAAATACGAAACCTGTGGCGATATATCCTAACCAATAATAGTTCATCATAAAAAAATTGCGAAAAAATTGTGAAGATTTTATCTTGGTTTATTTGTCAGTTTTTCAAAAAAATGACCAAAAACTCAAAACTTTAAGGCGTTTGCGGGTCGGGTTAATATTATCCGATTTGGCTATAATTTTTCGGATATCATTTTTTTGTCCATTGGAACAATGTTAGGGGGTGGGAGCAGCATATTTTTAACTTTTTAAAAACCCCATACTGTTAAGGGCCACCCTAATGTACAGACTTTGTTACCATGGCAACCTATTACATTTACTTAAAAAATACTTTTTTATGACCATTATAAGTTTTTTTAAATGTATCATCAAAGAAAAAAGATCCTTCTTCTCAAATCAGGTATAGATGTAACATCCCAATGTTTAATTAGGGAACAACAAGATCTATTAGAACACTTTCAACCCAATGATTCACGCCGTTGGTTGGTAAAACTATGCATTTCAAGGAGAGAAACCCACGGAGCTTCCTCAACACTTTTTGAGGAATGGTGCGAAGAAACTCCTGAGGAATACGAAAATCATTTACGAATGACAAGGGATCAATTTTCATATTTGCTGGATAACGTAACTCCTCTTATTCAAAAACAAGATACTTAGTTTAGGAAGCCCCTGGAAGCCAAGGTAAAATTGGAGATGACATTACGTTATCTAGCAACAGGGGATACCCCTGGCACACTGAAAGCTCTTTACCAAGTCCCCAAGAATTCTTTTTCGGTGTTTCTACCAAAAGCATTGTGCAATATCCTTTTTCACGGAGATTAGATTTTTTATAATCCCTGGAATTAGTATTCCAAAGGTATTATTGACTTCTATAAGAGTTTAAAAAAGGAATCACGTGAGATTCTTGCCACTTAAACGCCATTCTACAGCAAAGAAGATATTTCGTTCGTTATCATTCAATAAATAAATAGAATTATGATCATTTAAAAAGTTGATTTCTTTTGATTTTAGCAAATCAAACGATTTTTTAAAAATAAATACTTTTTTAATCATATTTTAAGCTATTATATTTAAAAACTAATGTTAAGCCGGTATTAGATCAATAGTATAGCTTTAATTTTTAAAAATTACACTTTTCCTTGTTTGTCCATTTTATATAGAATTTACCATAATGACAATTAATAAAAATGATCTGTTAAATTTATTTTAACTGTTTTTATTCATCAGCAATTGACCGAATTTATTGAAACAACAAAATGAAACGGCAGCGAACTAAAAACTTGGAAATTCTAAACAGAATAAGGAAAACGAAAAAATAAATTTTATATGTGATTTATAATTCAATGGGACATTGCCGCCTCCACACATACGCGGGAGTACGAATCAGAATAACAACAAAGCATGTGTAAGAGCGGACCATTCGCGTTCAAAAGAACTTCTGCACCTGGCTTCACGAATGCATTCGCCTACATTCGCTCCAGAGGCGGTTTTTTGGGCACGAGTCAAAGAGTCAGAAGCGAACACGAACTATCCATTTACACATTCGTTGTTTCAACAACCTGACAGTGGCGTATATAAGGGGGAGGCCGAGGGGCCTTGCCCCCTTCATAATCCAGACTTGGCGTATCAAAACAAGCTAAAACCCTGTTTTAGGGACAAATTTCCAAAAAATTTCTGGGGGAGGACCCTCAAACCCCCTTTTCTGATTGGAATTTTATTATTACAAATATTTTTATAGTAAGTTCATCAAAATCCTAATCCTACTTAAAAAATATATGGCCAAAATTAGGACTAGGTGTACCAAAACCGAGTAAAAATCCTGTTTTCAGCCTCAAATTTCCAAAAATTTCCTGAGGGAGGACCCCCAGATCTCCTTTTTTATTTAGAACTCTATTATTTTCAACTTGTTTTTATACAAATACAAATTAAGTCGACCAACTACAGGCAAGCGCCCAAGGTTGGTCCGGTCCATTTAACTCATTAAGTTCCCCCAAATGCAAATCCCAAAATCAAAACACATGTATCTAATGAATCTTTAAAAATAAAAAAGTTTTCTAAGAAAATTAAGTCATTATCATACCACAAGCTAGATTTCTCACCGTAGAGGCGACCTAAAATTACCCCTAAGCCCCCTTATGCAACATTAATAGGTTTAATGTACCTTTTCAATACATTTTTAGGTAGGATTATCATTTTTCAGATTTTTGAAATGATTGTGAGTAGTAAGTTAAAATTTCTTAAAGGGGGAGGTCTGGGGCCCCTTGCCCAGAACATTCTTCAAAATTTGACCCTGAAAAACAGGCTTTTAACTCATTTTGGTAACCCTAGTCCGAATTTCAGGGAGGAGGATCTAGGATATTTTGAGTACACAATATATTAGTAATATTTTTCTAGATACAAAGATATCCTCTGGCCTGATGAGCCGCGGGCTGTAGTTTGGAGACCCCTGACTATCTTCATTTTTTGAAATCTCTAAATAATGGTACTCATTGGTTAATTGTAAAGAGCATCCTTACAACACCTCCATTTCGATAACGTATGTTCGTGGAGAACTGCGAATATGTAAGCAAGCAGTACCCGCTATTCTTTAAAAACAAAATAAATCCTATTGAAATATTCGGCGAATATTCGGCACTCACATTCGCGCGTATGTGTGGAGCCAGAGTTTAAAATATTTCCTTTTAAATATTAAAATTAATATTTTTAAAAAGCAATCTTTAATAATGTTAAGAATATTTGTTCCGAAAATTAAAAAGCGAAATACAAATTGAAAAAGGGAATAAAATGAACTAAAGGTGATCTAGAACTGTAGTTAAGATTTATTCGAAGCAAAAAAAGCATTATTCTGTCACAATCGGGGGCACGGCTCTTAAAATTTCTATAGATAGTTTTATTAAATAGATATTCTTGCAGAGGAATTCCTCGGTAGAATTTAATCTAATTCAATAATTTAATTTAATAGTAAAGTTACAAAACATTAAAATTTCGTAAAAAAATTATTTTTACACCTTTATTTTCTAGAAAAATTTGTTAAATTTAAAGAAACATTTTTCATTTATACGCAATTTCCGTTAAGCAAAAAAAAATATTGCGTTTGGTAGGATTCGATCGCACAACCTCTGTATTTACAAGTCAACGTGCTAACCATCAAGCTATAAAAACCAACAATAGCTAGAGTAAAATAATAAATATAAATATGGTCAAGCAAATGAAGGAAATGTAGTACCAAGAATTTAGATTAATTTTTAGGTTTTAAGAATTACTAAAACTATTTCCATTTTGCATATACATTGATTTCCAAAACATTTAAATACATCGTTTAGAAGGATGCATATTTTAATTATCTTATTTATAAAATAATTTTTCTATCTCGGAAGATATACACGTTAAAAACCGCTTTACTGCGGATTTTAATTGCTGTGATTTAAGAAGCTTTAAAATTTTAATTCACTTTTATACAATGGTAAAACAATTTTTTTCTTGAATAACCACACTTTAACACTGAAAAAAAGCTTCTAAAGTCTCAAAATTAAATTATCACATTTTTCTTAGGCGTAAGAATACACTGGATGAGTTCATCGGTGAAAGGTCCAGTGATTGTTTCATCTTTCATCTTTCATTTTCACTTCTGATGAAAACGACATTCCCACCCTTTCACTTTGGGTGTTTCATCGATAATGAACAGTGAAAGTGAAACAGTGTGAATGGGCCTTAAGTCCTAAAAGTTTTGACCACACATAGGACGATTGGCAACAAAAGTTGCCAGTAGAAGAAAACCCTTGCTATTGGCAATTTAAATACCTCATTCCAACTGTAATTGGTAATAATATTTGGAATGGGATCTTGTGAATATGCTGCAACAGAAACAAGTCACAAAAATAAACAATACATTAGATTATTTTGGCGTTTTCTAAATGATCTCCCAGCTATCTCCAAAATGTAGTGAAACGCTCTCATTCTAACAGCGATTTTACCACCTAAACGGCATGGAAGGTATAAATTTCTATTTTTATCTGAATAAATACATTCTTCAGAAGCTGTTACTATGCATTTAAACTTTTAATGTCCTCTATTATAGTCAGTAAAAAATGAAATGTCCTTTGGCAACTTTTCTTACCAACCGTCCTCAATGGGTTAACGACAAAATTTTTTCAAAAGAACCAATAGGAGGCCTCGAAAACAATCACTGGGAAAAAAATCGCTTCGATCGCCGAGCGGCAATTTTATTGAGCAGGCAGCGATCGCGTCACGGAAAGATGAAGTTTCGGGGTGTCTAGATTTCTCTAATAGAAATGTAAAAATTATCTTCTAATATCAATATTCGTCTAGATGTCTACTATCCCCCTAGAAGTTATGAAACACTTATCTGAAACACCCTGTATATATGTAAGGCTTATTAAAATTTAATGAACACTCTTCTATACCATTAATATAATCATTAAAATACATGATTCAATTCCATATAAATTTTCAGTGGCGGCTCGTCCATAGGGGCTGCGGGGCTGCAGCACCCCAAACAAAATTTCCTGAAATTCCAATTTTTTTATTTTACATTATTTAAAAAATTATCTATTTCCCCCCTTTATTCTTTGACATTTTGCCTCTATATACTTTGCCTTTTTCAATTCATTATTTTCTGCTATGCCGTCTCGCCAACAGATTTCTTTCCGGGTCAATCAGCCCCCGCAAATATACCTAACGTGGTATAAAACACTAGCTCTATGATATCAAATCAAAATATCAAGAATTTTGCATGCGAATCTGTTAGGAGTAAAGGGGCTGCTGTCTCAGCAGCCCTGATCAAAAAATGATAGCTTTTTCTCTTGAGAGAGCTGTAAAAAAAAAACTGAGGGAAGAAGAAAAATATGCGATTTCTACTATTAATAAATCACATTGGCTTTTTAACTTTTCTCACTCCAACACTGCTTTATTTTTTTATTTTTAGCTCCTTTTTTTCTTTTCAACAGAGAGAAAAAATATTTTGGGATGTTTGGGCAAGTCAATAAAGATTTATGTTTACTTTTTTGTAGCCACGTTTTTATTTCTTTTTATAATGAGCAAATTGAATTCGAAACATAGATTTTAGTTCATATTCGCTTGATAATCTTCATCTTCGTAATAATCAGCTAAATATAGGTAAGTGACAGTTTTTGAATACTCATTAAGTACAAAATCGAGATATTATATTGTTCCCATCTTTTCTTTTTGATTTTTTCCATGTTTTTATTTAATATAAATATTATTTGGCAATATATCGCTTAAAATACGTTGTCAACTTGGTACCGCCTAATATAGCAGCACCCCAAATATTTTTATCTTTTAGCCGCCACTGTAAATTTTACTGAGTAAGAGGTTTGAAAGGCAATTTTATTTTCTTGTATTTGTATACACTAATACACTTATCCCTTACACTTTCCCCGTTTATCAGTAGCAACGTACAGAAATAGATATCTAAGTTTCATAAACGTGGTAATACAACCATATAAATTATTATCTAACAGAATGAGACGCCCAACAGAATGAGACGACCAAAACCCATCACAAAAGATGCGAAAACTCAGAACATCTCTTTACGGAAGATTTATGAATCCAGAGGTAAACGTTTTCAATTTCAGAAGGCGAGACCGTTATGAAACCGAATATATCTTGATTTCGCTAAAGCCTTAAGGCATTTGTTATCTGGAGATGTAGAACGCAAAATATTTCAGCAGGTAGTTTTTTCCTTCCTTGTAGTATCGACTTATCCTCCCGAATCAACATGAAAAGAGCTTGAGATTAAGGTTCTGTATCAGGGTAATGTGTCCGTTCGTTTTATTCTGCTGAGGATAATCAGATACTTTTTTTTCTAAAAATATCTAAAAAAGACTCAATTTTATGGAACCAAATAGAAAAAAAATAAAAGTTTAATTTTAAAATTAAAATATAACGACTTTTGTTTTTAAAAAATTGTTTATCAACGTGCCCCACCAGTGGGAACTTGGATACATTATAAGGGGTATTTTGGTACATTGATCAAATTTCTCAAAAATAGTAATCGGGCAATAATTTTTTAACTGACAGGTGAAATGAGAGGGGGTGAACTGGATGTACGAAAAAACCGTTCACTGCAAAAATCGGTCAGCGAAAACCGTTCAATAAAAAACAAATTTATTACATGTGTAGCTATGAGTTTTTTGGTTATTTAAACGGTTTTTGTCTGACCGGTTTTTGCATTGAACTTGATTCTGAATACGAAAAAGAAATTGAGAATGATTTATTGTATTTCTTTTGATACTTATGTATATTTTTATTTCAATTTATTTCTACTTTTTCACTGGGTGTTCACGTGTCTAAGTGCTCCTTCATGGTTTCAAAAACTTTTCCTATATTACTACTGCAAATACAACAAATTTTGCCCAGGGTAAGAAGCACCACGCTAAAAAAAGAGTTCCCAAGCGGACGATAGAAGATAACTCTATTGGTTTATCCTATTAGTAAAGGAGAAATAAAATACTTCCCTAGAACTAGCAGCTGTATTGAACCCCTAGAGTAATGGAAATTTATCCAGGGTTACTTATACAATAAGGAGGAATTTTATTCCTTCTATCCTATGTAAGAAGAGATCATTTGCTTAATTATTTTCTAGCATTCACACATTCCTCCATTCATTGATTGATTTAACTTTTTAGTTTTTTTTCTGAACGAACCTGTTGAATTTCTAAAAATAAGGTTCTTTTCCATTTTACCGGCGCAGGTGATAAAAAGTCGCCAATAATGATGCAACACAACGGAAGTTGCTTCGTATGATTTCTTCCGGCAACTGTGTGCTGTCGCCAAAAAGTCTGCCTGGCGTGATTTGTGCCAGTATAATGGAAAAGTACCGAAAATAGTTTTTATTACAAAATAATTTTTAATATTTTTCTTTCGTATAAAATTTTCATTTACGTGTATAATGGATTCCAGGTACGACTAGAGTTAACAGAAATCCGTTATTTCACATTGTGTTTGTTTTCATAAATTCTTAACAGTAAATTCAAACATAATTTTTGTCTTCATATAAAACTGAATAAAAAAATAAGACTTCTCGTTCAAGATAAATTATTATTTCCTATTCCCAAACAGCACCTGAGCCCCCTCCCCCCTAGAAACTGAAATATAACTATATTGAAAGTTGATTAGCTAGGAATAAGAACACTATCAAATCTAAGGGCATCATCTCCAAAACAAAATTGTAAACTTAAACTCAGCAAATTTTATAATAAACCCATTTATAACGAGTTTTGATTTATGTTGCAAAATATGCGCTTTTAAGGTACAAGTTTAAAATATTACCTTGATCATCTTTCCGTAAAAGATTCCAATAAAGAAGATCTAAATTTCTTAAAAATTATTCATAGTTGAATGTATCCAAGAAAGATTTCCGAGCTTATTTTCAACAGTCGCCAGATGGCAGCACGTAAGATCCCTTTCATTCAACGACCAGCGAACGGAAAGAAAAGTTGTGGAAAGGAGGAGGATGGGGAGAAAAATACCGTCGAAGCGCAGAATTCCTGATGAATAAAAGATGGATCGCTTTCTGAATAGCGTTTCAATTTGCGGTGCGAAACGTGAGGGAATCGTTATCACCGCCATTTTCATTACACTCTTTATTCCAAGTTATCAATTCGTTTCTCTTCAACGGCAACATTTAAATACTTCTCAATTTTATGACTCGTAATTCCATTAATTTGATTTAGTTCTCGAATAAAATTTTATGCTGCGTTTTGGAAGTTGTAGGTATGATCTTGTAATTAATTACTCAGTGTTTTAAGGGGTTAAGAGGCTATCACCAAATTTACTGTTTGCTTTGTGTGGAGAGAAATGAATGGATTGTGGTAGTTTCTAAATTGAATAATATGTTGGAATGAATATATAATTTTGGGTGTCCAGTCTTAACCCTTATCACGGCCTTTACTCCTAAACGCCTGGAGCTATTTCCATTAACGTGGTGCACTCAAGTAATTAAAATTTTAGTTTTTAAATCCTGATTTCATCTGGTTTTTTTTCGCCGGTTGTTGAATTTTAAAAAACTGGCCCCCTATACACTGTCATTATTTCAAGCTTCACTTAAATTTAAAACCGTCAGATAGGAAATTACATGGATTATCAGTTTAACAGAAGAGTAAATTGAATTTGTATTTTTGTAGCAATGAGAATCGTCTAATACTGGTGAATTTTGGTTGATGTATTGAAGAAAGAAGGTTTCAATCAAACTTTCCCCTTGCTGCATTAAAATGAGTGAAATAAATGGTGTTAGAAGAGAAATGTTAAGCAATTTAATAGGATACCTTTAGAGTTTTCAGAAGACTTTTAAAAACTTTGGGAATGAGATTTCTTGAGGGAATGTGCTTACGGATGTTTTTTTTCTGTCACTAATATTTCCAATAGATTCGTCAAAGTGATTTCTATCACTTTGAAGAATCTTCAAAGTCATTAGAATCAAAGAAGATTAGTGAAGTCAAAGTTTATTCTTTAATCTTGCTCAGTTTAGTGACCAAAATTAATAAAACACAACCTGACAGGTAAAAAAAATTTCATAATTTTTAAGAGTACATTGTTAATTTTAATGCAGTTGGAAATATTGCTCTCATTTGCAATTAGGAAGTGAGATGAATCAATTGAAAACGTCTTTCTGTAATGTTTAAATAAAAATTCCCAAGTATATTACAATTTTTATAATTTCAAAAATTTATTAGCTTTTCTGTATTGGTAGAAGAAAAATCAATGTTACTTCCGATCTGCCGGTTTTAAAGACAAGTTCCACAAATAAAAGTTGTAACCAATAAAGGTTTCATAGGTTTTTCATAAAAAAATAGAATTACTCCTTTTTTGGGACAGTAATCTGGTTTAATCAGATGAAAACGAGCATTTTTGTTGAAAAGTACTTTTCACATTGAACACTCGGTGAAAATCTCAATATAGTTATATCACTTACCTTTATCATTTAAAACATCAATTTATCACCAAATAGCATCATTTGAGGGAGTTCCATCGTAGCCATTTTGAATTTAATTCCTTCCATCCACCGTAGTGCATAATACTAATGTGCCTTGGCGAGCACAGCAATGTCCCTAATAAGTAGTACTTTTGACTCTGATATTATAGGCAATACGGGGTCCAATTAAATAAAATAAGTTAATATAATCCATCTAAATAAGTCCTAAATAACACATTTGAATAGGTTAAATCAATATATTTCAAATGTATTTTTTAAATTCTGAAAATTGCTTTTTTCCCACTTTTTCAAACTTTAAAGGAAAACGGGAGACGGAGGATATTTTTTTCCAAATTTTTTCACTAGTTATTTACTCACCAGGTCAAAATTTTACCGCACTCAGGCAATAACAAAATCAAAAATTTTGTTTTTTCGCTTAACCATAATGTCTAGCCTTTGAATTTCGCTTTTTAAAAATATTATGCAATTTAAATAGTATAGCTACGGTGCTGGTATACACTTGTAACATGCTTTTTAATAAATTTCCATTTTTCTCTTAACTGTAATTTTTACCATAAAAAGAACGTTTTCTTAAAATCTATTAGAGAAAAAACCTTATAACTTGGTATCATAATGACTCTATATTGTCTATACTTTAACCACAGGTGTTTCTGAAAAAGTCCTTTAAATCTGAAGTTATAGTCTGTAGTATCGGTAAATCTTTCTTTCGAGAAAATAATAGCCTAAGATTATCCTGATAACACTTAAAACAAATAACCAGACATCAATATCCCTAAAAGCTCATGCAGAGTATGTAGTTCAGGGAATACTCAGAAAAAATTTATTAACTTTGATTCAGCATTTTTTTTTAATTTTTAACCCTGCGGAGAAAAGTATTTAGTTGCTTGCACCTACCCCCTTAATGTATATTACCATAATAAATTACCCTTTTTGAATAAATAAAATTAAAATAGTTTTTGTAGTAATTGCTGTTTTCTTTCTCTACTTAACCCTTTCACAACCAGCCACCCAAAAGTTTACATAGGTTTCAATGGTAGTTTCGAGCGCCTTAGGGTAGGTGGGGGAAATGGTCCGCACGGCCATTTTTTGATTATAATATTCGATTATATTGACTGCATCGATACAGTAGGTTCCTTTCACAACCCCCAAATGGCCGTGTAAACTTCAGAGGAGTAGCGTGTCCGTTGTCCAAAAAAATGAGGTAGGTCAGTTTTTAGTGTCCTTGTTAGAGTATTTTTCTCACTTTTTCTTCATATTATGGTAGAATAGTTATATTTATTCAATTCATCTGTTTTTTTGCCGAAAGGGCCTTTATTTATCTTTGAAATTATGTCACTATTCTCATGCTTACTTTCGTTTTCAAAAATCAGTACCACTTTGTTGTTGTCATCATGATATGGGGTAAGTCTCCTCATTTTTATTTTGGGGTAAATTAATGTCCGCAATTAAAAAAGTGCGGAATGTTCTCAGAAACTTCATCAGAAGAAGCTTTTGTTGAAAGAAAGACATTCCTAAAACTTTCCAAACCTAATGAAATCCATAATGCAAGGTTTCATGAAATGATAAGTTTTCCTGACAATTTGGCCGATTTTACGCTTTATTAGAACTGGTAAAAGGATTTACTTTGCAACTTGTGGAGTAACTTTGCTGCATGCAGAAAAAAATTATGGAAACAGGGATTAAAATTTTAAATCTTACTTTTAATATCTAGATTTCTATCTTTGCCGTCAAATGTGGTCTTTATTTTGTCTTTTTCACTCTCCCCAAGGGCCAAAGTCAGCCCCTTAAACGGGAGGTGAGTAGAGAGAGAGAAATGTCTTAGCTGCTCTCCCTGTTTATTATGATGTTATTTCTGTTTTACCCCTTCAAAGAAAATGACTGATTTTAGTTTTCAGATGTAAATTTTATTTAAAAATAGTTAAAATTTATCCCTAAGCTTCTATTTTCAATTAAGGGAGTTGTTAACTCAGCATAATTAATGAAATATTCCTAGCCACTTATTCTCAGTTTAGTCGACATTTTATGATGTCGAATATTGTTGTGTAGTCTGAATATACTTCAATTTTGATGTTTTTGAATTGGAATATCTAATAATTCTCTTATTTTATTTTATTGGAGTAATTATACGCACTGCGGATACTTGCCCCAAAAAATGTGGCAAATGCCCGCAATTTTTTCTTTTTAAAGTTGAATATTTCTAAAAATATTTGCAGCTCAAGGCTGGAAAAAATATGAATTGATAGGCCACATCCTAAGCTTAAGATTCCACACCAGAAATTTATTAAAATAATTAAACTGTAGGCCACAAAAATTCGAAACCAAAAATTGCGAACAATTGCCCCCACCTACCCTATCTGTGAAAGGGTAAACAGTAAACACATATATTAAAAAATTTAATACCCGATAAATTTTTGTACATGGTTAGAATAAAATAATCTTGAATTTTCCGCTTGAAAAACGGATTTTAATTATTGCTGAAAAGCTTCACTAGATGGTGCCACAAGTTATACGCAAATAAAAGACAAGGAAATTCGACAATTTCCTAGGGAAAGTTGTTTTCTTTGCAACAAAACTACTAGCGCCGTAAAAGAGTTTTACAGACTCTTGCCTCTTCTGCAAAGAAAACTATTTACAGGTAAAATGTGATGTAGATTCCAAAAGAATATTTTTCAAGACACGCCGAAATAAATAAATGTATAACAACTAAAATAACTTGTCAGTTTTTTTTCATATTATAAACATGCATAATTTTTCCTTTTTATTCATAAAAAATAAGGAGATAGTCAATGTACAAAGGCTTAGTTTCTGAGTTATTGTATTAGAAATACAAAATAATATTATGAGTATAATGTTTATTCTCATTAATAAAACGTTTTAAAGGATTACCTGTAGATGGTGCCACAAGTTAAAATTCAAACTGTTTGAAAACCACCCCGTTCAAACTATAAGCGATAATAATAATTTATTATTTAGGGATATACTTATTATTAAAAAGTATACACATATAAGGATAAACACTGAAGACCAATTACAAAAAAATCAATGGAGGGCAGTTTTGTTCATATTATGTTTGAACTAAAATTTAAACTCGTCCTTCTATACTCTTTATAAACACAAATTCTTTACAAATCTTTCAACAGAAAGCAAAAAGTGATTATTTTGTGGAAAATTTTGGTTTTAGATTAACTGTTTATCAACCCATTAACGCCCAAATTATTTTTTTGTGGGGCGAATTGGATAAAAATCATGAATCTGGTGTATTTTGCCTTAAATATGAATATTATAAACACATTTTGTCAAAACAGTCATTAGTGTCTTTAAAAAATGCTGATCTAAAAATAGATCACTGCGCGTTCGGAGGATATTTTTTGTCACAGAACTAAGTACTAGTTGAACTTTAAAAAATCCTAAAAATTATGAAATAAATAGAAATATTAGTATTTCTCTTTAAAAAAACGCGTATTTATTCATAAATATGTGTAAAAAAAATAATTAAATAGTAATAAAATTGAATAATTTACCCACAATTAAATACACAAATAGCCTATGTTGAAAGTAATTGTAGGAGAAAAGGAGAAATTGAACAAGAACTTTCAATTTATATATAAGTATATTATAGATAAAGTATGACATGAAATCAAATTTTAACTAATAAGTAAAATAAAATGCATTGTGCTAATTTTTTGAAAATTTTGTATATTGGTTTTGCCATAAATCAAATAATATTCATGAAATAAAATGTAACTTAATCTTACATGGCAACATTCAAAATTGCTGCTTGCTTGAGCTTTTAAACAACCCTATTCCAATAAACTACTTACTCTACCATAACGTCAATTTTAAGATTACAAAGGCTAGATAAGGGCAATTTTTAAAAAAAATTGCAATTCTCAATTTGAGATTTTCATAGCTCCTTGATAAACCTTTAATTGTCTTATAATTTCCCCTAAGAAATATTTCAAAACTACTTGTATTGACGGTTGTATAAAATAAGTTTATGTTAATAAACACCAATAATTTTATACCGCTAGTTGCAATGCTGTGCTTTATTGGTAATGAATCATAACGGCCTATCCTCCATTTATTCACCAAAATATATTAAAAAAATTAATTAACAATAATATAATATTAAATTTCTTAAGAAAATCAATAGTTGACTTCATCTTGAACATTACTGAGTATTCTCAGACTCATTTTTATCAGTTTTTAGTGGGAAAAACTAAATGATCGTATTGTAAGCAACACAGAAAAATGGCCGCCCGAACGTCCAGTGATCTATTTTTAGATCAGCAGTATTTGGACTTGATTTTTCACGAAATAAATTAATTTTGACAAAACTTTGCATTATATCCCAATAGCTACATCTCTAAAGATAAAATAAAACTGAAAAAGGAATTCTTAAGTGGTATACCTTTACTGTTTTCTTGAAAAACACGAATGAAGATGAAAAAATTGTAAAACGAAACCAAGAGACGAACTTTAGCCCACCCCAATTACAAAATAAATGAAGGAAACGCAAAAAACACAGGGTATCAGGATTGAGGGATGGTTTCTCTTGTCATATGTGCAGTTTCGTTACTGTTGGGTGAATTTAAGGTAATTTAAGGGAGCATTTATGACACTATGTTTAGCGATCTAGAAATAGATCACTGGGCGCTAATGGGTTAAGATACATTTAAGATACAATTTATTTTAATCTTCAACGATTGGAATCAAGATTTTAATAATATAAAAACACTATAAAACAAAAGTGTCATATTTTTTAAGGATGTGATTAAGTTTTCGTTTAATGAAAAAGTGTTTCATTGCTTCCAAAACATTAGGTTAATAAAAACGTTAAAGAGTTCGTCTATAAATTTAAAAAAGTAGGTAGTATTTTTAGAAACAAATTATTTATGTGCAATAACAATTTTAAGTATAAAATTAATTTTCTCCTTACTTTTGAATATTTTTTCCAATATATAATTAATTGAATATGAATTTCAAATTATTAATCAGATTAAGCTGAATAAAAGTACATTATTTATTTTTCAAAACTTTTGTTATTAATTACTATTTGCGAGCAATTTGATCACTGTATAAAAATATCCCATGTAATGTATCCAATAGCTCCACTGGTAGGGCACATATATACAAAATTGATTTTTATAAAACCCGGTGTACCAGAGGGAAGGTCACTGCAGAACGTGCTTAGTGGGGGAATGTGCGGACGACGACCACCACCGCATCGGGTTCCAATGAAAGAACTTAAAAGCTCTTCTCTCGGAGCAAAGGACCCGTGATGCTCTTCGAGAAATAATGAAAAGAAGGACGGCTAGAATGTTGGAAGTGAATGCCCAATAGCCCAATATTAATTTCAACATTACAGAAATATTAATATTATGTACTGATAAAAACTCGAAGAAGATTTCAACTTAAGAAAAAGAAAACCTCGCTCGGAATCCTACGAGAACGGGCGAGATCGCTACAAGCGAAGTAGCGTTTGCCCGAGTGCCCCGAACATACGGGGCTGAACGGGATATGCAAACTACTACTATAAAACCCGGTTTTCGTTAAACTTATATTTTTTTGTAATATATTTCATAAAATTGTCATTTCACTCAAAAACGAATTCGAGTTTTGCTGTATCAAACTGTCCCACTTTCTCCTAAATTGTTTTTGAATGTTTTAAATATTATCCAAAATAAAGTGTAACATAATGTATTAAATATTGGTTGAGAATCTTAAAAATTTAAATGCAATATACTGAAAGGAAAATATTAAAGTTATCAGTTACAATGCATTAATATAAATTTCATGTGTTAAGGCCATTAGGATCTCAAACATTTTAAGATTGATAGATCTTTTCGAATTTGCAAGCGTCAATGCAAGACGAAGAATAACATTCATTGTATTACTTTTTCAATTAATTTCAAGAATATATATATATTCTAAAATAAAGTTTTTGGTGATTGGTTTTCAGAGAAACATTTTATAATTACTTATCCGTAAGCATACAGTAAAGAGGAAAATTTAATTTGAGAAAAAAATTAATTCAGTCTTTTCCGGATTAACTTTTGAACCCCTAGAGATACAGTCGTAAAAGAGGTGTCTATAGGTACAGTAAAATGGTAATGCTCTATCCGATGCGACAACTTTCACTGTCCTCTAGCAACAATTTTCGAAATTATAATTTTTATTTTAAAAACTTTTAGATATTTGCTTCCTCAATATGTCAATTATAAAGTTGTAGAGCAGCATCGATTTAGTAGGAAAAAACACTTTGTGCAGAAAATTCCCTTGAATAAAACCGGTCACTCACTTTTAATTAGGTTGGATTTGCGTAGTTGTTATGTCTTAAAACCTTCTCATATCGAGAAAAAGAAAAAATTAGGACACTTTTAGTCATTTACCTAAGTCGTAACAAAATTTCTCACTTTCATTTTCAATTTTGCTTTTAATGTGTTCCGAATGTCTTAAAACTTCTAGAAAACATTTTATTTCTTAGATTTACACGCCCAATAATTAATTATTTGCAATTAAAAATCACCTAGTTTCGGAATCACTTTGAAAAGGCAGTCATGTGACTTGAATGGCTGTGACGTAACATGTGCTAAATACTAGTCCGCACATGCGGTTTGTTTTAGTTAGATATCCATAGCGTGTAGTGTGTTTAATTATCTAGAACTAATTCTTCTGGTTATTCTCACCCAGAATTTGCGCGAATTTTTTCTCAATAACTCTTCAAAGAAGCATAATTAATTTTTTGGGTTGTTCTGATCGGAATACTGCGGTCGGTAATTTATTTTAATGAGAATCCAAACTGCGGCACAAAAGTGCATTGACAGGACGACTTAAATGCGATTTTTAACGCGATTTTCATAAAATAATAGCTATTTTATACGTCTATAGGCAAACATGGACATAACTCAGAACTTTTAAGTAAAATAATAATCAATGCAATTGATAAAAATCAGTTTTTCAGCACAAAAAGGTCCTATCGGCTGGCAAAGTCATGGCGTGAGAATTCTATGATTTCAGGAGAATTTTGCCTATGAATTATAGGAGGAAGGCTATGAATATAATTGTGTAATACTTAACTAAACGGTTGCTAAGATTTTCGAGAAAAAAGACCTATTTAGCAATTCAGGGATTTGGATTAAAAATTTTAAAAACACCCATCCTGTCACCCAGATTTGGAATCTTCAAACTTCTATCTCTCCCCCAAAGTGACAATTTTTCTCTCTGGACACCGTTTTTCTTCGAATTAAGAAGTAATTGTGAGTTGAATAGGTTTTTTCGACGAAATTCCAGAAGCACCCCAAAAAGAGTGGAAAATATGACCGGACTGTCCGTATAAGAAGTGAGGTAACTTAAAAGAAAGCAATGTTGAAAAATAAACAGTTCTTTAAACCATAAGTTATCATTTTCATGGTCAGGCCGAAAATCTTTTTAACTACCCTCGTATTAATATCATTAGATATGGTTGTAAGGCATGAGAGCTGTGGATTAATATTGCGATCTGGACATTTTATCCAGATTCTTGTAATCTGGATAAAATTAGAAGAAAATATAGCTAGAACTAACATTCTTAGCCCCAAAAAAGGTTAAAACACCAAACACCATATATTGTACATTACATTTAAAAAAAAATTTATGAGTATACTATATAATTTGCTGATAAGACTATTTTTCAAGGATAACCCCTCTTTTTATATTTAAGTAGAATAAGGAATCAATGCATGAAATTTTAAGCTCAACAATGTTAAGCAGTATAATAATTTAAGTTTTGTTAAATATGACTTAAAACACACAAATTCTATATTAAGTTGTTTAAAAATATATAAAATATGCCACCAAAGTATTTTAATCCACATTTCTTGCTAAATGCTATTAGATATAAAAACATTTTTCTGGAACTTTCTTAGTTCCTTCATCTAGAATTCATTTGCAAGAAGTTTAGAAAAATCTAAAACAAATATTAAGAATTCCTTTTTTGGGGATAAAAATATTTTACCTTTGATCCTTTGATTTCCACAGAAAAAAAAGCCTTTATTAGCAGTGAAGAACTGTATAATCATAATTTTGGTAATTTGTGGCAAATGATGCGTTTTAACTTTTTGAAATAAATCTTCCACTTCTTGTTAGAATTAATAATTACTATTAAATAAAAATAAAAAGCAAAGCAGAAAGTCTCACACTTACTATATAAACAAAACAACTATAAGCTTTGCTAGATGGATCGCTAGCCATGTGTCTGAGCGAGTCATGGCACACGACACGTCACGATGGCAAGCCAATCATAGTGCGTTTCTGATTGCATCACTTTTCGCTCATTTTTAATTGTTAATAATAAACGAACTAATTATTTTTGAGATTTAATAATGTGATATTCGGAATCAGAAGACCAAAATTAACTAAGAACAAACTAAATAAAGAAAATTTAAGAGATGCTGCAGTTATCCATTGAGCATGAGTTTTAGCGGTTTTATACAAGGAATTTAATAATAATAATAATAATAATAATAATAATAATAATGATGATGATGATGATGATGATGATGATGATGATGATGATGATGATGATGATGATGATGATGATGATGATGATGATGATGATGATGATGATGATGATGATGATGATGATGATGATGATGATGATGATGATGATGATGATGATGATGATAATGATACTGATAGTGATAGTGATAGTGATAGTAATAGTAATAGTAATAGTAATAGTAATAGTAATAGTAATAGTAATAATAATAATAATAATAATAATAATAATAATAATAATAATAATAATAATAATAATAATAATAATAATAAGCTTTATTATCACATAAAGCATATGTACAGAAAATAAGATACATATTCGTCACCAAAGGGACTTTGTCCCGTTCAGGTGACAGATAAATTTGAATATAAATAATGTAATAGGGTAAACTTTAACTTAATGAAAATAAATTTAAGATAAATATACATAAAAACACACACACTGAAAAGCAATAGGAACTAAAAAAACCTTAAAAATTGAAAACAAGGTTACAAAATTTAGTCGTAAAAATATACAGGGTGTTTCAAAATTGCGTTGCACGGCTTTTATTCGGAACCAGCACCTCCTAGGGTCATGGAAGTAAGGTCTACCCCTAGGTAAGTGAGCCTGGAGAATTCATTGAAATGACTTACAGCGCCCCTAGCGGCGAAATCAAAAAGTTAAAAAAATTAATTTAAAAACTAAAGGAGATAGGGCAAAAACCTCAGTGAGAGTATTGTTGCCAACGTCAAGAAGAACTCATTGAAAAACATTTTATCAAAATATCTTAAATATTCGCGGAGATATTAGCATGTGAAAATAGCACTTTTTCAGGGGTCAAAAAGTAAAAAGTTCGCATATTTGCAAATTTTTTTGAATTTTTGATTAAATTTTGTGTTCTTTCAATCAAAAAAACCCAAAACTACACAATAACACTGAAAAATTTGCAAATATGCGAACTTTTTACTTTTTGACCCTTGAAAAACTGCTATTTTCACATGCTAATATCTCCGCGAATATTCAAGATATTTTGATCAAATTTCTTTCAATGAGTTCTTCTTGACGTTGGCAACAATACTCTTATTGAGGTTTTTGCCCTATCTCCTTTTGTTTTTAAATTAATTTTTTAAACTTTTTAATTTCGCCGCTAGGGGCGCTGTAAGTCATCTCAATGGATTCTCCAGGCTCACTTACCTAGGGGTAGACCTTACTTCCATGACCCTAGGAGGCGCTGGTTCCGAATAAAAGCCGTGCAACGCAATTTTGAAACACCCTGTATATAGTTAAAATTTATTTTTCTGCACTTTCTGCACAATATGTCTTTTCCTACTAAATCAATGCTGCTCTACATCTTTGTTGACTAATTGAGCAAATATCTAAACGTTTTTTTAAATAAAAAATATAACTCCTAAAACTGACGCTAGATGGTGTTGAAAGTTGTCGCATCGGATAAGGTGGTCACTTTACTATAGCCAGATACGACTTTTATGACTCTATCTCTAGGGGTTCAAAAGTTACATGGGAAGACAGTTGTCTTGGGACACCCTGTACTAAGTACAAAAACATCATGCGTTAAGCTTAAAATTAAGTTATACAGAAAAATTATAGAGAAATATGGCTTCTTAACACAATAGTATACGTTCTTTCAGCTCGCCTGGTTTTTTCCTTTCGTTTTCTCCCTATTTTAACTTGATAAACTATTTACACTTCTAAAAAAATAATTATATTTTCTGAAAATTTTTTATAGGAAGGAAAAAAGGAATCTGTGTTTCATTTTAATCGACAACCTTAACCTCTTTTATTAGCACCCCATCGGAAAATCTTCCTCTCCAGCGAATAAATAAAAAAACCTGATCCACTTAAGCCAGGACCCGTTTTACTTTATTGAAGCTCTTAAGGATGGAGGTTAACAGTTATTCCCTACACGATTCTTATTTAAAAAGGCATGAACAGTCTTAGGTTGCTCCCAACCGACTTCTTTAACATTCAAATTGGGTTAATTTAGCTGAAAGCTTTTAAAGGTTTTTTTTCTTTCTCCGTAAGAAGCATGGTCTTTTAAAATACTAACTAGTTTCTGGCCGAGCAATTTAGCCGCGGTCAGAAAGTAAAGATGCCTTTTATGGAGATAAATGCTGTGTAAGCAATATGAAAGTTTTGGATTAAAATTCTGCTCTACCATATGGAGGAAATCTGAGCGATAAATAAACAAAACTCCGAATTAAAAAAGTTTCTTTTCAAGTTTGGGATGTGGAAAGCTTACGTAATATAAAATGCCCAAAACTGTTAAAAATTTTTAATACTTTGTGTGATACGTGAAGGTTTAACTTTATTGTTTAAAGTTATGAAAAGAAAGGAATAAATTTACTCGCTCTGTTTTCACTATATTGAATTAGAAAAATTGTTTGATAACCTCAAACAATGTAACGAACATTACATAACAACAAATTCATGTACATTTTTAAAGTAAATCCTTTAAAAAGTTTTTTTTGCTGAAGTTTTCTTCCATTTTTTATAGAAAGGTTTCAGTTATTCTAACATATACATTAAAGTTTTAAAAATTCGAAGAACTCTCATGTCCTTAGCTAGATTAGGTTCATAAAATGATATGGTATCAGTTAAAATCGCATTTTTCTTTATTACATTATGTCTTAAAATGCACACTGATTTATATGGAATTAATAAGTACTATTCGTTTTGGTATTTTTTACATTTTTAACATTTTTTATTCATAAATCTATCCAAATGAAATCTTTATTAAACACAAGCACACATGGTACACAATATATGAAGGAAACAACTATTAGTTTGTGAGACAAGGGGAAGTAGAAAAAAAATAGGCTAAAGAAACATCATATTTTAAAAATGCCTATCAAAACTACTAACTTATATAATACAATGAAGGCTAAAAAACAACGTTTTCCATTTTGCACATAAATAAAAGTTAAAAACAGACGTTTCGGGGATACGTGGATCATCTTCGTCAGTGAAATAAAAATTCCATTTTTATTTACTAATATCAATTAATATTTATTTCACTGAAGAAGAGGATCCCCGTATCCCCGAAACTTAAGTCTTTTTTTTAACTTTTATTGATGTGCAAAAATGGAAAACGTTGTTTTTTAGGCCTTCATTGTACCTATTTGCACAGCATTATATTAATAACTTATATAATAGTTAAAATTTGAAGAAACGATTAAAAACTATGTTGTAAAAATGTTATTGAATTTATGAAATTTACTAAATAAGTGTTTAAATGTGTTTCTTGCAGTAAAATTATTTTGTTAAAAAATATAAACTTATTAAAAGAGTATATATGACTACTTACGCTTAAGAATAACTTTCTTGTAAAATCTTTCTAACATTAATATTTTCAAAAAATAAATAATTATTTTAAACAAAATGGCTTGATTGTAGATAACTAAGCCCCACCATTGATCTAGTCGATGTTAGATTCTCGTTTTGAAACAAAGTAAGAAGGAGAAGCCATAAAACCGTGACATCTTGACACTTATAAAATGCAAACAGGCGTGACAAAAATCCTCACTAACAGAAAAAAATTTTTTTAGTGAAGTCTACAGTAGCTAGTTTATTTCCATTTTGAAGGCTATACTTTAAACTGTCTAGTAAAGCGACTTCGGGGCGTTTTCTGACATCTATTGAACTCACAAAAGGCACACACAGGATCAAACGTTCTATGAATAGATAAATTCTCTTTTTAAGATTCTATTTCTTGATATACCCTTTTTAAGTTCAGTGAAAATGCTAGGTATAGGGAAAAGGAAAAGTATCTTACCAAACAAAGACTTTCTACTGAAATACATTCAACCGTATTTATATAAAGTCTTGATATATATGTTACGGGTAAAGTTATTAATTGGGCATTATTAATAATGCCCGAAGGTGGAGGAGGTCAAAGTGATATATTTCATTGATAAATGCCGTTGAATTTATCACATTGCCCGTAACACATATATTTTTTTGTAATAAGCAGTTCTGGGTTCATCCTTAATGTTTTCTAATGCTAGAATAGGAATGACTGTTGATGGGTGATTTATCCCGAAGAAACTTGAGAATACAAGTTTAAATAACTTTTATAACAAAGCTATTACTAAAATTAAAGGTCGAGTTAAAAAAAGTGAATATTAAGAACGTTGTAGTAACTGGTAAAGTAAAGTAGACAGCGTACGTGCTCAATGAGGTATTCTCACGTTTTGAGATTAAATTTTATTAAAATAGTATATAAAAAACCATGAAGGATGACGTTTACATCAAGTATTTTCGCAGCCTAGTTTCTGAGATATAAATTTTTGAAATTTCGTTTTTTGTTTGGGCGCGAAAACACTTTCGAATCACAAATCATGCGCTGTGACGTCACATCCAATAGAAGCCCGTTTTCTGATCACGTGAAAACAGAAAACACAATGGTTTTCATGCGCTGTGATGTCACATCCAATAGAAGCCCGTTTTCTGATAACGTGACTTTTCTGACGTTTTGGCAAAAATAAAATTGAATTTTAAATTATTTAAAACACATTTTTGAACTAAAAAATTAAAAATTGGGAGTTTTAAACCATAAGGTATCAAAAAAGTATAAAATCAAGCAAATCCCTCATTCATGCAAATACCTCATTATGCATAATTATAATAACACTCAAGAAACAGTTTTAATAGGTTTTAAAATTGATTCTCTTTTAATTTAAATCACTATTTTTATTTCCTTTTATATATGTACTTATCAGAAAGACTCTTCATCGATTGGGAAAGAAAGAATTCCGCACTCTTCAATAGGGTGGGCTGAAAAAACTTTTTATTTTATTTTGAAACGCTATACCAAGGAAAACTTGCCTCTGGGGTAGAGAAGTAAAATGCAACAAAAATTTTTAAAATCGGTTAAAAATTGCAATAGCGCATTGCACCTAAAGTTTGAAAAAATAGGCTATTTTCATTACTTTAAAAAAAATCAAATTAATTCAAATAACTTTTATAAAAAGTATCTAAAGGCATATAATAGAATAAAAATGTGGAGAAAACATATTTAATTGAAAAAAGGTGGTATTTACAATTCATTGGTAGTATAATAACATCTAAAAATACACGTTTTTACAAGAAATCCACATATTTCGTATGAAACAAAAGAAATTATGAAAAAAATTTTTCATTACTATACTACCTTTCTAGCTATCCCTCATTACCCCTTTAACAGTTAAAACATTTTTTACAGTTCGCTTCGCGATTGGAGCTCGCTCGTTGCACAACAAACCTCATCATTATCTCTCGCCGAAATAAAAACTTATTTTATATTTTGAAACGCTATACAACGGAAAAGAGTAGAGAAGTAAAATGCAAAAAAAATTTTTAATATCTGTTTAAAATTGCTTTTGTACATTGGTCCTAAAATTTGAAAAAATATGTTATTTTCATAACTCTTAAAAATCAAATTAAATCAAATATCTTCTATTAAAAGTATCTAAAGGCATAAATAAGAAGAAAAATGTTAAGAAAAATATATTTAATGGAAAGAAAGATCTTATTTTACAATATAAGGTTGCACTATAAGGTTACACTTTGCATTTCGCCTTTTTTCTTCAAAAATTGCATTTTTCGATTGGATTAAAAAGTTATTATTCCTGATGGTGCATAGTATGATTTGTAATAAAATGTAGTCCTTTACTGGTTATTAAATTCTTTTGGTATTTTGAAAGAAGACTTGATTGAAAAATTTGGCATTGAAGATCTTGAAAGATTAATAGTTCTTATAAACCCATCTCCTGGCATTCATACCGATGACTTTTCGTGATGCCCTCTGTGTTACTAATTTTACACAACGTTCGACTGTTTGTGTGTGACATGGGAATCTGTGGTGGGGAGAAAGAGAAGCAGTATTCTAGCTAATCTATTTATAGTCTACGTATGTTCTATATATGGTAAATATGGTCTGTAGCTTGGAAATTAGGTTTCGGGGGATAGAAACACCTTACTGACTTTCTTTTAGAAGCTGAGTTTCTAGCCTTAATTGTTCTTCTAAACCAAACTCCCTCATATATGATCCCTTTAATCTATGATCATGCCCAAAAGCAAGTTTTCAGAATGAGCAAAAAAGGCATTTTGTTTAATCATTGGATCAATGATTTCTAATAATTTTTCTGGCAAAAATCTAGATGTTTCTATCACTTTAAACACGTGTCCAGGTCAAATTTAGAACCATTCACTTTCCTAAATAAAGAATCATACAGAAAAATTAATTTGATTTAAATATAAAAGAAACTAAAATCTTCTGTTCATCTGTTGGATTATCAGTACTAAAATACAGTTTATGTTATAGTACTGATAAATAATCCAACAGAGGAACATAAGATTCTTTCAAACTACCAAAAGAAGTTAATAACCAGTAAGGGACTACATTTTGTTACAAATCAAACTATGCACCATCAGGAAAAATAAATTTTTAATTCAATTGAAAAATGCGATTTTTGAAGAAAAAAAAAGGCGAAATGCCAAGTGTAACCTTAGAGTGCAACCTTATATTGTAAAATACCATCTTTCTTTCCATTAAATATATTTGTCTTAACATTTTTCTTCTAATTTATGCCTTTAGATACTTTTTATATTATATAAGTTATTTGATTTAATTTGATTTTTTAAGAGTTATGAAAATAGCATTTTTTTTTCAAATTTTAGGACCAATGTACTAAGGCAATTTTTAACCGATTTAAAAAATTTTTGTTGCATCTTACTTCTATACTCAAGAGGCACGTTTTCTGTGGTATAGCGTTTCAAAATATAAAATAAGTTTTTATTTCAGCGAGAGATAGTGATGCGGTTTGTTGAGCAACGAGCGAGCTTCGATCGCGAAGCGAACTGTAAAAAATGATTTATCTGTTAAAGGGGTTACTGAGGGATAGCTAGAAAGGTAGTATAGTAATGAAAAATGGTTTTTCATAATATTTTTGTTTCATACGAAATATATGGATTTCTGGTAAAAACGTGTATTTTTAGATGTTATTATACTACCAATTAATTGTAAAATACCACCTTTTTTCAATTAAATATGTTTTCTCCACATTTTTATTCTATTATATGCCTTTAGATGCTTTTTATAAAAGTTATTTGATTTAATTTGATTTTTTTGAAAAGTAATGGAAATAGCCTATTTTTTCAAACTTTAGGGGCAATGCGCTACTGCAATTTTTAACCGATTTAAAAAATTTTTGTTGCATTTTACTTCTCTACTCCAGAGGCAAGTTTTCCACGGTATAGCGTTTCAAAATAAAATAAAAAAATTTTTCGGCCCACCCTACTCTTCAATTATTACAAACTTTAAAAAGAAGGAAGTTATTGGGAAGTATGAGATTGTTCAGTATTTAATTCCTAATCTCAGTTTGTGAAGACCTGGTGTAGAGGAGAGTACGAACCAAGTACCGAAACCTGTTAACCAAATAATCAAGGTAAAACAAAAACTATACAACACAAAATATATAAATAACACCTCTGAACCAAATTTCTCAGAAAATGGAAATAGAAATCCATCGAAAGTATTTTCCATCTATTGTTAATACTACCATATTATAAAATCCTAATAAACGTCTCTCAGTGTTTATTTGATTATAAATTAATAACTAATTTTAAAATTTAGTAAGAAATGAAAAAGGTAGACCTTTAGATTTTCATTTCCGATCCTACAGTCTGTAATTTTATAGGTAATAATTTCTTCTATAAACGTTATATTCATTGGATATTTACCTACCTTTACCTAATCAGCATTATTTTAAGTAAATAAACAACTCAATTAATGCAAATTTTGTGCAGTAACCAAATTTCGAGAGAATTTATGTGACTTCTTTAATTTTTGAGTGGCACCATTAACTAGTAAATTGAATTAGTATCCGTCTAAACAGGAGTTTCAATTCTTTATCATTTAATTAATGAAGATGACCTAACTACTAATTAGAGAGAAAAACCCAGATGGTAATAGCGGACCTAAAATCTCATTTTAGCTTTATTGGACATTGTTAGAGTTTTTATTAAAAAAGGAGAAAATTCGGATCTCTATTTACTCTGTATAATATGCAAAATTTAGTTTTTGTATTATGGGAATAATAAAATAAAATTAATTTCAATATTATATCTTTCGTTTTAAGTTGACACTTAGAGAGAAATTTTAAACTATGTCGGTTAAAATTTGGATTTACAAAACCAACAGTAAATATACTAAGGAAAATATATTTAAAAACGGAAGGTATGACTTCTATATTTAAGTACATTTTGTAACACTTTATCCAATTGACGACATTTTCGACGAGAGTTTTCACCTATTTATACACAATAGGGTGGGTCATTTTCCTATGGCGAAAGAAATTTTACAAATTCTATCGGGCACAGCAAGAAAAAGGTGCCAAATGGTCTCAAACTAACATGTGTGAAATATTATTCCATTATAATAACTCTTTTTGCCTCCGGATTGGCCTCAAATGGAACAAAAATATGTAATTTTTTATATTTTAAAAAAATTTTAGAAATTAGTTTTTTTGTCGATAATTATTTAAAGCACACAAATAAGGGTATTTAAAAGCAATTTTAATCATATTAGATTTTAATCATACTAGTCACATTTATGCATTTTAATACAAAAAAACAACTTCCAAAGTTGCAATATAACGTATTACCATATTAACAAAACAAGCGTTGAATAAGAGGATCTTTTTTGCCAACAAACGGTGGAATGCCAGTCGCAGATTTTAAATATTGGTAGATCAGATACATTCTACCTCAATTATCGCTAGTGTGAAGCGATGTTTTTAAATTTTAAAAGTAGAAATAGTTGTATTTTTCATAAATGTCGTGCTTTCAAAATTAAGGGGACAGTTATTTCATTGGCTGGTCTTGGGAACCAGGCCCATAAATTATATATAGTACTTCTTTAGATCGAGGATTGACTCAAAATAGCTTCTTAGCATTCACTTATGCGTTCTTAAAAGTTTAAATATAGCGAATTTAAATGTCTAATATAAACTCAAGTAAGTTTTAAAAATTAATGTAGCTAATTTAAAAATTTTGAGGATAATACTGAGCTTTGAGTTGAAAACGCTGATTTACCGTTCTTCTGAAAAAAATATTTCAAAATTTGATTCTTAAAACATGTTTTTAATTTTTTTAAACTAGGGAGCTACCCGCCCCCTGCTCGCTATCGCTCACCAACCCCCGTAAACTGCTGACGCAGGACCTTTTGGAATTGCTTCGCAATTCCCACAAATTCCAACTCGCTGAACTCAATACATTTTATAAGACAACTAAACAATTTACAGAAAAAACGTCAACCAACTTTCCAAAAATACGTCACCAAATCCCCTCCATGAATAAAACTCCCTTAAAAATTTAAATACTATATATTAACTCGAACTTATCAAAAATTTAAACGAAATGTTTTTAAAAATATTCATCTTAATTATTTTTAATCTATGATTATAAAAATAAGTAATTCTAATTGTTTATCAATATTCGGACCAAACAAAAACCATTATTTTAAAGTAACTCTTTAGTATAATATACCTAGTGTTAATCATACTTTTTTTTTTGAACCCAGACTTGTTAAGCAATACCGTTTAAGCAATTGAAAATAATAAGAGACAAAACATCACTATATGTTTACAATTAATTTCGATAAAATCAGACTAAAAATTATAAATATTGGAAAAAAGTGTGAAATTTTTGTATAAAATGGCGTACATGTAAGTTTTTAGAATATGTTTTTATCAGTCTTTGAGTGATATTTCATCAAGAAAGTACTATTTTAAAAGGTGAAAAAACATGTTTCATCTTAAAATGTAGCGTCAATAGGTCATTGTGATTGGATACATAATAATTTGATTGTCAGTCCTTGCTTTGTAACTGCAACCTTATCCGTTATCTATAAAAATGGAAATATTTTAAAATTGAGAATTTTTTTTGAAAAATCGAAAGGCTTACTCGGAAATCCGGAAAGAATACGGACATTTTGATACCATATTATGTGTCATTCGGTTCAGTAATTAAAAAGACTTTCTCTGGAAACCGTTCACCAAAAACTTTTTTTTAGAATAGTAGAGAGATTAAGGACTCCTATGGGGACACTTGGGATGAATTATCCCTAATATGGCATTAAAATTTCAAAGAAAACTTCTACATTTAAATATTATCCAAATATACTTCGGGGGTTGAAATCTTATAACCCACAAAAGGTAAGTTGGCTGCAAAAAAATCGAAACAGAGACGATTGTGAGCGATTGGTTGGGGTTAGTAGGATACTGTAAACTCCAATTTTCATGATTTAATGTCCTCTTTAAAACAAGCTATAATTTAAGTCCTTAAGGGGCCGTCTAAATATTAAACAAAGCACCAACTTTCGCTTTTCCTATGGGTGACATCAAATATTATTCCTGTTTCTGATAGAGCACCCCCTAAAACCCCCAAAAACCAAGTTTTGTGGTGTTTGACCCACAAACAAAGCCAAGAGTGGGGGTTGAAGTTCGTCGAATTTGCGTTGAAATATCGTTCTTTACGTTGAATTCTAGATTTTGATCCTTACAACCATCAATCCCGCGTGATCAAAATCGAGAATTCAACGTAAAAAACGAGATTTTAACGTAAATTCGACGAACTTAAACCCCCACTCCTGGCTTTATTTGGGGACCAAATGACATGAAAATTGATTTTGGGGGGGTTTAGGGGGTGCTCTTTCAGAAACAGGAATAATCTTTGATGTCACCCATAGGAAATACGAAAGTTGGTGCTTCTTTTAATGTGTAGACGGCCCCTTGAGGACTTAAATTATAGCTTGTTTTAAAGAGGACAATTAATCATGGAAATTGGCGTTAACAGTATCCTTCTAACCCCAACCAATCACTCACAATAGTCTCTGTTTCGATTTTTTTGCAGCCAACTGTACCCACCTTCTGACATATCAATTATTATTAAATTTAATGTTTTTACCATCCTACTCAACCGGGAATAAAGATTTCGCACATTTTTATGATTCCAGAAAGAAATCTTTGATTGCCAGTTCTAATCATTGAGATACTTCAAAATATGTTGTATTACAACTCAAGTATTTCAACTCTGGTTTCCTTTTTAAGTATTTTATAGTCTTCAATGAGGATTTTTATACCCTTTTGCACGTTTATATTAATGCCAGAATCGTCCAATTGAGGTAAAAGCCCGATTTTCGTTTGTCCATTTTTACATGAAATTCATTAATCGAAACTTTGACGTCAATCCGGAGGCAAAAAGAGTTATTGTAATGGAATAATATTTCACACATGTTAGTTTGAGACCATTTGGCACCTTTTTGTCGCTGTGGCCCTGGGAAAATGTAAAAAAATATTTTTGACGCACCCTAATACACAATTTCATTTTTTTAAACTCACAATTACATATAATAAAAAAATACATTAATCTCGATAATTTTAAGGTGAACGCGAATGAATTACTCGAAATTAATTGATAAATAAAATAGAATAAGGCAATGTTTGTATTTTGTGCCTTAGTATAAATTTGAATGAAAGAGGGGTAGTGGCTTCTAAAGGCAATTTAGACTTTTCACATAGGAGGATTCTTCGAAAATGAAGGTAAAAAATAGGTCTTATGAATTCTAAATAGGTCTGAATAGGTATGAATAAAGTCTAAATGAGGCCTTGGTATATTTATGATTTATCTAACAGCAAAAGCTGAATTTATTGTTTTCGCGAGCTTGAACTTGCGGTAAAATTGAAACTATACTCCTACTGTAATAACTCTTCACACTTTTACAAAAGAAAAATATTTCTAAAAGCGCTCGAACAAACCAATACAATCAGACCAAATACCAAAGTAACACTCCATCAATTTTCTTCCGTGTTCATTTGCAGAAACAGTAATCCTCATTTCCATAAAAAAAGGCATGAGGTATATGAATGAGGTCCACGTTCATTCTCCTGGAAAATGGGCCTAAGGCTTATTACAACTCCTATCCAATCACCATTGGCAATACCACCGATTTCTGGTTGAAAAGAGTGATATAAGGTCGCCTTGCAACTAGATAGATGAAAAATGTTTCCAAATGAGTAAGAGTTACAATTAGACGAGATGATACATGAGTATATTCGGTTGCGATGGGAGAAATGATATTCAATTTGTATAATTTGAGGATGGGTTCAAAAATTGATTTAGTTTAAGCTTTCTATTGCTATAAATAATAACTATCAACGTGTATTAGGGGAGGGTATGATAGTTCGGTGTTATTCATATATCGTAAAGAACCAATAAACTTGTATTGATTTAAGACAAAGGTTATTTTAAAAAGAACCAAAATAAATACAATCTATACCTATGTGATTTCAGTATAAAAATTTTATTGATGGTTACAAAAATATGTTAGCTGTATTTTAATAATTTTTTAAGCAAATAAAAGTCAAGGATAATTTTTATTGTCTTTTATTGACTATCCTCTTCTTTAGGTTAACAAATTATACATACTCCATAATAACTTATCACTCATTGGTTGCTAGCAGTATAAATATTCTGATTGAAGACAAATAATTTTTAGAAACCTTTTAGAGATGTTTTGGATGGATGACATTTACTAACAAAACTAAAAGCTAAAAGATTTATTTAATACCAAAGCTTGGCGCTATTATACTGCTGTCTAAGGGATGAGCGGTTAATAAATTTACTTATAAAGTCAGAAAATAAACTATTATATTTCAAGATTATCCAATTCATATTTTCATAATGATATTAAATTCTGTAAATATTAAAACGGAACAAAAGATTTCATTAAACATTCTATGGAACCAACACACCTACGTATTCTAGATAAAAATGCCTTACGAAAGTATCAAATCCGTAGATTTGTAAAAGGTCATGAAAGAAGAGATTCTTCATGACCTCATATCTTTTCAAAATTTTTGGCATGTTCTTTATATGTCTTGTACTTCTTTTACCTGAAAAAAAATTATGTTTCTATTGAATAAGACAATGACTTTTTTTGGAAAAACACTCTTATTTCTATAAAAAAGTTACACACAAGGAAACAAATTTGTCTCTTTGATATCTCTTAGCAAACAAAGTGATCCTTGCTTGTTTCAAAAGAAAATAAACTAAAGTTTTTGGTAAATAAATAATTTAGTATGCAAGATAGGCTATTCAAGTACTAATTTCCTTGCTTTGGTAAATGTTTCAATGCAGTGTTTATAACGTTTGCAAGAAGTAAGTAAATATTTGTCAATGGGGCTTCTCCAGGTTTTATGAACGTAGGGAGGTTCTCCTGCTTGCTAATTTTTTTTCATGATCTGAAAGTGATGATGGGAAACATTCCAATAACAGCCATTATCTCTTAATGAGTTCAAAAATATTCTAAGAATTTATGCACAACTTTTTAAAATACACAGCTAAAATTCAAAATAGTGAGGTGTAAGTTATTACTTTGTATCAAAGATTACTAAATTAATGGAAATTGAACAATGTTACTAACGTAAAACAGCTTACATGTGTGGTTATTTTGCTATGCTTTATCATGTAATACGTAAAAAAAACAATGTTCTCACTGGTATTTTTTAACACAGCCACTCATTTTCTATCTATTGATCATTCAACTGACAGCAAATATTATAGTATGTTCATTTAGTTCATTAGTGTTTGAAACAGGAGCAAAAACGCTTAATTACATCGAATAACGCTCATCACGCAACCGCAGTGACCGATTATTTTACAGTATACTAACTTCTGTTTCTGCACAAGAAAATTTTTTTGATGATAATTATAATAATAACTGCTTCTAATACATTACGTCTCAGCCGCCTATTCTAAATGAATATACTACAGTAAATTAATTTTCATAAATTCGTATTCTTAATATAAATCATATCTACCTTCGTTTGCTCTAGAGACATATATCCATTAAGTACAGTTTAAACCTTGCGTTTAATCATGTTGTTTCAAACTCAATGGAAATGGAATTCGCAAGAATCTAAACGCTAAGTGTTCTTTAAAGGTATTCTTATAACCAATCAAATGTTTAAGAGATTATGTTGCATGCATCCATTAACCGAGATTAAGCATAATGGTACCGAATAGGATTTGAATATGAAGGGCTTTTAAACTCTTATGGTTCCTATGGACAAAGTTTTATTCCTGTTAAAAGATATTTTTCTCTGAATTGTAAAAGTGGACTTAAAACACAGAAAAATTGATTTCCCCCAATGACTTCTCCAGTTAACATATCAAAGATGCAATGGACAGGGGCGTAGCCAAAAAAAATTTCGGAGGGGGATGTTGATATTTTGGGAGGGAATATGGGGTATTTTTAGTGGTTTTCTATGGTCAAAAAGGAAGTTTCCTGAGTTTCGGGGGGATATATCCCCCAATCCCCCCTCTGGCTACGCCCCTGGCAATGGAGGCCGAATTACCATTAAATAAATAGTGCTTATAATTATATGAGCTTTAAGCTTTTCAATACAGGCTGCCCACAATTGAATTTATAAGAAAACTCAAATAAACTACTAATGCTTATAAAATATTGCACCCTAATCTCAAAATTATAATTGCGATTCAGAGTTTTTAGTTCTAAATATCAAAAATTACAGCACACAACATAAGGGAACTTTTTTAAAAATAAAATTTACAATATTAAGTTAATTAATTTTTTTCTTAATGACTTCGTTTTTTTCATTTGTAAAATATTTAAAAAGCAATCGTATATATTTTTAGGTAATAATTATGAGCGCCTTATATGCTCCGAATAGGAAAGATATAAAAGTTGGATTTGAGAGAAACTATTTTTTCTCTTGTTTTGTTTTCCTTTATTCTTTTTATTTTTGCGCGTGCGTTTTTCTCTCGGCTTACGATTGGCTGCTATTATTTTATTGAATTCTTTTCTCAAAAATGTTATTTTTTTTATGGATTTCGTTGGAGAGTGAGCGGCTAATGTCTGTAATTATCATTTTCCTTGTTAACATATTAAATAATTTATTTTACCTAATTCGTCATCGCTTGTGAACCATTATCCCATATAAATATTTAAATAGTTCTTACATTGGGATAGTAGGGTCCCGGGTTCTATTCCCTAATCCACCAAAGACCCACCGAGTATATATGCGGAATACGTGTCCTTTAATTTTTATTTTGTTAACTTAAAAGATTTAAATGTTTAAGGTTAGAGAAAACTCTTAAAATATGTCTCATTGTTTAACTGTACAACACCCAATCACGCTACGTAAAATGTTTCTAGGTTTTTCTTGGTAAGCGCAGCATGTTAAATGATGCAGAGAAACCCCGCAAACTATTCAAAACTTCTTTCAACGAGCTTGGCATTCCATTCAGTGAAACCGACTCCCTTCACTTCACATTAAAACTCTCGGAATTGAATCATTAAACAGCTGTCAAGAGATCCTCTAGTTTCAGAAAAAAATAAGATATCTCTTTGAACATCCTGCCTTTGTCAGATCAAAGCAAAACATATCCCAACTGCGAGTTCTATGTAATCGATTAGGGGGAGCAGAGCTCAAAAAAGCACTGAGCTACATAGCATGGATCGAAAGTGTCAGCGGCAACTTAAAGTAATTCTACACGAGCCAGTGATTTATACTAATTTGTTATTACTTCCTGTATCGATTGGTCCCTTTTCCCTTGGTAATGGATACGGAATGGGGGGAAATGTCATCGATCAATGGTTAAATGTTGGGTGGGCAATGTTGTTTTTTAAAGATTTCGTGGAGGTGCTTACTTCTGGTATGTAAAAGTCAGTGTAATTACTTTTCCCACCCTTTTGACGTCACGACTAAATTTTACCTTTTTTCGTTTTAAAAGTAAATACAGGGTGTCCCATAAATGTAGGGTCACACTTCTAGGGGGGGATAGTAGACACCTAGACGAGTCAGAATCACATACGATTTGGGGGTCCCAGACCAAATCCCAGGGAGTTAAAAATGGAGCGACACCCCAAAAAATTATTGAAAAATTCAATTTGTAGAAGAACTACTATTGGTGAAAACTTAATTATGGTCTCAAAAATTGTGATTTAATATGATCTTTAAAATTTTATTAAAAGTTTTCAGTTTAAATTTTTTTTATTACAAAAAAGTTTAAAAGCACAAAAAAAATGTGAAAACTCTGCCAAAACTTTATTTCGCATTTCGAAATCATTTCTTTTGATTTAATAATATGAAAGATCATAGTTGAAAACCCTTAAGTCCAAAGTGTCACGTAAAATCTATCAATATTAAATGCTTGAGATCCTGTTAAAGCATGGTTTAAGTCCGTTTTTTTCGTCCGCTAACCGCCGTTTTGGAAACGGCTACAGGAAACATTTTTTGTGGTTTTTTAACTTTTTTCATAATAAAAAATTTTTTAAGATGAATACTTTTGAGATAATTTTAAAGATCATATTAAACCACAATTTTTGAGACCATAATTAAATTTTTACCAATAGTAGTTCTTCTGCAAATTGAAGTTTTCAATAATTTTTTTGGGGTGTCTCTCAATATTTAACTCCCTGGGATTTGGTCTGGAACCCCCAAATCCTATATGATTCTGACTCGTCTAGGTGTCTACTATCCCCCTAGAAGTGTGACCCATTATTTATGGGACATGCTGTATAGAAGTGTGAGTAAGATTATGCAGTAAAAGTTCTTATGGTTCGTTGGTCGGATTGGGGTTCAATGCAATTCAAGGGGAATAATGTTCCAAAACTAAAGTCATACAAACATAATAAGTTTTAAAGCGTTAACCCTTTATGTCCTAAGTCGCCCGAGATAACCAATGTGTTGTTTAGAGCGGCTATGAATGAAATGGATAAGCCGTTATAGTTTTCTTTACCTGAAGTATTTAATGAAAATCTTTAGGTGGCCCAGGTGTAGCTTTAAGAAAGTGATAGTGACGTAAAGTAAGGGAACAAGGCTGGACTCCTTTAGACACTTTATAATTTTGTATGCAATTTCTATGTGCGTGGTTTTTCCCCGTGCGGGTCTCAACCTCACAGACCCTACACCAAGAATTTTAATAAAATATGTCAAACGCAAAATTTTACAAGAAACCCTCATTTGAAAAAATACCGTAAAGTAAACAAAATGGCTTGAGAAACTTTTAGTATTTATTTCACGCAAAAGGAAGTTACTAATAAATTCAAGAATTTTCATTAGCATTGAATTATATGTAACGATCGTTCATTCAATACTAAACAGTTTGGAAGTTTTAGTTGAGTGCAATTAAATGAATGGATGCCTAGGTGGATGATGGAACTGATTGGTTACAAAGAGAATTTTGAAACACTCTCTCAAACAGATAACTTTAATTAAGTACATGCATTTAATTTATACGAATGGCAACTGATTCGGTGATTTAAAGGCTATTTAATGCATTTAATTTCTAACTCTCTTATAGAAAATATTTTCTTTTAGATAACAAAACGCTTTTTTAGCTATGCATGCTCAAACTTAAACTGTGTAAAAAATAACAAATAACATGTTTTTAATAAACTAGTTTGATGAAATCATTAGATTTTTAACCAATCCGTATGTATTCAAACAGTTGTGTACACTTGGCAGCTGATCAGTCATTATTCTCATTTCGTTCTAAGTTGTACAAGGTAGCAAAAGCTCACAGGCCAATATAGTTTTGTCAATAACGCCTTTTTAAATACATGTTAAATATCGGGCAATGTAGACGACAATTGAATCGACAGTTTAGAAATAGAAATAAATCCAAAAACCAAGTTTTGGAAAAGTCGAAAAAATCCCTACGAAAATGTCCCAAGAAAAGTGGTCCAACCCTTTTAACTTTTAAACCCCTACAGATTTAGTCATGAAAGTGGGGTCTAGGTATAGTAAAGTGACCCTGCCTTATCCTATGAGACAAATTTCAAAGCCCTCTAAAGCTATAATTTTCATTTTAAAAACTATTTAAGGTATGTGAAAAAAGTAACTGACTAAGTTTTAGAGCAGCATCGATTCAGTTGGAAAAGACACCTTAAGCGGAAAAATATCTTGAATAAACCCCTAAAACGCATGCTTTATTAGGTTAAATTTACGTATACTTTACGTCACAAAAAAGCTCCTGACAAGGCATAAATGAGAAATTTTCATTTTTATGGCTTAAGTAAATGACTAAACTGATACCGCATGGAAATTGAAATATCTAAAAAAGTTTCCAAATAAAGAAAAAAACCTCTGAAATTTGGCAATTCCACTTTACTACTTTGTAAACAAAAATTAAAGTAAATATATTGTAAAATCCATGCCTAGAGATGTTAATCATGTGTTACTGATAATGACTACAAAGTTTGAAGTAGTTTGGATGATTAGAAAAAAAATCCTTATGATTTTAAACATTAGAAACCATGTTTTGAGATAAGGCTGTTTAAAAATTGAAAACTAAGCTTTTCAAATCTATCTATGCTACACAAACAAAAAATTTTTTGCACTTAAAATCCTTTTACCATTATGAAACTTGGTAGGAATAATTCTAACAAGGAAAAATTCTTAGGCTGCACTCACAGAAATGCATGAAAATTTTACAGGCATAAGAACATGACTCATAACACTTACTGTGAAAAAAAATTAGCTGCTAAATTTCAATAGGAGAGGACTTAATTAATTTTTAAATTTCTGCACTTAACGACAGAAATTAGTTAATTAACGAATACAAAAGTATTATACAGTTAAAACAATTAAAGTTATAGAATGAAATTAGTTAAAAAACCCCTTAAAATGGCAATAAAATTATATTTATGCTTACGCTCTCACGATCTTAGCAAGAAAATGGAAAAGAAAACCTAACGTAAGACAAATAAACTCCGTAGTATTATGAAACTGGGTCATTAAGCCGTTTAATTAATATCAATGAAGTCCAAAATTCACGGGGGAAAAGGTAAAATCACTTTTGAATTAAAAACAAGTTCTTTTTTTTGGGTTAGTTTACAGTACACACACAGAATGAGAAAAAGGCAAATTAAATAAAAAAACTGGACATCGATTTTCAAAATACATGGAGCTATATCTGCGTATAAGGAGTAGTAACTTTTCCTTCTTTCTTCTAATTCGTACAGTGAACCTTGGGTATTTTTTTCAGCACAAAAAGTCAATTGGTCATTTGTTGGACTTATTCCCTTTTTTAAAATGACGGCTCATTTCTCAGTATTGATTTCTCCTGGCCAATAGAGCGTAAATTACTACGACTTATATTATAAAAAAAATGGAGAATTTTTTTTTCCAATTTCAGTTTTCATCCTTTTTTCATTCATAGTCTTATTTAGAATGCCTCATCCTTTAGTATAATAATAAAAAAATGCCACAAAATGGCTAATATCGCTACAATATTGATTGATGTCTTATGCTAACCCGGCGTATTCTAATATACTTATCTTATTAAAATACTGCCAATGAATGATCTCGAACCTACTGTCCTTTCTCCTCTGCAGAACCTTCTAGAATCTAGAGAAATCAGAAACAGCAGCCTTTGTTAGATTCCAAGCTATCTCCTCTCTAACGAAATGCATGGAAGTGTCCAAGATTCATCACCAGATACGCGTTTACAGCCGACACTGATCAAAGAACCAAGACTATCAGATGTCACGAAATCTATTTCTACTACAACCCAAGCAGCCATTACAGATTCTGTCTGAGGCTCCGAGTTCTCCTTTTGTCCTAAAGCTGTTTCAGACCGACGAATAATTGGATAAACTTCGGTGGAATTGATTGCTGGGATTGGGGAGCAATCCTTCGGAAACGAGGGGAGATTCGAAAGAATTTAAGTTCCTGTTCAAGTTAAGGAAATGTGTCTGACGCGAGCTTTCGAGACATAAATACACAGAAGAAACTTGTTTCCTCCTTTTGAAGTCTTTATATTTAACATACTGTTGTCATGGAAAAGTTGTTTTTCCTTGTGTGTAAATTGCTGGGTGGTATTATTCAATGTCTTTACAGACCCATGTATAGACAGATGACTTGATTTATGACACATTTTTTTGTCACAAAATGCTCAAATGTGACTCAAAGGGACTCAATGTGACATAGTTAACGACATTTTCCCTAATTGACGTCACACTGAAAAATATTACCTGTTTTCACGTCATAAATGACGTCATCTGACTACAAGGGGAATCACCATTTAAAAATTTAGACTGTGAGGACATGATTCAAATAGTAATCTTAATTTTAAAGTAAATGATTAGTCAGACACTGTTAATCTAAAACTATTTAATAATTTTTAAGGTAGATGATTTTGAATTTATATGGGACTTCATTTAAAAGATATTTTGATTGTGGGTTATATAGGTTTTTAAAATTTTCTGTTTCTTATGCATTTGTTGTTAAGTGGATACATAAGTATAAGTAAGTACATCTTTTAAGCAATTTCAACCTTTATTTAATGACTATTAGTTGAGTCAAATTGTGCTAAAATAAGGCCATTTTGGGAAAGTTTTGGAGTAGAAGATATTTTTCACTATCTGTGTGTTTTTTGGAATGCTGAATCCGAATATGAGGTTTGCGCAGTGGCGGCTCGTCCATAGGGGCTGCGGGGCTGCAGCACCCCCAACCAAAATTTCCTGAAATTCCAATTTTTATTTGCTTTACAATATTTAAAATATTATCTATTTCCCCCCTTTATTCTTTGTCATTTATAATCCTTTTTTAATTTATTATTATCTGCTATGCCATCTCACCAACAGATTTCTTTCGGGGCCAATCAACACCAGCAAATATACCAAACGAGGTATGAAACACTAGCTCTATAAAAATAAAATAAAATATCAAGAATTTAGAATATGAATCTGTTAGGAGAAAAGGGGATGCTGTCTCAGCAGCCCTGACCAAAAGAATGATAGCTTTTTCTCTTGAGAGAGCTGTGAAAAACAAACTGAGGGAAGAAGAAAAATATACGATTTCTACTATTAATAAATCACATTGGCTTTTTAGCTTTCCTCACTCAAACACTCTTTTAATTTTTTACTTATTCGAAATGTAGATTTTAGTTCATCTTCGCTTGATAATCTTCATCTCCGTAATAATCAGCTAAATATAGGTAAGTGACAGTTTTTGAATGCTTATTGTGTGTAATCGAATTTTTATATTGTTCCCATCTTTTCTATTTGATTTTTCCCACGTTTTTGGTTAATAGAAATATAATTTGGCATTATATCACTTAAAATACTTTGCCAACTTGGTACCGCCGGAGCAGCACGCCTTTTAATTTTACCTTCGAGCCGCCACTGGTTTGCGAACAAAATTTCGTGAGAGAACATTGAGAAAATTAAAAAAAATGGCAACAATTTGCACTTGTTGTCATTTTCTGCCCTTAGAACATAACATTTGCTTTTCTGATCAAAACAGTCAATAATTAAATAAAGAAAACAAGCTACAAAAAATTAAATTACAACTTTTCTCCAGAAAATCCAATAACTTCCACTCGTATCACAGCGGATATCTAAAAATCATGGTTTGAACGGTCATTGATAAAATTTGAGATTGAAAATCTTTATTGAATCGGTAAGTTAGTGATTTTGTATGCTATTTGTATAATATTTGTGTTACAGGGTGGGCCAAAAAATCACTTTTATTTTTTTTCAGTTCTAATAGTGCGAAAAGGGTGCCACTTGGGTCCAATGAGAACAGTGTAAAATTTTTTTTCGATTGGATTATATCTTCTGCCCCCGCTTCACACTTATTTTTTTTATTTTTATTTATTTAAAATTTGCTAATTTTTTTATGAGAAGCTAATATAGTTATAGATATAATGTTCCAGGTTCCTTTTATTGTATCCTATTCCAAAATATGCTGGGTTTTGGTGGTATAGCGATATGTTTTTGATTTCCTACTTATTGAACGAAAATAGCCCCTTTTTTAAAGTGCTCTATCGGCCAAACTATTCATCGGAGAAAAATTTGTAATTTACTTTTTTGTAGCTTGTTTTGTGTTCTTTATTTTTTGTATTTACTGTTTTTCTCAGAAGTGCGAATGTTATGTTCTAAGGGGAAAAATTTTTGCCCTCTAAGGGGACGAATTTTTGCCAGGGTTTTTTTTCCAATTTTGTCTATGTTACGTCACAAAGTTTTGTTCACAAACATCATATTAGGATTCAGCACCCCAAAAAACATGCAGAAAAATATCTTCTACCTGAAAACTATCCTAAAATAAATACCTATTTGACTGGACTGAATTTATAAAAATTGAATTATAAAGGAAAATCTAATCAAGCTGTTGTTTTTTGCTTATTATCGTATAATTAAAATTATTTTTAACCAAGATATTTTTTATTAGAATTTTTAAAAGTAATAAAAAAACTTGACATAAAATAAAAGCCAGTCTTCAACTTTTTATGGGTTTCCTCATTTAAAATTTATCCGGAAATATGTTTTTAGTCAAATAAAACAACCATGATTCTGCTTTCATTATGAAATATAAAGATTGTTATCTTTGGAAAAACTACTATCTATGGATCATTATTTTTAAGTTTTGGCTAACGTCGAAATTCCATTTGGGGGCATCCATAAATTACGTGAGGTCAAAAAGGGGGGGGTTGGAAAAATCTCACCAAATCTCACCAAGGGGGGAGGGGGGTCGGTGAAAAACTCACGTCAACTTTTTAAGTTCGAAATTAAACGATTTTTTTTAAGTTTGAGAAAGGAATAATACCCACAGATAAGATACTGTGGTGATTTTTAGGCGGAATAATGTTCTTTTCCTCAAAATGCTAACGAATTGGATAGAAAATTATTTTTAAAGGTTGTAGGTAAATCTCACTTGGGAGGGAGGGGGGTCCAGCAAAATCTCACTAAATCTCACCAAGAGGGGAGGGGGGGTCCAGATTTTGGAAAAAACACCTCACATAATTTATGGATGACCCCTTTGACTGCAAAAGTTTTGGGAATCAAATATAGATAGGAACTGGATTTTTAAAGAAAAGTCTCTATCAGAGACAGAATTCATATTTTTACCTTAAAAGTTTTCATTGGAAATACATTTTGAAGCTTTAAAAGAAAACACACCCTTCTAACTTAATTCCAAGGAAATATATCCCTTGCGAAAAAATCCTATTTCTTTCCTTGACAGTTTTTTACCCCACACGTCACTAGTTTTGCAAAGGAAATAAGTAACTGCGCAGAAGAAGATCGAAATTTAGAATTCTCTCCTCCCGCTCTCTCCATTCTTTTTCCAATTACCCCCACTGATTGTGCGTCTGCAGAAGCTCAAAATGAAAAATCCGAGAAAAAAAAACTTTTTTTTCCAAAACATTTCAAACTCGCAAAAAGAAATTTTTTTTCGCGCCGTTAATAAACCCGAATGAGATCACTCACTGTTTAATTCCACGTTTCTTCTGCTCCAAAAAAAGAAAGATACCTTTCAACAATAAGGAATTGGCTGCGTGGGAACCCAAATACTCCACACCGCCAATATTGGCTGCTGCGGGATTGAAATTTCTCTGCCACACATTTCTCCATCAGAATGGCGGAATTGGGATGTTATTTCAGTTCCGCCGATACGCAATTTAAATAAAGTACTCTATTGGAATAATGTCATTTTGGTTGTTCGAAATCCTCATACGTTACTCACAGGTCGTATATCGTAGAGCAGAAATTTCTTTTTTGCAGATGAAATGACATAGAAAACTGTTATACTTAGTCTATTCTGTTGTTGTTGTTGTTGTTTTGGAGGAAGATCAGCATGGAGGGTTCTTGGACTGCTGTGCTCTTAACGGTTCGCCTTTTGTTGTTTATACAGTCAGGGTGTATAAAACGCCTCCTTCTTTGTTTCCATATCGTACGCCTGGGGAAGAATGGGAGTTTTGTCCTTCGTATTGGAATCTGTTTGGTCAAAGGATTAAGGCTTTTGTCGAAGGGGATTATTACATTCGCTTTTAGATGGATGGGAGAGAAATATTGGAAAACTGTTTTCAATTTGAAATGACATAAAGATACATTTGTCCGGTAATTTATAAGTAAAATCAGTTTGCAAAAGAAACATGTTGTTTTTTAAATTAATTTTAGCTCGGAATAGATAAAATATTATTGATAGGTGACAATAACATTTTCAAACAGTTAAAGCTTTCGAGTTGAAAATTGAGCTGATTTAAGTCCACTAAACGTAATTTTGAGTAATTTAAGGTTTTCTCTGATGGCACATGTGTTGTTCATATGAAGAAGACATTTTTAGTCAGCTCTTACGGGCCCAGAATTGAGCTTTTGACTAAGGCGACTACCACAGTAGGTAAAGCTTAGTAGGTACCTTAAAAGAAATCAAAATCCTTTTTTTTCTCAAATTTTGTAATTTTGGACTTATGCTACTTTCCTCCTTTTACAGCTCAATTATAATTTTCTTAAGAATTCAATGTGCTGAACACGAATATAATTAATAATTGACTCAATAGGGTACGTTTTTTTTTGTAATGGATAGGACGGAACTGTTTAAAAAAGTGTATGTGCTACAGTACAAAAAGCACAAAAGACCATTTCATCCAAATAACTGTTAATATACTTCTGAAATGAAAGAAAATTACAAATGGAGAAACAACCTGCTTACATTTGCAGTAAACATGCATAAGAAAACAATCACTTTAAAAGAGATTCACTTACGAATAATAGCAAATCCAATCTTTCCCATCTTTTCAATCAAAGAAAACATGACAAATAACTTCAAAAATTCAAAGTGGATACACATTCTCCATGCGCCTCAATATGCAAAAGTAAGATCGTCCTTTTTTAAATCCAAGAAAGGCATGGCATAACTTAAAAAAACAAACAGTTTACCACATTTTCCATGCGTTTTAATCTCAAAAAGTAAGACCATGCGCCAGGAATTGAAACATATTACCTGTCGAAACATTTCCAACCACCTTCGCGGCAAATATCATTTTAACCGCAGTCTTCACCCCACTATCAGTAGCCATTTGTCTCTTAGCATGTTCTTGAGAGATTGTTGCGAAACCATTTGTCTTGCCTGTCAAACCCGAGTTCCCAAAAATCAATCATTTTCGTCCCTCGCTCCATAAGAAGCACGTTCTATGAATGAAGAATGATGATGAAGAAGACTGAGATAAGAGCGCTTCCTCAGCTTCCCGCTCGATCCTTTTGAATGCTGAGGAAGACGGAAAAATGAAGACTATTTTAAGTAGATGAGATTTCTGGCTGGGCCCTTTATATTGAAGGCCGTTGGCGAAGTTCATTGATTGATTTGCATGGCTTATTATTTTTCAATTTTACTTTTCTGATCTACTCAGTTTAATAATAAGCAATATGATAGCGAATATAACTAAAACTTCAAGCTGTAAGCCATAGCAGCCCGTAATCTCAGCCCATCAGCGCCTAAGTGTGCCGCCTGCGTCAAAAGTTAAGGTGGTTGCCTACCTATGGAGGTTTTTAATAATTAAAATGTTGACCTTATTTATGATTTATACAATTAAATGCATCTAAAAAGTATGAATAATATAAAAAATAATTAAGTATTGATTTAAATTTTCATATTATTGAAGAATTTATGAATAAAAATCACAACAAACAGCCTTTCTGCAAAACATCATAACTCAAACTTATATGAAGATATTTTTGTTTTGTAAACTTTATTATTCTTGTAAACACAACATTTTAGGATGCCTACTATTTTTATGTATAAATTATTTTGTTATCAAAAGTTATAGCACTAAACTTGAAAAATGAAAAAAAAAACCACCCAAGTTCAGTAAAGTTTGAAGTTCTACTATTCATAAAATAAAAAAATATTACACCCACAGCCAAAAAAATGGTAGGACTCCTAAATCATATTATGTCAAGTAATGTATTGTGCCCAAGTTTTATAGAAATTCACTTATAATATTCTGAGTTATGTAGTTTTGCGGAGAAGGAAAATATCAAAAATGTGATTCTGAGAAAAACGCGAATTTCTTTGTTTTCCTTAATAAAATGCCTTTTTAGTTTTAAGTAAAATTTCTGTAACTTTGGTTCTAGGAAAGATAAAGAGAATATTTAAACTGATTTGGAAAGCTAAAGATGTGTTTTTTGAAATAAGATAATAATTTTTTTTAATTTTTGGTCCAAAACGGCATTTTTAGGTAGGCAGGCACCTTAACCCAATGTTCAAAGCCTGCAAGGGTTTAATAATTTGATATAATGAGCATGCATCACAAAGAAATAACATCTTATACTAATAAGTTTTAAAGTTACCGAATCCCTGCTGGAGCAGTGGTAGGATGCCAGCGTAGCATGTGGCAGTTTGTGGGTTCTATCCCCAGTTGTTATTTTATTAAAATTTAAAAATACAGCAAAAATCAAGTCTACACGCATGCGCATTGTTAACAAAGTATATAAAAACCTTACTGGAATTGTGAATATGCATACGGAAGATGTTATAATAAGTTTTAAAGATACTTTGAATCTCCCCTCAGCAGTGGTAGGATGCTTGCTTAAGGATGTGGCAGTTCATGTGTTCTATATCTGGTTTTTATTTTATTAAAAAACTTGTATTTTCCAAAAGAAATTTTAACCCACCAATCATAGCAGACTCGGCTAAAACTGAAAGGCTGGGTATATAGAATTTTGACTTCTAGCTTAATATAACATAAAAGTAATAAATTGTTCAATTTTTAACTTGTTTATTACATTGGCTTATAAAATATTTCTCCCTTTAAAAACACAATCTTAATCTTAAATATGAAAATGGTACATTTTATTTCTTACGCAGGTAATTGACGTACTTTACCGTGGGTTTTCAAAAAGACTGCCCAAGGTTAAGTAGGGGAGATCAAATAAAAGCTTTGACATTAATATTTTTGACCTCTTAATCACAAAAATTTTATGACAGAAAAACGTTAATTTTAATTGAATGCATCACTTTTAAGTATAGTCAAGTCAAGGGGTGGAGACTTTTATTGCTTACTCCGAAGCGCCGCTTCTTCTTCTTTTTCCCATAATTATTTATTTAGTTTATTCACAAAATAAGTATAGGATATGGAGTGTTTTAGAGTGCTATGGAGTTTAGAAAGGATGATATTGCTAAGATTTTTTTTGTTTTTGTTACTTCTAGTACGTTTGAGAAGTCGGAAGATGTTGAATTGATGTCTTTGATTAATTATTTGCTTCTTTGAGATAAGTATTTTTACATAGTAATAATAATAAATGGTCATTTGAGTCATATTCTTTGCAATGAGGAAGTTGCATGATTTTTTTTTATTTTTTTAATCGATTCCTCTTGCAAAAATAAGCAACTACCCAAAATTTGAGGCCGATTGAGAAATTTTTTGATTGCCAAAAAAATTAACAAAAATCCCCTTTTTAAAGCGCGCGAAAACGCCAAGAGTTTGGATGTGACGTCATCTTATACTAAACATTGTTGTAAAGCAATGGAGTTGATGGTATTATTGTTGACGTCATCTTATAGTTTAAACCATAAACGTTTTCAGTCACGTGTTTTTTTCTCGACTTTTAAATTAAAATATTTAATTACCTGTACATTTTTTTTGAAAAACTGACTAGATATTTCATTTTACCATACAAAAAACCATACGGAACACTTGTTTGTTTTTGAAAATCTGACACATGCAACTTCCTTATTGTTGGGATTGGAAAGTTACCATCTTGCAACCTATCTTTACATAGTTTGAATTAATTAGTTAGCATTACAAAATGAACGGATACTTCTTCTTTGTCAAACCGTGTTGCTTTCATTCACACCTATCGTAAAACTAAGAAAACACTCGTTTTCTCTCTCACACTCTCAATAGACAATTGAAAGATAAAAGACTTGAAAACAGCATCTTCAAGATTTCCAAAGGCTTATGTCCCGTTTTGCAAAAGATGATTGAAATGCTTTAAATCCCCAGCCTTCGGAATCTTTCGTAAGGAAAATAAATTCCTCTCCGTTACAAACGTCATTTATAAGCAACTCGTGTCCGTTACTACCCCCTCCCCCACTACTTAAAACACTTCTTTGTTAAAGATGGATGAGAGTAAACTTAGTACTTTGTTATGATGTTGGGAATACCAAGAGTATTATGGAAGTTTTTATTTCTAGGAAGTAATTTTTCTTAAACTTGTCTTGGTTTTGTGGTGTGAAATTCGGAATTATTGTTGTACATTTTTGGAGAAATAAATAAAAAAAGAAATACTTTATGGTCAGTTGGGGTAAAATGGTTATAGTAGAGTAAAATAGATATAGGGATTACAATCATTTAAAGGATGAATTGATAATAATTTGAATACTCCTAAATCACAGTTATTAAAATTCACAGAACTGCTTTCTTCTATTTTATGATTAACATCATTAAAATATACATTCACCAAAAAAATATTTTTGAAATAGTCCGGAAATCCATATATGGACTAAGTTAACAGTTTCAGAAAATTTTAAAACCATTAAAGTAATCAATATTGTTATCACTACTTTTCTTTAAAGTAAGACTAAATCAGATGTGACGTATTTCAATCCTAAACAAAGACATAGATATATTTAATTTAAAATATTGAAATTACTAAATATTTTTGTAAACTTTTCATTTCGCTTTTTGAATTTAGATCTACAGGGCGTCCCAAGAATGACTGACACATTTTAAAAATCAACTACTAACAACTCGAAAACTGAAAAAGATAAAAATACGCGGTAAAATACGCATCCTATTTCTTGGAGTCTTAGGAGTAGGATGCAACAAGCAACGTATTTTAATCTTTTTCAGTGTTTGAGCTATTAGTTTATAATTTTTAAAGTGTGTCAGTCTTTTTTGGGACTAAAAATACCTTTTTATATTTTCAAAAAATGCTAATATTGCCCAATTTGCAGTTGTTTAAAGAAAATTTTACAGATACGCCACGAGAGGTATTAAGAAACAAGTCAGTTCTTATACTAAATAAAATGATTAAAAATCAAGTAAAAGTACTGATATAATCTCAAAAAAATTTTATTTACTCTTGCATTAAGTAAATACAATTCAACAGTAGCAATAAATATCTAATATTGAATGGTATTTACTTAATCCAAGTAAATACAATTAAATAAATGTGTTTGTATTCTTCGAAAAAGACTCTTTGTTTCAACTTCTAGTAGTCGATTTTTCTTCGTAAATTGCTACTTTGGAGAAGATTAAACGTTATTTCAATTAAATCACGTCTTTTTAAACACAATGATTTAATTTCATTAAACCTGCTGTTAAAATTACGAGACCGCTTATTATCATTAAACTTATACCATAATCCAACAGTATAATAAAACAAAATTCACCGCCTTTTTTAAGCATCGAGTTTTTAAATACAGTAAACTCTGTTGTTTTCCTTCCACACTTCTTCCAGCTTATTTATGTTGCAAAAACCTTAAGCTTCTTAAAGAAAGTGCAGTATTTATTTATGATAAGCAAAATTTCCCAAGAAACATGTTCTGAAGGAACGTGATTTAGGCCTTCGATATTCTGCTGAGCTCAAGTTATCTCACAAGACCTCTGCCCATTCTCTGAGATGAGTGGCTTCGCGTCATCTTTGGCAGAATTCTATTGGAGTCTTTTTTTTTGTGGATTTGGGTCAAGAGTTTTTCACCTCCTCGGTCATGGATGTCAGAAAACTCTTCTTTTTGATGGATTTCTCCCCTTGTGATTGGTTGATTTCTTTTGGTGGAGATGTGCTACAGAAATAAAAGAAAACATGATTATCTATTTGCCGCAGGCCCATTGGCATATACTTCTTAGCTACTTAAAACGACCCAAAAAGTGATCCAAAACAACAATTGGCATTACGTAAGGAGTATTTAAATACACAAACAGGATGAAATAAATCTAGGTCCCCTCTACCTCCGCCCAAAATATTGATGAATTCAGAATTACCCTGTATTGAAGCAAGAATTAATTGATATACAAATGTTTACTATCCACATCTTTTTTCTAGACATAAGATGTATTTTTCTAATATTTTTAGATTTAAAGCTCTATGTGCAATCTCTAGAAGTTGTTCCCTCCAAATTTTGCACACATCTTATTACACAACTTTTTTTGCCCCCCCCCCAGCCCCTAGAGATTTCAAAAAAAAAACTTTTTCTAACCACCCTAATGTGCATGCACTGAGCATGCTCAAACCTGTTGCTAGGCGGTTGTTTGGGCTGTTGCTAGAGCCAAATCCCGTGATGTGAAAAGCTCTGTACAAGAGTTCCATGGAGATAAAACATATACCTTAACCTTCCTACCCGGCATGGGGTATGAGTAATGTGACCATTTATTTTTTGACTCAAAACGGGACATTGGTTTATTTAGGTTAATTAAACAGGTAGCCAATAAAAAAATACTTTTTAAAAGTTATTTATCAGAAAAGTCAGTTAGCTTAAAAGTTACGAATTAAAACCCGAAACGTTTAATTATATTTATATTTATCAGAGGAACAAAATTTTAAGTAAGAATGAAACTCTTGGAACGTTTTTTTAAATTCACCTTAATTATCAACATCTCCTTTAGAACTGAAATTTGTAACTGGGTCTTCTCATCAGATGGCCACAATTTGTTCATCATAGAAAATACTCTTTCTACTGGAGCATTTGTAGCACGCAAACACAAAATATATTCAATTAAAATAGAAAAGTTTTCATGCTGAAGATTGTTGGCTTGAAAGTGTTTGAATACTTCCACCGAACGAGTTTTCGTGGAAACATTTAGATTATTCCATTCGGTTCGGTTTCGCGCGTTTTCAGAAAACGGGACAATTTTGCGTCCCACAGTTCATTTCAGGGACACCGGGACTCGTAACTCTAAAAAGGGACAGTCCCGTTCAAAACGGGACGTCTGGTCACGTTAGGTATGAGGCGACCCCAAGAGCACTTTGGCGTTTGATATCTCCCGTCGATTTTAGTTTTGGAGGTTTTCAATGCTATTATGCCTTAAATACGTGAAGTTTTACAATGGGTAAAAATATTGGGGCTGTTTATCAATTTTGAAGCATCATGGAAGAAAGAGACACATATTCCCCCTCAGGGGTCTCCTCAGACCCCAGGCACGAATATGGTAAATTAATAACAATTAATGAAGATGTTTCATATTTTTTCCTATTCTTGATAAATCAAGGTCCCTGCTTTCGTTTTAGTTATTTAGAGATTTCTTGGAGGTTCACAATGTGTGAATATTTTGATTTTTGTTACAGTATAAAGATTTGGAGAAAGCGCATTGAATCTCACCTTATTTCTAAATTTTTTCTTTCATATTCTGATAAAATGGGCTAATTTTATAAATTTTTTCTAGGAACTAATAGTGAAAGCAAAAAAAACCTCAGACAACTGGGCATCACTATTTCCTGTGAGTTGGTGCGTTACAAAAAGTACATAAATTTATGGCATTTTCATAAGTTTTCTTGGAGAAATAACAATGTTTGCGAAGATTCAAGAGTATTTATTGAAGTTCAGATTGTTATTTCGAAGAAATTTTAAAAGAAAAAACTAATTTTTTGCGTGGCAGTCTTAAATAACGTGGAGAAGCTCTCTTTCCAAACATTTCTGAGCCGATCATTTTTTGCTTGGTTATTTGAATTTTAAAAAGATAGTCCGTATTTAAAATGTGATAAAATAACCATACAAATTTATATAGAGCTTATAAACATACCTGCAACTTCATAGAAAAAATAAACAAAATAATCAAAAATCATTTTAAAAATAAACTAATAAATTATACCCGTGCAAAACCGGGTTTATCAACTAGTTTACCCTTAAGCACTAATTATGAAACATTTTAAGTATATTACTGAATTGTCATTGTTCCTTTCTGTAGTTAATTTTTTTTAAGTTTCAGAAGTTATAAAGAAACGTACATCATAAAGTTTAAAAAAGACAAAATCGCCAAAAAATGAACACAAATCGAGAAATTCAATAAAAACTAGACAAATTATTCAGAAGGATGATTTTTGAAGTAAATAATGATAATATTTGCAATTTAAGATATAATTACCCTCTTAAATGCGAAAAAGACAAGTTTTACGCATGGGGTCTAGATAGACCCCACGAGGGGGAATATGTGACTATTTTTTCAAGAAGATAGGAAGGTTGATTTGTGATCAGGTGGCTGCAAGAGCCTGAGCACCGCGACCAAACCTTGGAGTACTGATAGACAGAGCAAGCGGTGGTGGTCTGCGTTGAAACATGTTCCGCCATTTTTCACATACCACGAGACCTTGTAGGTATTAAAGGTATGTATATATTAGGTCATTCCAAAAGTTTTGTGGCTTCAGGGACAGTCTGTATGCAATGATTTTTTTGGTACTTTTCCACTACGGTAAACCAGTAAAGTATTTCTACTTCTATAAAGCCAATTTGGCGAATTATGGCTCTTTTTTTGTTGACTCACTTTTCAAGCTTTCCTAGTTTCTACGATTAATATATATGTCTCAGGAGCGTAACGAGCCGTGCTAAATACGCATGCGTCAAAAAGAAAGAACATATTTTAATAAGTTTTAAAGTTACTGAAGTCCCGCTGGAGCAGTGGTAGCGTGCCTTCATAGCATGCGGCAGTTCCTGGGTTCAATCCCCAGTTATTATTTTATTGTATTTTCCAAAAATATCAAAAATAAAGTCCAAACGCATGCGCATTTAGCACGGCTCGTTACGCTCCTGAGACAAACGTCGATTAATAAGATTTTGCATACTGGCACTGTATATTTGGACGGCCATTTTTCAACTAAACTCTACTCTAATTTCCACGGCTCGGCGTTCCATTGGTTCCATCACTAAGCGCCGAGACTGCTACGTAACCACGAGACCTACAGCGCATGCGCCACTGGCCGTTTTGGCCGTCCAAATATACACTTCGTTGTATACTTCAAGTTGCCATTAATTGAAAACCTTCAAAATTAAATTTCAAAGGAATTTAACTTTAATTTTAAGTCATATTAAGATTGTATGGAAGATCTTATTTATTTCATAAATTGAACTCCTTTTATACTACTTTTGAAGAGCGGCAGTAGAATTTCCAGCCATCTAAATTCCTGTAAATGATCATCCGGATCTTTCCTAGTAGAGGGTTAGGGGTAGAAATCCAGAAAATTAATATGTATGATTGTGATCAAACTCTCCGGATGCCTCAGAAAAAATTAAATCTAAGTTAAATCTGTTACACTTGTTAAAAATACTTAAAACTTGAATTGTTTTATGGAAGTAGCCAGTTAGTTTTAATTTAAAAGTCTTAACTTTAGGAAAAATGCAAAATGTTTAGCAGAAAAGAAATGAAGTAACAAGCTATCCTAGATTTTAGGAAAGCTCAGTTGTCGATCAGTCCCCAAAATTAAGCCAAGATGCCAAGTTGACGGTAGATAAAGTTGCAGTTTATATTGGTATCACATAATGGAAAAGTGTCAAAAATATCCTATATACAGATGCTCCCAGGAGCGACAAAACTTTCGGGATGACCTAACTCTGTGGTAAAAATTAATGTACACAGTAATAGAACTTCTCAACTTTATCTTAAATAATACAGGGTTGTCTTTTAAAAAGAAGTCATAAACTTCAACAGTAAAAACTTTACTTTGTTGAGCTCCTTTTTGTTACGTGATCTCTAAGTAAGAGGGGACATTCTTTTTTTCGCATATAATATAAATAGTTTTTTGTGACTATGGATCAATCAGAGCGTTTAATAGAATTATTTGACATGAACGTGCAGTTATGTGCGGATTCTAAATACCCAGTGAGGACTGTGTCGAATGAAGACCCTGGATTTTTTTGGATGGAGTGTCAACAAAATAGCAATGTGACCTACCTGAGCATCGGTAGAGATACAACGATGGTTGATGGTAATCACAGAGAAAATGACACTTATTGTGTTTGCGTTAGTGGTCCCAAGTTCGGTCACGCTTTCGAACATTTTTTCAGAACTGAAACGTTTTGGAAAATAGAGATCCCGCAGATCAACTTTACAAACGATTATTACCACGATGATTCCAGACACGTAAATATACGGTGTAAAATTTACAAAAGGGTAGATCCTAGAAATGTAAATCCAGATAGTCAAAGAATAACTATGCAAAAAGATTGCTGGGATTTTCCAAAATTTCTCTTCGAAAAGGAAACTTGGAGCACGAGTTTTATCATAATGCATATAAGCGATTATGCTACTGTCCAATATGACGTGATTTTGAACAATTCCGGTGAAATTTGTGTTCAGACCAAGTACGTGGTTGATAAAGACGTCTACATTTGGGGAAATATTGTGTTTGACAAAGAGGAATACGATTTGCAAGTCCACTTCCTTCCTGGTGAAATAAAACAACAAGCGTGTAAAGTTAGGCTTCCTACAGAAAACGAACTTCGTAAAGAACCATATTCTGTAAACTATACTGTGTTTATGAGAATTGATTACATGAGATGAGGGTATGGTCTGAAAGGTAAAATTCAGTGAAATCTCTCGAATGATAGTGTTGATAGATTAAAAATTTTACAGTTGAAGAGGTATTTTAAGGTCAGAAGAATAATTTTTACTATCATTTAGGTGTTTTAGCCTAAAGGAACTATCTGGTAAGCTTATAATAAATTACCTTGACATTTTGACAGTAGAAATTTGCAATTGCATGTAATATTCAAACGAAACAAAGCCAGCGTCGTTGGAGCATTGGTTTTGCAGGGGATCCAGATAAATACTTTTAAACATAAGAAGACAATGGTACCGTACGTATTTAGCCGGTATTAGAGATTCCAACTTAAAAATTGCTAAACTTTTGATCTTTTTAAAATCTTATTTTTAACACTCATTTTGTATTGTTTTGTGAAATTTATAATTAAGAAACTTTTTTACAGCAGGAATTGACTTTTGGATTCGGGCATTTTAATTTGGTGTTATGTTCTTCTTTAAGAACCTTTCTTTTTTCTCGTTCTAAATATGTTAAGACTGTTTAGCAAAGTACTTCAGACTTTGTATAATATGATTGTATTGTGTTTAGGAAATGTTACGTCTATAGACTTTTTTTGGCACAGCTTCGATAAGAGTTTACCAGCCGCCATGTTAACCCACAGCTCAAATGATGATATTAATAGGTAAATCTATATGGTTGTTTGTCATCATTTGAGCTGGGGGTGAACAAGACGGTCGGTTGACTCTTATCGAAGCTGTGCCATTCATTTTAAGATTTCTTATGTTAAGATCGTTCTGAGACAAAAGTAAATACCTACTGTTTTCTCCACATTTATTTTCTTGAGTTTTTAACAACAATGGTTTTAATGGAAGTCTTCTAGTTTTGCAACTTAAGTTATTGGGAAAAGTTCAATTTTGTAAGGCATGCTATTATGACTATCGATCGTCACTTCATTTAATCGCCTGTAAAGTATATAATACAGTCTACTCCGCTTAATGTGATCACAGAATTATAAGGTATGTGATAAGATTCTGTGATCATAGAATGATATCATTATCCAGTTGATAATAATAAGCGGTTTTGTGCTAAAATGTGGCAAACAGTGTTTCTCGAGTGTGCATTAAAAACGACTTTTGGTACAAATTCGAACATTTAAAAGTATTTCATATTCTGTATTTTGCAACTTGAATTTTTTAAAGGAAAACATAAGAATTAATCATAAAACACCATAAAACAATACTAATTAAATAACTCATTTTGTATATTTATCTATAAAAATTGGCCTATTAACGGGAAAATAAGACGTTTTTTCGGGATTTTTCCTAATTTTGATAACTTTAAACGATATTTTGATCACATTAACGATACATTTAGCTTTAATTTAAATGGGAGTATTCCGGACGTATCAATTTCGATAACATTTATCCGATTGATAGCAATAACAGTGATCATAATAAGCGAAGTGGACTGTATTTCTTAATTTGACGTAAATGTTAAAAAGTAAACTGGTATTGCATATTGATACTCTTGTTGTGACTGATTTGATTAAGATTCAAATAAATTTTATTCATAATTTTTGTTTTTTAATTCATGTACTTGAATTGTAAAAAAAATATAATCTTATTTTTTAAATGTGTATCGCAGATAAGTTTAAAAAACATTTCAAACAAAAGTTCTATTTTATGCAAGTGATCATAATTTAAGTTTAAAATGCTTTAAACCTTCAGTCCTAGGCTGCCAGGACAAAGAGAACCATCACTGGTCGGATAAAATGATTTAATAACCTGAGTGTTACTGGAGCTGGGAGAAACTTTTTTTGGCTAATTTCTGATTCCAAAATAAAACTCTTCAAAAATTAAGTAATTCTTTCCAGTAATTTTCTTCATACATATTTTTAATAACAATAAAGCACTAATGTTTTGTGTAACCCTGGAAATTAAAAACTAATTTATTGAATCAATATTAGGTATTTATTGAAACTACTTCAGTATGATCACACCTCAGGCCGATCTTAAAGCTTAGTTTAATTTTAACTAACCTTATGCTGTTTTTTGACCTAAGTACTAATAAATTTGTTTAGTTTTCAGAAAGACTAACAAAGAACCTTAATGGTTTTCACAACAAAATCAACACCAGCTTTGGCGGTGAACAATGAAGTACTGCTTAGCCAACGATAGTAAAAGGGTCAAATGATTTTTACAGACGTTGCATGGCCGATAGTTGGGTGACCTTGTATACAGGGTGTCCCATAAATGTTGGGTGACACTTCTAGGGGGAATAGTAGACACCTAGATGAGTCAGAATCACATGGGGTTTGGGGGTACCAGACCAAATCCGAGGGAGCTAAAAATGGAGCGACACCCCCAAAAAATTATTGAAAAATTCCATTTGTAGAAGAACTACTATTGGTAAAAACTTAATCATGATCTCAAATTTTGTGGTTTAATACGATCTTTAAAATTATGCTATAAGTTTTCACTGTAAAATTTGTTTACTACGAAGAAAGTCAAAAGACTACAAAAAATGTGAAAAAATCTGCCAAAACTTTATTTTGTGTTTGGAAATCATTTTTTTTATTTCATAATCTGAAAGAGCATAGTTGAAAGCCCTAAAATCGTGTAAATACTATCAATATTAAACGTTTGAGATCCTGTTAAAGTTTGTTTTTTGCGTGCGAAAACAGATCCAGAAAACCAAGGTTCAGGGAAAATCTACGAGTTACGGACTGATGCTTGCTAAATAGGTATCTCTCCATTATTTGTGATACAAGATTCCTCGCCAACTTTCGCCAACAACAGATCGTTCAACCTTGCTTGGCGATCTGTAGGGGCTTGGTGTTTCACCAAATTGGGAGAGAAAGAGTTAGCAATCAAATATCCGTAAATCGTAGATTCTCCCTGAACGTTCGTTTTCTGAAGCTGTTTTCGCACTCAAAACACAAATTTTAACAGGATCTTTAGCGTTTATTAAGACTAGCTGATATGCCCGGCCTTGCACGGGTGGAGTTAGAGCTTTAGGATTTCTTTTTTAAAATTTTCAATATATTTCATACCTTATTTTACCAGGTAAAAGGTATTATATCCATCCAGTTGTCAAGCATTTTAATATTTGAAGAATTTCTACATTTAACCTCATGGTCCCCATAAAAAATCAGAAACAAATCTCCCAAAATTACTTAAAATATGCCCATTTAGAACCCTTGATTAATCATACAGGATTTTAATTAACTTTTTCTGTGAAATTATTCAATAACTAAAGCGATTCCATTTTTCAATTTACGAAAAATCTATCTCTAGTTGAAAGGGCTTTTAACCCAGGAAAACGGTGCTAAAAAGTGACGTTTTAAAAATTTTCATATAGAAGTTTTTTTTTCGAAGGTTTTATATGTTTTTGAGGGCGCTGATTACGAATATGAAGTTTGCTCCCACGTGGGGGATGAGGAAATGAGGAAAAAAAATGAGGAAAACGCGCGCTTCTACCCTCTACAAAATGAAAACTATTCACGTTATCAACAAACATTTTATACAACGTGAAAGATCATTTAATTTTCTATAAATAACGTGCTTTACATTATAACTTTTTTGAGAAGGGGGGAGGGAGTGAAGGACTGTTGAGCCTCGCAGACCAAACAGACTTTTGCGGTTGTTAATCTGCAATTTTCTCTTTATTTCCGGTATATTACCAATTAAATGTTTTTTTTGGATTCATTGATGAATAACCATGCTTAAAAAAATAAGTTTTTAAATTTATTTATGAAATATTGGGTGTTTTAGGCGAAATTTCAATCAATTTTTTAAATTCATATATTAAATTATGGGAGTGTTTTAATGAACGAATTTATATGTTTTTTGCATCGCTTAATCCGAATTTCAAGTTTATTTTAATTTTGAAAGTCGTCTTCGCATCAAAAATTGCAAAAATTATTAAAATTTTGCTCTTTTGTTAGGTTTTTCATCGATTTTCTAAACAAATATTCATTTTAGGAAAAATAACTTAAAACCAAATTAATTTACGTAAAATTTCCTATAAGATGCACTGGTTTGTTTTTATTCTGCGTGGAGCGGTGTACGTTTTATAGCGTTTTGAAGAAAAGCAATTTTCATGTTTTTCTACAAAAAAGTGATGAACGCTCGATTTCTCCCACTACAGCTCTAAATAAATTCGAGTTACCGACAAATAGTTTATGCCAAATGAAAGTACATATAATTTCCTACAAAATGCACTACTTAACTTTAATTTTATAATGAGAGGTATTTACGCTAGAGCGAGCTGAATTACAGCTGTTTCCTGACTTAACACAAAAACATGAAAATTGCTTTTCTTCAAAACGCTATAAAACATACACCGCTCCACGCAAAAAAAATGAACCAGTGCATCTTATAGGAAATTTTACGTACAATAACTTGGTTTTAAGTTATTTTTCTTAAAATGAATGTTTGTTTAGAAAATCGATGAAAAACCTAACAAAAGAGCGAAATTTTAATAACTTTTGCAATTTTTGATGCAAAGATGACTTTCAAAATTAAAATAAACTTGAAATTCGGATTAAGCGATGCAAAAAACATATAAATTCGTTCATTAAAACACTCCCATAATTTAATATATGAATTAAAAAAATTGATTGAAATTTCGCCTAAAACACCCAATATTTCATAAATAAATTTAAAAACTTATTTTTTTAAGCATGGTTATTCATCAATGAATCCAAAAAAACCATTTAATTGGTAATATACCGGAAATAAAGAGAAAATTGCAGATTAACAACCGCAAAAGTCTGTTTGGTCTGCGAGGCTCAACAGTCCTTCACTCCCTCCCCCCTTCTCAAAAAAGTTATAATGTAAAGCACGTTATTTATAGAAAATTAAATGATCTTTCACGTTGTATAAAATGTTTGTTGATAACGTGAATAGTTTTCATTTTGTAGAGGGTAGAAGCGCGAGTTTTCCTCATTTTTGTGGAAAGGCAAAAAAATCGATGTTTTGCAGCGCGCTCTAGCGGCAAAACCACTCTTCAGAAAATCAAAGTTGAATGGTGCATTTTGTAGGAAATTTTGTGTACTTCAACTTTGTAATTGCAATTATCTTCGAGAAATTAATAGTTTTTCAAATAAAAGCGAAGAATCGAAAAAAGAGCTAAAAATTATCGATTTTTTGCGATTTTCGATATGAAGCCAATCCCCCACGTGGGAGCAAACTTCATATTCGTAATCAGCGCCCTCGAAAACATAATAAACCGTCGAAAAAAAAACTTCTATATGAAAATTTTTAAAACGTCACATTTAGCACCGTTTTCCTGGGTTATTTCACATTTTCAATTGTTTTTGTTTTGTAAATCAATTATCTTGAAGCTACAATAAATGATCGTTTTTATTTACATTTTCGTTTCCATGGAGACTATTTTAACAACAATGCTATATTCCATGAAACTGTTTATTTAAAAGCTAGATCAACTTTCAAATAAAAATATTTTAAAATATACTTAAATACCAGTTTTAAAAATTTAAATTTCATTTAATTATATTTTTAGATTGTTGTTATAATTATTAAACAGAGTTGTATCTGGTTTTTCTTTTAAAAACTTGTTATTTTGCATTATGTTTTTTGTAACAATGGGGCAAACAGATCTTTTCTGGAGAAGAAATGAAGCTATTTCAGCAAAATGACTATAAAAGGGGTCAAAAGATGGTCAAGAGGTCAATTATAGTTTTCGAAACATAGCCTATGTTTTTTCTTGAGTTTTTTTACGTAGGTATACCAGGTTTGGTGCAGATCGGAAGTAAACTGTGGATTTGTATAGAAGACAAATATATATACACACACACACATTGACTTTTATTATACAGGGTGTTTCAAAATTGCGTTGCACGACTTTTATTCGGAACCAACGCCTCCTAGGGTCATGGAAGTAAGGTCTACCCCTAGGTAAGTGACCCTGGAAAATCCATTGAGAGGACTAGCAGCGCCCCTAGCGGCTAAATTTAAAAGTTAAAAAAATTAACTTAAAAACTAAAGGAGATAGAGTAAAAACCTCAGTGAGAGTATTGTTGCCAACGTCAAGAAGAACTCATTGAAAAAAATTTGATCAAAATATCTTGAATATTCGCGGAGATATTAGCATGTGAAAATAGCACTTTTTCAGGGGTCAAAAAGTAAAAAGTTCGCATATTTGCAAATTTTTCAGTGAAATTGTGTAGTTTCGAGTTTTTTGAGTTGAAAGAACACAAAATTCAATCAAAAAATCAAAAAAAAATTGCAAATATGCGAACTTTTTACTTTTTGACCCCTGAAAAAGTGCTATTTTCACATGCTAATATCTCCGCGAATATTCAAGATATTTTGATCAAATTTTTTTCAATGAGTTCTTCTTGACGTTGGCAATAATACTCTCGTTGAGGTTTTTGCTCTATCTCCTTTAGTTTTTAAATTAATTTTTTTAACTTTTTAATTTAGCCGCTAGGGGCGCTGTAAGTCTTCTCAATGGATTCTCCAGGGTCAATTACCTAGGGGTAGACCTAACTTCCATGACCCTAGGAGGGGCTGGTTCCGAATAAAAGCCGTGCAACGCAATTTTGAAACACCCTGTATTAGATGGTAGTGTAGCATGATACTTTGGATTTTAGGGTTTTCAACTATGCTATTTAAGATAATAAAATCAAAAGAAAGGATTTCCAAATAAAAAATAAAGTATTGGAAGATTTTTACATTTTTGTGTGGTTTTTTTTTGCTTTTTTTCGTAGTAAAAAATTTTTAAAAAGAAAAATTTTAGCATAATTTTAAAGATACCACAAAATTTGAGACCATGATTAAGTTTTTACTAATCGTAGTTCTACATATTGAATTTTCAATATTTTTTTGGGGTGTCGCTCCATTTTTAGCTCCCTGGGATTTGGTCTGGGACCGACAAACCTTAAGTGATTCTTACTCGTCTAGGTGTCTACATCCCCCCTTGAAGTGTGACCCAACATTTATGGGACACCCTGTATAGATGGTCTTGCTTCTATATACAAGCAAATGTCTCTTCCTCTTTCGATGAACTACCCCTCAACTTCCACCTGTCTCCCCTCCATAGTACTAGTTCCATCGTTGTGAAAATCACGTGACCCTTTTACTATCGTTGGTTTAAGCAGTAAATGCGGGTATAGTTAGAACTTAGCTTAATAATTTTAAATAAGATTTAGAGGCATCAAATAACGTTAAAATTCGTAGTATATTATGCTCTCCAGTAAGCAGTTAACTAACCACCGATACCAAAGTGGGATCACAGTATGAAGAAATAAACTCAAGTATTTGAATATCAGGGGCCGAGACGCTACCTTCGAGAAGAAACAAAGCCATGAGCACGAAGTCTATGAGTCATCGGTAAGAGACCGATCGAGCCAATAAGCATTGAAATTCAGAATAATAGTGGTTTAGTGTAGTTGAAGCTATCCAATGAGAATCCATTCCTCTGTCTCATAGCATTGACAATTTAGCTCCATGCGTTGGCCTCATCCTATCTCGAAGGTAGTGGCCGAGATGGCTTAGGAGGTTTGCGTGCAGGCAGTCCACTACGCAAGCAGTCTGCTCACAGTACATGGTGTAGGGTTCGACCATCTATCTCTGTGACATTAAGCCGGCCGCTAGTTGAGACGCAGGCAGGGTGAGCGAGGCAGAGCGACTCACGGCGAAATTCTGCAAGCTGTGAATCTGAATGCGGCAGCGCACGTTACGGGGCAGCGTGAGTTGCGTGGTTCAAGCAGGAGACGTGAGTCACAATGCGCAGTCTTTGGAAAGCAGTTTTTCTAGACGTGATTGGAGTGAGCGGCGTGATTTTTCTTAGTGCTGTAATTAAAGCAAAATGTTTGGGGGATTTACAACTTATTTTTCATATTTTGATCATTATTTGAACCAAAAACGCCATATCTTGAGAGCGCTATTAGTAATAGACATCTAGTATTAATTAGCGGCATTTTGTATTACTAGTGTACTTATAATTATTTATTAGAAAAGAAGAAAGATGGCGCCATGAGCGCACACTTGAAAAGCATTTTATATATTTTATTTAGTACTAGATTTCTATTACTTTCACATTTTTTTACGAGATATGAAACGTTTTTTGATAATAAATAGATTTTCTAGTGCTTGTGGAATTATTTAATGAACAACAAGAATAGAAAAAATCAATCCGCATAGATTCAAATTTCAGATAAATATGGCAGACGAGAGCTCCTGAGTTACGGTCGCCAATGAATGCCTGCGAACCAACTAGCGTAGATAACTCCGTGAGGCAGGGTGAAGTGCTTAGGAAATGATCACGTGATCGTGAGTCGCTCTGCGTCGCGCACCTAGCCTGCGCCTCAACTAGCGGCCGGCCTCATTTTAAGTTTTTTTATGGACTAACATGTAAAAAAGCCATTTTCGAGCAGAGAAACTTACTATGTTTAGTACCATAATACTCACAGAGACAACTACTCTCAAAAACCTATTCTATAATTCACTAGTTTTAGGACAGTCCCAAGGAAAAATTAAAATGGCCAAGTTATACTTCAGTTCAACAATTTTAAGAATCCCAATTATATTTGACACGTTCACGCCGGGGCCGATTTTCATGTTTTTCGCTGGGAGGCAATTCACGTGACTTAATTATCACCTACAAGATGTACTAACGCCATCTGGCGATGAATTGGCCCCATTGGAGGCACTTCACGTGACGTAATGATCACGTGTTAACTACCAGTGTTACTAACGCCATCTGGATCATCTGAATTGACCCCATTGTATTTACTGGTATTTACATCCTAGTTCAGCAAGAGAGGGCATTTTTTACAACGAATATAAATAGTGTTTTGTGTCCATGGACGTATCATCGGTATTTATGGAATTATTTGAAATGAACTTGCAGTTATATGCGGATTCTAAATATCCAGTGAGGACTATTTCGAAAAAGACCCTGGATTTTTGTGGATGCTAGAGTGTCAGCAAAGAAACGATGGGACCTACCTAAGGATCGGTAGAGCTAGAACGGTTGATGGTAATCTGAATGTAGATGGTGCATTTCATATTTGCATCAGTGGACCCAATTTCGGCCTTTTTTTCGAGCATTTCTTTACAATCGCAACGTTTAGGAATATACAGATACCACAGATCGCCTTTCCTAACGATTATCGCCACGATGATTTCAGGCCAGTAAATATAGAGTGTAAAGTTTACAAGAAGTTGGGATTTAAACCTTTAGTCGCCTACAGTCAAAGAATATCTACATGTATTGATAGGTGGAATTTTCCCACGTTCCTCTTTCAAAAAGAAACTTGGAGCACGAGCTTTATCGTAATGCTCAGAAGCGAATATGCTACTGTCCAATATGAAGTGGTATTGAACGAATCCGGTACGATTTACCTTCAGACCAAGCAAGTGGTTGATAGACACGTCAAATTTTGGGGAAATTTTGTTTTTAGTGAAGAGAAATACGATTTTAAACTCACTTTTCAACCTTGGGAATTGAAAAAAGAAGTGTGCAAAATTAGACTTCCCACAGACATCTATCTTATGCTAGATCCATGTTATTTAGAGTACACTGTGTTTATAACAATTAATCCCTATTGAGAGTGTGGGTACAGTTTTAGAAAGAGTCCTCCAACCACCTTGTTTACTAATACCTCAAATAATGACTGACAACCATAGAGATATAATAATTAATATTATTATTAGAGGAAGATCTTTACTAAGAGTCCTCCAGTTGGTATGTTTACTCACAGCTCAAATGATGACTGACAACCATATAGAGATCTAATTATTACTTTAGGATATTACTTTTCTAATATTAACCCATTAATGCCCAACTTTTTATTTTTATTAAATATTTGGTAAAAACATAGTAAATAGCCCCAAAACAACTGGAAAAATAGTGAAAAAAATTCCAGGTTAAAATTTTCATTTCTACACCAAAATTAAAAAACGTCCCTAAAAAGGGACGTCAGGCACGAATGCCCCCGTTGTTTTTCCCTATAGTAAACGTATTGGTAGAAAACTTTTTTAAAGCCTCAAAAACATCTTCTACCTTTTTAAGTGCAGCAAAAGTGATCGTAACCATACTGTATCATGAATATGAACGAAAAATATTTATTATTTATCCAATTAACTGTAAAATTAACCTTAATTAACGTAATTTGAGCATTTTTTATGCTCTAAAACACGTTTTTTCCTCAAAAATCTATGTTAATTGCAAATTAACTAAGATTTTTAATTGAAAAAGGCATTCTTTGTTTAAATGTTACCTAATATTAAGTAATAATTACTTTTACACACTTCAAATCCATCAGAATATCTCAATTTGTGAAGTTTAAATCTTTCAAATGCCCATACTTTTTTCATTTTATTTAATTTAATTGTTCGGAACACGAATTTCTCCCCAAAAATCAAGCATTAGTAGGATGTGCATTAGCAATCCAGATGATATAGATTGATCTGCAGTATAGAACACAATGATTAGCGACATCTAATTAGAAAAAAAAGCCGAAAATTTATCACAAAAGCGACTTTTTTTGGCAATTTTAATGAAAAAAAGTCATTATAACTAATAATCATTAAAATTTTAATTAAAATATAACCGAAATAAATTTGCATAGGTAATAAATATAGTAAAATAATTAATTTATTCCTTTTAATTAATACAAATTACTTAATTCCTTATAATTTAAGACTTTTTATTCCATTTTTTAGCAGAAATAACAGTATTTTAAAAAAAAATAAACAAAAATAATAAATTTATTAGCTAAAATTAAAGTGATTTTATAAATATCAGTTATTTAATTCATTTCATAAGAATCGAACGCGTTTTTATGAAAAAATAAAGGAAACACTAGCAATTCACTATGGTGAAAACCACGGGGGCATTCGTGCCTGACGTCCCTTTTAAGGACGCTTTTCGAGGGTCCAAAATGAGGTCAAGATGAAATATTTTGGAAAAATAAAAAAACACCCCAACTGATTTAATGTATAAACAGTAATATATATCGGCATTGAAATTTTTTTAAAATAACAACTAGGATTTTTAAGCTTTTTCTTTTAAAATTTTTAAAAAAGCACTTTTCTGAAAAATTCTATCTTCCAACTTTAAAAAAAGTGAAATTTTTTTAAAATTCTGCTTTCTTCTTGTGTTCTTTATGTTCTATAAAGATCAGAGATACACCAGTGCAAATTTTGATTCAAAGGAACAATTTTTGTAGAAATAGGAAGACTTTTAAAAAACGTCCCTAAAAAGGGACGTCAGGCAGTAATGGGTTAAAACTAATATTAATAATTAGATATCTATGGTTGTCAGCCATTATTTGAGCTGTGAGTAAACATGCCAACTGGAGGACTCTTAGTAAAGATCTTCCTCTAATAATAATATTAATTATTAGATCTCTATGGTTGTCAGTCATTATTTGAGCTGATAACATGGCAGCTCGAGGACTCTTTCTAAAGCTCCACCTTATTAGATCTTAAAACAATAATTAGTAAATTTTTATTAGAGATTTAAGAGGAGTCGGTACCTTTGATACCTTCAAAAACCTGATTTTGAGATTTTGAATGTTTCAGATTCTAAATTTCATGACCTTTACAACGATGCCTTATTTATTCAAAAATTCAAAGTAGAAGTGTATTAAATTGTCTTTTAAAATCACGAGAACTCCATTTCATCTGTGAAGGTTTTAACATTAAAATGCATTTTTCTCAAAATGAACTTTTTAAAACTGCGTGTACCTTTTTCTCAACATCTACTGTATGTATTGAGCTCATATTTGCTCCATATATTCTTTGCATGTACTTTTAACTTTTAACATGAGCTTTTTTCAATATTTTAAGTTAAACATGTTTTAGAGCAGTTTTCGTAGACAAAAATGACGTTTTTTCAGAGTTTTATAGTGAGAATCACTCATTATTTTTTTAAAAAATATCTAAACATTATATTGATAAAAGCTCCGGTCTGTTTGAAGACTAATGTGTATTGATTGCATATAAAAAATGTTAAGCTTTTATGTCTAATAGTTTCAGAGAAAAAGGTACATAAAGTTTGTAAATTTAACATTTTCGGTATACAAGGTACCGACTCCCCCTAATAATACTATTAGATCTTTATTCTGACAACCCCTAAAATCATATTGTGGGATCTGGGTTATACACGGCAACTGAAAAACTTTTTCTATAGTTTCTAATAATTTACTTAATTTTATTTTTAAGGATCTAATAAGAGTATTATTAATAATTAGATCTCTATGGTTCTCTATAATTATTTGAGCTCTGGGTAAGCATGGTGACTGGAGAACTGTTTCAAAAGCTGTACCTCTCATTTTAAGAAGTTTTTATAAAGTAACTTATAAATCAAGAGTTGAGTTTTCAAATGAAATAAGGAAAATTTTATGACGTAAGTCTCATTATGTAATACTTATCATAATTGTGTTAATTACATATTTTAACTTTTGTAATTTTAACATTTAAGTTTAGACAAACAATTTTAGACAGAACAATGGTTTAATAAGAAAATCAAAGAGTTTTGAAATTTAAATTCTGAAAAGTTTAATTTTGTACGGCATGACATTATGATTACACTGTTCTACACTGAAAAAATTTCCTTGATGAAAATAGTCATTTCTTATAGATTTTGGGTGGCTGAATACGAAAATCACCATTAAAATTCTCAATTGACTCAGGATTTTCGGGGAACAGCCCCTCCCCCTTTTCACGTTTTTTAACGACTTTATAACTTTGAACTCGATTTTCAGGGTCAAAAAGCATTGCTTTAATCTTCAAATTGCCTCCCAGGGGACAAGAAATGTTCAAATTAATAAAATATGATAAATTTATAACAAATGGATAGGTTTAAGGGGTAGTTAACCCCCTAAGAATGCAAAAAATTAGCTAAAAATTATAGAAGTTTTTATACGCTATTTTTTTCCTCCACTTTTTTACGCAATTCCCGTTTGAAGGGTCCTAACCCTTCCCCAAGGACCCAAATTTGATGGCAATATGCAGCAATGATTTTTGCTAAAAGCGGTTGAGGTGAGAGCGCCCCCAGAGCACCCATGGAAGGGTTCAATGCCGCACTTAGAGTTTAACTGTGCTGTACAAAAAAAAATTTGAAGCCACTTACTGAATTTCAGCTGATTCTTGTGTAAAATGATCTGCTGAATTCAAATATGACACCCATTTTCCTCCATCACCCTAAGTTTTTAAGGGGATGCCCCCTAATTGTTATCCACAGCAGTGCATCTGTTAACATCTTGAAACATGGAATCCTCACTCCCGAAAACCGGTCAGTTTTTAAAGAACTGAAGAGTTTCTACTTAGGATACACCCAAAATATAAGAAAAACATCATTTGTAATCTTTTCAAAATCATCGATATTAATTCCTGAACTCGCGAGCGCCTTCGCGATTCTGGAAGTCTTTCGAACTCTTCCGCGGGGACTTCTGGGAGGCTAACACCTCAACCGCTTTTAGTAAAAATTATTGCTGCATATTGTCATCAAATTTGGGTCCTTGGGGAAGGGTTAGGACCCTTCAAACGGGATTTGCGTAAAAAATAAGAGGAAAAAATAGCGTATAAAAACCTCTATAATTTTTAGCTATTTTTTGTATTTTTAGGGGGGTAATTACCCCTTAACCCTATCCATTTGTTATAAATTTATCATATTTTTTTAATTTGAACATTTCTTGTTAACTGGGGAGCAATTTGAAGACTAAAATAATGCTTTTTGACCCTGAAAATCGAGTTTAAAGTTATAAGGTCGTCGAAAAACGTAAAAAGGGGGAGGGGCTGTTCCCCGAAAATCCTGAGTCAATTGAGAATTTTAATGGGGATTTTCGTATTCAGCGACCCAAAATCTATAAGAATTGACTATTTTCATCAAGGAAAAAATTTTGAAGGTCAAATTTGTAGAACAGTGTTATCGATGCGTCTTTTAATTGCACGTAGATATTTTTTTAAACAGATGAAACGACACGTTTTAATTAGTCTCTTATTGCACATTAACACATCTGTAGTTGTTACTGTTTTTATTGTCAATATTCTAATAAAATTTTCCACTATATTCAGGTCTTTATAATTCATACTGTACTTCAGAGATACGTTTCCTGAACCAATGCTAAACTGGATTAAGCGTTAACTGTGTCGAATCAGGCTTGCGCATTACACGAAAAGTGATGTTACGGAGAAGGGTTAGGCTACAAGCGCCATCTGTCATTCATGGCATTTTTTCTGACAGGAAAATAATCATTAGTTGGTTGATTTCATATAATTAAAAAAAAATCATTAGAAATAAGCTTAACTTTTTATTTATTTTGATTATCAAAAAATAAATATATAACAGTCTAATCCCATTTAAGGCTTTTAAATCATTATTAAAAGAAAAAGGACTGCGAATCACTCTGTGCAGCGAATTTGGAAGAGCCGAAACAAACCAACCAATTTTCGTAACGCGAGACCAATTTTCGTAAGTAAAGATGGTTCTTTTTATCTTTTGAGTAATGAATAAGCCTTATAACCTACGGTTATAATCAAGTTTAGCCTTGCCTGAACTCAGTACGTCACCAGGGGGGGCTCATCAGCTCTCATTTTGCGTTCAGATTTGTGACGTCATTGGTTTGAAAGCAATCCTCCTACCGAACTGAGAGGCCAATCAGGATAGTTAAGGAAAATCGCTGAGATTTTTCTTTTGTAGAAAGGGAGAAAAGTAAAACACAGGGATAATACAAACAAGCAAGTGGTTTTCTTCTTATGGAAATAAATCTTGAAATTAAAGCAATATTTTTAATCACCACGGATACATTCTTTTTCTGTATTTATTTTTTTATTGCTGGATTAGAGTTTTATACAGGGTGTCTCAGATAAGTGTTTCAGGGAGTCGCAAGTGGGGTTCAAGGGGTTAAAATCACGGGGGGAAATTAGCAAAAACCTCTTGCATATCTGGGTTGAAAGAGATACAATTGTTCTATTCCGGCGTTTATCAACATTCAACCAATTCAAATGCTTTATGTAAAAATCTTATGCAAGTGTTTATTTTAATCAAAACCAAACCAATAATTGAAACAAGCATGCGTTATAGGCTGGTAGACTGCAATAGAAAACTTCACGAGGAAATCATCGTAATATTATAAGATTTAGTTGGTTGTTTGGAGTTTTAGAGCGTAACCCAAGCAGCACAAATGTTAAAGATTTGTACAATTTTTGTCATGTATGGCCAAATTTCGTTTACTTCGTGTTGAAGTTACGTAAACTTAACATATTTGGTACGAGCTGTGCAACTAGGTAAGGAATTAGAGTCTGGCCAAGCGATTGTAACTTTAACCCTTTATGCCCTAAATTATCTTCCTCATCCTCATCCAAAATATGTCAAGTTTACGTAACTGCAACTATAAGTAAACTAAATTTGGTCTTACATGACGAAAATTGGACGAATTTGGAACATTGGGAAGTGGGACTTGCCAGTCCCATCGGGACATAAAGGGTTAATCTACCTATAACGGGTAAGCATTTAAATTGGTTGAATGTAATAAACGCCGGAATCGCAATATTGTATCGCTCTCTGCCCAGATATGCGAGGGTTTTTTTGCTAGATAGCGCATTATAAGGGAAAACTCCTAACATTGAAAAGTCGTACAACTAAACCTGTTGAGCCGAATATCGAATATCTCTCTCCGAAACAAAAAAAGTCTCTAAAACATAGTGCCTCTATTTCAGTCTCACTCAAAGTAAAAGGGATTGGTTAATTGACGGCAAACCACTGACGTCACTGGTTTGAATCTTACACGCCCCTTGAATTTTTCATCTCTATGTGAAGAGCCAACCTAGTATTATTCTACTAACCTTGGTACGTCACTACGCGGAAGGAGAAAGTGAGTAAAAACAAAGCCTGTTGGGTTGATAGGAGGAACTTCGATACGCAAATTGTGATGACACTATTTATAAATGTGTTTACAGAATAATCATATTTTAAAATTGACGTTCTTTGTTTCACTCGAACACGCTTCCTGTCAGTGACGTCACAGGTTGACAGGAGTACGGGAGTACACGCCTCACATTCTAGCTGCCTGATTGGCGAAAAAGGGAGTAAGCGAAACTAACTAATTAGGTAGCTAGAAAGTGTGGCGTGATCTAGTCAAGGATCAAGTGATCTTACGTCAATCGGTAACATCACTGACAATCTAGTATAGAGACTTATCTTAATAGGAGAGACATTAGGTATGTTATTTTGCATTTAATATTTGCATTTTGTGTACATTCATTTTCAGAGAATTCCTCACAAATACTGAATGGAACTTTTCTTTCACTGGTTAGGTTCGCTCTCTCTCTCTCTTATCGAGTTAATTCATGACGAAATTCAAGAACAGACAAACATTTCTCCAAAGCACTCATTAATTTTCATAACGCTCAGTAAAAGACAAATCAACCGAAATTTAATACGATAATAAACACCATTATCGGAAGGAAATGAACTGCGTGCAATCCAATCCCAAAATGCAGGCAGGGATTGTGATTGTGCCGTCTCATTGCGCCTCGAATACGGCTAATGGACTTAATGAATTTTGGATGATGAAAATCCATTACAGCCGTCAATACGCACCTGTGAGATCGCTGATATAATCAATACTTCGCTTTTGCTGTCATTGCCCCTTTTGATGTGAGATTTTCGAGAAGTTCTCGTTTCGGTGGATTGATTTGAGTCAATATTGATCGTGTGTTTGTACAAATAGTGTTGGTTCTTGGACATGGATGTTGACTTTATTTTGGTGTGTGAAGTGTCGTTCTCTTGAAATCTTGGAGAGGGTGCTGTTAGTGTTGTGTAACTAAGGAAAATAAGATTCGTGTTCTAAACATTCTGGGAAGATTTAGTTGCTGGAATTTCGAAATTAAGGTAAGATAAAATGAGATAATAACGTCGTATGCAAGTTGGAATTCTGGAGGGGCGAAATAATTTTTAAAACATTTCCAGCATTAGAAACTGCAATGTGTTTTAAAAGATTGACGGTTAATATATACAGGGTGTTTCAAAATTGCGTTGCACGGCTTTTATTTGGAACCATCGCCTCCTAGGGTCACCTAAGTAAGGTCTTCCCCTAGATAAGTGAGCCTGGAGAATCCATTGAGAGGTCTTACAGCGCCCCTAGAGGTGAAATTGAAAAGTTAAAAATATTAATTTGAAAACTAAAAGAGATGGAGCATAAACCTCAGTGAGAGTATTGTTGCCAACGTCATAAAGAACTCACTGAAAAAAAATTTCATCAAAATATCTTGAATATTCGCGGAGATATTAGCATGTGAAAATAGCACTTTTTCGGGGGGTCAAAAAAGATAAAGTTCGCATGTTTGCATATTTTTCAGTGTTATTTTGTAGTTTTGTGTTTTTTTTTGTTTAAAGAACACAAAATTTAATCAAGAAATCAAAAGAATTTGCAAATATGCGAACTTTTTCTTTTTTGACCCCTGAAAAAGTGCTATTTTCACATGCTAATATCTCGGCGAATATTCAAGATATTTCCATGAATTTTTTTTCAGTGAGTTCTTCATGACGTTGGCAACTATACTGTTTTTGAGGTTTTTGCTTTCTCTTTTAGTTTTTAAATTAATTTTTTTAACTTTTTAATTTCACCGCTAGGGGCGCTGTAAGTAATTTCAGTGTTATTTCCAGGGTCACTTACTTAGGGGTAGACCTTACTTCCATGACCCTAGGAGGCGTTGGTTCCAAATAAAAGCCGTGCAACGCAATTTTGAAACACCCTGTATACTGTTCGTACCACAAAGCTACACATAAAAGGAATTAAACGCTTCAAAATTAAATTAGGAAAATATCTTCATACGTCAGTTTATTTAATAAACTTTTACCCTTCTGGGGTGTGTGTACCCCCGTGCTACCCCTGGATCTGCTACTGCATATCGAGCTTATAAAATAATTTTAGTTACTGACAGTTGCAATGGGATTGCAATAGAAATAGAACTACAAACTGTGATTTCAGTTGTATTTAACGCAAAGCTTTTGCATGCTAACGTGCCATAAAACCTCAACAACCAACCAACTTTTACATGCTAACAATAAAATGATATCCATATGAAAAAATAAGGAAGCGCTCAAGTTTTTTTCTCAACCATCAATGAGAAGACATAACGATGGCGTCAGGAGAAAACCTCGTATAATCAAAAATCCAGCTGCCTACCAATAGATACAGTATTAGTGAGCGAGATTCGTTTTCTTGCCAAAGACCGTTTTTCGCAGTCAACAGGTGGAGAGTGAATTTTAATGAGTTGAAAGCAAAAAACAGGTGTTATAATCTCTCACAAGGAGACTGATTTTTTGTTCCAGCTGGCTTGGCCAAACCACAAGCAAGAAAGAACACCTCTATGGAAAGAACCGTTTTATTTTTTAGATGCAAAGAAAAGTTTTAGTTAAATGCAGGTATGAAATCAAAGCAAAAGGCTTCACTTCTATTAGGGTTATAGGATGATACTGGTGTTCCCAGTAGAATTGATTTAACCCTTGTTTTGGCGTTAATGACTTGACACTCGTAAATAAATTTGATTGTAAGTAATTCCTCATTGGCATATTTGGCGCAAACACACATTCGCCAATCTAGAATACAGTATTCATCCTGACTGCGATTTTACGGGATTGTACGAGGTTTTCTCCTGATGTCATCGATAAGGTCTTCTAATCATATTTAGTTTCAGAAATTCGATGATACTTCGATGAGTACGAGACATAATAATAAATGAGTTCTAACTCAATCAAAAATACTTGTATGACTATTCAAATGGCTATTAAACGAAATAATGCACTAAATAATTTTAGGTACCTACATAATGAAATAGGAGAAAACAAACTTACCCAAATACCCATACAAGTATATTGAATGTTAAATTAATTTAAATACCTCTAGAGAACAACAGTGACAGTAGCATAAAAAGCCAAATATCCGTTAAATCTTTCAGTCTTAAGCGCCCCATATTCTTCAAAGTATTCAATGGTAATCCCGGGCGCCTTAGGACTGAAAGTGTTTGACTTTTAGCCCTGTCATGCAAATATAACTCATTTCCTCCAAAAGAAAATGATAATTTCACGAGTTTTCCTTCTTCCTAGTGATTAAATAAATTAGGAACACTAAATTAAAGCAACACTCAAAATATCTTTCGATAAGAAGTAGAAAGTACCGAAATATTACATACTCCTTCGAAACATTCAGCAAAAAAAGTGAGTGAAACCCCAAAAAGTAACCGAAAGATATTTGGTCCCTAATCTTATTAAATACAAAGTGGCAGAAGATATGCATACCGGTATATATCTCAGGGTTATAAATCCGGCTGTCTCATTTTATCTAAGAATTCCTAAGCTTCAAGTGTGTAATTTAGCAACGCCAAAATATATTTAGTTTCTTCTCCAGAAAATTAACCCTCGCGCCACCCTGGGCCTCATATGAGGCTCCTACTTATGAGCTCAATTTTTTTATGATGAAACACGCAAATTCATTTTATTTTCATCAGTGACTTCACTGACTCATGTACATCACATGAGACTTCTACATGGTTTCTGAATTCGTTCCTAAATGGCAGCAAGATGATTTATACCTCAATGTTTACATTTTAAGCTGTGATGCTTGTGAAGAGAAAATACTAGCTAGATACTAGCTTCTGTAGAACATTTTTATAGGTTTGTAGATATTTTCTTATTTCAAAATCTTCCAATATTATGACCATGTATTTTGATAAGTTCTAAATCAAGTATTTTCTAGGTGTAAACTCACAACTCTCAAGCGTCACCTCCAACCGTGGACCGGTTTCGTCCTTGTTAGGACTCATCAGCACGGTATAGGATGGTTACGCAAGAGAGAGGAGAGCAAGTACTGGTCTAGCCGACTATAACTGAAAAAGTGGTGACCATTGATTAGTCCTCCTCACAAATGCTGGAATGACAATGGCATTCCTAGGACAGATTTAATTCCAGAAAGGCAAGGTAAATGAAAGGAGAATAACCACGGTTGGAGGTGACGCATGAGAGTTGTGAGTTTACACCTATTGTCCGCTTAACCAGCAATAAATGGTGAAATTCTCCTTTCATCAAGTATTTTCTGTTAAAATGAAAAAAATATGGCCCATATGGCATCATATGAGGCTCATAAAACTAACTAGGAAGGAGTGCACACAAGAAAAAAAAATTTCCGGACAAATTATAGGGGCCTTTTGGATGTATTGGGAAGAAGAAAAAAAGTTTTTTTTCACTTTTTTGAGTTCTGGTGCCAAGGGTTAAAACTGTTGGGTTTACTATATGAGGGTTTATAATGTGGTTACGGAAATTTCAAGCAGAAATGAGTGTTTTAAACGCATGTTGAAAAAGTTAACTTACTTTCTAGATCAAGGTTGCTGTGTTAGTTTTACTTTAAACAAGCTCTTAACCTAAGGTTGTAATTAAAAGGCCATATCCCTCTATCATTAAAAAATCTTCTATGCTCCTTCTAAGGGTTATATACTGGTTACTCTAAGTATTTAATGATCTAATTTCTTTCTTACTTTATTTTCAAAAATGAAATAAATCGAAACATTTTTATTGGTTTAATTTTTTTAATGGAATCGTTTAGGGAAAGACATGAGATGTTTTAGTAATAGATAAAGCAATGTCAACATTTTTAATAAATAGGCAAATGCAAGTTTTTAAAATATTTCTGATTGAATATCACAGTTTAAATAGATATGATGTAGCTGTAGCATTAGGGTGGTCACAAGTAACATGGGGAATTTTTTTTTCAACTTTTTTTAGGGCTCATCCCCCTAAAATGTGCCAATAGACTAAAAAATGAGATTGGCCAAGTTTTAGCTCAATCCGATAATATTAACCCGTGCCTCATCCATGTCAAAGTTCAGAAAAACAGTGATTTTCAAGAAAAATTGGTAGTTTTCGCCCCATAAAACTAGAACTGTTTGTCCCAGAAACCTGGTTAAGGTGTCATTAAATAGGTAATTTAATACACTTTAACTTTGATATAATCAGATTTTATTTACTAAAACGGATAGGGCGCTATTTAGCAATTTCATAGTGAAGGTACTCGAAAGCGAATTTCCTTGCAAGAACCCTAGAACATTACGCGTCGCAAGAAACTTTCTTCCCAGTCTTCCCTTATATTATTTATTTTGGCCCCAATAGATAGTAAATGAGTTTTTAGACCCCTAAGATAATTCTAATGTATGATTTAAACCCCCTAGGTTTCGAAAAAAATACATTTTTTTAGAAATTTTTTTTATTGTTAATGTTATAAAGTTGGTTTAAATACATTATTAAGATAGTTTAATTAGGTAGAAGACCAATGATAAAGGTGATTAACCTTTTCATTGGTTCCAATCATATTTTTCGATATAACCCTTATAATCAAAGCGAAAGAAGCGCGACTGTGAGAGGTTTTGCTAAAAAAGGATTTAATATTCGTTAAAATGATAAAAAGGTCTGATATACAAATTTTTTCAGCAAAAACCCTTAGAGAGATGTCATTCGGGGATTTATGTCTATGAAATTGTAATAACTATTGCCCTTACCTACCAAATATTACCCAAATACCAAATATTTCTACCAAAGTTGCTCGTTTTCAGCTAATTTACCTAAAAGTATAATGTTATAAATTGCTTTATTTTAATAAATATACCTCAGGGGTATCATTTGCCTACCAGTTTGAGGAAAATTAATTTTTAATTGGTATGAAAAGGTTTCATTACATAGGTTTGATCTATAATCTAATTACTTAATATTTTATTCTTTAGTCGTTAATTATATTCACACCTGTGTTAAAGGAGACAAAAATAGCGCGTAAAATAGGAAATATTTTTATATACTCAGTAAAAGTTATTGTTTCCCATGGTAAATATTTTTATATAAATTGGAAACATGATTTCTCTGAAAAATATTATGGTTGAGAAACTCCAACAATATATCACTTTTAAGCTTCCACTGGATTACTGTAAGAGACATCTAAGTTTCTAAGTTATAGTCCTAATCGTAAAAATGGATAAACTTAGTTTATAGAAAAACCTTATTATAATTATCAAACAATTTTGAGACTATTTTTTAAAATTACTTTTTTAAAGAGAGAAAGTTACTTTTCTTTATTCACCACTTAAGTAGAAATATGAAAACATGTAGTGTGATGAACAGAAAGAAAACTTTTTATAATAATTCATATACTAAATTATGTTATGCATTTCAAAGTGAATTTTCTGGAAAGATAGGCAAATGAAAACTAAAGTATATATTAGAAATAAATTGATTTATACATTTTTCTAAGATCATACTTTCAGTTTAATTAGCTGGGAGCGAGTAACTTTGGTAGAAATGCTTTTTTGAAATTTTGGCGCTATTATCATTTTATAACACATATAAATAATATCTAACATCATTTTTAACACCAAATGATATCTCTCTAGAGGTGTTTATGAAAAATTTGTAATTTAGATATTTTTATCACTTTAATGGGTATTTATGGGTTTTAGCAAAACCTCTCAAAGTCGAGCTTCTTTCGCTTAGATTATAGGGTTTATAACGAAAGGTTAATCCCTTTTATCATTGGTCTTCTACCTAATTAAACTATTAATAATGTATTTTGCACCAACTTAAACACATTAACAATAAAACAAATTTCTTTAAAAATATATATTTTTCTCTTTTTTCCGAAACCTAGAGGATTTAAAATCATACCCTAAAATTATCTTAGGGGGTCTAAAAACTAATTTACTATCTATTGGGGCCAAAATCAAAAGGGAAAGACTGGGAAGAAAGTTTATTGTGAATTCGTGAATTCTTGCAAGGATATTCGTTTTCGAGGACCTTCACTATGAAAATGCTAATTAGCGGCCTATCCAATTTAGTAAATAAAATCTGATTAAATCAAAGTTAAAGTGTAAATGACACCCTACCCAGGTTTCTGGGACAAACGGTTCTAGTTTTATGGGGCGAAAACTACCAATTTTTGTTAAAAATCGCTGTTTTTCTTAACTTTGACCTCGATGAGGCACGGGTTAATATTATCGGATTGAGCTGAAACTTGGCCAATCTCATTTTGTAGCCTATAGGCACATTTTAGGGGGGTGAGACCTAACGATTTCGAAAGTTGATTTTTTGTAACCACTCTAATGTAGCATATAGTCCAGGGGCCCCCGCACGTTTTTTTTTTCTGATTAATAACCGGCTGAATCTTCGTCAGTCGCTTTGTTTCCTCGAGACGTCCAACTTTTCTCAGCGGAAAAATCTCCAGAGAGGTAGCTAACAAACTGCGCATGCGGGCAACATGTCGATTTGGTGATTGAAAAATATTTATTAATAACAACCTGATTTTTTTACACCGACAAGATAAATATTTAAGTAGTTAAATGGAGGCATTGTCCTACAAATCAAGGGGTACATTTTCCCAGTCCTACACTCCGAAGATGTCCATTCCACGGCTAAAATTTTTTCATTAATAACGACCTGATTTTTTTACACAGGCTAGGTAAATATTTGTGTAATTTAATGGCAGCATTGTCCTACAAATAAAGGGGTACGTTTTCCCAGTCCTACACCCCGAACATGTCCATTCCACGGCTATAATTTTTTCATTAATAACGACCTGATTTTTTTACACAGGCTAGGTAAATATTTGTGTAATTTAATGACAGCATTGTCCTACAAATCAAGGGGTACGTTTTCCCAGTCCTACACTCCGAACATGTCCATTCCACGGCTGTAATTTTTTCATTAATAACGACCTGATTTTTTTACACCGACAAGGTAAATATTTGTGTAATTAAATGTCAGCATTGTCCTACAAATCAAGGGGTACGTTTTCCCAGTCCTACACTCCGAACATGTCCATTAGGGTGTCCCTTATATGACAGGAAAACATTTTCTTGCGAATTTGAAAACGGTTACCCTCTACTTTTTTATAAATGCTTTGACCTATTCAGATATAAATTTCCTCCCTCTACGATAATATTAACCCGTGCCGAATCTCAATTGAAGATGGTCAAACAGCTAAATTACCGGGACGCGCCCGTGAATACTCACCACTTTTATCTTTTTTTTCTACTTTTTTCTTGCTTTTTCATATATATTTATATTTTTGGCCATTGAATTTTAATATTAATCGGTCTGAATTGTCGTCTACCGCTAAGGTTTAACTTCACGAATGTTAAAAACAGCACCGCAAAAATTTTTTCATTACTTCGTAACTTAGATAAAGTAATCTGGTAACTAGAATCACCAATTAAGTATATTGGTTTATCTTCACTTTGCTAACTTCTTTTTAAAACGGTAGAAGACATTTTAGACTGATTAATATTACATTTATATGGCCAAACATATGATAAAATATAAAAAAGTCTGAAAAAAGTAGGAAAAAAGAAAAAAAGTGGTGAGTATTAGCGGGTGCGTGCAGGTAATTTAGCTTAAAAAAGTAGAGTGTAACTGTTTTCAAATTCGCAAGAAAAATTTTTTCTGTCATATAAGGGACACCCTAATGTCCATTCTACGGCTGTAATTTTTTCATTAATAACAACCTTTTTTTTCACCCAGGCTAGGTAAATATTTGTGTAATTAAATGACAGCATTGTCCTACAAATCAAGAGGTAAGTTCTCCCAGTCCAACAAATAATTTTTATTAATAACTGTAAGACAAATATACATGTTAGTTTAATGAAAATGTCTAAATCGGTGTAAAAAAATCAGGTCGTTATTAATGAAAAAATTATAGCCGTGGAATGGACATGTTCGGAGTGTAGGACTGGGAAAACGTACCCCTTGATTTGTAGGACAATGCTGCCATTAAATTACACAAATATTTGCCTAGCCTGTGTAAAAAAATCAGGTCGTTATTAATGAAAAAATTATAGCCGTGGAATGGACATGTTCGGAGTGTAGGACTGGGAAAACGTACCCCTTGATTTGTAGGACAATGCTGCCATTAAATTACACAAATATTTACCTAGCCTGTGTAAAAAAATCAGGTCGATATTAATGAAAAAATTTTAGCCGTGGAATGGACATGTTCAGAGTGTAGGACTGAGAAAACGTACCCCTTGATTTGTAGGACAATGCGGCCATTTAACTACTTAAATATTTATCTTGTCGGTGTAAAAAAATCAGGTTGTTATTAATAAATATTTTTCAATCACCAAATCGACATGTTGCCCGCATGCGCAGTTTGTTAGCTACCTCTCTGTAGATTTTTCCGCTGAGAAAAGTTGGGCGTCTCGAGGAAACAAAGCGACTGACGAAGATTCAGCCGGTTATTAATCAGAAAAAAAACGTGCGGGGGCCCCTGCACTAATACCTAATATCCCACTTTAGCTGTAACATATATACTATTTTTTGCGCTATATAAGTAGTGTTTTGGAATTAAATTATTTCAATTGAATTTTTTTAGATTTATCCAGTCGTTAACTATATAATTTTAAGTTTTAGTGTTTTATATAGTTGGTTGACAATAAGTTTTTATCATAAAATCTTATCATAAATAATTTTTTTAATATTTCAAATTGAAAATTTATTTAAATAAACAAAACAATAAACCGCAAAATACATTTTTTTTAAAAAAGATAACATACTGAACACAAATGAAAGTGGAAAAAAATTAAAATAAAAATTTTACATGTTTATCCCAAAGGAGCCAAAGCTCGTCCATGGGAAAATGGAATTTCAGAATAAATGAGAAAAAAATAAAAAACATAGGGTAAATACATAAATAAAGATAAAAAGGGGGTTGGTAAGGCTGACAAAGGAATGAACTTCATTATTACTATATCACTCTGGTTTCACCTGACTGATTTAAATAGTTCCTCAATGTTATATTTGTCTCGGATAAAAGAAATGCATATTTTTTTAAAGATTCCAATTCCTTTTTTCATTTTGAATATCCCTTGGTAATTTATTTAAAAATATAACGGAAAGATATTGGAAATGTTTTTTAAATATTTCTTAATGACGAGTTGGTACTAGATAGTAACTATGTAGAAGAAAATCATAAGTGTTATTATTGTTAATTTTAGCCAGGGCAGGGAACTTCTTTAAAAAAATAAGGTTGTTTAAAACATATGATTGACGTACATTTAAAATTGAATTTTCTGGAAAAAAATGTAAAAATTTTCTTTGTAAACTTATTAAAGGTTTAAGATTCGATAAATAATCCCCACCCCAAACCAAAATTCTATTCTTAATTCTTGATTGAACCCACGTAAAATAAAGTTTAAGGGGGTCTGGGACACAAAAATCGTGAGATTTTCAAAAAAGTTTTTTGCTTTCAAAAAGGAACCCTGTTTTTTCTGCTTAAAATGATGCTTGAACTATGTTTCTATCATAAATAGAACTGGAGTTACAATAATTTGTTGCCGGCTGCTTTGGTATATCAAGCTTTATACAGGGTGTCCCACAAGAAGTGGACCAACCCCTTTAACTTTTGAACCCCTACAGATATAGTCATGAAAGTGGGGTCTAGGTATAGTAAAGTGACCATGCTCTATCCGATGAGATTACTTTCAACGCCCTCTAGCGGATAATTTTGGAGTTAAATTTTTTATTTGAAAAACTATGTGAGGTATGTGAAAAAAGTCAATGACTAAGTTGTAGAGCAGCATCGATTTAGTAGGAAAAGACACCTTAAGCAGAAAAATATCTTGAATAAAACCCCTTAAACACACGCTCAATTAGGTTGAAATTACGTAGATTTTATTTCTTAAAACGCTCCTCACAAGGCGAAAATGATAAATTTTTATTTTTATGACTTAAGTAAATGACTAAAAGTATTATTAATTCATTAAATTGAAAATTTCTCATTTTTGCCTCGCGAGGAGCGTTTTAAAACGTAAATCTACGTAAATTCAAGCTAATTGAGCGTGCGTTTTAGGGGTTTTATTCAAGATATTTTTCTGCTTAAGGTGTCTTTTCCTACTGAATCGATGCTGCTCTACAACTTAGTCATTGACTTTTTTCACATACCTCACATAGTTTTCAAAATTAAAATTATAACTCCTAAAGTTTCCGCTAGAGGGCTTATCTCTACAGATGGAGCATGGTCACTTTACTATACCTAGACCCCACTTTCATGACTCTATCTTTAGGGGTTCAAAAGTTAAAGGGGTTGGGCCACTTCTCGTGGGACACACTGTATTTTCAACATTATAATTCCGGTTTTCTCTATGAAGTGTTTTTTCACTGTTTCTCATCTTTAAATTGATATGTCAAGAACCGTTCAAGGTAAAGAGTTGAAATTTGAAATACATACTTTTCAAACACTTTACTTTAATTTGTGATCAAGGGAAATTTAAAAATTTATATACTTTTTAAAATATGAATTTTAAAAAAAAAAGTTGCATAAACATTTCAAGAATTTTTTACTTAATTGTTCATATTTTTAAAAAAAATTAATATTTCTTAAAATGCCTTGACCAAGTTACAGATAATATGTTTCTGTTTGATTAAGTGAAAAAAACTTGAAAATTTATCAATAATATTTTGAGTTATATCAATTTTAAATGACCCCACTTTTTAATGTGAATGAAATTAATGTAATGAAATTTCAATTTTTAATTTTTCTAAAAACTTTTTGAATACTTTTCTGATGTGATTCTGCTTAGTTGTTAGATGGTTGATCAGTATAAAAAATTTCAAAATTCTAAATTAATTAGTAAAGTTTTTAGAAAATTGTGTCCCGGACCCCCTTAAGAAGAAATTAATTTTGATTACTTTTTTTAGATGATAGAATTTAAATAAAATAAATCTTAAATGGTTGCATATTGAAGTTATATGGTCTTTAAATTTCCAGTTTTGATTGAAAAAAGAATTCTCAGATATTTTAGAAATGGGCTAAATTTTATGAGATGATCATCACATGATTTAATTTGCAATTACAAAAGTGGAGTTTAAAATTTTTTCCGACGCATCACTCAAACTGAAAATAATATAATTTGTTTTCCAATATTTACTTTTAATTCATTATTTAAGAACCAATTATATATTATCTTTAAGTCTTGATTGATCATATTTTCGAGTGAGCTGTAGCTTGATGCAGAGTACAGAACTATAGTATCGTCAGCAAAAGTGATCACTTTCCCAATAAGATTAAGGTTGAAAAGTCATTAATATAGATATTAAATAATAACGGATCAAGTCGGGAACCTTGAGGTACCCCTTTTCTTGCTGGAACAAAACTACTATAAACATTATTACATTTTACTTGGTGTTGGAGTCGCATCAAAAAAGATTTAAACCAATTTAGACAACCTCCCCTAATACCAGCTGCATTAAGTTTTTAAAGAAGAATTTCATGGTTCACCCACTGTCAAATGCTTTACTTATATCTAAGAAATATTTAAAATTAAATAATAAATATTTTTTTAATGAGGACCACACACATATAATGACAAATAAAGACATCCTCCAAACTCTTATATTATGAATGGTATAAAATAATCTTAAATATACCGATTTACTTTAAAGTAATCGAAGTTTGAATGCAACTTTAAGTATAAAAGACGCAATTACTCAAAATTTGTGTTTATAGATGAGTTTTTTAAAGATTTGTGCCTAATATAAACCTTCGTAAAATAAAAAATTTTTTGAAGGATTGCAAAGCAAAACTTTTTATTCGAAAAAATAATAATATTTTGGTCAGTTTTTGTGTGTTTCCTAAAAATTACCTTCTCCGTATCACATGCAAGAGTAACCTTTATTGATTTTTAATATAGTATTTAAAAAAATTTGCTTTTATTTTAAGTACCACAAACAAGTTTCAATCAATAACCTATTGAGCTTTTTTAATAACTGTGCTTTAGAAAAAAGAGTGGTTAATACACTGAGTTCCTTTAAAATATATTGCATGCAGCTTATTAGATTCTAGACTAAATTTCATAAATTGCTTCAAATTTGTCGTAAATTCAATAATGTTGGTAGTTCAAAGGAGAGAATATCATTATACAACACGTAAAACTGTAAATCCTGTTTGCGTACATCAGAAATCAGCTCCACTTTATTACATAAATGTTATATATTAATCGATTACCTTACGTTTATGTGTGTAATTAGGTTTCCTTTCGTTTCAATTGCTTCCGAGAATCAAGAAAATTTTAAACTCTCGAGTTAATTCCTTACCAGTGTTACCTCAATTAAACGAATAGAATTCCAATGATAATTGAATCACACAGAGATGATTTGAAATTAACCATTTGTTTACTTGGAATCAATTGTTTGTTTGATGCATTGCTTTCGATTCAATTTAGTTCTATTACTGCTCTGGTTAGAACTAAATTATGGTCCGCCACCTGCATAAAATGCATTCCATGTTTGAATGAAACGAACTGAAGAATTTTAGTTATTTTGAGAATGTTGAAGTAAACAAAGCATTACTTGTGACCATATAATTGTTTAATAACTATGCATTTACTACTTTTCAATGCAAATAAGACAGTTTCGAGGATTGGGTTTGAAGATTGAAAATTATGAAAGAAAAAATTTATGGGTGTTTTAAAAGTCCGTTTCTTGGCTGTTTTTTTCCAACGACGCGACGTCTCTTAGCGTCATAGTGGAAGGTATGTCTTTAGTAAAATGGGTATCTGTCTACGTTCGGACCCCTTTTTTTTTAAAAAAGCATAATTCCTCCAAATGTTTGGTGTTTTCATTGAAGTTTAACTTAAAACCAATATATTTAATGAAATTGTAACTATATTTTAATAATATTTGAAATAAATGGCAAATTTGTGTGAATTTAAACCTAAATTTTATACTTCCGTTAACATATGCTCACTCAATTCAACTGAAAGTATTTCAATTTCCATGCTACAGAATGTTCTTTAAACTCTTAGCTACTAAGTAAACTAAAAATTTTAGAGATATTTTAAAAACTGATCATTTTAAGACAATTTTTGTAAAATAATGCAATTTTTTTTATTAAAATGACCATTTATTGGACCAAAAAGCTTCATAAATTTTTTAATTGAGATCCTACAGCTTAGTTAATAGTTCATATAGTAGATAATAAGAAGTACAATGTTTTAACAAAATTTCATCCACATACACCAAAATCTTAAGAAGTAGCAAGTGTTAACGTTCATATAAATAACTAAAAAACAAGCTTTGCAGAAAATTCTTTTAAATATTAAATTTTGAAAATTTCAAAACATAAAATGTTGGAAAACCCTCACAATTGACCAGATTTACAGGATCTTTCTTCTTTAAGTTTATAGATTGAAAGTTCAGTTTTTAGCAGAAGTTAAAGTGTTAAGTTGATAGTTTCCGAAGAGAGCTATTTCAACGTAGACAGATACCTTAATTCTTATACAAACAATGTCTTGGAACAAAAAAATTCATGACAAAATATATGACTTAGCTGAATCCATTATAGACCGAGAGCCCGTGACGAAAAACCATGCATGGATTTATTCTGTTCGAGACTTTCAGATTCCATTGATTGCATCATTCTAATGCGGAAAAGTCAAGTCTTACACCTGGCTGGTGTTTTGTTTGGCGCATGATATCCTGATGTGGATCATGCGCCATAAAACACCAACCAACACCTGGCTGGTGGGACATGCGTTCTCCAAGCTATGTCGAACATGTTGATTTGTACGAGGGGGCTGAAGAATTTTAAGGGCAGGCAGTTGACCCTATAGCCCTTTCACCATTCGGTAACCTCTTCTGCCTTTCCTTTAATAATCATCCTTTGGATAATTGTGGTTTTTATGGCGATCGCCATCATAGGCTTACAATAGCAGTACTTATCCCGATGCACACGATTTTCTGGACCCTCTTGCCCTTTCTTTCGTTCCTCCCGAATCAGGACACTCAGCCAACTCATGTAGTTCGGGTCTTCCGAGGTGTTCTTTGCGAGGTGCTCCTACGGTCTTTAGACTAAGGGCCGTATTCACGAACTTTAAGTCGAGAGAGAAACGAAACGCATTCGAAACGCAAACGATGAAATCTCAGGAGCCTTTGTGCTGCCATCTGTTAAGAACTACCACAAGTAATTACTAGTAACACAAGTAGTACAAGTAAGGCACTAGATGTCCATTACTTTCGTAATATATTAATGTCTGAGGACTAATTTAAGTTATAAATAGCTGTTTTAGATTTTTTAAAACTATAAAAACGGGCCGGAACCAATCGGAATGCGCTTCGGAATCTCAAAAAAAAAAGATGGCGGCCGATACGTTTTTGAGGAGACGTGAGCTCCGAGACGAACGTTTCCAAAATAATCGTTTCGAGTACGTTTGCGTTTCGAATGCGTTTCGTGTCTCTCTCGACTTAAAGTTCGTGAATACGGCCCTAACACATGTGTTTTCAATTATAATTTCGTTATTGGCTGGTGAACTGAATATGTCGCCTGATATAGTATCTATTCGCAAACCTTTTGTGACTATTTATGATGAACCTCCAACCAAGAAATGTGACAAACTTTTTAGTGAATTTATATCACAGTTTTTGAACCGTACGGTGTGTCTTCAGATAAAATAAAGGAAACGTTATTTAAGTGAACTGGCCTGGGCTTCTTTGACTTCAACATAGTCAATCCCATTCCTTTAAAATGTATAGACTTTTCTAGTACTTTCTTCAACTCTACTACCTCTACTACTGATTTTGCTGTTATCTTCCGGTCAAGATAGCTACCACGTTATTTGCGGCTTAATTAGAAAGTTCAGCATTTTAATTACATAAAAAACATAAATGGATAGAAAAAAATCCAGTTTAAAAACTGTGTGTAACATATCAACGAAACCACAGAACTGTTTCTTGAAAATATCTCTTAATATTAGAGGAAATATTTTCAATAAAGTTGGAACTCTTTTGAATCTTGAAAAATTTTGAAATAAAATACTTGTCTCAAAACTAACATTAAATCGTAGTACCTTAACATGCTTTAAAAACCAGAAGGAAGAAACCTAAATCTAGAAAATATGTCAAGATAAGAAAGAAAACATTATTATATTCATAACTTTAGAAATCAATAAATTATTCTAAACTTCTTTCAGTTGGTCAACTATTACTCCCTAAAGGTTGGGAAGCAAACTCGCAAAACTGTTTCCTCGTCTGATAAAGCTTCAAAGAACAGAAAATCCCCTCACAATCAGTTTGTGAATTCACCTTATAAGAAACTGGACCCTTTTTTAGCAATTATAATAATTACTAGAGCGCTGACGCGTTTAACACGTTTCTGAAATAAGCGATTCAATTGTTGTATTCCGATTTACCCCATCGTTGGTCGTCATATTTTCAAGTCAAGAGGCCATCTACAGGGTGTTTCAGATATAACTTCTAGGGGAGGTACGGTACATCAAGACGAACTATATAGAATTGGTATAGGTTAGGGCATGGTTAGGGACTCGCAATTGCGGTTAAAACAATAGACGTTTTGACTTGTTACTAGGTTGGGGAAAGTGGGGGCTAATGGGACGCAGGGCTAATGGGACAAGTGATTTTTTTTCCATAATATAAATATTTCAGAAAAAAATTTACAACACTTATTGGTAACAGGTCTAGCACACATTTGCAAAATGGAATATCTGCCATAAAAAATTTTTCTGCGTAGAAAAAATACAAATTTCTTTTTAACCTTTTACCTGCCGATGTTCCCAAATGGGAACATCCTTTTAAGGAATTTTTTTACCACTTACGTTTTCATGCAGGGATTTGATACTTGGTAGGCAACTCAAAGATATGAAGTTATTTTACATGCAAAAGTTTTTCACGTGCAATTTAATACTTTTTGTAGAATTTACATGAAAATTAGAGATTTTTCGCACTTCCAAAAGTTGCACAAGTTTCAACTTGGGAAAATTTTAAATAAATTTAGATTTAAATAATTTTGCTGTGTTTAGGTAGCTTAAGTACACATCTTTCCATTTGGCTTGACAGAATAGCTTCATATTCCAATTTTGGAGAGTAAATACGTATATGTTCCCAAATGGGAACATCGGTGTTTAGGGTATAGTATTTGAGGGCATTTTTATGGCATGCAAAAATTCAAGATATTTCCTATTCTCTTTAATTTTTTGAACCTTTTTTGTCTTAAAGGATATAAACAGGTTAAGAATGATGTTTCAAATTCAAAAATCTGTAATTTTTATTTTTTCACCTGATTTATGGAGAAATAAATACCAAATCTCTATAGCAGATTCTTACACTTGAATATTTTTCTAACTCCCGGATCGATTAATTTTCATTAGGGGTTATGGAAAAGTGTGTATATATAAAAACACTCTTCTAACGTAAGTTTGATGTAAGAGATATGTGGTTCAGTTCGAAATCTTCCATGAGAAACACAGCTTTAATGAATCAATGGAGATAATTCTGATTATCACTTTTGAAAGCTACTTAGATTTGAATGCAATTAGTGGATTTTATGCTAGATATCCTTATAGAACCGTAATTACAACTAATTTTACTCCCAGAAACGTAACTGTTTAGCTTTGAAGCGCATGGGAACACTCCTATGTATTTTTTATACCAAAATATTTCCCATAGTGCAAGAAAAATGTATGGAAAAGCTTCGCGTACGTAATAAACATGTCTGTTTTTTCTTATGAAAATCTATAAAATGTTACTCAATCGTTCAAGTATGGATAATAAAAATGAAAAAACCGTTCACTATCATAAAAATGTTCATAATTGTTGATTAGAAACCTATTTCAATCATTTTATTTGAATTAATTGTAAAATACGTGCCTTTTGGAAATTCCCCTGAAAACTTCTCCCCAAACGCCGATGTTCCCAAATGGAAACATCCTCAAAATCATACTTGGGATTTATTTTCTGCCAAAAAATGACTAGAATGGGTTTATTAATGATTAATCAAGACATTTAAGCCAAAAATCAGAACATTTAATTCGAAATTTGAATTGAGGCGTTTAAAAGGTTAACAACCAATAGCAAAAATTTAGTTTTGTAATTGATTGAATTAATAAATTTTTAAGAATATCTTAATGTTACTTGATGACACTTTTAGATTCTACAAATACTGGAGAACAAGAAAATATTTATGAAACAATACAGAACTGCACTAGAAAATAATTATTTCTATAATTGTAAATTATCATATTGTGGGACTGTCTTGTGGGGTCTAATGGGACAACTTAATGTGGAGGTAAAACGCTCGGTTCCATCAAAACCGACTGAAATGCTTTTGGGGAATTTATCTCCTGAGAGCAAAATATTAGTTTGGTCTATGGCTCAGTAGAATGTAAGTCAATCAAATTTGGCGATTTATTAATGATTTAGCTCGATTTCTTTTCTTATTAATATTATCGTTAAAACGGTAGCTCAGGGGCACTCTATTTGACTGCACTCTATTGAGAGCTGATATTTACTAAATTTGTTTAATGAAAGGATCATAATTTTAGCTACAAGACTTCACACACACATAATTTTCCAAAACCATATATCTTTGGCGAACGGGAATTGGCGTTCGTTTTCAGATTTAGATTTCCTTCCGAGTGCACAGGTTTTGGATCTAAAAACTATCTTCTAAATAATTCGTTAAAACAGGTTAAATAACATCTTAATTGTTATGATATTATAAGCTATTCCTTAAAAATTATAGACTGATTCAGGGACTTTATATTTGTGCAAATTATAAAAAAATCCTAATTGATAGCATTTCAGTCGGTTTTGGGTAATAAATGCTGGAATCGAGCGTTTTACCTCATTTACCTTAAGGAATTGTATTTTTCTGAATGTATTAGTGAAACTACAGAAATTGTGGAATTAAAATGTTTATTGGTGAAATTTCATCAACAACGATATTTGTATATTCAACTGAATTATAAAGCATGTCCCATTAGCCCTGCACTGTGTCCCAATAGACTCCACGTATGGGGGCTAATGGGACAGTAGCATTAAATTACAAAAGATGAGATAACACTTACATAAATAATGTTATTTACTATCCAAGAATATTTTTATAAACTTAAATGTAAAATCTTTTTAAATTCAAATAAATATAATAATGACTTTATTTATGCTCTTTTAATAGCATTTTTTAAAAAATGTCCCCTTAGCCCCCACTTTCCCCTTACTATATTAAATTTAACAGATTCATTATTGAACTTTTTTAAAATATTGATTAACAATAATTACGAGTAGGACGTAATGGCTATTTTCAAGAAAAACATGTTGGTTAAATTACACTACCCTGCGAAATTCAACTTTTGGAAAAATACAAGATAAGTGTTTAGTATTTTTTATGTTATTTGGTGTGCTGATTACGAAAATGACCTCCATTTTCCCCAATCACATCAGGATTTTTTGTAAAATCAATATCAATATTTTTGCTAAAATCCTATAAAAGAGACATTATAGCGAAAAATCGTGGGTTTATTATCTAGCAACTAAGGTTTTATCCACTTAAATATGTGTAATATAGTCAAATCTTTGTTAGGAAAGTTGGTTTGATTATTTATTGACCATATTTTTATTTTTTATATATTTAAATGTATGAAAATACTGTTGCCAGATCCCATGACCCACCTCTGGTCGAGAAAAACACAAAAAAAAAATTCAAGAGTCAAAATTTTTAATTAAAAGTATTGTTTCTTCAAAATAAAATTGCCGAAATATTATTTTAGTTTGTTTTTATTAAGATATCTTACATGAAATAGACGATTAATCAAAAAACGCAAATAGTATTATGTTTGTATACATGATAGCTTGAAAAAAATTAAGCTTATTCAAAAGCAAATAAAAAAGTTTATAGTTAAGTACGTATACTCTTTTTTCTGTAAAACTTCTTTTTGTGGATCTTCTTTTATGTTCAATTTCGGGTCTATCACGCATTAACATCCAACAGTAGTCGGCGAGCATATTCCTGTCCCATCTTCCCTGATACCTGCGTTCCATATCTTTGAAGTCTTGGTGGAACCTTTCACCCTGTTCTTTACTGACTGATCCCAAGTTTTCGGGGGGAAATTCCACATGTGAGTGAAGGAAATGTATTTTGACACTCATGGAGCAACCCAAAGCTTGATATTTGTCCAGCTCTAGCATATCCATCACAATTGGTTTATAGTCAGGATCCTTGTAATTACCGAGAAATTTACTGACGACTTCTTTGAAGGCAACCCAAGCTTCTTTTTCTTTTGTGGTCATGGTAGTCTCAAATTCTTTATCCTTCATAAGCTTCCGGATATCTGGACCATTAAATACTCCCTCTTTTAGGCCTGGGAACTTTTTACACAAGTATTTGAAACAATCGCCCTCTTTTGAAAAAGCCTTCACAAACTGCTTCATTAAACCTAGTTTGATATGTAGAGGGGTAACAATATTTTTTTTGGATCAGCTAAGCTATTCCGAATCAAATTTTTGGTGCCTAGTACAAGATTTTCTCTTTTCGTTGAGTCTTATCACGGCTGTCCCACTCACAAATGAAACATGGATACTTTGTATATCCACCTTGTTGCCCAAGAAGCATGGATATAACTTTCAAATCCCCGCAAATGGTCCAACCGTGGTCATCTCTGCACTCCTGCAAGGTCAACGAATGATCCGAGTCCTTCGCGCGTCATTGGTGAAAGCTATTGGTTGATGGTACATAAAGCAATTGTTTCGATGGGGAGGGAGGGAGGGATGGCAACATAATATGGAGTTTCTCATATCGGTATTTTGTATGTTTAACCACTGTATAATAATGGTTAGGCAAAGAAGGAAGATATTCATTGCCAAAAGAATTTTTTTGGTAAAAAATCATAAAAATCCAAGTAAAATGGAATTTTTCTAAAAAACTTGATGTGATTGAAACTTTTCGTTGGTATTTTCGAAATCAGCACCAAAAACTACCCCAAGAACTGCTGTCAGACCCCTTGTATTTTTTTCATCGCAGGGTAGTGTTATTGATAAGTTAGAACCAATAAATTTGAGGAGGGTTTTATTCATGAAGATGGCCAGTGTGGTTTTGGAAAGTTTGACGTTTCTTCTACTAATTATATTAATGCGTGATTTATAAAATAAATAATTTCAGTTAGCAGGTTTTGTGGTGATTGCAAAGCGATTCAAAAGGCCCTGAGTAATAAGTTTATGGGGGTTAGTGAGCGATAGAAAGGAGGGGTTATAAACAAAATAAAAAATTTTGTTATAAAACAAAAACTTTCTAATGTAATAACAATAAATAATGTCAACGGTAAATTTATAAATAATACTTTATTATAATAACAAAAGTTATAAAATTAATATAATTTAACTTTCTTACAGTAAAATCTAAATATATTAAATTAAATTAAATAAAAAACTTAGTAACTGATAAATTAACTGGACTATTGGATACATAATTGTGTTTTGTCCAAGTCAAAATACAAAAGTGAATGTAAATTTATACATAGAACTTTTATTATTCAATCCATATTTTTGTTACTTATAAGCAACATTTTGATTCAATAATATGAATAACTGAACAATGGATACGCTTATAAACATTCAGGTTATATTTTTTTTCAATCAGCACCAGTATTTTATAACTATCTGATAAGCATTATGCATACAATTCATATATTTTGTTGTAACATAAGTTATTTCCTTATTTATTAAAAGTATTTCTTAATTTTAAAGATTTTAAAGTTATTTTAACAACATATATTTAACACTATTCAAATAATTAGCATATAATTGGAATATAGTTATATTAGATTGAAATTAACATAATTTCTAACCCATTTTCTACTATTAGTTACTTGAAGAAAAAAAAATTTGTTTTATTGTTTATCCAAATTTACACACGGATTTTCAGTGCTCGCACAAGAGTATATTAATTAAATTTTATAATATATTTAATTTATATATAAGAGTATATATTAATTAACGTTTTAAGTAATATAATTGTTTTTATTTCCATTTCGTAAGAAAACTAATATTCAATCATATATATAGCAAAACCTTTTTATTAGAAATAATTTATCTTAAAAAATTTTAAATATAATGTCTACTTAAAATCATTACTCGTTAGTTACAAAAATACAAAAGGATTAACATAAAATATTAATGAGAGAAAATTAAAATAACTTGTTCCTGATAAGATTTCAGTGAAATATACCAAATAATTTTACTACTTTTAAATGTTTTTTAATAATTATATGTTAGTTAATCATTACTTTTTAGGTGTGTTAGAAATCAAAGGCAACAGAGTCATAATCTTGATTTACAAAAAAAATATCTGTTCATATGGCAAAAATAGAAATTATTTTTATATGGGGTACGAGTTCAAATCTAACATACCTAAAACCCCTAAAAACAAATGAAATAAATATTTAAATGAACAAAACTTAGCATTATTTTAAAATCTGTTATAATCCATTTTATGAGGTCCTAAAACAAATATACTACATGCGATTCATTTATACAGGGTGTTTCAAACGTATGCTTTGCGGCTTTTATTTGGAACCAACGTGTCCTAGGGTCACAGAAGTAAGGTCTACCCCTAAGTAAGTGACCCGAGAAAATCCATCGAAATGACTTACAGCTCCCCTAGCTGGAAATGAAAAAGTTAGAAAATTAAGCTAAAAGCTGAAGGAGATAGAGTAAAAACCTAATTGAAAGTATTGCTGCCAACATTATGAAGAACTAACTGAAAAAATTTCATGAAAATATCGTGAATATTCGCGGAGATATAGTCTGTTCATTTAGAATAGGTGCCTGAAACAAGTTAAAAACCTCTAAATAATGCTTAATAACGCTCATCACACAACTTCAGTGACCGATTCTTTAACAATATTTTAACTACTTCTGTTAATGATGCCTTGTCCTTGGACAAGACAAATTTTTCGATGATAATTACAATAGTAACTGCTTCTGATACATTACGTCTCAGGTGCCTATTCTAAATGAAGAGTTCAGCATGTGAAAATAGCACAGGCCTCAAAAAAAATAAAAAGTTCCCAAATTTGCAAGCTTTTTTTGTTTTTTGATTAAATTTTGCCTTCATTCAACTAAAACAAAATTTGTAAATCTACGAATTTATTTTTTTAGGTCTGAAAAAGTGCTATTTTCACATGCTTACTATATGTCCGCAACTATTCATGGTATTTTCATGAATTTTTTTCAGTGAATTCTTCTTAACGTTGGAAACAATACTCTTTTTAAGGTTTTTCCTCCCTTTTTAAGGTTTCCCTTGGACACGTTGGTTCCAAATATAAGCTGCGAAACGGACTTTTGAGACCCCCTGTATATCAAAGTGTTGAACATAAAAATGGACATGAAAATGAATATATATATTACACTCACCAAATAAAACATAACTACAACATCATTCTAAAGTTCACGATTGAAAACTCTCTTCCTTAAAACGTACTTTCATGGTCATTAAACAACTGAAACATTGTTATTCAATACAAATCCAGCTCTGCACGTTACGATCAAAACACATGACAATCTGCACGTCTAAAGATATAAAATAGCCTCTGATGAGTCAGTTCTTGACTCAATTCAATACTTGCCATCATCAGTTACACAAAAAAGCATATTTATAACTCCTATGTTTCAATTGAATTTTTGCACTTGGCCTTGTCCTGTTGATCTGGACTGTTGTTGACTTCTATCATGGCTTTCTTCATTATGAAGGCCATGTACCGGAATAGCTGCATCCAGGCCTCTTCGATGTCATCGGACCAGTGCTCCGACATTGAGGGTTTAACGGCGAACACGAACTGGGGCCCGATCAGCTGTAAGAAAAGAAAGTTCTTGAAAAAGAGAGAGACTGTGGTTTCATTACTAATTTCGGTTCAATTCAGTTCGGTTTAATTTGTATTGATAATTTTAACAGTTATTGTGATCGAACTAAACATTTTAATCATGCATTTGAAATTATTTAGCAATATTTCTACTTTTTGGAATCCAAAAGAGCATGACTTTATTTAGCGAGACCGTTAACGGAATTGAACTCTAATATACTGCTATGAAGTACTATCATGGCGTTTTCTGAGTCAAGAATAACCGTGAAAGGAAACGCTCATTTCGTTTTTTGAGTGTGGACTACATATTTTGACTGATAATGGATATTTTTTGTTAGAAAACTAAAATGTAGATCGTTAAGTGAGATTTCCATATCAAAATGTTTTTTAAACAATTTTACTAAAACTATTCATTTCTTTTCCGGACGTTTCATGTGTGAAATTAAGAGAATATATATTTGAAGTGTGACAATCACAAAATTACAAGGATTTAGCAACCAAAAAATAGAAATGTTATTTTTTCCAAAAACATAAAGTTTTCTTCAAATGTCTCAATCTTTAAGGATACTCCTCAAGTGAAAATGTAAGAATGTTTACACGAGAGGATACATAAATTAAAGCTTAAAAACTAAACAAAGCGTTACGTTTTTTTAAACTTGTGTACAAACTTAAAAATGAAGTGTAAACTGGAATGAATGCATTTGCTTGGTTATAAAAATCCTTTGGAATTCCAGTTTAGAAAATGGCCATAGATAAAAGTTGCACACGCTAAAAAATAGTTTAAAATAACTAAAAAATAGTTTTCACACTATTTTTCTATTCCATCCAAAAGTACGAATTTAACGTAAGTGTCTAGCATTTTTTAGGTCCTATCTCTTCAAGGGGAAAACACCTTAAATTTTATCATGTGTTCATCAATTTTCCAAACCTAAACAAGATTATGCATGTTATTACTCAGAAAATGTCAAAATAAAAATATTCACGAGCAGCTTATGGTAAAAGTTTACGAGTTCAAGCTGAGCAACATAGCTTAGTGCCAAAGAAGAACGCCATTTTTAAATCACCGTACTTGACACCGCTGCTTCGAAACCACTACTCTACAACGATGTAATTAGCCAGAGATATTAAATTTTTAAAAAGAGAGATGTTAACGAAGAAATATGCAGCAGCATCCAATTTCAGGGTTGTTTCGTTGAAATGATGAAGCTACTCTGCCCTTAATGACTCATCTTTTCATATTTTAAAGCGCAGCAATCAACCTGACATAATAAAGGAGATGAGTAAAATGAAGATCTACAGATAAAGCTTTTTTATTATTAATACCGACTACATCTTGTACATCAAATCTTAAATAGTTAATTAAATTTGTTTATGAATATCCATTGTATATTATGCTTCCGTATTTATGATTTATAGACTTCCCCTTAGGTTATTTTAAAAATAGAATTATATATAATTTTCTCTTGCAAGCTACATTCTGCATTCATCTTTTATATTCTGCATCAAATTTGGCAAGTTACAGAATTTTTCCTCGGGTCACTGGGAAAAAAAACTATTAGTTTTGTATTTTTTGCTATCAAAATATTTTTCAAAGTAATAAAAATAATCTGTTAATAAATCGTTTTTATACACACTTGGATGAAATATACTATACATATAATTATACATACTTTTAGATACAAACATTAATAAGTTCCACTTTCTTGAAATAACATTTAGATCAGATATATGATATGGTAAGTACTTTTAAAGGTTTACTAAAATTCATTATAGTATACTTCATTGTAGTATAAGACAAAAATAGGGTCAAAATGCTTCTGACACAAATCAAGCAGATTCTTATGTAAAATGACCCCCTAAATCCAAATCCGACCCTAGTTTTTCTCCATCAGGTTTAGATTTTCAGGGAACAGCCCCTCCTCCTTTTAACGTTTTTTTAACTTAATAAAACTTCGAATTCGATTTTCAGGATTAAAAACTATTATTTTAGTCTTCAAATTACTCCTGAGGGAAGAAGAACAAGTCTGAGTTGCAACAAAAATATGAATGTTTAAACACTAGGTATATTAATGAGTTACTAGGTATGATATTGGATTGAAAAGTTTCATTGGTGTACGTTTTATTCACAATGTGGTTTAATATTAGTTGATACATGCTGAATATTTTTAAGGAAAACATTTTGATCAAGTTATTGATAACCTAGACCTAGAGTAAATAAATATTGAATCTTTTAAGAGAGTGTTATTCATGGAGATGGCCTGTTGTGTATTTTTGGAAATTTGGTTGATGTTTCTTCTACTAATTGTTTTTATTGTTTTTTAAAGTAAGCTATGTTCAGTGAGCAGGGTTTTGTGAGGATTACGAAGCAATCTCAAAGGTCCTGCGTAATCAGTTTACGGGGGATAGTGAGCGAAAGCGAGTAGCGGGCGGTATCATCCTAGTTGTTTAAAATGAATGGGTGAAAGGTAGCTGATGGTGAACGGTATTCATGTTACAAAAAAGTTCATGATACTATCGTGAACGAAAACAACTCTAAAATGAGTAAATTTTAACAAACATATAGGCCAACTATGACACATTTAATAGTCACATGATTAAAAACATACTAAACAATAATATACTGAATTAAAAGATATTAACAGTAAAACTATATAAGTTATATTAAGACATATTATAAGTTATTTGTAGAACCCTTCAAAATTTGGTCATTTAAAGACTAAATGAGTATCACAAATAAATATATGTATTTCTCTCATTAGAAAGTTTTGCATGTGTAATTCACCTCCTTGGGATCTTTCTCCGAGAACCGGGAAGAATTTCTGGAATTGAACATTAAACCTGGATATCCTACACTTTATAACAGCCTTCTCTATCGAGGACATTTCGAATTTCCCTTCTAGCTAGACAAGAGTTATGAATGCCCATGAGGTAGAATACGAAACGAGAGACATATCAGTCTGTAGATATTTTGAAACTAGATGGCTTTGTTATCTTCAGAAGCTATTTATTTATACTTTGAAGTGGCTGCTTGTGAAATTTTAAAGCATTATTATTAAAGCATTAAAGCATTATATGTGATTTTTACAAGTTTTTAAAATTATTTAACGTAGATTAATAATTATTTTAGATTGAGTTTCAAAAACACTCTATCATACTTCAATTTTAGATTTAAGATTGCATTTTTGGAATGTTTTTCTGGTTAGTTATTGCACGATTGACTTCTCAAAGTCTTCGATAGGATTCAATGGTTAATCTCTGGCCCCTTAGGTGTGAAATGATCAAAAGAAATTCCCGGTGAATACTAAATATATTCGTTTATTTTTCCCAGGAATTCAGGGTTATGAAAAAGGGACATGTGGGTATAAGTTTATCCGAAATTTTTTCTTATTTTTGCGACCAGAATGCACAATTCCCAAGAGTTATAACTCTTGTAAGTGTCAAGAAAAGGTTAGAAATAACTTTCTTATAGCCTTAGGGTGGGATATTAAGAGCGAAAAGTGCTCTAGTGCTTTTTGAAATGTATTATTCAATAGTTTCTTTATTTTGGAAACAGGAGTATGAAACTTTTTCATATCAACTTGCAAACTATTGCTTTGGTATGAAAAATAAGTATATGTTTTTATTTAAAGCGGTTTTATTCAAATGTACAAAAAGACATTTTTAAGAAATATGTACTATGGTAGAAAATTTTCGAAAAAATTGGTTTTATACATTGAAAAGTATTACTAGACAGTAGGCATACTGCTTAATTTAAATTAAAGTTAACAAAATCTGGGGACCGAAAATTGGTTATTTTCAAATGGCGCTTGGCTATTAAAGAATATCGTTGTACAGGGTGTATCTGAAATGGTACAACAAACTTTCAGGGATGATAGTTGACACTTTGTCGAGTCAGAATCACACAGGATTTGGGGGTCCCAGACCAAATACCAGGGAGTTAGAAATGGAGCGACACCCTCAAAAAATCATTGAAAAATTCAATTTGTAGAAGAACTACAATTGGTAAAAATTTAACTATGAACTCAAAAATTGTGGTTTAATATGATCTTTAAAATTATCTCAAAAGTCTTCACTTTAAAATTTGTTTAATTATAGAAAAATGTGAAAACTCTGCCAAAACCTCATTTTGCATTTCGAAATAATTTCTTTTGATTTGATAATTTGAAAAATCATAGTTAAAAACCTTTAATAACAAAGTTTCACGTAAATACAATAAATATTAAACTTTTGAGATCCTTTTAAAGTTTGTTTTTTGTGTGCGCAAACAGCTGTTCTGGAAACACCTCTAGAAAACTGTTTCCGCACGCAAAAAAACAAACTTTAACAGAATCTCGAGCATTTAATATTGATTGTATTTACGTGAAACTTTGGACTTAAGGGTTTTCAACTATAATCTTTCAGATTATTAAATCAAAAGAAAGGATTTCGAAATACAAAATAAGGTTTTGGCAGAGTTTTCACATTTTTTTGAGGTTTTTCTACTTTTTTCATAATAAAACAAATTTTAAAGTGAAGACTTTTGAAATAATTTAAAAACCACAATTATTGAGACCATAATTAAATTTTTACCAATAGTAGTTCTTCTAAAAATTTAATTTTTCAAGGATTTTTTGGGGGGTCACTCAACTTTAAACCCCCTGGGATTTGGTCTGGGACCCCCAAATCGTATGTGATTCTGACTCTTCTAGATGCCTACTATCATCCCTGAAAGTTTGTTGCACCATTTCAGATACACCCTGTGTAAATTACGCATTTTTAAAAAAAAATTGCAATTCAAGATGTAAAAGTCAAGCACTTAATCAAAGACGCAAATACACTAGCGGAAATAAAAATCCCAACACCAAGAAGGAAAGGAGATATCAAAGTCAAATTTATTTCTATGATTGCACATAGTATCAATGTGAATTGATTAAAAAATCAGCCTTCCTGGATGTTAGGGGGCCGAGAAAACCAGGGATGAGTGTTGTCTCCATAGGTGTCCATTACCGCTGTCACACGTCATGGTATGGAGTGACAGGGGCTCTAAATGACTTTTGAGGGATTGGAGGACCATGTTGCCTCCTCAGGTAGTCCAAATTCATATGGTGCACCAGCGGACGTTGCATACCGGGCAAGATGATTTCTCCTCATTAACCGGACTTGTTTTGTGGGTGTTGGTTCTAGAGAACGGGAAAGACTGGGTAAAAATGCAACCTAGGGGGTTGAGAAGAAAGCTTGGACATTGCATACAACATGTGGTTGTGCATGTTTCTCTTGAAATTTGGCCCCAGGACAGGTCTGAAGGTAAGGGCGGACAACCGGCTAAAAAACCTCAATGACGCAGCTCTGGTTGGAAAAAGTGCTGGTGAATCATACTCAGGAGTTGCAGAAAGGGAATCCAATGCATCCCCACTCCGTTACCTTGCATCACCACTTCGTGGAACGATTAGAAAATCATCAGCTGAGTGCGCTCTCTCCATTGTGTCTTCAAACTCATACCCAACCGTCGTGGTGCTTCAAACCGAAGCAGGATTCTCTCATAAGCATAATGTCATGAAATTGGGATTTTCATTTCCTTACTTCGTGCACTATTGGAAACAGAAAGGCCCATTTTCAGTTCCTTGTTTGTAGACAAAGATGTAAGAAGCTATGCAGACCAAACGGACAATCCGCAGTACTGCAAACGACATCCATCCCACTGCCGCTTGTTCTCAGTATGATCTACCGGTACTTTGGCCAACCAGAGCTGCTTCATTGAGGTTTTTTTGCCGGTTGTTCGTCCTAACCTTCAGACCTGTCCTAGGAACAAATTTCAAGAGAAAAATGCACAACCACATGTTGTATGCAATGTCCAAGCTTTCCTCTTAACCTCCTAGGTTGCATTTTTTACCCGTCTTTCCCGTTCTCTAGAACCAACGCTCACAAAACATGTCCGGAGAAAGAGGAGAAATCACCTAGCCCGGTATGCAACGTCCGCTGGTGCACCATATGAATTTGGACTACCCGAGGAGGCAACATGGTCCTCCAATCCCTCAAAAGTCATTTAGATCCCATGTCACTCAATACCATGACGTGTGACGGCGGTAATGGACACCTATGGAGACAACACTCCTCCCTTTTTTTCTCGGCCCCCTTATATCCAGGAAGGCTGATTTTTTAAGGGATTCACATTGATACTATGTGCAATTATAGAAATGAATTTGACTTTGATATCTCCTTTCCTTCTTGGTGTTGGGATTTTTATTTCCGCTAGTGTATTTTCCATCGGGATTAAAAGGGCCACAAAGAGCTGATTTTGGGTCCAAACAACTGTATTTTATGGCCGACCATATGTAGGCCCACTTTTAGATTTTATACCATTAAGATAAAATTGCAACAACACGAATGTTTCCCGTTTTGGGATCTACCAAATGTACTTATTAAGAAGTTAAAAGTTTACCGGGATCACATGATCGGAATAGTCAGGTGGCGAAGTCGAAAAGTGCGAAATCATGTATGTCAAAACTTTTTTGATAATTTACGATAGAGTAATAGTGTAGATTCCAAAACCGGTTGATGCCATTCTGCAAATGTTAAGCATTTAAAAAAATCAAGATTAAAAAAATGGATGAAACAATTTCAAAAAATCAATCTTTAGTAATCGAGACTCAGACTTTTGATGCATGATTATCACCTAATTTTCAGTGCTTAATACGAATATTCCAGTAGAATAAAAAAAATTAAAACATCAGTTTTGAAAAATTATTTTAAAAATTGGATAATCAAAAAAATTAAATCATCGCTTAAAACCACAAAACAACTGCAACTCCACAGCACAAACAACTCCGATTCGTTTAAACAAGTATTTTAGGGAGAAAATTCCTGATTTTGTAGTCGAGGTAGGAACTGGAAGCTGGCAAAGCTTGGCGCTTTGCGGGCATTTTTGCCGTAGTTTCTTTACGAGTGAAAAAGCCACGCGAAAAACCGAAAACGCCAAAAGAGGGATTTAGTGGCCAAGTTGGTTTAAAAAGTCAAGTGTGAGGGGCAGCGGGAAACGGGAGACCGGTCTCGCTTAGAACAGCGGAGCAGATGTTTAAGCTGTCTCTATATTAGTACTAACGCTATGCTGCTGGCCATCCAAAATGGTACACCAAGAAGGAACAGAGATATCAAAGCTAAATTTATTTCTATAATTGCACATAGTATTAATGTGAATTGATTAAAAATTCAGTCTCCCTGGATGTTAGGGAGCCGTGAAAACCAGGGAGTAGTGTTGTTTCCATCTCCCCTCTGGACAATTTTCAAGAGAAAAATGCACAACCACATGATGAACGCAATGTCCAAGCTTTCATCTTATCCCCCTATGATGAATTTTTACCCTGACCTATCCGTTCTTAAGAACCAACGTCCACAAAAAAATGTCCGGTGAAAGAGGAGAAATCACCTAGCCCGGTAGACAATTTCCACTGGTGCACCATATGAACTTCGACTACTAGGGAGGCAACATGGTCCTCCAATCCCTCAAAAAAATTTAGATCCCCTTTCACCCAATACCAAGGCCTGTGGAGGCGGTAATGGACACCTATGCAGACAACACTCCTCCCTGGTTTTCACGGCCCCCTTACATCCAAGGAGGCTGAATTTTTAATCGATTTACATTAATACTATGTGCAATCATAGATATAAATTTGGCTTTAATATCTCTTTTCCTTCTTGGTGTACCCTTTTGGATGGCCAGCAGTGTAGTTTAATCTTTATAGATTTAATGTTCCGGTGTTGAAATATAGGCTTAATTTGCCTGTTTTAAAACAGTAAAATGCAATTTTTACGGTCTCTGGCACTCGCCTCTCTATAAAAATTTTGATTGGAAGTCGGGTAGCTAAAGGTTGGACCATACTTGGCCTATGTGATGGATTACGGTTAAACTGAAAAGCTGGATGCATGATATCTTGTAACTTTCATAGATAAAGTTGTTTGAGAAAATATCATGCGAAACTTAATATACTTATGCTAACAACTTACCACTTCTCTTCTTAAATAAAAAAAAGTTAAGATATAAAATGAATTATTGCCCAACATGTATAAATTAAGGTTATTACTTTCTCATTGCTCATCGCAATCTGTTAAAAAACAAAATGCCTTATTAAACAACACCCCCTAAACATGCGTTGCAACCACACATCATCAAAATCGCTGTTTTTAGAGATTCCAATTAACCTGAAATTGCTTTAGGACGAAAGAAATCTCATTTTCTTACCCTACCCCCCAACAAGGTAAGAACATCATTTCAGGCGCGTGCATCTTGCATCACGGGAGGATAATGCAATTGGGATCGCGGCGCACATTTAATGCAAGCAATCGCTTAATAACGTGAGCCAGGCACACACGCATTGTTTACTTCAATTTACCTTGTTTATCCCTCATCCACAGAGAATGCATCACGCTAAAAAGGCATAAACTGTTTATTCTGATGATATTGCTTTTAGCATTATACTCTTTTTATCTCAGTGTTGTAATAGGGAGAATGCGAAGAACGATACGAAATTATTCCGATGGGTGAGTGAATTAATCAGGTATTATTTGATTTCTGAGGTAATAGAGGGATTCTTAAAAGGTTGTGTTACTTGAGGATAACTTTTCATTGTTCAAAAATTTTGGTAGAATAAAAGGTTTTGGAGAGATGATTTGAAATGAATTCATTTCTGTTAACTGTTCTGTTAAACATTAACAGAACTGTTAAACGTTAACATTTCTGTTAAAGGGAATAAGAAAAACTGAGGAATGGGGAATATTGAATGTGGAAAAACGTCGTAGTGGGATATTTTGGTTATGATCCTTTTGAGATAACTTATTTAGAAACTTAATGTAAACCCCTATTTTTTTATTTAGATTCCCTATCAAGCTACTTTTTCAGGTGTCAAATAATGTTAAAAAAATTTAAATCAAAGTTATTAAAAATTTAAACGGGGTAAATAGAAAATTAAAATTATATTTAAAACTTATAATTAGAGGTATATTTGTCAAAAATACTCCAGAAGTTAAAAAATGCGACACTAAATGTCTGTTTTTGGTAATTTATATTACTATTTTGACACTGTTTTTTATTGTCTTTTTTGAAATACAGTTATTTTTTACCTGTAAAAGTGAACTAAGAACTTCTCACTGTTTTAAATATATTTGAGCGTATTCGTTCTAATGAAATCAGTAAAAATTTTGATTTCAGTATTACCAAATAATAAACCATCTTCGACAAAACTCCTTCAACGACAAGATGTATTAAAACAAAATAATAAAAACATTTACGGTTCTCAAAATATCCCTCCCATCAAATAAAATTTCTTTTCCAAATTAAAAACGCCTGTGTAAGTCGAGAAGCATTTCGGTTTTCTATATGGCAACGGCTTGAGGAACAAGGTTCACTGCACCGTCTGGAGAGTAACGATTTTTCACATGGTCGCTCTGGTGAAAAGTCATTCGCAAAAACTAATTTCTTTCTCATTACTATACCCTTTCTTTAAAGAGACAAAACGTTAATAACGCCACAGTGCCGGGTAAAGTTGACAAGTTGTTATCGGAAGTAAGGGGTTTGAGGGTGGGAAGGGGGAACTAAAAATAATCTTTAAAAATTGATTTTTACTTCGAGCCAGAGAGAAGAGATTTTATGCTTCTTTTTGTTAATGAGTTTTGAAACTGTTGAATGAATAGGGATAGTTTTTTTGGCGAGAGAAAATAACGTAAATAAGTTGTATTACAAGGATTTTTCAACTTCTCATTTTTAAATTAAACCTTTGTTATTTATATACGTGTAGAGATTAATTAGTATATCTTTCTGCAAATTATTTTTTATTTACTAGGTAGCTACCGCCTTCTGCTCACTATCGCCAACCAATACTAGTCAACTTTATACGCAGGACCTCTGACATCGCTTTATAATTCGTAATAATAAAATATTCGTAAAACAATTTAGCAGAATAATCGTAAACCATCTTTCCAAAAATACGTCACGGGTGATCTACATGAATAACACTCTTTAAAGAGTTGGACTATTTATTAGTTCAATAAAATTTAATAAAAAGGTTTTCCTTTAAAATATAAAGCGTCTATTAATAACTATTGTTAATTAACATTCTGGCAAAAAGACGCACACCAGTTGGTCTTTAAAGTTCAATATTGCACCGCCTATACTTCACAGCAACGTTTCCTGAACCCAATACGTCACTAGGCGGAAGGAGAAAGTGATTTAACACAAAGCCTGTTGGGTTGATAGGAAGAAATTCGATACGCAAATTGTGATAAAAAAAAAGACACTATTTATACATGGGTTTAAGGAAACAATCATATTTTAAAATTGACGTTACTTGTTTCACTCGAAATTCAGACACAGAGTAGTAGGTTAAACTTTAGCTGCTGTCTAGTATAGTATACCCAGTGTTTTATCATTAACTTTTGTTTAAACTCAGACTTGTTAAACAATACAGTTTAAGTAATTGAAAATAATAAGACACAAAACCTACACGACACAGAATATTTACAATTCATTTCGATTATCAAACTAAAAATTGTAAATTTCAGACAAGATGTGTAAAATTTTAGTATAAAATAGTATATCTGTAAGTTTTTAGAATACTTTTATCAGTCTATGAATGCAATATTATTTAGTGAGTACTTTTTTAAAACATGAAAAAAAATTGCCATTAAATATGGCTTCATTTGGTGATTGTGATAGGCTGCATAATAAGTTGTTTGACAGCAGGGAGGAGATAGTGTGTTCCTAAGTATCCCAGCAAAGTATCCAGTAAGTATTTTGAAAATTTGCCTCAAAAAGTAGTGTTTTAGTTCATTTTGAGACATTTTTGGTTTCACTCGAAGAGAACAGCTCCTTGTGAACTACAGAATTTTCAAGGGAAAATATTATATATAGCAGTCAAAATTTAGGGGTTGGGGCTCAGGACCCTCCCCCGGAAAAAAATTTGAAATTTGTCCCTTTAAACTAGGGTTTTATCTAATTTTGAAAATATTTGAGAAACATTTAAAGGTAACTTGTGTGTGTTCCCAAGGTTAATCGCGGACCCCCTAGGAAGGTGCTGCGGACCCCCGGGGGTCCGCGGACCACAGTTTATGAACAGCTGGGGTAGATCCATTTACCTAGGACCACCTATTTTCAAAGCCCACAAAACCCTCAAAACGTGTTTTAAGTTCGCACTTTGTTTTTAATATTTTTATGTATTAAATACTTATTATGTAGGAAATATACAGGGTGATTAAAAATTACGTGGACAAACTTCGCATGGGGGTAGAGGGGACCTAGACAAGCATATTTTGAAAAACTGGGGCGCAGATGCACCGTTAAAGAGCTAGGACCTAATGTAGTGCGAGCGCGTTTCAAAAGGCAATTTTTAGAAGGCCCGTGTGACGAAACAAAACAAAATAAAATGAAAAACATTATTGCATGAGGTACAGGAGTATCCTTACAACTTAAACCCTCAATGTGATAAAAATTGGACCACTTGCTAAACCGTGGGGTGAGTTTTAAACTGTGCAATATTAATCTCTTAGTCAAACAATGGAGTTCGCTTAATGGTAGAGGAGAGGAGGGTATTATGGAATAGTCGGGTAATATGGAAGACCTGAGTTTCGCTCCCCCTCGTGCTGCTTTCACGTGGCAATGCACCGAAAGTCTTAAGAAATCCCCCATGATGCAGTGGGAGAAGAGTTTAGCTTCTTGTTGTTGTCTGATCAGTCGCAGCAAAGCAAAGTGTGTTTTAGTATTTTCGAAAGTTTTTGACGGTAAATGTTCAAACCTTTTAACCTACCAGTAACTATGAGACTTTGATTTTGTTGTTAAGCATAATGTACACTAAAAGATCAGTAGTTTCTTATACTGCAGTCGTTTTTTAGCATTCCATGTTTTATCGGTTAGTAAAAGGTTTCATAGTACAAAATGGCCTGTCGGGTATTATGGAACATTCCATAAGCAAAGGGTCAGAAAAAGACGATTATGTTTGTGACTATTGTATAAATAGACTCTTGAAGAAAACTATTTGAACGTAAATTGTTAAATATATTTTTATAGTTAAGGTTAACTATGTTCTTAAGGTCTAATTAGTTTTCAATAGCTGTAAATCCAACTGTTCCATATTACCCGACTGTTCCATATTACCCTCCATTCGTAACTTTTTCTTAAAGTACATTTTTTGATTTAAAAAATAAATGCTGATTTATTGGACCATTAACCCTTCATTGTCATTAGTTATAGTATGTACTTAAAATGATTCGGCGGATTTTTATGAAGGGTGTTCCATAATACCCTCCTCTCCTCTATTTAGAAAAATGATGATCGGGGAAGGAATTTTCAATGACCAAACAGTTTCAATGATCAATGTTACGATCATTGAAAATTCCTTCCCAGATCATCATTTTTCTAAATACCATTTTGGGAACTCGATTCGTTGACTAAAATATTAATATTGCACTTTTGAAACTCACTCCACTGTTTAGAAAGTGGTTCAAATTCTATAGAATTCATGGTGTAAGTAGTAGAGATACTTCCGTACCTCATGCAAAAATGTTTTTTATTTTATTATGTTTTTTTTAGTCACACACACGGGCCTTCTAAAAACGGCCTTTTGAAACGCGTTCGCACTACATTAGGTCCTAGCTCTTAAACGGTAAGGCTGCGCCCCCGTTCCTATGTGAAATATGCTTGTCTAGGTCCCCTCTACCCCGATGCGAAGTTTGTCCACGTAATTTCGGATCACCCAGTATTGAAGCAAAAAGCATTTTTTAAAAATTCAAAAATGGCCTTAGGTACACTTTGTTATTACACCTAGGGCCGGTAACTTTTGTACCTAGGGCCAATGCCTAAATTTACCCAACTGAGGAAGAATACTTTAAATTAAATATTAATTAAATAAAGGTGAGTGATCCTAGGTACACGGATCTCCCCTATGGTCTTTTAAAAAGTTTAATTTGGAAAAAAAGAAATTGTTTTTTAAAAAATAAAAAAACAGAGGGACTATCATGAGTCTCAATATTCTGTACAAGATTCATAATTTTTTTTATTCTATTACAAATATTTAACAAAAATATATCCCTTAGTTAAATAGCAATTTTAAAACAGTTCTAAACAAAAGATATTTTGAACTTCGAGTTTTTTTCCATTTTAGTACTCAAAACTAAGAAAGTACAGTATAAAAGGAAAAAGAAAGAATGTTTACAAAAATTTTTATGCCTTGAATATAAAAATAAAAATTAATCAGCCTGTAAAATAGGTAACAAAATAAAATCATTATCAATAGGGGATAAGTTTTTGTTTCCATTATCAAAGTAATCGAAACATTGAATTATCTTCATATACGATAGCTTACAAAGCAACACTTTCAACATCATGCTTTGACACATCCATCACAATATGTAACCTTTGAAGCGCTTTTAATAACTGGGGACGACTCAATTAATTAACCGTTCTCTCCCCTGTTTCCGCATTAAGTCATTAACTTCTGACGCATGTCAAAGGATTCCATGGAGTACCCTGTAATTAATCTGCAGAAAATCAGAGTTTGGGAAATTCTTGTTAAAGTAAATAAATGATGATGTGGTTATTTTTTTCGAAGTAAAACGTGAAAGTTTTAAGTGGCGGTAAATTGAATGTTAGTGTACTGTGCTTAAGTTAGGCTTGATGTCCTAATCAATGTTCGTAGTTGTTTACGATTGTGATGGGTTTGTGCTGTGATTGTCAGGGTAATGTTACAGCATTGTTGAGGAAACATTTAAGTTAAGTTTTACTCTGCTTAAAGAGTAGGGTATATCTACAATAGGGTGTTTTGATGACGGAAAATTTGTCTAAGGTGCCAGAGAGTACCTGTGAATTTTTTCAGAATTTTTGGATAATTTCTTAAGGTGCCACATTGGCCCTGAAGTTCCCCATGTTAATCCAATGGGGCGCGCCGCCAAAAGGCCGAAAATTCGTTTTTCGGCCCTCATTTCTGCCCTAATCACACGAGGAATGTCTTCTCTCGAGTTATGGACTCTATATGATGTATGCTACCCGACAAAACTTGAATAATAACTTAAATCTCTATATTATGTTGATTGTGGGATCTGATTTGAACGTGGAAATACGCGATTTTCGACGAAATTTGAGCATACAAAAAAAGTAATATAGATATTTAGGCTATTATTCAAGTTTTGTCGGATAGCCTAGATCATATAGGGTCCATAACTCGAGGGAAGACATTTCTCGTGTGATTAAGGCAGAAATGAATGGCAAAAAACCAATTTTCGTTCTTTTTGGCTGCGCGCCTCTTGGATTAACATGGGGAACTTCAGGGCCAATGTGGCACCTTAAGAAATTATCCAAAAATTCTGAAAAAATTCACAGGTACTCTCTGGCACCTTAGACAACTTTTCCGCACTAATGCGTCATCAAAATCGAAAAAAAGTTTTTTTTCGATACACCCTAATCTACAACCTAAATGTATTGCTAATTATTAGTATCTAATATACGTAACTGACCTAATTTTGTAGCAATGTTAATGACACTAATTCATTTGTTTCCTACCATATAGTAACTAAATAATCTAAATAATATTACAACTGAAAAATAACTAAATCCATATCAGTTAAGTATAATTTATTAAAACTGAAAAATCAAAACTTTTTTTCAAAATTATCATATTTTTAAATTATTTCCATTATATGAAATAAGTGTTGTATATTTAAAGTAAACAATTTTACTTATGGTTTTAATAGAGTTTAAGTAACTTCATCAAAGCTTATGTTTAAAAAACGATTCAATAATTTGTTGTTTTTTTATTCGTTACCTTTTATTTTAATTTTATGTTAATTATCCCCAACATATTGTTTGAATCCTAAACACGATAAAAATATTTTAGAAAATTTTATAGTTATAAAATTTAATTTTTTTTGTGCAAAATGATGCTTAAGAGTTTGGTAAAAGTTTGCTTTTACAAAAATTTTAAGAATTACACATTCATGCAATTTTAAAAAGTTGTATTTAATATAAATTTCTGATACAGTAAATTAATATAATTAAAAGCAAGTTAATATTTTTCGTTTCCATTATGATTTAAAGCATAATTTCTTAAAAAAAACTTTTAATTCCTCTTAAAATTTATAATGAACTAATTTAACTTGTAAATCCATAATTTTCTGTTCAAATTTGTTGTTTAAACTTCTTTAAAACTTCTGCATAAATTTAGAAATATAGTAATCCATGCCCGTTGAATATACAACAATCAGACTTGGGAACTTCTTCTGAAAGGAATATCAATAAGACATAATCACCTGGCAATCAAAAGAAAATCTTTTGAAGCTTGCCCAATAAACAAACGCACACCCTACCAAATGATTCGCAACTCTAGATTACCTTTCTTATATTTTTTTCGTTAAATCTTAGGAACTTTTCAATCATTCCCTTGTAAGTATCTTCTTTCTTATACTGCATGTTTCTACAGTATTATTATCATTATCATTTTATTATTTATCACAAATGGTATCGATGTTAACTTATTTATGTGCTTATTTATGTCCTCATTTATAATATTATTGGGTTGTTCCATAAGTTCTGTTACTTTTTACGAAGATTTGTCTTTGAAAATTTTTAATGAAAAACTGGTAATAGGTGGAGATTGCAAACAAAGAGGATTTTGATATATGTATATTTAAGAACATAACGTGTGATTTTGGTAGTTCTCGTGATATTATTTCTTTTCAAAATGGCGGTTTGAAAAAAAAGACCAAAAACAACGATTTTCACGTTATTTGTTTCTTTTGTTTAAAAAAACTAGGAAGAACGCATAATTCATGGCTAAAAAAGTTTTACTGTGTATTTGAAATGTTTAGATTAAGATGTCATAGTTTCAAGATGATTCAATAAGTTTAAGGTAGGAAATTTTGCCTTTAAAACTTCATATATTGGTAATTTCACGTGTTTCTTAAAGCACACCTATTGTTTTTCTGAGCAGCTGGTATGAAGAAAATTAAAGGCAGATATTTTTTAAACCATAATGCTTGTTTTAACGGTTTAAACATTGAAAGCATCTTTTCATAATATCGTTGAATTGATTTATTTCTATCTAAATTCCAACGAGTTGTTTTTATTGTGTAGTGTTTTCGTAATGAAGCAAATAATTGCTTTGTTTGCTTAGCATTAAGTGCAGTGAGTGTAATTCTGATAAGCTAAAACGTTTCGAGCTTGAATTGTGTGCACTACTTTCTGAACTTAAGTTCAGATATAATTTAATATACTGCATATTTTGAATACTTTGGTCTTTCTTAAGCTTTTTAATTGATTTTGATGCTTTTTTTCGTGAAAATTTCTTTGAAATGACTAACATTACTGAGGAAAGTTTTTTGCAATACATGTTATTAGAGAGCCTAGAGTGGAAAGAGAGGTGACAAGAGGTTTAAACTGGTTTGTGCGCATGACCGGCCGCTGAGTAGGTTGCCGTGGAGTTTTACACAGTTCCGCTCGTTCCGCCACATTCCAACCGACCTCGCTTTTTTGGCGTCACTTAGAAGATATTTTTAAAATATTTACAACCATCGAGTGAGATTTTTATACATTTAACAGTCTGTTTTCGGCACAGCTGGGATAAGGATAAGATAGCAAAGTCTGATAAAATTTTTCTAGTTTTATTGATAGGTTTTGAATATTTTTTTTGTTGACAATAATATGAAAAATTGGGTATGATAGGGGATTCCAAAGGGGAGTTCTTCTCCAGAAAATTTTTTGAGATTTAACCTAAATTACTGAATTATATTAGGTTTTGTACTTTTATAGGACCTGAATTTTGAGACTTAGAGCGCCCACATATACATTAATAAGGTTCAATATAGTTTTACAAAAAATTTTAGGTAGAATTTGCATCTTCATAAACTTAATATAAATAATATTTGAAAAATATATTTCCTGGTCTTATATGCTTTATAATCCTATTACTATTATAATTGTGAATGTTTGTCTGGATGTTTGTTACTCTTTCACGCAAAAACTACTGAATGGATTTTAATGAAATTCTACCATAATGTAGCTTATACCTCAGAATAGGACATAGGCTATAATTTATAAAGAGAAAATCGGTCCTTCATTCTTTTTTTCATGTTTTGCCTGCTTTTTTTCACTTATTTTTCCGTGTTTGAAAACCTGTTTTACCAGTCATACAACGAGTTAAAAATAAAACATTGTTTCAAATGAGACAGATCACTAGACTTTTTCATTTACTAGATCTTTTATTTTAGTTTTAAACACTGGTTTTAAATTTGTTAATTTGTTCACTAGACTTACTAATTTACTAGACTTTTTACTATGGTTTCAAATTTGTTATTTTATAAAGGCATCAAGATATTAAACATTATCAGGAACATCGGGATTGTAAAAAGTGACAAGAACACCGGGATTTGAAAATTAGCGAGAACATCGGGATGGAAAAATTACCGGGTTATAAAAATTACCGAGAACACTGGGATAGGAAATTTACCATAAAGACACCCAGAATACCGGAATATAAAAATTACCATAAACACTGAGATAGGAAAATTACCGGGAACGCCGGGATTAGCAACATTACCGTGACCACCGGGATAAGATTACCGGGAACACTGGGATAGGAAAGAGGCGCCTGGGATACCGGGATGATTTGTAATATTGCTAATTTACAAAATTATAAATGTATTTAAGAAATATTTAAAACAATAAATTTATACACCCCACCCGTGCAAGGCCGGGTATAACAGCTAGTGAATTCATAATTTTTAAACTTGGCCTCACAAATTTAAAATTTTTAAAATATGCTTTCTTAAATACATCCTAAAAGGGAAGTTAACTAATGCTAGGTAATATTCATGCATATATCCAGACATTCACCATTCATTTTACCATTCACCTTTCTGTAGTATTATTGAAGCGGCGCTGTAGTGCAGAGCAAGGTAGGGGCAAACCCGCGAGCATGCGCAGAAGGGAGGGTCACGACCCCTTGTGGAGAAACGCAGGGCATTCGGCATTCCAGTGTGAAAGAACGGGTCGAGGACGAAAAGACCAGCCGAGCCACCAGCCCAGTGAGCGCAACGTCTGCAGGAATGATCCCCGTCCCCGCATGCCTCTCGTGCTCTCGGTAAGCCTACCCCCTTCTATTTCCTCCCTCTGCAGCTCCCTGCTATTCTTAACAAACTTAGTTAGTGTGCTAAAAGATATGATAATGTATTAATCAATAAACGTGTTTTAGATAATTATATAGTGTTGTATTTCCATGTAGTCAATTAAGTTCTAGTTGAGAAAATTAAAAGTAAGAACCGGCATTGGTTCATCTGGTGCCGTGACCTATTCGGACCGTAATAAATACTGTAAAGGAAAGAAAGAAACTGAGAGAATGAATTATTGTTTTGAGAATTGTTGGTGTTGAATTAAAAAGGTCCGACGGTACGAAAAAAAAAAAGGCACGCGGTTAGGCCTAATCTGTTCGCATCCCAATTGCATGTACGCGAGTGTCTTTCTTGCATTGCCACTATAATAGGACGGAGTTTAAGGCTATTTTGTAGTGTTTATTTTATGTTTTATGGTGGTTATTTAGCAAAAAAAAAAGTATGCCGCCTAAAAAGAACACTAATAGACAGCCTGACCCGGTGTTTCCCAATGTTATTGTACCCCCTAGGCAGGGAATGGGAATAAATACTGCTATGTTAAATTTAGTGCCAAATTTTTCCGGTGAGGGGGACATAACAGTAACTAAGTTTTTGTCTAAATTGAATGAGGTAGGTAGGTTAAGTGGGTGGACGGAAGAAGAGAAGTTTTCTATTGCTAAATTGAAGTTAAGTGATAAAGCCGAGAATGTTTTTCTAACAGAATGTAATGATGTGGAGAATTTCGAAGAATTTTCACGGAGAATAATTGCCCGATTCCAGCGCACAGTGCCCCTAGCGACCCAACTGCAGCAATTGGCTTCGTGTAGTCAGGAAGAGGGGGAAAGGGTATCGGATTTCGCTTCAAGGGTGAGAGTAATGGGGGTAAAACTATTTAGCGAAGCCGAAGGCGAACCTTTGGGAGTGGAGGTTCGCCGAGCGAATGACCGCTTGCTCCAAGCAAGGTTTGTGGCGGGGCTAAGAGCTGATATTCAACGATATGTGCTAAGCAAAGGGCCGGAGAATTTTGAGGAAGCCGTACTGGTAGCTATTGCGGAGGAGGCCAATAACGAAATAGCCAAGTGTTCAAACACAAGAGTCGAGATGGGTAGCAACAATAGCAATCAGGTTATACAACAGTTAACCGAGCAGATACAGGTTTTGAACGCACAGGTGCAAAACTTGAGTGCCAACTCAATAGGTTATGTGAATGCACTGCAGGGAAGGGGCAGAGAGAGAACACGGGGAGATATTGTTTGTTTTTATTGTGGGGTAAAGGGGCACATACAGAGGGAATGCCGCAGAAAAATTAGAGACGAACAAAATAGGTGGGGAGAGAATAATAATGGAAATTCAAATGGGTACAATGGCGGTCGAAGACAACCCCCCAATTTAAACTTCCGCGGGAGACGCCATTAGTTAACAGGTCCGATGAGTGTTCTCCCTTAACAAAATTACTCAACAATCAAAAATTTTCCCTACCTGTAGTAAAAATGAAATCGCATGGTCAAGAGTTTTGTGCTCTGATCGACAGTGGCGCGGCAGTTTCCTTGTTATCTCCTGATATATTTAAACAGATAAAAGCGATAAGCAACCTCAAACCATTAGATTCATTAGTACGAATAAAAGCGGTGAATGGAGGGGATGTCGAAATAACAGACTCGTATAGTTTGGTAATAGAGATAGGAACAGAAAAATTTGAGCATGTGTTTTTTGTCACAAAATTTAACTTATCATCTTCTTATAAAGCAATAGTAGGGTTTGACTTTTTGAAAGGTAATGAAACTTATGTGGATTTCAAGCGAAATCGCTTAATTGTAAATGAGATAATGATTCCAATCATAGATTTAGGGGTGGGATGTTCAAAGTTGCCAGAGCAAGAAATAACTTTGAAATTAAAGAAGAAGACCTTGTTGGGTCCCGGGGAAACTACAGTCGTTCAGGTAGGCATCCCGGTATTACCGCATTCTAGTGTATTAGCAAGGGTCTTAAGTAACCGTAAATTAAGTGAAAAGGGAGTTGATTTAGTGTCGCATAAAGTGACAGTCGATGCTGTGACAGCAGAGGCACATATCGAAATCGCAAACAACTCTGCGGAACCGGTAATGCTAAACAAAGATATGAGAATTTGTTCTGTGAATAACTTTGAGGAATTCCCATATGAGATCCCCATCACTAGCCATATTCCATTTGATTTGGTAGAAAATGATTTCTGTTTGTCTGGGCTAGATCCCACACTAAAAAATAGGGTAGCGGAGCTTCTTTTAAAGCACAAGAATGCTTTTGCCCGCTCAACAATTGAGTTGACTGCAGCGAATACACAACCCCACGAAATACAATTAGAGCACAATAATCCTATAAAATGCCCTGTGTATAAAATTCCCTATAACCTGAGAGAAGAGTTTAGGAAACAAATCTCTGATTTGGAAAAAGCGGGAATAGTGTCAAAATCGAGGTCTCAGTATAATTCTCCAGCATTATTTGTAAAACAGGGTTCTAAATGGCGTTTAGTTTTGGATTTTAGGAGATTGAATAGCGTAACTGTGACACAGGAATTTATAATACCGACATTGGATGACATCCTTTATGAGCTGTCGGGAGCAAACTACTTCTCAGCTCTGGACATGAAGTCGGCATTTAATCAAATTCCGTTGCACCCTAGGGATAGACATAAGACCGCTTTCTCTTCCCCGGATGGAGATAAATACGAGTTCAACCGCTTGTGTTTCGGACTTAAGAATTCTCCCAAAGCATTCCAGTCTATTGCTCAGGAGGTGTTAGGGGATTTGCTACACAAAGGGGCCCTAGTATACATAGATGATGTGATATTACATACAAATACAATAGAGGAACATTTTAGGCTACTGGACAAAGTGCTAACACGCTTTGCAGAATTCAATCTGAAGTTCAACCCTCAAAAGTGTCAATTTTTGACAAAAACGTGTAAATTTTTGGGATTCATAATAACTCCAGGGGGAGTAAGCATTGATCAGGACAAAACCGTTAGTGTCAACCAGTTTCCTGTGCCTGTGGATCAAAAAGGGGTTAGGTCTTTTCTGGGATGCTGTGGGTTTTACCGACGATACATCAAGAACTTTGCGCAACGCGCTCTACCTTTAACCTCCTTGTTAAAAAAGAATACTCCATTTGTCTGGAGTGCAGAAGCCCAATCGGCTTTTGAAGATTTGAAAAAAGCGATTCTAAACCCTCCTATTTTGGCCTTACCGGATTCATCAGCCGAGATCCAGGTAACCACAGATGCAAGCTCACGGGGAATTGGGGCAGTATTGGAATTGCGTTATTCCCCTTCTGACGTGAGACCAATATATTTCTTTTCCAAAAAGTTGAATCCCACCCAGTCTAAATATAGCGCCACGATGTTGGAATTCTTTGCAATATATTGTGCTTTAAATTTCTTCCGGGCTTATCTGATAGGAAGGAAGTTTAAGGTGTATAGTGACCATAAGCCGTTGGAGGGTTTTCTATCAAATAAAAATCCATCCTCCAAAGTACTGCGTTGGAAGTTGGCACTGGAAGAATTTAATTATGAAATTTGCTATCTAAAAGGGGCGCTGAACTCGGTTGCAGATCATTTATCACGTTACGTTAATTCCGTGTCAATTGTGTTTCCCACGACAACGGAATTAATAAAAATGCAAAACGAGGACAGAAAATTAAAGGTATTAATAGACGGGTTGAAAGAGTCTAGCTCAGATCCAAGACTAAGTAAATATCTCATAGATGAAAAAGGGGTTTTGATCCACATGGCTGAGCGTCATAGTAAGTCTCCTAGGAGGGATATCAGGATACAGGTGTGTGTTCCGCATTGCTTAAAAGGAAAAGTATTGGAGTCAGTACATTCAGAAATAGGGGGGCATCTAAGGTTTTTTAAGACATACAAAAGGTTGGGGGAAAATTTTTTCTGGCCGGATATGTATAAAGATGCTAAAAATTTTGTACAGTCTTGTACCACTTGCTTAGAACGTCGTAGTGCGTTTAAAACTGGCACAGCCCCCAACGAACCAGTTGACCAGTGCATGGTACCAGGGGAGAGGTGTCACATGGACATATTTGGACCCTTGAAGGTAACCCAAGCGGGAAATCGGTATGTGTTGTCCATGATCGATGCCTTCTCCAAGTATATACACCTTGTACCACTGGACGACATAAAGTCACAGACAGTGTCGAAAGCGTTCTTTGAAAATTATATAGTACACAGGGGTTGTCCTCATACATTAATCACAGATAATGCATCTTACTTTAAAAGTGCTGAATTTTCGGAATTTTGCAGGCTACATGGCATTGAAAAACGCCATATATCAGCTTATTCAGCCCATGTGAACGGTCGAGTTGAGAAACCTAATCAATCGATCGCAAATATTTTGGCTGCAGCTTGTTCAGGTGCAGAAGATTGGGATATACAATTACCTCACACAATGCTGGCTTTAAATTCAGCAATACACGAAGCAACACATGTATCTCCTTTCTTTTTAGAGCATGGAAGAGATGTTCGGCTACCCTATCATTTGGGAGGCAAAATATTGGGGGAAATTAAATCGGATTATGTAAAGAAAATGATGCAGTGTTTAGACGGGGTTTTTGAAAATGTAGTGGTAAATCTTCGGGAACAAGAGAAGAAAAATATAATCCGTAGTGGGATAAACAAAAAAGAGGGACAGTTCAATTACTCGGTAGGGGCACTTTGCTTTGTACGAAACCCAAATTTAAAGTCAATGGCTTCAAATAAACTAAGATCAAGATACGAAGGACCATTTAGGGTTTTGGAAAGGTTTTCAAAAGTGAACTATAAGCTACGCCATGTAGAAAATACAAGAAAGACACTTAATGTACATGTGAATCGGATGATCCCTTATACTCAACGTTTTAGCTATTTACATTTAACTGAGAAAAATTTAGAAGAGATGATAGTGCAGGAGCCAAGGCACAAGTATAATTTGCGCGTGCGTGCCAAATTAAAGTTAGAATAATTTGAATGTGGAGCTGTAGGGAAAGGGAGATAAGTGTGGGGGTTTGGCAGGCTTAAAGGGCGTTGAAGCAGTAGTTTCTAGAGAGGCTATAGAGGGTGCTGTGCAAAGGTATGCTACAAAGGACAGGGCTGCATTTTTTTTTCCGATTAGTAACCAGAGCCCCGACGCAACTTGATGGAGGTCAGAGCCCTGACGCAACTTGATGGAGACATGAACCACACAACTTGATGGAGGTCAGAGCCCTGACGCAACTCGATGGAGGCATGAACCCCGACGCATCTGGGACCACTGGACAATTCAATAATCCTATTTTGCGGGACGCAAAATTTTTGTGAGGGGGGAGGAATGAAGCGGCGCTGTAGTGCAGAGCAAGGTAGGGGCAAACCCGCGAGCATGCGCAGAAGGGAGGGTCACGACCCCTTGTGGAGAAACGCAGGGCATTCGGCATTCCAGTGTGAAAGAACGGGTCGAGGACGAAAAGACCAGCCGAGCCACCAGCCCAGTGAGCGCAACGTCTGCAGGAATGATCCCCGTCCCCGCATGCCTCTCGTGCTCTCGGTAAGCCTACCCCCTTCTATTTCCTCCCTCTGCAGCTCCCTGCTATTCTTAACAAACTTAGTTAGTGTGCTAAAAGATATGATAATGTATTAATCAATAAACGTGTTTTAGATAATTATATAGTGTTGTATTTCCATGTAGTCAATTAAGTTCTAGTTGAGAAAATTAAAAGTAAGAACCGGCATTGGTTCATTATATCATAGAGAAATAATTTCTCTTCTCTAACTGTGAAAAAGTACATTCAGTGAAACAACAATCAAGTTTTAAAAGTATGACAGCAGATTTTTGTAACAAAAATTGTGTGAAACAATCAATTTAAAATACACATTTATTAAAAAAATTACACATTTTTTGATAACCTTTATTGAATAGTTTATGTAAGTTTGTAAATTTTAAGTCATGTTTTGAACACTCACAAAAATCAGAATTGATAAAACACATGAGGATTAATTTGAAAAAATATAAAATTTCCTCTACTCCATCCAGGCATTTTCTGGAAAGAAAAATTTTACTAATAAAAATGGAAGAGAAAATTTGAAAAAATCTTTAATATAAAAACACTTAAGGAAATAACCCATTAGAAACAGTTGGTAAGAAAACTTGCGAATTTGGAGGTTATTGGTTTAAATCTGGGTTGTTAAACTTTCTTTCTGCATGCTGCTTTGAAGTGATTTTTTTTTCAGCCCAGACGCTTTAAAGACCCGAATAAATATACTAACTTATTTTGGCCTGAAAAATCTTTATAGTTGCATTAATGGTTCGCTGTAGAAATTAGTTTGATACACCTCTTCTAATTCAACTAAATGTGCAAGACGAGTTGAACTTATTTTCATTACTTTAAAGTCCTCCGGCTTGGATTTTTTACAATATATAAAGCATTGATTATGATTACCAGAATCAATGGGGGTATGAAGGTAATTAACTTTTCAAAAAACCCATTACATACTAAACATCAGTATTGGTGTTATAAAGAAATATAAAAAGCAGTGAATTTTAATTCAAAACAGTATTTTGTATCCTAAATCTTACTAATTGTGTTCTGATACAAGGAAATTCTTATTTCAGAAGCCCCAAGACTTACTTAAAATTTAAAGATGAAAATTGGATAGTTTAAAAGAGGATTACACACATGTCAATAATACTGAGCTTGGAAGGTAGTGGAAAAGTTCACATTACACGGTGCCCTATTTTAAATTATGTTGCTAAGCATACGGTTATATTCAATGTCCTACTATAATTCAAGCTAAATTCCTATATCCTATTAAAGACATATCTCATTAAACCATAGTATAACATAAATATTTGCTAGTAGTTGATAGCATCTATGATACATTAAATATATCTAGCATTACAAGCACTGAAAAAATATTGACGTAAAAATATTTAAATAGAAATAACACTTAATCATAAAAAATATTTTTTTTAAAGATAGATAATCATCACACAAATAAGTATGCACCATATTTAAATGTTAATATAATCTAATGATAAAAAAACAAGACTTAAGTTAGAGTAAGAAAAAATACATTTTAGCATTAAATAAATTGTGAAATTCAGACAAAATCAAAACAGTCTTCTTAATTTTCAAAAACTTTTAAGTGCAACACAAAAATTGTTAACAAGTAATAACGCAAAAGGTGTTTAACGAATTTTAAACAAACACAACTTGGCGGACTTAGTAATTCGCCAAGATGTCCGAGTATTCACGCCTAATCACGCCAAACTGTAAAATGTTTAGAACCTCAATAAAAAAAGAAGCTTAATCAGCAAAACACGAAGCTTGTTTTAGCGATAATTATGGATTCTTGCACAATAATTTATAATTAAATCACAAAATGTATGAAATTTCTCAATTTTTAATTTTTGGAACTTTGGTAGCGACCCCTAAATCTTTTTCAAAAATTCTGAAATTTTGGTGTAATTGCTTTTTTTATACATAGAACAAAATAAGAGGGTGCCCCATGCAAATTTTGAAAGTTCGATTTTAAGGACCACCCTAATATTAGGGTTATGATTTTTTTCAGATTTAAAAGCCTGTGGTGGCAAATGATGAGTATTGGTCCATAACTCTCGAAAATAACTTTTATTTTTGAAAACTGTGAAAAAAGCTTGCGCGCCTAATAAGATTTTGTATAAGGCTGAAGCACTAAAAGGCAGTTAATAAAATCTTTTTTGAAGCTGATTGTTACATAAATCATAGAAATTGTTGAAATTTCTAAAAGAGCTTTTCCTATTCCCCTTGGTCCCAAAAGATAGCGTGTGAAGTTTCAGCCCCCTAAGTTGACTCTAGGGTTTGCCTATAGATCCCCAAAGTTTGAAAAAATTGGAAAAATTACCAATTTTTCAGAATTTTTAAAAAAGTATATTTTGATATTTAAATTGATATAAAACTGGTTCAAATGCGTTATTTAGGACATTTTAGATGGTTTATATTTATTTAAGGTAATTAACTGTACCTATAACGCCTATAATTTAAGAGTAAAAGGTACTACTAAGGGACGTTGCGCTCATCAAAGCTTATAAGCACTACAGTGGTCGAAAGTAATTAAATTCCAATTTTCTTCAAAAGAACTCCCTCAAATGATACCATTTGGTGTTAAATTGATGTTTTAAATTATGAAGGCCAGTAAAGTAACAGTAATTAGGCCTTCTACTGACCTTTTAATGTAAAAAATGCTTTTCTTCGAAAATGCTTGTTTCTGGCTGATCAAATCTAAATTTATTCTAAAAAAAGGGTTATTATATTTTGTAGTTCAAAAACTTTCAAATACTATTGTAATTTCAAGTTCATTGTCTCTTCTTCTTGCCGAACCAGTTCTTTGAAGATCGCTGATTCTGACAAAAAAGATAATTTTGTAGCTTGTTTTATCATCTTTATTTCTTGTGTTTAACATTTTCATGAGAAACTCATACTTTCCATTCTACAAACAAAAAACCAAAAAAAAGAGGTGAAATTCCAGGGTTTTTTCAAATTTTCACCAAAATGCCATTCGAAATTTTGTTTGCAAAGTTCAGATTCGAATTCAGTACCCTCTAAAACATATAAAACCGTCGAGAAAAAACTTCTGTATTTTTTTCCTGTAAAAACTACCAAGTTACTGGACTATAAAGGCATAAATTAGAAGAAAAATATTAGGATATTTAATGGAAAGAAAGATGATATTTACAATACTAGGGGGCTCTGCCCCCTTCTCGCTATCACTCACCAACCCCCGGAACCGCTTCGCAGTTCTTTGAAGATCGCTTCGCGATCTTAGCGAGCAGAGCTCGCTTGTTTCATCTCAACTATCCAGTAAAACCTGGAACTTGTCTGCTTAGTTAATGATCATTTAAAATCGAAACTTTTTAATAACTTAATTACTACAAAAATATCAAAGTAAAACTGATACTAAAATATTCCTATTTAGCTTACCAATAATTTAATCGAAATATTTTCAAAAAATATCCAGAAAGTCTACTAATTATCATCAACCAGCTTAGAAAAAAAAACATGCCAATGAAAAACTTTAAAATTTATGAAATGCCCGTGTTTATCTAGTGAATCATCGGGAATAAGAAATCAAATTCATAAAAATCATTGGGTGTTTCTCTAGTGAACGACCAGAAAGAGAAGAAAAAAATGAAACTTTGTATCTTAATAATTCTAAAACTAATTCGAATTTTTCAAAAAACGTAACGCCAATCTTTCTATAAAAAATAATTGTATGCGTGTTTAAAATATCATAGTTCTACTGTGATTAGTTTTTCTATTATAACGAAAAAACCGAAAAAGTGTAAAAAATTTCGAAACTTTAGAATTAAATTACTCCAAAAATAATTCGAAATTTGAAAAAAGAGTGACGAGGTGCACAACTTCATACCTAAGAGTATGTGTCTACAAAAAATCATGTTTCTGCTGTAAATAGATTTTGCTGGGGGCGAACTCGCAGCAGAAAAAAATAATTTTCGACTTTGACATTAAATAACTCCAGAACTAATTATCTAATTAATTAGGTTTGGAAACTGAAATGAATATCATACATTTGTCTACCAATGGTCAAAATTTCATAATATTCGTTAAAACAGTTTTTGCGATATGAGAGTTCAAAGAGTTGAAAAATTAAATTTTCTGAAACAGCGGCGGCGGCGGTGACTGTTCCTTTTTTTAATATAGAGGGATAAGATTGCACTTGGCTTTGGCCTTGTTTTCAAAAATTGCTTTTTTCCATTGAATTAAAAAGTTGTTTTTCAGATGTTGCGTAGTTTGATGTGTAAGAAAATGTAGTTCTTCACTGGTTAGTAACTTCTTTTGGTAGTTAGAAAGAAGACTTGCTTGAAAAATTTGGCATAGGAGAAGATCTTGAAAGAAAAGTAGTTATAAACCCATCTCTGGCATTCATACCAACGATTTTTCGTGATGCCCCTGTTACCAATTTTGCACAACGTTCCACTGTTTGTTTGTGTGACATGGGAATCTGTCAAAGTTCCAGTCATCAGCTGTTCCATTAGATTTTATCATAGATAATATCTCTTGATTGGTGAATCTTCGTAGTATATATGGGGGGAGAGAAGCAGTATTTCAGCTAATCATTTTAATAAGGTCTGTAGCTTGCAAATTAAGTTTATGTGAGGGTGAGGGAAACTGACTATCTTTTAGAAGCTGAGTTTCTAACCTTAATTCTTCTTCTGAAACCTAACTCCCTTATTTGATATCCCTTTTATCTACGATTATGCTCAAAAGCAAGTTTTCAGGATGAGCAAAAATGACATTTCATTCAATGACTGGGTCAATGATTTCTAATAATTTTTCTTAACTTTTTCTTATATTACCTAATATTGCAACCTTAGGGGAGAGTGTTGTACCTACGGACGGTTGTACCTTCAGCCACCTCCTTTTAAAATTCGGGAAAAAATGCAAATTTGAATTTGTGGTCGATTTTAAATGTAAACAGATGCTATCTAGTTGCTAACGTGAAATCAGCGGTTTAAAATATTATTTAAATTTTCTATAATAAAAATACTGTTTTCAGGTGCTCAAAGTTTTTTTTAGTGCATCACTACATTAATTATTTTCTTCCTCTATGATTATGATATGATAAAATGGGATATATGGGGGAATTCCAGAGATTTTTAATTTTTAGTTTTGATATTAGAAATCGTTAGATCTCAATTCTTTTATCTTTTATAGAACTTTGAATGCAAAAACACCTTATGCTGTACCTTCGGACACCATAAGTGGTGTACCTACGGACACGTTCTTGTGGGTGTCTGTAGCTAATCACCGTTTTAGAATCAGGTTTCATTTAACTGAATACATTTTAATAAATGTTAAATTAATTCTAAATGGTAATCTATTTGTCAGCGATTATTTTCAGGTGAATTTTAGATGAAAAATAAAATATTTTGTGATCTAAACTACTTTTTTAAATCTATGATTCTACTTGGAATTTAATGTAAAATATGGTGTAAAACCCTAAGCACCCTATCACATTTAAGTATGATGATTAAAAAAACTTAAACTTTCCACTGAAGAAGATTTACCACCAAATTATTACTGTTATTACCACCAAATGCTTGCACAACTAAGTGTCGATCGAATTGGGTTTTTTTTGGATCAGTGAAGTTGTCAGATCAATCAGCATGATTGATGAAACTATTACCTTAAATTCTGATCTGAAAATACCATGTGATTTTTGTGTTTTTAGTAAAAAATCAAGACTTTTATCATTCAACTTCGTTTTAATGATCATTTACGATCTAAAACTACATTACTTTGAAAAATCTATTTTCAATTTTAAAAAGGCTTGAAATAGGTTATTAAAAGGTAATTCATCAATAAAAATGTTCATTCTTAGCTTTTTTCAACTAAAACTTCCCTTTTTAAGGGTGTCCACAGGTACAACTGGGTCTGTCCATAGGTACAACAGGTTGTTGTACCTTTGGACACTAATTTTTCCAAGTTATTATACATGATTAAAAATCCAATTTTCAAGATTTAAGCTAATAAAAAATATCTCTCAACTCAAAAAGGTTAGGACTATAGGTTGGGCACTTTAAATGGTCAAAATGTGATTTTACCTGTCTTAGAAAAATCCAAACGTGATTTTTGTCCATAGGTACAACACTAAGGTACGTCGAACCGCACTTATTTCAGAGGACCAAATCGTAATAGTGCGGAAAACTTGCCTACCCATAACAGTAACTTGTGTGTGAAATTTTAGCCCGATCAAATAATATCTTCTGTTCTGTTTTTTGGCCTAAAGTTTTGACTTTTTACCAAAAATTTGCTATTTTGTAGTATTTCTTACGTTTATGTGGCCTTCTGATGCTCAGATTTTTTTCAGGAGGTGTGTTAGGGGTCTAGGGTGATTGTTCCGTGAACTCCATCCTCATACCTCCCTTTTCCCCAACGGGAGCTGGGGTTTTGAGGGCGAGCGCGCTGCTAGTAATGTTGGCTTTCCCTCCAAACGCCAAACCTAAACCCTCCTCCGTTGCCCGTTTTGTGCATCAGAATCTCACGCAACCAAATTTGTTTCATCAAATTGACCCAGAAACTACCACTGAGTGTTATCTTTCCATCAAATTCCCTGTATTTATTATTATTTTTAAAATTTTCATTTACTTTAATTCAAAACTTGCTAACAAGTATTTTTTTTACAATCAAAGCTTTTACAAACTGGGAATTGCCATAAGGAAGTCTATGGTGATGCAGTGCGTCTAAACTAGTGCTATTTTACAGTCGGATATTGTTTTAGGCAGCTCTTTCATTTATTTAAGAGATAATCTGACGGAGTCGTTCTGAGCAGAATCACCATATGGTGTAAAGCCAATATAAAATTCCGGAGAAGAATATTTATAATTCAAGAAGAATTTGAGTGAATTTCTAGTGTTTTCTGTTTTTAAATAAGGAAATATGTCCCCATTTTTTTCTTGATTATGCCCTTGGCAACACACACCTTGCTGGAAGCTCTAGTAACTGTACTTTTCTTACTAGTAACTGTACTTTCTTTCGGCTCTAGTAACTGTTCTCCACTGACAGTTGGTAGTGGTAACTTCAAGAACTCCCACTTCACACTGTCCTGTGTGAGCCTGTTTGAGCATTGTCCCTGTCTCATTGTCCTCATGATTCAGTTCCTAAGAACTGGTGAAACTGTAATCTGAACAATGTCCATATGTAATATCATTTCAGCGTGTCGCTTTGAAATTGTAACTAAAAAAGAATTAAAATTATGCCTAAGTTGTGACCACTTTCAACCAATTGCTTGACAAAATTTTTAAGCGCATTTCCTCTATGATATCATCTGATTAGCCATCATGCTAAGCAAGATATTTTCTGGTAATGCAAAAAATGAATTTCTAATGCATTTGTCGAGAATTTCCCGAAACTGAAGAGGTAAATACCTTGTGCGTATGACAGAATAAAAGAAATGCTGCAAACCGTCTTTAATGAATTTCTGAAATATGATATTGAATCATAGTGGAACATACCAAGTAAGGAGTAAGTACATGTCATAAACGGGGTCGGACCCAGACCTTCCGTCGGTGTTGAGGCCGATACCTGTGTACCTAGTCTAGATAAAATAAAGTTGGAATTTCTAGAAAAAGTAATCGATGAAAATAAGTTTCTTGATTTTACCTCCTCTCTTTTGCCAATCCGCATGTAGTGATCAAGATATCACTCTGAAATTACATGGTGTATGATCATAAAGTACTCCCACTTACTTTCAAAGTGTGTACTTTTCCCTTCGCATACCCCTATATTTTCGAAACATACAAGGGGACAGTGGGGATACTGCTACAGCTAAACAGATAGTATAAAAATCTTAGTCCTAAATTTATCTGATTGGTTTTTCAGGGAATGGGCCTTTCAAAAATCACTTTTTACGATTTTCGAGTGGGGGTTACATTCTTTTCGCCATCTAGCCACATTTATATGCATTTTGGTTATCATAGAAATATGAGCCACCGTTAAATAAATGAAAGAGATGCCTAAGATGAAATCCGACTGTATAACAGCACTAGTTTAGACTCACTGCATCCCCATAGACATACTTATGGCAATTTCCAGTTTGTAAACGCTTAAATTGTAAAAAAATACTTGTTTGCAAGTTTTGAATTAAAGTAAGTGAAAAATTAAAAAATAATAATAAATACAGGGAACTTGATGGAAAGATACAACTCAGTGGTTGTTTATGGGTCACTTTGATGAAAACAATTTGGTTGCGTGAGATTCTGATGCACAAAACGGGCAACGGAGGAGGGTTTAGGGTTGGCGTTTGGAGGGAAAGCCAACATTACTAGCAGCGCGCTCGCCCTCAAAACCCCAGCTCCCGTTGGGGAAAAGGGAGGTTTGAGGATGAGGTTCACGGAACTATCACCCTAGACCTCTAACACACCTCCTGAAAAAAATCTGAGCATCAGAAGGCCACATAAACGTAAGAAATACTACAAAATAGCAATTTGTTGGTAAAAAGTCAAAACTTTAGGCCAAAAAACAGAACAGAAGATATTATTTGATCGGACTAAAATTTCACACACAAGTTACTGTTATGGGTAGGCAAGTTTTCCGCACTATTACGATTTGGTCCTCTGAAATAAGTGCGGTTCGACGTACCTTTAGTACAACACTCTCCCCTATAGTTCAACCTTATATTGTAAAATATCATCTTTCTTTCCATTAAATATCTTAAGATTTTTCTTCTAATTTATGCCTTTAGATACTTTTTATAAAAGTTATTTGATTTAATTTGATTTTTTAAGAGTAATGAAAATAGCAATTTTTTCAAATTTTAGGTTCAATGTGCATGCAATTTTTAACCGATTTTAAAAATTTTTGTTGCATTTTACTTCTCTACCCCAGAGGCATGTATTCCGCGGTATAGCGTTTCAAAATAAAAGATAATTTTATTTTTCGGCGAGAGATATTGATGCGGTTTTGTTGCGCAACCAGCGAGCTCCAATTGCAAAGCGATCCGAAAAAAAATGTTTAACTGTTAAGGGGGTTGATGAGTGATAGCTAGCAAGGTAGTATATTAATAAAAAATTGTTTTTCACAATTTTTTTGTTTTATACGAAATATGTGGATTTCTGGTAAAAACGTGTATTTTTAAAATTTTATATACTACCAATAAATTGTAAAATACCACCTTTTTTCAACTAAACATATTTTCTGCACATTTTTCTTCTAGTATATGCCTTTAGATACGTTATATAGAAGTAATTTTATTTAATTTGATTTTTTTGAAAAGTTATGAAAATAGCCTAATTTTTTCAAACTTTAGGTCCAATGCGCTAATGCAATTTTTACCCGATTTTAAAAATTTTTGTTGCATTTTTCTTCTCTACCCCAGAGGCAAGTTTTCCGCAGTATAGCGTTTCAAAATAAAATAAAGCGTTTTTTTCGGCCCACCCTAATATATACACTCTTAAAACGACTGTATCAAAACTGAGTAAAAAAGTACTCAAACGGGCTCCGATCCAAAAATACTCAAATTTGAGAACATGAATATACTCAAAAATGAAAAATCATGAGCTCATTTTTGAGTTCAAGCTCAAGATGTTCCATTTTTGAGTACGCATATTTTTAGAAATGAGTACATTCATGTTCTCAAATTTGAGTATTTTCGGATCGGAGCCCGTTTGAGTACTTTTTACTCAGTTTTGAGACTGTCATTTTAAGAGTGTATACTCCCTGGTATGAACATTGGGTGCAGATTGCCAGATGCCAGTTAAAATTAAGAAAACATTGCTTCAGCTCAGTGAACCGCCTAAAGCCGAGAATCTGGAATTTGTCGAAACAAAACAATTTTATTGAAAATAGCTTCATCTCGATAAAAGACTTTTCCCATCCTTTCGCCTCAAGTTGAGACACTGCGTTATGAAAAGAATTTTCGTCGCAACTTTTCCAATTTCTGAACTTCCGCTGAAACCTCGAGAAGTGACGAATCTTGGCGGATAAACTCAGGGAAAGAAAAGTGCTATTATTTGCAAGATATGCATTAATTAAGAATAGAGAGATAGCTGTGTGTACGAAGAGCTTCCCCGATTGTAATATTTAATGGTTTTAATCATCCATCTGTCGTGAACCATTTCGTATTACTTCCCCTTTACGTTTCAGCCTAAATGTTCTCAGTTGATAAAATATTTTTCTTAAATTATTTTTTTTTCACATTCTTTTCCAGTTTTTATGAAATTTCCATTAAATGAAAATTCCTTAAACAGTATTATTTAGGTGAAAAATAATTGCGTTAAATGTTTATACAGATGGTATGTACAAATCAACTCATGCTTGCAAAAAATCCCAAGAACTTTTTGTTCATAAAAATATGTCCATGTTTTTTTGCTTTTTTTGGATACTCAAGAAACATTTTTGTTAACCTTTTGCACTTAAAATTATGAAAAAGAATTATTCCTCGCTACTCTAGTCATTAGAATCCTTAATATAAGTACTAGTGGCGATAGTCCAGTAAATCTACTGAAAAAAAGGGTCAAACCGGTAAAAAATTGATACCATTAGTTTTTCAAAGGTTTTCACTTGGGAATGACCTAAATAATAACATACTAAAAATCGGACAAAAGCAGCTCGTGTGAAGTTTAATTTTTTTTATTTTAAAAAAATGTCCGAAAAAATTTTTCAAAAAATCAAATTATAAAAATTGAGACTTATGATACACGTTTATAGGCTATTTTTCAGTGTACGAATATACCATTTAAATTTTGAAATATTTTAAATTTAAAAAATTAATTCAAAATTTGGAAAGTCGAAAAAATTAAAAAATCACTCAAAACCACAAAATAATTGCAAAAGAAATAACTTAAACGGTTTTCAATTAGAAATGACTTAAATCAGTGGTGCCCAACCTTTTTTTTTTTCCCGAGGGTCAATTTGCTTTTGAAAATTTATCTCGCGGGCCACATGAAAATCACTTTTAAGGATTTTTCCAAGCATGAAGAAAAATTACGTACCCGTTTTCAATGAGAAGTTTACATCTGTTTGGAGGATACTAGTTCTTGTAAATTCGGCCCCAAATTTGTAACACTTATCCTTAAAACTGAATAAAGATGTTTATCTGTTTCGTTATGTCTCTTTATATTGTGATCTTTAAACCTATAAGTCTCCTTACAAACGGTTTATTTTCTCGCTGAATGAAGAAATGTGAATTTGTCCACTTATCTTAAAAGTTTCGGCATTTCGGGTGAATCTTCAACTTTTTACGATCGGACATCTTTTCGAAGTTTGGTTCTAAAAAGATCCTTATAAACTGAATTTAAATGGCTAACTGATACTGAAAAATATTTATCCAATGGCAAATTCCCCGTATCAATAAAAAACCAAAAACGGTAACAAAAATTATTACTGGATGTTGAAAAATTCCTTTTTTATCATATTTTTTTAGATGGAAGTGCCATAATAATGCCTCGCACCATGTCGTGGTTTTCTTGGAAGATTTCTGAAAATGGGTTTTTGTTTTTAAGATTTAAAGAGTCCGCGGGCCACATGGATCAGCCTCGCGGGCCACATTTGGCCCGAGGGCCGTAGGTTGGGCACCACTGACTTAAATAATCTAGTATAATAAAAGTCAATGTGTGTGTGTTTGTGTGTTTGTTTGTCTTATACAAATCCACAGTTTTCTTCCAATCGGCACCAAAATTGGGAACATACGTAAAACAATCCCAGAAAAACAAAGGTTATATTTCAAAGTTCTAAAACGACCCCTTGACCCTCTTTTGACCCTTTTTGTGGTCATTTTGCTGAAATAGCTTTATTTCTCCTCAAGAAGAGATCTGTTCACCCCATTGCTACAAAAAAACATAATGCAAAATAACAAGTTTTTAAAAGAAAAACTAGATATAAGTATAATTAAAAATTATAACTATAATCTAAAAATATAATTAAATGAAATTTAAAATTTTAAAACATGTAATTAAGTATATTTTAAAATATTTTTATTTGAAAGTTGATCTAGCTTTTAAATAAAAAGTTTCATGAAATAGCATGGTTGTTAAAAGTCTCCATGGAAACGAAAATGTAAATAAAAAAACAATAATTTATTGTAGCTTCAAGAAAGTTGATTTACAAAACAAAAACAATTGAAAATGTGAAATACCTTTAAACAAGATAAAGATTTTTTCCTTAATTGCAAAACGGAATACGCTTTAATTATTTAACAGTTTCAATGATCACTGTTACGATCATTGAAAATTTCTTCCCCGATCATCACTTTTCTAAATACCATTAAGGGAACTCCATTCTTTGACTAAAAGATTAATATTGCACTTTTGAAACTAACTCCACGGTTTAGAAAGTGGTTCAAAGTCTATCGAATTCATGGTGTAGGTAGTAGGGACACTTCCTTACCTCATGCATTATATTTTTTCATTTTATTATGTTTTGTTTCGTCACACGGGCCTTCTAAAAACGGCCTTTTGAAACACGCTCGCACTACATTAGGTCCTAGCTCTTTAACGGTAAGGCTGCGCCCCGCCATCCCTATTCGAAATATGCTTGTCTAAGGCCCCTCTACCTCCCCCCCAATTATTGATGATTATTTCTGAATCACCCTGTAGAGATTAATAAAATTGCCTAGTAACTACAACACTGGTACTAAAGTTTCCTATTATTGGCTTGCATGACTTGTAAAACAGGTTTTCAAACACGGAAAAATAAGTGAAAAAAGCAGGGAAAATGGGAAAAAAAGAATGAAAGACTGATTTTCTCTTTATAAATTATAGCCTATGTGTTTTTCTGATGCATAAGCTATATTATTGTAAAATTTCATTAAAATCCATTCAGTAGTTTATGCGTGGAAGAGTAACACACACACGCGCGCGCTTTCACAATTATAATAGTAGGAGGATTAAGTTAGTGATAAGTTGATTCAAATGTTTTAAATACTCCCAATGGTTTTGGATGGTTTTACATAAATTTAATACTTATAAAAATAAGTACGTTTAGAGTAAAAGATATACTCGCAAATTTAAGGAAAATCTTAAGTCGTTTTCAAACATAGGTATTAAATAATGATAACTTATCAATACCTCTTGCTAAACTGAATCTCTCTTGATACATCTCCAAACCTCATGTTATTAATTTCATAAAATTGAAAAAAAAATCAATATTTGTAAAAAATGGACTCACCCCTCTTACCAAAGATATAAAGGATACCCAAATCTTTTAAGAGACTTCATATTCCCCAAAAATATCCCTCTTCTTTCTTAAAAAACACTAATATCCCCCAGCCCTCGTATAAGTGATAGATAGGGACTAATATGCTTCTTAAGAGCCTGAGAAGTACAGGAAAGTGCACCCTATCCTCATATATGGCGCGTTGTCCTATCTTCTTCAACAGTAGAAGAAGTAGTCAGCCGTTTGGAATAGGATTTCAGCCGGAAATTGAATTCCTAGAAAATCGATCTGAAGCCTTCTCAAGATCAATGCAAATTTCCCAAGCACCCAACCCTGGGGCAGAAAGTTAGTTCATATTAGAATATGTCCATCAAGATTCACCTTGTGTAATAAAGTTGAAAAGATTTCATTTCTTAATGTATTTTGTGCCGCACTCCTTTTGCCGCGGGTTAAGTATAAAATTATGGTTACTTGAAGGATTGTCCTCAGAGGGGGTACTGGAGATTTGGGGTTTTGGAAATTGATGTGACTAATAGTTGACGCATAGTTAAGATTTTATTTTAAGATGTGAGATCATCTTATTCTGCGATAAAATGAAAATATATGTATAAAAAGTAGGAAAGGTGAAAATCATCCTCTGTTCATAAAACATTTTGTCTTACGATTTATGAGAATATTTATTTGAAAAACTTATTGTACCACTTAAGTATTTTATTTCGGTTTCATTAACTGTTCAAATTTTTCATGGCATTCACAAAATTCGATTTTCATACAATTTTATTTAATTTATTTTCATTGTTAATTTATGAGCATAAATGAAAAGTGGCTAGTATAGAATTGTGTGCACTTTATCAAGAATTTTAAATATCAAAATAAATGTATAAAAAACCTTACATTATATTGTTATATATTAGTAAAAACAAAACATTACTACGTTCATAGCAAAGTTTTCTAGCTAGGATATCATATTTAGTATTTGTTTCTATTTTTAAATACATCCTTCGTTATTTTTTGTGTAAAAGTTGAGTAGAGTAAGCTGATCTTCCTTTCAATAATTAAAAACGTACACGATGGAGATATTTTAATCAATTTTAAAAATGTATTTTTTAATATACTAGGGAGCTACCGCACCCTGCTCGCTATCGCTCACCAACCCCCGTAAACACCTTACGCAGGACCTTTTGGATTGCTTCGCAATCCTCACAAAACACCGCCCACTGAACTTTACTCGTATGATACAGGGTGTCTTGAAAAGAACTCCGGGTTTTTAAAATTGAATATCTCTTGAACAAAAATAGATAAAAATATAAAACCAACGGCATCGTTCTTGTAGGAGCATGGAATTTTTTGTGTTAAAATTTTAAAAATTTAGTTACTTTAAAAGTTAGCAGATGATAGCACGTTGAAAATGTCTCAAAATCGTTCAAACTGAGTGCAGGATATCGATTCTTCGATCATTGTCAAGATCGATCCCTCTCTTTAACAATTCGATTTCAACCAATCATCGAACGTGAAATATTTCAGGTGGAAAGTTTCAATCTCAACAAAAAGAATCAATTATTCTAATTAACTCTTAATTATAAAAAAAAATTAATCAAAATTTTGTATATTAAAATGTCTATTGATAACTATTATTAATCAACATTCTGCAAAAAAAAGTAACCAATGGACTTTTTAAATTCAATATCGGGTACATTCGTATTAGCCCGTCCATTCGCCGTCTGGTAACCCCGCAACACTTCGTTGATTCTGGTAACCCTGGAAAACGTAGCGAAATCGCGCTAGTTCCGATCGCTGGCGCAAGCGCGCGCAATTTAAATCGGTACGCCCATGGGTGAAATAATGTGTGCGCACCGCGCAGGTTGTTTTGAAAGTAAATTCAACAGTGTTTACAAGGTAAGAACGAAGACTGCATCTGAAAGGTAGGAGTCTAAATTCTTTCGTGTCGTTCCAAGGTGCGCCATTTTGCCGAGCCCGAGTCTTTCAATGTTTTGCGTATGTACAGTTGGGGAAATAAAAAACGACTCAGTTGCGATTTCTGGCGAACCACTTGGGTTAGGAAGACAAATGAGGTGTCATTTTTCATTGTTTAAAGTATTCTTTAACCAAAAAAATTTTCGAGTCCTTAGGGGGTCGTCTTCATATTAAACGAAACACTTATTCTTTAACCAAAAAAATTTTCGAGTCCTTAGGGGGTCGTCTTCATATTAAACGAAACACTAACTTTTTTTTTTCAATGGGGACCCCCAATTATTATGATATTTTCTGAAAGGCCATCCCTTTAAACCCTTAATACCCAGTTTCATCCAGATTGATTCACAATTAAAAAATTTTTGAAAAAATAAAAAAAAAATAATTTTTAAAATCGTGAAATATTTTGATTGTAATCGATTCAGGTAGTAATTTTATGAGTAAAGCCAAAATTTCAATCGATTTCACCGAATAGTTTTTGATAAAAACGAACTTTAATCTTAAGGGGCGGTATACCGTTGCCGAATGCATACCGCGAATATTCTTTCTCGTTCGTTTTTATCAAAAACTATTCGGTGAAATCGATTGAAATTTTGGCTTTATACATCAAATTACTACCTGAATCGATTACCTTCAAAATATTTCACGATTTTAAAAATTAATTTTTTTTTAATTTTTTCAAAAAATTTTTAATTGTGAATCAATCTGGATGAAACTGGGTATTTAGGGGTTTAAAGAGATGGCCTTTCAGAAAATATCATAATATTTGGGGGTCCCCATTGAAAAAAAAAGTTAGTGTTTCGTTTAATATGAAGACGACCCCCTAAGGACTCGAAAATTTTTTTGGTTAAAGAATACTTTAAACAATGAAAAATGACAACTCATTTGTCTTCCTAACCCAAGTGGTTCGCCAGAAATCGCAACTGAGTCGTTTTTTATTTCCCCAACTGTACGCCGGTGGAAGGATCGACAGAGGATCGCCGGTGGTAGGACCGACAAAGGATCGCCGGTGGTAGGATCGACCATTTTGCAAGTAATTTAGTGCAAGAAAAATTATTTTTATGCTCTTACCGAGTGAAATCCGTAGTTTTGGTAAATCCAAGAATACTGATTCCCCTTTTTCTGAATCCTTACTGTTTCTGATTCCCCCACAACGAGTTTGGTTATAGTTAGGGCAGGGGGGGTTTGGGGGGGGGCGGCAGCCCCCCCCCAACCACATGAAACTTTTATTTTTTTTCTGATGTTATAAAGATGTTTCTGATGTTAAAAAATGTGTTTTTCGGCGATTCTGATGAAATCCCGTATTTTGGCGCGTTTTGGCGAAATTTGGTGAAGTTGGCGAAAAGGATGGACGGGCTAATACGATAGTACCCAATATCGTACCTAGTAACTCGTTAGAATACCTAGTTTCATATTACCTAGTTTCATTCATATTTTTGTTAAAACTCAGACTTGTTAAAAAATACTTTTCATCCATTGAAAATAATAGGAGACCAAACTTACATGACCCTCAATGTTTACAATGGGCAATTCCTGCGTTTATTTTTTATTTTTTTATTCGATAGAGGTACCCTAAAGCTAATTTTTTTAAATTACGATGATGTTGTTGTTGTTGTCGTGTGCCACTTGGAATACCCAAGCTCCACAAGGATTCAAGGCAAAGGGGGTGCGGCTCCTGAGAAAGTGAGGCCCATTAAATGGCAGGAGTCCGACTTCTGCCTGATGAGATGATAGATGCTGCCACCATCTATCGCCACCTCCACAATTTTGCCATGCATCTGAAGGGGAGGGAAATAGTCTCCAGACACCTGGACCTAAGGTAAACTGCGCCATGACCGACCTCAGGACTTTCGGACCCACAGATTTAACGAGCACGTACTCCGCATATACTCGAACGATGATTGTTCATTTTTTAACTTAATTTCAAAGTTTGACTTTTAACAAAGAGCGTGAAAACGTCAAATGTAAAAATGTGGTGTTTATAAAATCTATACATTGATATTAAACAATGGTTTAATAGACAATATGCATGATTTTCAAATTCATTTAAAAATGACAGCGCATAAAAATTACGTCGAAAAATGCTAATTAAACTGCAATTCTATCAAATTAATTCGATTTAAAACGCATTTAAAGTTTTTCTGACGTCACTATCAGCAAAAAATTGCAATACTTGACTATGCATGCATTCAGGAGTTCATAATTCAGGAGTTCAAATTACGAGTGAAAGGCATACATTGATCAGCAATGATGTTTATATTTATGTAGTGATTTTTTTTCGTAGCCTGTAGTCTTATTTCGGTAGTTATGTAAGATCCTAAAAACCAGTAAAAAAAGTACTATAAAGGTTGTTTAGTACCTACAGTAGGGTGGGTCATTTTCCTATGGCGAAAATTTTTTTTTACAAATTCTATCGGGCACAGCAAGAAAAGGGTGCCAAATGGTCTCAAACTAACATGTGTAAAATATTATTCCATTATAATAACTCTTTTTGCCTCCGGATTGGCCTCAAATAGAACAAAAATATGGAATTTTTCATAATTTTTTAAAATCATATAAATTAAATTTTTTTGTCGATAACTTCTTAAAGCTCACAAATAAGGGTCTTTAAAAGCAATTTTAATCACATTAGTCACTTTCATGCATTATTAATAAAAAAACAACTGCCAAAGTGGCAATATAATATGCTATCATATTAGCAATAGCTGTAGAATAGGAGGCTCTTTTTTGCCAACGAACAGTGGATTGTCAGTGGTACATATTTTAAATATTGGTAGTTCAGATACATTTTCCCTCAGGTTTGGTCAGTACAAAGCGGTATTTTTAGTTTTTAAACGTAGAAATAGTTATATTTTTCATAAATATGCCGCGCTTTCAAAATTCAGCGGACAGTTCACTGGCTGGTCTTGGGATCCAAATATGATCGCAAAAATTTGTTGAAACAATTATTGTCGAATGGATAGTTCGTTCATTAGGCAATATATCAGTTATGATTCACGTCAGTCATGATTTACATATTTTTTGCTATAACAAGAGACTGAAATCCAGGCCCATGAAATTATACTTCTTTGGAGGGAGGATTGACTCAAAATGGCTCCTTAGCATTCCCTTATGCGTTCATAAAAATTAAAGTTTAGCATATTCAACAGTTTAAGATAATTATAAGTAAGTTTTGGAAAGTAGTGTAGCTTATTTAAAAATTTAGGGGATAATACTGAGCTTAATGCTGAAAACGGGGATCTACCGCTCTTCTTTAGAAAAAGTTTCAAAATTTGACTCTTAAAATGTGGTTTTAATTTATTTTTGGACATTAGTGACACATATGGGGTCCCTTGGGGTGGAATATTCCTAATATGCCAAATAAATTTCAAGGAAAACCCCAACTTTTAAATTATTATCCAGATGTTTTCCTTGGGGTTGAAATATGACCCAAAAAAGGTACCCACCTTCTGACAAATCCATTTTTATTAAAAATTTAATGTTTTTAAAATCCTACTTAACCGGCAATAAGAGTTTCGCACATTTTTATGATTCCAGAAAGAAATTTTTGATTGCCAGTTCTAACCATTGAGATATTTTAAAGTATGTTGTACTACAACTCAAGTATTTCAACTCTGGTTTCATTTATAATTATTTTATATTCTTCAATGATGATTTTTATACCATTGTACACATTTACATTCATGACGGATTCGTGAAATCGAGGTAAAAGCTTGATTTTCGTTTGTCCATTTTTACATGAAATTACTATATTAATCGAAACTTTGAGGCCAATCCGGAGGCAAAAAGAGTTATTATAATCGAATAATATTTTACACACGTCAGTTTGAGACCATTTGGCACCCTTTTGTCGCTGTGCCCCTGGGAAAATGTGAAAAAAAATTTTTTGACCCACCCTAACCTACAGGGTGTTCCACAAAGAGTTCCCTAATTTTAAAATTAAATATCTTTTGAACAAAAATAGATAAATATATAAAACCAACGGTTAAGGCTTGGAACTTTTTGTGTCAAAATTAGAAAAATATAGTTACTATATTTATTAACAGATAGTAACTATATTTTTCAAATTTTGACACAAAAAATTCCAAGCCTAAACTATAGAATGTTACGGTTGGTTTTATATTTTTATCTATTTTTGTTCAAAATATATTTAATTTTAAAATTAGGGAGCTCTTTGTGGGACACCTTGTATATGTGCAGAAATACAAGTGTTAGAAAGCCGGATAAATTTTTTTCTCAGTACCAAAAGACGAAAGAATTCATCGTAAAAGGTGTAGCTTTATGCATGAGAGACACAAAGAAACAAACACGTGCTGCCAGCGGCATAAAATGTAATAATGCAACTAAAGACGCTACTAAACTACATTTTTTTAACTTTTCATGTCAATTTTTGGATTTATAGATATATTTACATTACTGGAAAAATGCATTTTTTCTGTTTAAAAAAATGCTGGTATTGCCTATTATATTTCGATTATCAGACCAAAATTTATAAAAATTCAGACAAAATTTGTGACATTTTAGTATGAAATATCATATTTGTAAGTTTTTAGATACTTTTATATCACCTTAATCCGTAATTTAAAAAATGGAAATATTTTAAAATTGATTATTTAGAAATTCTAACGGCTTATTGCACATCCTCAAAATAATCCGAACAGTTTGATACCAAAAATGTGTTATACGGATCAGTAATTAAAAAGTATTTCTCTGGAAACCGTTTACCAAAAACTTTTTTTTAGAATAGGGAGATTTAAGTAGTAAAAAGAGTAAACCCTTTCTTCTCTTAACTATTCAGCAGTAAATTTAAAACTCTATTGATAGGTAAGAAACTTTTTAAAGCAGGTATTCAATTATTTATTTCCATGAAACTTTTAGTTTTTTAAAATGATTTCTTCCTATTCTTCTAAACAATATGTAACCTTGTTTGTAATTGAAATTCCTTTCCTTAAACGAAAATCAACCCTTTCAAACCTAAGCCGCCCGAGAATACTATTGAATCCAATGGAAAATTAGGGCCAGCTTGGTCTGATAGGTTTTAAATAAGAAGTCGAGAAATAAAATATTCCATTTTTCCTTAGGTAAAAAATAAATACCAATCTCTGTATAAAAGGAAATTTTACTTTTTATATACACCGCACGCCAGTTAATAATGTAATTTATGAGCACTTTCCCTCCACAAAATATATTTCCCTTTCTGCTTCCACAGAAAATAACTCAATACGTCAACGTGAAATAAAATTGGAGGAGTCCCGGCATAACTGAGGAGGAGTAAAGAACACCTCCAGAAATTTTCGCTATAACAAACCCACAACAAGAGTTGGAACTCATTCACAAAATAACGATGCTAGTTGTGTTCCGAGATAGGAAGAACTCAGATATGAAAATCGTCAAAAGTCTTTTTGAACAGAAGCTTAGTTCGCAATCCAGTTACTCACTTTTTGTGCTTCCACTCTTGATATCGCGAAAGGGTTTGTGCTCTTATGTTTTTAGTTAAGGCACGTAGAATTGAATTGAAAACATAGACGGACTTTAAGGAATTCCTTTTGTATGGTTTGTGTTGGGACTACCGTTTCGTATTTGAATACGGCAAGGGGAGTAAATAGAAATTCGGAATAAAATTCAGAACACACGTTTTTCATTTTACAGAAAAAGTAATGGTTACAGTTACTTATAAAGTTCAGGTACTAATTTGTTTTAAAGTTAACTCTTATTCTGGATTATTTTATAACATTTAAATTTAACAAAAGCTTCGAATAGTAATTAAATTATACAACGGAAATAATTATGAAGTTTAAGTACTAACATTTCAAATATTCATTTTTATATTTATATTTATAATATTTCCATGTTATTTACGTTTTGAAATTAGATTCTAAACTCTTTAAAAGAAAAAAGTAAAGAATGTATTTTAAAAAATTACGCTGTTATTCTTTACCTCAAATTTTCAACAAATATTTCAACAACATCTTTTATAAAAGTCATGTAAAATAGGAATTGCATTAAAAGGAATCTTTTTATAACTAAAAGCATTTGCTGGCGTTATTGAATTCTGTCTCATTTGCATGCTACTTTAAAAGCTTTAAGAAATAATAAAACTTATTTTAAAGTTTCTTTTCGTTTAATACACATTTTGTCGTATTTTTTGGTAGAAAGATTCAAAAAATATTGCAAAGGGAAAAGATCACATTAAAAAAAGCAGATATAAGTGGGTTTTTTCCATTTCTCTTTAGATTTACTAAAAATGTTCTCTGTATCAAATCGATGAAACTACATATTACCGACAGACAAACTCGTATAAATCTAAAGTAATAGTAGACTGTCATACCAATTCATTGTCTGTCTTTCTTCTTTCCCTTTACAGCGGTTACTCATTCTTCTGACTTGACAGAGATGACGGGTTCAATTTTATGTCCGTGACGAAATGGCCTCTGGACCATGTATTTCTCATTGTGTATCCCCATACTTCTTGTTTTAAACCATTGGTTAGACTGAGGTTTAGTAGAAATTGTTGCCGTGTTTTGGGGTATTTAAAAACAAGGTTTCAACATTCAATGAAAATATTATGAGTTAATTTATAGTTGTTTAAGAGTATGTTTAAATAGCATATTTAACCGCACTTTGATATTTTCATCACATGTACTAAAAACAAAAGAATATAGTGCTATGAATTTCTCACATACTATTTTTATCTTCCTTAATAGTATTATCAATTGAAAAATGTAAATAGAAGTGTAAATTTATGCACTAGTAGATACATTTAAAATTATATAGGTACGAAAAAAGTTAAAAGGGTTTTTTTCAAGGCGCCCCCCCCATTCCTATTCTAAGTATGCTTCTCAAGGTCCCCTCTACCCCCCTCAAAGTTTGTCCACGTTGTTTCCAATCACCCTGTATAAGATAGTTATTTAAACAATGCTTAGCTATGAGAAGTTAATTAGCTTTGCCCATTGTGAATGATCTGATATTAGTAAAAATTAAAACACTATAAAAACTAAATTAATCTAGTTATATCTAATATTTTGTTGTTAGAAATTACTTTGAACTTTCATCTATCAGTAACAAGTGCCAAAAAACAAATTAATTTAGTTGAAATTAGTTATTTTCGTCGGTTTTTATGCATAGTTTTCCATAGGATAACATTGGTGAACCAACTTGTGACGTCACAAAATTTTATGAGCACACCCGAGTACTCTATTAACCTTGAACCATGCCCCAAAGTTAATAGGGTATAGGCAATGACTGTTTTTTATTAAAAGATATTTAAAAAAAGTTTAACTGTTAAAAAATGGGTGGTTTTTAAAGGATTGAATATCTATTTCGTTACTGCGCAACATATCCATTAAAAGTAAATCAAATTAAAAGTCAAACTGATAAATATAGGTTCCATAAAACCGTAAGTTACCAAATACAAATTTTGATATCCTCTATTATTCGCCTGACATCCATGATCGTCACTCCGTACCTGCTAATTACAGTAAAGAGCACTTAATCGAGAAACTGTGCTCAAGTATCATACCCACAGTTTCCCAGACATTGTCTATCAGGTGGTCATCAGTACCGAGTTTAGTTAACTCTCTGCAAGTGAAAATCGCTATTAACTAGAAATTGAAGATCGGGCCTTCATTATTAAGACCTTGTCTCATTATGGAAGAGTCGCATGCGTCAATTAGCTCCTAATCTGCCATAAGGAACGAGTTTTAGAACTTGTGGTTAATCACCAGAAACTACGATTAGCATGTCCAGCTCCTCGGGACATTTAAATTGCAATATGAAGTCCTGTCTCTTCCTGTGGGTCCGTATTTGGTTGTCACAGATGATCCCATAACATTAACAGGGACCGAATTGAGGTCAAAGGTCGGAAAGTACCTATTTTTAGCAGTGAATAGCGTAGGTTTTGTTCCATGAAGGTCTGGACATTCGTTACAGAAACCTGTTTTTTAAGAGGAAGTTTTTTTATTCACTTGAAGGTAGATCTAATTCAACTTTAATGAGGAAGTTGCATGATTTTTTTTTATTTTTTTAATCGATTCCTCTTGCAAAAGTAAGCAACTATCCAAAATTTGAGGCTGATCGAGAAATTTTTTGATTGTCAAAAAAATTAACAAAAATCCCCTTTTTAAAAGCGCGCGAAAACGCCAAGAGTTTGGATGTGACGTCATCTTATACTAAACATTGTTGTAAAGCAATGGAGTTGATGGTATTATTGTTGACGTCATCTTATAGTTTAAACAATAAACTTTTTCAGTCACGTGTTTTTTTTCTCGATTTTTAAATTAAATATTTAATTACCTGTACATTTTTTTGAAAAACTGACTAGATATTTCATTTTACCATACAAAAAACCATACGGAACACTTGTTTGTTTTTGAAAATCTGACACATGCAACTTCCTTATTGGTAAAACTTATTTACTTAGAATTTTGAATCGTAGTTGTTATCGTTACTCAAAAGCAAATTTTCTAGTAAGAGGTGAGAAACAGAAAAAAAAACATTATGATGCCTCGAAAACCTTCCTATTGTGTTCAACCCCCTAAATCAATTATGGGGTTTGCCTGTAGATCCTCTAAGGTTTGAAACATATTAGTGGGAAAAATAAATAATCTTAAAAAAATATAATCTTTGCGAAAGAAATGAGATTTAGAAGGTTTTGCTTAAAAATACTTGATATCTATAATATTTTCAAAAATATTAGTGGGTATTCAATATTTCCTCCTATGTAGACTTACTTGTAGAGATACCATTTACATTAAAAAAGATATTTCAGTATTTCAAGTGTAAAAAAGATCCATGAGATAATTATACTAAGAGCTAATTTGAATGCCGCCCATTTTTTCAAAATTTGCTCATTTTGTGCTTAAATTTTCTATTATCTTAAGATGGATTTAAACTTGCCTTTCCTCAAATTCCAACCTCGATTTTAACCCAAATAGAGAGTAAGATCGAAAATCCGCGATAGACCAGCAGACATATTGATTGAAATTTGTACAGTGATTATAATAGATTCGTATCTCAAATTTATTTTTGAAATAAAGTCTCAACAAATTGCATGCTTACGAATTTCATTCACTTTAGTAGTAAGTATCTCTACATTTGAAATATCTTAAATTTGTTGAATTTTCAAAAAAAAGCTCTTAGTGCATCTTGGAAAATTCATATTTTACACTTCAGGTGAATAAATTTGAATCGAACAGAATATGCTGTGAGTGAAACAATGAGAATTTTCAAATAAGTTTGTTACATCTAGTGTTTTCTTTGCATCCTAGGCGCCATGGATATAGAAAACAAATCAATTTAAATTTTGAATTAGTTACATATTCAAAAGCTTTTCTTTTATCAATAGATCTAAAAATGAAGCGCATACTGGCAATATAATATTCATTTCATTTCTTTTCCCTTATAACGTCTATCCAAAAAAATACTTCAAGCGAGACGAGAAACAAATTTATTTCATTTCTGAATTTACTTCATGTCTTCAATATAATTTTAACTTAAAAGCTGTTACTATACTAATAAATTAAATTTTATCGGGAATTTTCGTGTTTCTCTAATACCAAGCTGAACCAATAAAACTTCCTTATCAGACAAAGAGGTTTCTCATCCTAATCACAAAGCATAGTTTACAATAACACAATTCATAAAAGTTTGTACGTATAGTTACTTACAAATACTAGATTATGCGAATTCTAATTTTTCAGTTTTGTATCTAAGGGGCCATTCATTAATTACGTAAGGGTCCCGAGGGGGTTGGAAAAATCTCTACATACCCTTACTTGGGGGGTAGGGGAGTCACACCCATTCTTACATAAGATTTCCCAAGTTAATGTTAACAAATTCCAATGATTCTAATTAAATTAGAATAAACCCAGAAAAACTTAAAAATGCTGATAATATCGGTATGTTATCGAAGCTTTATTTTTTTTAAATGAAGGTATATCAGATGTACTTTTTTATTGGAGTACGTAGCATTAAGTTAAGATAAAAAATGAAACTATTGAATCCATCTTCAGTTGTCAAAATTCGAAACGAAATTATTATTATTTTGAAAAAAGAAATAGAATCTTACGTAAGAATGGGGGGGAGGGTTTTGAAAAATCTTACCTGGTAGGGGGGGGGTCAAAAATTGCCAAAATCATCCTTACGTATTTAATGAATGGCCCCTAAAGGCTAACATTCTTGGTATCTGGACATGGATTTTATTCATGATACTTTAGATATGAATTGTTAATTATCACGCTAGTTTCCACGATAATTATGCGTCATAAATGTTTTATAGACCCCTAATTTACTAGATGTTTAAATGGAGTTAAATCTGTAACACATAATTTTATAAATACATCTCTTATGGTCAATATAATCTACATATCATGTATGCACGCATAACCTCTTATAACCATATAATTCTAAATATGAATTATCTCATCTCAAAAATATATGCACAATAGGGTGGGTCAAAAATATTTTTTTACATTTTCCCAGGGGCACAGCGACAAAAAAGTGCCAAATGGTCTCAAACTAACATCTGTGAAATTTTATTCCATTACAATAACTCTTTTTGCCTCCGGATTGACGTCTAAGTTTCGATTAATATCAGTAATTTCATGTAAAAATGGACGAACGAAAATCGGGCTTTTACCTCTATTGCACGAATCTGTCATGAATATAAATGTGCACAATGGTATAAAAATCATCATTGAAGACTATGAAAATATTAAAAATGAAACCAGAGTTGAAATACTTAAGTTGTGTTACAACATATTTTGAAATATCTCAATGTCAGAACTGACAATCAAAGATTTCTTGCTGGAATCATAAAAATGTGCGAAACCTTTATTCCCGGTTGAGTAGGATGTTAAAAACATTAAATTGAATAAAAATGGAGGTGTCAGAAGGTGGGCACCTTTTGTGGGTTATAAGGTTTCAACCCCCGTAGGACATTTGGATAATATTTAAAGGCTGGGGTTTTCTTTAAAATTCCAGTTTCATATTAGGGATTGTCCATCCCAAGTATCCCCATACGGGTCCCTATAATGTCCAAAAATAAATTTAAAACATATTTTAAGGATCAAATTTTGAGATATTTCTTAAGAAAAGCGGTAGATTAGCGTTTTCAGCTCAAAGCTCAGTATTATCCTCAAATTTTTTTAATTAGCTACATTAATTTGTAAAGCTTACTTGTGTTTATTTTAAACAGTTAAATTTGCTATATTTACACTTTTATGAACTCATAAGTGAATGCTAAGAAGCTATTTTGAGTCAATCCTCCCTCTAAAGAAGTATAATTTATGGGCCTGGGTTTCAGTCAAATGCTATAGAAAAAAATTAGGTAAATCATTACTGAGGTGAATCTCATCATAATATTGCTATTGCCTATGAACAAACTATCCATTTGATACTTGTTTCAACACATTTTATGTCATCACATTTGGATCCCAAGACCTCCAAATGAAATAACTGTCCGCTGAATTTTGAAATGTAGCATTAATTAAAAATACAACTATTTCTACTTATAAAATTTTAAAATATCGATTTATACTGACCAGAATTGAGGGAGAATGTATCTGATCTACCAATATTTAAAATCTACCACTGACAATCCACTGTTTGTTTGCTAAAAAGATCCACCTATTCTACGCCTGTTTTGTTATATGATAATGTATTATATTGCCAATTTGAAAGTTGTGTTTTTGTATTAATAATAGCTAAATGCGTCTAATATGATTAAAATTGCTTTCAAATACTCTTATTTGCAAACTTAAAAAAATTACTGACAAAAAAATTTAATTTATAAAATTTTTAAAAACATGAAAAATTACATATTTTTGTTGCATTTGAGGCCAATCCGGAGGCAAAAAGAGTTATTATAATGGAATAATATTTCACACCTGTTAGTTTGAGACCATTTGGCACCTTTTTCTTGCTGTGCCCGATAGAATTTGTAATTTTTTTTTCACCATAGGATAATGACCCACCCTAATGCACAATGCACATGCAGTACTTTTTTTATAGTCAGTCTCCTTGAAAACTACCCCCTTAATTAAATGTTTTAAACAAATCCTTGGTATTTAGAAAAATTAAATGCATGCCTTAAGCAAGGAAACTAAAATCCCCTAGCACATAACACCTACGTTAAGGCATAAATTAGTGACCTTGAATAATTTTTTTTATTTCTTGGTACACTATTGAAGCAGCTTTAGAGTGTACTCCAGGGAAGAAACTGAAGAAGAAGCTGCTAAAAAAGGGAAAAATAATACCAACTGGAGGATCATAAAGAAGTTATTAATTTCTTCTTTAATTACACGAAGTGGAATTAACTCTAGCTGATCTAAAATATTATATGCGTTTTAACTAGATGTTTTTGAGGGTTAAAATTAAGTTACGTGAATTTCCCTGGTAAAATGAAGGAATGAGGATACAAAAAATCATGTTATTTTTTAAACTTTCATAAATATTATTGAGGTTATGAATATGTTTTCGGTTTGGAAAATGTAGGTTTTGTAAATTTTCCCTCATTTATACTTTTCTTAAGCATGTTTCTTATTTCTCCCTTAACAATACTTTTTCATAACTTCTAGGAGGCGTAGGGCACGCCTAGACGACTCAGAATCACATGGGAATGGGGGGTTAAAAATGCACCCCTAACGAACTAGGGGTTTTTTATCGGGAAATTCCCACGTAACCTTTTATAATTTGATTAAAACCAGAAAAAGCATTCGATTCCGGAATTTTTTACATAGAAACCAATTTAGGAGTTGAAATTCCAGCTTTTTAATGTCCCGTCTTGTATAAGTCCCGGTAGCCAGGTATACAAGATTTTTGTTCCATGTTCTATTTCATTGAAATTTTTATATACCTACCAAACAAAAAAAAAGTCCCACAAATAAAAAATAGCACAAAAACTGATTTACAAGTAAAATATACCTAAAATCACATCATTCGTTTAGACAAAAATATCTAACTACCTATTCAGTTTTGTATCTTGATTGCTCTGAAAATTAAATTATTAAACTTCATAATTTTTTAAGAATGTTCGTCGAAAAAATGTTGAATTCACATCACTCTTTTGTGGCTACCTCGGTTTGGACGTACCCCAGAGGGAGAACAGAAATATTTCACGAGGTTCGTTCCTTTCATCAGAGAAAACGATACAAAAACTACTTCCTTTACTTAAACAGTTTAATCAGAATTTAACAGGTCACAAACGTGGATTGTTCATTAGGTAAACATCATAAATAAGTCTGCAAAAAATCAGTACCGGATTTGACGCATACTACCCTTGGTAAAAAACGACAAAGTTACTGGACTATTTATACATTAGGGTGGGCCGAAAAAAACTTTTTGTTTTATTTTGAAACGCTATACCGCGGAAAACTTGCCTCTGGGGTAGAGAAGTAAAATGCAACAAAAATTTTTTAAATCGGTTAAAAATTGCAATAGCGCATTGCACCTAAAGTTTGAAAAAAATAGGCTATTTTAATTACTTTTCAAAAAAATCAAATTAAATCAAATAACATTTATAAAAAGTATCTAAAGGCATATAATAAAATAAAAATGTGGAGAAAACTTATTTAATTGAAAAAAGTGGTATTTTACAATTAATTGGTAGTATAATAACATCTAAAAATACCCGTTTTTACCAGAAATCCACATATTTCGTATGAAACAAAAAAACTTATGAAAAACAATTTTTCATTACTATACTACCTTTCTAGCTATAACTCAGTTACCCCCTTAGCAGTTAAAACATTTTTTACAATTCGCTTCGCGATCAGAGCTCGCTCATTGCACAACAAACCGCATCACTATCTCTCGCCGAAATAAAAACTTATTTTATATTTTGAAACGCTATACCACGGAAAACTTGCCTCTTGAGTATAGTAGTGAAATGCATCAAACATTTTTAAAATCGGTTAAAAATTGCCTTTGTACATTGGTCCTAAAATTTGAAAAAATATGCTATTTTCATAACTCTTAAAAATACCTTAAATATACTTTTGGTTGCTATTACTATTCTATTATTTACTATTTTGGTGCATAGTATGATTTGTAATAAAATGTAGTCCTTTACTTGTTATTAACTTCTTTTGGTATTTCGAAAGAAGACTTGATTGAAAAATTTGGCATTGAAGATCTTGAAAGATTAATAGTTCTTATAAACCCCATCTCCTGGCATTCATACCGATGACTTTTCGTGATGCCCTCTGCGTTACTAATTTTACACAACGTTCGACTGTTTGTGTGTGACATGGGAATCTGTCAAAGTTCCAGTCATTATCATAGACTATGTCGCTACCACCACGCCAGAAACACGAATCTTTTTTGAAATGCAGGCGAAAGCCTAGAAGTTGGTTGGGTTGGCGCTGTTTGGCTACACTGCTTTCCCGCCAAAAAAATTTTACCTTTTGGTGTGTTTTCTTCTTGCCGGTGTTTCTGATGTATTTTCGACTAGTCCATGAATAGAGTTAATTTCTCGATTCCAACAATTCAAAGTCGTGGTCTTTAAAGTTAATACCACCTTACTCTTAAATTTTCGATCCATCACTTAATGCAAACAAAATACAAAGTTGAAAATTCATAGAAATATACTTGAAGCGCGATCATTCCCTAAAGGATTCGAAACCAAACCCTTCAAACCAAATATTAAACTCTTCTTGGAAAGCCGACGTGATTTTTTACACCAATCAAATTGAAGATGAGTAAATGAGACAATCTCTGGATTGAACCACCAGTATTTTATGATTTCGATTTTTTTTTGATATCGTAAACGCGCAACTCTTATCCACAGAGAAAAATCCTAACAGAGGGTCCAACACGATATATTCAAAAGTTGTATGGGTTTGAGGGCGCCACGAGGAACTATAAATGATTGACAGAGAGATCAAACCTGTGATTGGCTGTCACGCAATCTTCTATTTCGAAGGAGAAGGAAAAAGTTTTTCTCAACCAATCAGGCTTTTCCGTCCCGCCTCTCGTGACGTTATGCGATCGCAGCGCCACCCAACCCATCCAACGTTTCGATTTCCATTAGCGCCTATGGCAACGGACTCTCTGTTCTAGTACTCTGTGCTCTTATCATAAGCGCGGTGGCATCAAGATGTAATTGGCCGCCAACCATGTCAATTGGGTTGCCGATTGCTGCTCACTTTGGACTGATTACTGCTCACTTGGCGACTGGTAACTATCTCTAGGTTGGAGCCAATTTTCGAATGCAGATTCGTGTTTCTGGCGTGGTGGTAACGATGTCTCTTGATCGGTGAGTCTTCGTAGTATAGGTGGGGAGAAAGAGAAGCAGTTTTCCAGCTAATCTATACATAGTCTACTTTCTACGTATGTTCTATATATGGTCAGTAGCTTGAAAATTAGGTTTGGGGGGATGGGAACTCCTAACTGATTTTCTTTTTGAAGCTGAGTTTCTAGCCTTAATTGTTCTTCTAAACCAAACTCCCTCATATATGATCCCTTTTTATCTATGATCATGCCCAAAAGCAAGTTTTCAGAATGAGCAAAAAATGCATTTTGTTTAATCATTGGATCGATAATTTTCTTATACAGAAAAATTTTCAAGTTCTTAGGAGATTGTCTTCATATAAAACAAAGCACCAAATTTCGTTTTTAATATGGGCGACATCAAAGATTATTCCTGATTCTGAGAGAAAACCCCCTAAAACCTTTTCTGTATATAGAATACTTCAAATAATGAAAAACGATACCTTATTTATCTTTATATCACAAGCCGTTCCGGAGATATAGGGTCTGAGCAAGACCCTCTATACAGGGTGATTCGAAATTAAGTGGGTAACTTCACATGGGAGTAGAGGGGTCCTAGACAAGCATATTTCACATAAGAATGGGGGCGCAGATGTACCGCTAAAGAGCTAGGACCTAAGGGGACATCCATAAATTACTTGAGGTGTTTTTTCCAAAATCTGGACCCCCTCCCCCTTGGTGAGATTTAGTGAGATTTTTCTGGACCCCTCCAGAAAAATCCCCCACGTGAGGACCCCCACATGGTCCTCCTGGTGAGTCTCTCCACGTGGTCCTCACTCCACGTGGTCCTCCTGGACCCCCACGTGAGATTTAACTACAACCTTTAAAAATAATTTTCTATCCTATTCGTTTTCATTTTGTGCTTCACAGCACCTAAAACTTTTCCATTACTAATGATGTGGGGGGAAAAGGACATTATTCCGCCTAAAAATCACCACAGTATCTTATCTGTGGGTGTTATTCCTTTCTCAAACTTACAAAAATCATTTAATTTCTAACTTAAAAAGTGGACGTGAGATTTTAATCGACCCCCTCCCCCATTGGTGAGATTTGGGGAGATTTTTCCAAACCCCTCCCTCCTTTTTGACCTCACTTGATTTATGCATGTCCCCTATGTAGTGCGAGGGCGTTACAAAAAGCGGTTGTCCCAAGGCTCGTTTGATGAAACAAAACATAATAGCATGAAAAAAATTATTGAATGAGGTACAGCAGTATCCGTACTACTTCCAACATAAATTTGACAAAAATCGAACCACTTGCTAAACCGTGAGGGGGTTTAAAACGCGCAGTATTACAGCCGTATTCACCGGTAACTTGACCGGCGGTTAACCGGGAGTCAAACTTCTGATTGGTGGAAAACTAGTTTTTTTCTTCATTGACCAATCAGAGGCTTGACTGTCGTTTAACCGCCGGTCAGGTTACCGGTGAATACGGCCGTATCTTTTAGTCAAAGAAGGGAGTTAAATCTTAGCGTAATGGTATTTAGAAAAATGATGATCAGGGAAGGAATTTTCAATGATCATACAGTTTTTAAGCAAATAAGGTATCTTGCATTATCATTGAAAATAGGGAAATATAAGAATATCTTTTTAAGAAAAATTATGTCATTACACTAAAATTATTTTTAAAATGTTGTTTTAAAAAGGATGTTTTAAGTATGTGTACTTGACATAGGATATTATTTTTCTTACTGATTTAGTTTTGAATTTATGTGTACCCAAAATTAAATACGCCTGTTACTAATGATGTGTTAAGATTTTACTCACATTGAAAAATTCCCATTTAAGATTTCATTTTTAAGCTTGTTTTGTATGTTTCTGTTTCGATTATATTTGAGTCTAGAGGAAACAAAATACAATTAGGAATTACATTTTATTCAAATGAATTAAATAAAATACTTTGCATTACATTCAATATTTTTAAAATTTCCTAGGGATAAAAGTTATTAAGATCTTATTCAAGTAATTAATCAATTAATTAAATAGATCACTTTACATTAAAATTACCGGGAACACTGGGATAGGAAAAATTAGTAGGAACACCGAAATATGAAAAAGACGCCTGGGATACCGGGATGATTGTGGTAATTGCTGATCCACAAAATTAGAAATGTATTTTAAGAAAGCTATTTTTTTAATTATATATACTCCACACGTGCAACGTCGGGAATATCAGCTAGTAATAAATAAAATTACGCAGATAATTGTGTCAGGGATCAGAGAATCCCCTTCGTCAGAGCTTATAGATAGCCTTTTAGCACTAACACTGTCACTATCTTTTAGCAATGACGAAGGGGATCCTCTGATACCTGAAACAATGGATAATAAGGAACTTGCATGATTTTTTTTTATTTTTTTAATCTATTTTTCACGCAAAAATTAGCCACTACACAAAATTTGAGGCCGATTGAGAAATTTTTTGATTGCATGAAAAATTATCAAAAATCGTCTTTTCCGAAGCACCTGAAAACGCTTAATTGCATGCATAGTGACGTAACAATTTATTGACATTGCCTAAAATGTTTGCTTTGGATTTCTGACCGTCACCAGAAGTGTCTAGAAGGTAAATATTTATTAAAACATTCATATCGGACACTTAAGAGAAAAGAAATCATCAACTAAAACATAGAAATTCAATTTTGATTGCAATTTTGCCCGATGGAATTCTACGTCACTATGCATGCAAACACATTTCGCGTTTTCAGTCACGTGTTTTTTTCTCGACTTTTAAATTAAAATATTTAATTACTTGTACACTTTTTTGAAAATTGACAAAATATTTCATATTGTTTTCCAAAAAACTATACGGAACACTTGAAAGTTTATGAAAATCTGACACTCAAGTTCCTCATTGCAGTCTAATTTTTTTAATCTTAATGTGTTCAGAATGGCCTAAAACCTCCGAAAAATGTTTTCATTTGCTTTTCAAAGCCCTAAATTTTAAGTTATTTTCAATTAAAAACAGCCTCTTTTGTGTCTGATGAGCTGAAACAGCTTGTGACGTGAAATGTGCTTTGTTCCCGCTTGTAGCTATAATCCCGCTTTGAAACAATGAGCACTAGTTTTTTTCCACAGACTAGTGTATCGATGAAAAAGGTGTTTCTCACATTTCCACTGTTACATGTGACGTCACATTTTTAGGAGCTTTCTGTATTAAAATTAGTGATGGGCAGGTATCGATACCAAATACTTAAGTACTCGATACCTATAGGTATCGAGTGTACTCGATACCCACAAAAGTATCGATACTTTATTGACATATTTCGTTTTAAATTTTTCAATGAAGTAATCTTTATAATACCTACTGTAGATCAAACGCAGCCTGTTTCCGTTTTCATTTTGCAACGCTCAAACCCAAGTCGTTATCATCCGCGAGAGAAATTTGACGCGGCTAGGTTTTTCCCCCGCCAAATCCTTCGCCTCTATCCACCTCCAGGCCCGTAGCTACGGGGCTTTTTGATGGATCGCTTTCAGTTTTTTGAATATTAGTCTGATTATGGATAGGCCCTAAAAAAATTGTCCCTTCAGGTTCATTTCCCGACATTGAAAAAAAGTACTCGATACCTATAAGTATTCGATACCAAAGTATTCGATACCTAAAATTATCGATTTTGCCCATCACTAATTAAAATATGTCATAATTACCTTAAAAAAATTTTTGGGGAAATACAAGCGTATTTTTGGAATCAAGAGATAATTTTTAATAATTTAAAAATGAATATTTATAATTTTAAGATTTGCTGCAATTCTCCATTATCTGTGTAGTTTTATTTATTATTGTGGATTAAAATCCGGGGTTTTTGTATCGTCGGTTTACTGGTTCCACAAGTTCCACCCTGCATATATACCATCCATGATATTTCTTTGCTGCTATACCACAGAACTCTGCCTGTTATTAACTGAGTAAAATGCAAACACTATAAAATTTAACGTTCCAACAACCGAAATCACACCATTTACGTTGTTATGATGATAAGGTTTCCTCTGGAAATCCCCATCTCTCTACAAAAGCACAGCCAGTCCGGGGGAAAACAAGTTTTATTCGGTTCCACCAACACTTCCATCACAGGATAAATAACAACCAGACCTCCAAAGGCATCCCGTCCTTTCATCGCGGGGGCTTCCTTTTAATCAATCTTTCCATTGAGTGCCCAAAGTATCCCATCCCATCAAGCGAGAGGAGGAATTCATTAGGTTGCAGCAGCCGCATTCTGGGCTCGCGTCTAGGTTATTCATGCGAGGGCGAGGGCTCATGCTGTTAGGGAACGGCCGAAACAAATCTTTGGCTGGTGAGATGCTTTCGGGAGTAGAGACAAAATGGAGAACTTCTTTTTGACCGGATTGATTTTTTTGAGGGAAAAGTTGAAGTGCACATATTTCAATGAAGCGGAGATTCTCCTTTCTATATGCATGAAGATAAAATAGGGCGTTTTATTTCTCTTTCTGTGATAACTTAAATTATTAACACTATTTTCAAGTTGTTAGCATTTACAATTTGGGCATCAGACAGTTTAAGTTTTGAGGTTTTTAAATAATGAAGCGCACATATACACAAATAATATAAACTACTTCAATTCCTTAAATATTCTTCCAATTCGCCATCTTTTTTATTTTAAAATTTGCCTCCATCTTTATCTAAACCCCAACATTTGTCAAAAACGGAATGTCGTAAACCTACGAAGACCTAACTTAATATACTTTGTTCCTAAACCTAAAAAGTCCATATTCTGTAAAAATTTTTGTTACATAGCCCCTAAGTGTTTTAATAAGTTACCTCTACATATTCAAAATAGCCCTTCAAAACATTTATTCAAAAAACAATTAAAGGAATATCTGTTTACTATTGAGAATATTGATGATTTCTTTTGTTCTGTTTAATGTATGATTTAAATTATTTTAAGCACTTTAACACATCATTATGGCAAAAATATAATTTATTGGCGCCCTGTTTGCCACTATATCCACCTCATGTATGTATGTATGTATTTCATGCATGTACTTTTTTTTCTTCTTCTGTTTATTTTAAATTTTTTTATACATAATTACGGTCACCTACATGGACCAAGAGATCCCAGGTGAATGACTATGTTAACTTGTGATTTTTTTTCTTTATTTCTAGTTCATTAAATGTCTTTGTTCAATAAAAAAATTATAAAAAAAAAGTTGGAATAAAGTTTCAGTTTTCTTTATATAGGGGAGAGTTGCCCAAAACGGGATAGGCTGGCAAAACGGGATATTTAGCCTCGGAACTTGACTGGGGGTGCTATCTCGCGATAGACAGGCTTAACTGGTTCCCGACCGCCATGACAGCATTCTCAGTTGATCTCTCAACGCTAGCCACGTGTTTCGCAAAGAAATATTTTTTCAAAGTTTTCAAGTGAGGTTTTTGCTAACTTTGTACCTTTTTCGACTGCAGAACAACTATCCTTGTGCTTCTCCGTCCTTGGAACAATTCCGTAAAGGACTGTGTTTTGTTCATAGCTCTTTTAGCAACAACTTCATGTATTTAAATATTGCTAGTAAGTGACGGTTCAGGGGTCAGCCATTTATGTTTTCAAAAGCATCACCGTCGGGCAAAACGGGACACTTTATGGGTGCCCAAAAAGGGATACAATTTTGATGTGTCCCGTTTTACCCGACCATTTCCATTAATGTTTCGGCAATGTGTTTAAGTTATTTTAATTGAAAGAAGTAATGAATTAAAATATGTATAATCAATTACAACAATTTATTTTAATTTTAAATATATTTTCGAAATAAAATAATTTACTTTACTTTTGGGGTACAAATAATTGGCCTGAGTTATGTTAAAAATTTAGTTATAGGTTAAAACTGTAAGTCAGAAAAATATTTTATCAAAAATTAAATTAAAAAAAGTTGAGTTTTTTTTTTAAATCTTTTTTAGGGGGTGGCTTATACAAAGATAAACCAGAAAATCACACGTTGTGCGCACTATAATATTATAAAACATAAGCTAATCACAACTAAACTTTGATCATATTTTCTTAGGCAATTTTTAAAAAGCTAATAATTTATTTTGGTTTCAGAATACAAGATGCCTCGCAATTATCAGCGAACTTCATCTAGAAATAGCTAGAACATTTTTATGCGATTTCTGTGTTATGTAATTTTTCAAATTTACAATTAAAATGTTTCTTCCTATAAAAACGTAGCCTATTTTTGTTCTAAAAACTAAATCAAAAGTAAAATCAGCAAAAATCTAATAACACACAAATCCCTATCCCGTTTTACCCTACCAAGGGTGGGTATAAAACAGGATCGTGTAAAACTTTGTGAAACCAGTATTTTTCACATAAATATTATTGAACAAATATGAAAAAGGTATTTTAAGTACCTGAAAAGGTGTATACTTTTAAATGACGTCTCACTTTGGAATGTACCTTGTACACAATACGAAATAAAGCTAAGAATAGATAAGCTATCCCATTTTGGGGTACTTTCCCCTAGTATACTAAAGGCCGTATTTTGTGCTTTCTGGCCAGCGCACAGTGTAACGAGCAATTTGACAAAAGTCAAAATTTTGACATTCAAAATATTAATTTTTAGTGTGCTAGCTGGATTAAGAAGTGTTCAGACCATATGAAATCAATAATGAAAAAGAAAAATATTGCTTTTTATATTCGCAAACGATAATTGAAACGGAAGAAGCCAGCTGCGCTGAAAAACACAGTTTCAGATCATCAACAATGCAGTTTGTATTTCGGGCAATTAAAATCGTTTGATTTTTGAAATTAAGGTGAATATTTCACACTTCATTCTTGTTTAATAGAATTGCTTGAAAGAAATATCTGTAATTACATTTTTATTACTTTTTAACCGCATTCTTAAATGTAAATCAATTTTGTAACTTGCTTATGTTTAATTAGACTTTTAAAAAAAGTATCGAAAGGTAACTCCGTCATTTTTTGATACACTTATTGTTATGTTTCAAACTTTATATTTATCATATTTTGGCTTGCCGAAGCTTGCCGATTTAGCAATAATCTTATTTTGAAGCGCGCAATCTCTTAACGAAACTCGCGAAAAATGAAGCACCATTTCGACCGCTCCATACGAAACACATAGATTTCATCTTTTGAAAGTATAAACTTTTTTATTTGATATCGAATCTTGATGCGCTTTAATAACACAGTGAAATTAAGTGTAAATGGTGTTCTGGTTTTTTATTTTTATTTTAAGTGTTATTTTTGTGATTGATTTTTTTCTAATTGATTTCAAGAAATTGAAACGGAGAACTATGAAGGACCTGAAAGTCGTTGAATAAGCTTATACGTAATAGTCTAATAGTGCTTTTTGGAAATGAAAAGAGAAAGTATGTTGTTAGCAAAACGCCTGCTATTTAGCAGCTGTTTTTTCTCTGTTTTTAGTAATTCCAAGAGGAAAGACTAGGATTCAGGTGTAAATTTTATTAGTTTTCAACTAGTAGTAGTAGAAAATAACAAAAGAATGGTTCCTATTGAGATAACATTCAGTATTGATTTCAGCACAGAATATTTATGCAACGCGTAATATGACTAAAGTCTAACCCAAAAGGAGTATCAAAGGGTTAAAATTAATATTTAATGGTTAAAATTATTATTTTTTCAATTTTAGTAGTTTTTCCTTAACAGAAGTTACGAAAGAATGACCCCCATAGAAATAACATGGAGTTAAGATATAAATATGGTCTATTTTTTTTAATTATTATTCCAATCAGATTTTTCCTCGGAATTGATTGTCAAGGCTATATTGATGGCATAGCATAATTAAAATGGTTTATTTTTAAATATTACCTCGTACAGGAATTTTGTCCTCTTCCCCCATAGACTCGTTACACTGTGCAGCGGTTAAACAAAAATATAGTAGGATTCAACCAATCAGAGTCGGTGATTCCTTTTTTGATTGGTGGTTAACCGCTGATCAAGTAGCACAGAATACGGCCGCAAATATTGTATTTTGTAATATGCATTATTCAAATCTGTCCGTTTTATTCCTCTCATATTGTTTTTGTCCCTCTATAATATGAAGCAGAATTAGCATGTAATTTTATGTGTAGTCTAAATAAATTTGAATATTTATATCGAGGTCCAGAGGAAAAAAAGGTACTACAATATCTGTAAAATCTCACCTTCAGAGACATATATTCATACATACATGAAATTTCAGTAGTGTAAGATCTATCTCCTTTATCAAATTGTTTAATTAAAGATAACTATTCTTAATTGTCGTTAAAAAAAGTTTCGTATCACAGCAAGAAATAGTCACCAAGAGCAATTTTGATTTAAAACTATTTAAAAAAATAACGAATGGGTTTCAAACCTGCAAGATTTTTTTGGGAACCAGTTACAAAAGAAAATAAGAAAGGTTAGAATATTAAATAATACCTTCCCTTTGCGCTGTCATCGTTTTAGATAGATAGAAAAATGATAGACCCAAACAACCTTAACAAATAAAACTAATCTCACAATAATCTCTAGTGACAACATCTTTTAAAACAAAGCGCATCCCCAGAAACAGAATACAATTTATGATACCTAGAGAGAAGGAAAAATCCCTATAAGAAAAATGTCTTTCTCTGTGTCTTCATATCCGATGGTCTTCGGACCTCTTTTGTCACAACTCAATCCCTTGAGCATGGGTCTTAAATCGCTTCAGAGAAAGGGGACAGATGGTGATGACAGTATGGAATGAATCTTTCTATTCTAAAAGCATTTGTGATAGTTGTATGCTTGGGATTTTCTATTACTCCTGTTACTTTTGTTTAGTAGTTAGAATGCAAGGTATCGAAAGACTTTTGTGTTCAACTAATCTGTATTGTAACTGAATAGATACAAAAGAAATATAATTCTAAGGGAATGACCGTTGTCGTGCGATTACCGGACATTTAAAAATCGTTTGGTGAGTGGACCAGTGGCGGATCTACGGGGGGGGGGGCTTTCGGGCTGAAGCCCCCCCCAAAACGTCTGATATTTTACTAAGTTTGTCAAAACACAAAAATTAATATCCGAAATTCGGATGAGGCGTACCAAAACGAGTTGAAAAAGTGGGGTTTTTGACTTAAATTTCCAAAAATTTTCTGGGGGAGGACCCCCAGACCCCCCCTTTTAGTGGTTTGAGTAAGATAATTCACTACCTTTTCCGTATTACCATTAACAAGAAGACTCAATTGGATTATGAAAATTCTTAGCCCCCCCAAAACCAAATCCTGGATCCGCCACTGGAGTGGACACTGATATTTTATATGCTATGTGTACTAATATTGGCTATTTTAATTATATTTTTGTCTGTTTTACATGTTTTGTGTAACATCAAGTAGTACCGAGCCCCCTTTTTTGAAACGTCGCTGTTACTGATTACACCCTAAACGAGTTTGGCTATAGTTAAGGCAGGGGGGGTTGGAGGGGGTGGCAACCTCCACCACCTTAAACTTTATACATTTTTCTGATGCTAGAATTCAAATCTTATTTTCTATATGAGTGCTTGTTTCATTAGGTTTTCCTGTTTTTTAAGTTTCCAAATGAAAATGCAGTCGAGATTTATGTTTACACTTATTTACTCATCTTTGTTGCAAAACTTAAACACAGTTTAGACACTTTTCTAGACAAATTCAGACACGTTTTAGATAAATTTTCGCTATAGGGAAAGTTGTGTACCTCAGACCGACACTGTTTCTAGCGAAACTTTTAGTAGTATGGCAACACTGCACATTAATTAGCATCCTTACGACCAAATCTCTCAGTCTAGCTAAATTTTTACTAAAAAAAGTTTACATAAATAAGGTAATATAAATTAAAAACTGATTTTGCCCATCACAAGTTAGTTTTCAAGTTTGGCTCCTATAGTAGGACAATTCCACGGGTAACTGACTGACATTTTTTAAGAAAAACGCTTAGTATTTTGTTATTTTCTACCCAAAAATAAATGATAAAAAAATACTTTCCACCCAGTTTATTGCTTTCTTGTTAGCTTAATCTAATGGCACAATTGAACTTTCAAAATATGTTTTTATTGATTTTTAAAAAATTTTAATCAACAAGGTAACTGACTGACATAAATGTTTCACAAATGTCAGTCAGTTACCTTGTTGATTAAAATTTTTTAAAAATCAATAAAAACATATTTTGAAAGTTCAATTGTGCCATTAGATTAAGCTAACAAGAAAGCAATAAACTGGGTGGAAAGTATTTTTTTATCATTTATTTTTGGGTAGAAAATAACAAAATACTAAGCGTTTTTCTAAAAAAATGTCAGTCAGTTACCCGTGGAATTGCCCAGTAGGAGGGCTTATTATTAAAAAAAAACGCAAAATGTGATACTTTCATGAAACTTTCAGGGATGTTAGATAATCATATAAGAACTGAAAAATTGATGGGACCCCAAAATTTTTGGTCGTAGTTTGACCGCTATGACGTCATAACAATATTGCTCCCGCTGGCCTATATTCGGTTCTTTTAATGATAGAAAGACATTTTTGGGGTCAAGTATTATGTTTAAAGGGTCAAAAAGCAACTGAACTCAATAAAATCTCTAAAAAGTAATACAGTCACTCACCAGATGCTTAAAAAATTTTTTTAAGAAAAGGTATTTTTTTCGACGGTTTTACGTGTTGTTTGGGGTGCTGATTCCGAATATCTAGTTCACTTCCACGTTTAAAGTCGGCTTCATAAAAAAACAATAAAATATGCGAAAAATTCGCAAAATTTTTACTCTTACTTCTGATTTTCGATCATTTTTAAAAAAAATATTAGTTTCTCCAAATTTATTAGAATACAAAAATGGAGTAAACAAAATTTCCTACAAAATGCACTGCATAATTTTTATTTTTCAAAGAATAGTTTTGCCGTTATAACTCATTGAAAAACATAGAATTTTATCACAGGATAATTTAAACAGAGGATATTTGTTTCGTTGTTTTTTTAAGTATCTTGAAGCAGTAGAAGTAAATTAATTTTTAATCTTTGGAATTAAACAACCTAAGAATATCAAGAAACTAGATGTGGATACCCTATTTAAAGTTGTGATGAGCAATTATAGTCATTAGAAAAAATTTAACTGTTTTTTCAACTGTTTATCTCATATTATAACCTTTGTTTCAAATGTTCAGATGTAGACTGTTATTTTGGGAGAATCATAAAGGCCTGTACAAAAATAATGGATTCATAAGTTTTTAAGATTCAATATTTTCAATCTTCGTCTCATATCAGAGAAATAGTCTTTAAAACAAAAAAGTAAAACTTTTATTTAAAAAAATTTGGGAATTAAACTGTGTATTTATAACCTGAACAAAAATGTTAAGGTTTGTAGGTGTTTTTTTCTGATTCTCTAAAACAAAATCCTCTGATGTGAATGTAGCAAATTATCCAAACAAATTTTTCACACTTCCGTAAAGTATTCTCGAGAAAGAGCAAAATTATTTTTTGAACTAACAATAACACTGTAAACTGAAAATATGAATGTGTAAATAAGCTATCTTGCTCTCGAAGGATGGCGATGGCGTAAACCTGTCTAACTAAGCCTGATGTATGCACCCCATCTACTGCACCATAAAATTTCCTGTCTAGGAAAATTCATTGATATGCATGCTGCATCTAGCTATCTCAATGGGGTTTTGGATGAGTTTTCCCTCAACCATTATTTTAGAAGTATGCAAAAACTTGGTAACGTACCTTGCAATCATCTTTCGAAGTAGAGATAATATATAAGTACATTTAAGGTTTCCGTTGATGGTTATACATGGTTTCTTTGTTTATATTTAGTTTGGCTGTTGGAAAGAGGTTTGAAAGTGTATATTAGGGTGGAGCGAAAAAACTTGTTTTGGAAATTTAAAACGCCTGAGATGGGAATAGGTGCCATTTATGATAAAACTTACAAATTCAAAACTTGAGTTTGATCAATTAATATATTCAAGTTCCACATTCATGTTAAAGTTTCGATGTTTCATCAAATTTTACGTAAAAATGGTTATAAATGATTCCCACACAATTTTAGCTCCATTTTAAAACCACAGCTGGTTGAGTTTATATTCTTAGGATGTCAAACAACATTTTAAGACCTTCTAAGGACATGAAATGGAGGGAATTTCTAATTTTTCAAACCCGAAATAAGGGCACACGCCATTAAAATAGTCTAGTGACCAAAAAACAAAATTTTGAATATCGGTTCAAAATATAGCTCAAAAGTTGAGTTTTATCCTGCTTATTCATGAAAAATAATAAAAAATTAGTAAAAAATAATTTAGGTGTGTTTTGGTCCTAGAATTTGAAAAAAATGGATATTTTGCATAGCGTATAATGGAAAAGTCTTAATCAATCGTATTCAAGTTTTAAATGTATTAGAAACTTATAGTTGCTATAATTTGGTGTCTTAATCGTCAAAAAAAGTATTTACAAGGGTATTGCACTGTAATTTGAGCTAAGCAGTTAAGGTTAAGGCATACAGCTTAGAATCGCCAAATGAGAGAAAATTTCATTTTTATACTTTTACATTTATACATTACATTTATACATACTTTTTCAGATAAGAGCATTCAAATTACTTATATATTCTAAATTTTCCCTAATTATATCTAACCCAAATCATAACCTTTTATTTGATATTTCGTCTCTTTAAATTTGAAGACTTGTTATAAAAAGTGATAGTTCAGGTTAAAGTTTGGAATAAAATGCCTATAGTGCAATATAACGTTTTTTTTTCGTTTGTTTTCTGTAAAAATATCAACCTTAGTCTTTTAAAAGCATTTATATGTACACAAGAATGTGTAAAAAACTTTTTTTTGATTTTGATGATGCCTTAGTGCGGAAAAGTTGTCTAAGGTGGCAGAGAGTACCTGTGGATTTTTTCAGAATTTTCGGATAATATCTTGAGGTGCCGCCAAGGCCCTGAAGGTCCCCATGTTAATCCAATGGAGCGCGCAAGCCAAGAAGGCCGAAAATTGGTTTTTCGCCCCTCATTTTTACCCTAATCACACGACGAATGTCTTCACTCGAGTTATGGACCCTATATTATCTAGGCTATCCGACAAAACTTGAATAATAGCCTAAATCTCTATATTATGTTGATTGTGGGCTCTGATTTGAACGAGGAAAAACGCGATTTTCGACGAAATTGGAGCATACAAAAAAAACGTAATATAGAGATTTAGGCTATTATTAAAGTTTTGTAGGATAGCCTAGATCATATAGGGTCCACAACTCGAGTGAAGACATTCGTCGTGTGATTAGGGTAGAAATGAGGGGCAAAAAACCAATTTTCGGCCTTCTTGGCTTGTGCGCTCCATTGGATTAACATGGGGACCTTCAGGACCTTGGCGGCACCTCAAGATATTATCCGAAATTTCTGAAAAAATTCACAGGTACTCTCTGCCACCTTAGACAACTTTTACGCTCTAAGGCATCATCAAAATCAAAAAAAGTTTTTTTCGATACACCCTTATGTGTATTTCAGACTAAATAAAATATTTGAACTTAAAAGTTTATAATTTTGGGATTTTTAAGTTTTTTATTCAAATTAGCAATTTTAGGCTGTAAATTTGATTTTAAAAAATTTAATAATTAACTTAATAGTATTATTGACTATTAAGACACCAAATTAAGGTAACTATAGGCTTTTAGAACATTTAAAACTTGAATTTGATTTATTAAGACTTTTCCCATTATAAGCTATGCAAAAGATCCATTTTTCAAACTCTAGGACCAAAACACACCTAAATTATTTTTTACTAATTTTTTTATTATTTTTCCATGAAAAAGGAGGGTAAAACGCAACTGTTGAGCTCATTTTGGCACCGATATTCAAAAATTTGTTTTTCGGTTGCTAGCCTATTTTAATGGCATGCGCCTTTATTTCGGGCTTGAAAAATTAGAAATTCCCTCCCATTTCAGTCCACGGAAGGTCTTAAAATGTTGTTTGACATCCTAAGAATATAAACTAAACCATCTATGGTTTTAAAATGGAGCTAAAATTGTGTGGGAATCATTTATAACCATTTTTACGTAAAATTTGATGAAACATCGAAACTTTAACGTGATTGTGGAACCTGAAGATATTAATTGATCGAACTCAAGTTTTGAATTTTTAAGTTTATCGTAAATGGCACCTATTCCCTACTATTTTTAATTTCCAAAGTTGGTCATGTTTGGCTAGTTTCACTCCACCCTAGTGTATATGCGAATACTAGTGAAAATGATTGAGCTGGACTTGTATAATATAGTGTTTCAGTTGAACTAGTAATTCAGATAATTTTAAAAATAAACTACTTATTATCTTTAAATTTTAGTTTGGAGGAATTGTTGTAAATATCGTTTGGAATATTTTAATCGAAGGTAATTCGAAGGTATTCTTTCATTACCTAGGGGCGTAGGTAAAAAATAAAAAAGGGATTGAGGAGAAATACAAACAAATGGTCCAATGATAAATATAAATTCAACTTCAGTTTCATTTTGAAAGAATTGCCTCATCATGTCTTTAAAAATATTAAGGCTTGTTTTTCAAAATAAAGTAAAACGGGGCAAATCCACGCAGGTGTTTTGGGGCAAATCCACGCAGCTTAAAAAGCACAGGAGTTCATCTCAAAAGGAAAATGGAACTACTTGATCTCTAAAGAGGTTAATAAAGGTGCCCGAGATGCCAACACTCAACCAGAAACCATCCTTTTTTCCTTTTGAAAGATATCTTTGCAATCTGAAATGAATAGCTACAACAGGTTGACAATTTTCATTAAAACTGATCACATTTATATTTAATATTGTTGGTTGGCTTAGAAATTTTAAAACAACATTAAGAGGATTATTTCTAGTGTTTTTATGATGAAAAATTCTGTTTATCCATGTTTATTTCACTTGGGCACCAAGACTAGCAAGTGCGGGTCTTTGCCCCATTTTGCGAGGCGAAGCCCGCGATTTTTTTCTACTAAATTGTAAATGTCTCCTAAAATACCATCGATAAGAGTTTAAACTTGGATTGGTTTTGTAGATAGGATCACAATCTAACACCTCCAATTAAAATTTCGGGACTAATATCTACCCCCTTTCGACGACAATGGTAAAAATACTGAAAATTGTGTGGCTTTGCCCCCACCTACCCTACTATTTAAATAAAGAATTTTACATAAAAATAAATTGTTTGTAAATATTGAGTGTAATATAGGTTTTGTCTCTTAATGTTTTCAATAGCTTTAAAAAGTCTCTGTTAAAACAAAAATATGAATGATAAAACACTAGGTGCTTTGACGATATACTAGGTAGCATATAAAATTTAACAGATTTATTGGTGAATCTTTTTGTATTGAAAGATAGGCGTTTAGTTTTTTAAAAAATTCGAATTAGTTTTAGAATTACTAAGATACAAAGGTTTCAATTTTTCCTTCTCTTTCTGGTCGTTCACTAGAGAAACAGGCGATGATTTTAATGAGTCTGATTTCTTTTATTCCCGACGATTCACTAAATACACTTGTGCATTTTATAAATTTAAAAGTTTTTTAATGACAGGTTTTTTTCGACTTAGTAGACTTGCTGGATATTTTTTGAAAACATTTCGATTAAATTATTGATAAGTTAAAACAAGGATGTTTCAGTAACAGTTTTATTTTTATATATTCAAAGTAGTCATCCGAATTAACCCATTACTGCCTGACGTCCCTTTTTAGGGACGTTTTTTAAAAATCCTCCTATTTCTACAAAAATTATTCCTTTGAATCAAAATTTGCACTGATGTATCTCTGATCTTCATAGAACATAAAGAACACAAGAAGAAAGCAGATTTAAAATTTTTTTTCACTTTTTTTAAAGTTGGAAGATAGAATTTTTCAGAAAAGTGCTTTTTAAAAAATTTTAAAAGAAAAAGCTTAAAAATCCTAGTTGTTATTTAAAAAAAATTTAAATGCCGATATATATTACTGTTTATACATTAAATAAGTTGGGGTGTTTTTTTATTTTTCCAAAATATATTATCTTGACCTTATTTTGGACCCTCGAAAAGCGTCCCTAAAAAGGGACGTCAGGCACGAATGCCCCCGTGGTTTTCCCCATAGTGAAATGCTAGTGTTTCCTTATTTTTTTCATCAAAACGCGTTCGATTCTTATGATATGAATTAAATAACTGATATTTATAAAATTACTTTAATTTTAGCTAATAAATTTATTATTTTTGTTTATTTTTTTTGGAAAATACTGTTATTTCTGCTAAATTATTGGAATAAAAAGTCTTAAATTATAAGGAATTAATTAATTTGTATTAATTAAAGGAAATAAATTAAGTATTTTACTATATTTATTACTGATGCAAATATATTCCTGTTATATTTTAATTAAAAGTTTAATAATTATTAGTAATAATGACTTTTTGTCATTAAAATTGCGAAAAAAGTCGCTTTTGTGATAAATTTTCGGCTTTTTTTCAAATTAGATGTGGCTAATCATTGTGTTCTATACTGCAGATCAATCTGTATCATCTGGCTTACTAATGCACATCCCACTAAGGCTTGATTTTTGGGGAGAAATTTGTGTTCCGCACAATGAAATTAAATAAAATGAAAAAAGTATGGGCATTTGAAAGACTTAAACTTCACAAATTGAGATATTCTGATGGATTTGAGGTGTGTAAAAGTAATTATTACTTAATATTAGGTAACATATAAACAAAGAAGGCCTTTTTCAATTAAAAATATTAATTAATTTGCAATTAACATAGATTTGGGAGGAAAAAACGTGTTTTAGAGTATAAAAAATGCTCAAATTACGTTAATTAAGGTTAATTTTACGGTTAATTGGATAAATAATTAATGTTTTTTGTTCCTTTTGATGTTACAGTATCGTTCCGATTACTTTTGCTGCACTTAATAAGGTAGAAAATGTTTTTGAGGCTTTAAAAAAGTTTTCTACCATGCGCTTACTATAGAGAAAAACAACGGGGGCATTCGTGCCTGACGTCCCTTTTTAGGGACGTTTTTTAAATTTGGTGTAAAAATTAAAATTTTAACCTGGAATTTTTTTCACTATTTTTCCAGTTGTTTTGGGGCTATTTACTATGTTTTTACCAAATATTTAAGAAAAATAAAAAGTTGGGCATTAATGGGTTAAACTATTGATAAGCTAGAGAGATAGGTAGTTTCGGTATTAAAGGAGAAGTAACTAAGCCGACGAGCCCGGGATTGAGCTGGACTCTTGACATGAAATAAGCGAGCTCTGCTCGCTAAGATCGCGAAGCGATCTGAAAAAGACTGCGAAGCAGTTCCGGGGGTCCGGGAGTTGGTGAGTGATAGCAAGCAGGGGGCAGAGCCCCCTAGTCACACTAAAAATTATTTTATGTTTTCAAAAATCTAGAAAAAAATGTCTCTCTTTTGTAATTCCTTCTATATTGAAAATACGACATTCATCTTTATAAAAGAAACATATCAAGGTATTTCTTAAGAATCCGCTCGAGAGCAGATGTAACACAAGCAAAATATCCTAGGTAGGGCACTCACCAAAAAAACATCCGTGAAATGCACAACTCCTTCGTAAAACCGCTGCTCACAGGCCGGAATTTAAATAACAAGCAAGAAAAAATGTTTTTTTTTCAAGATGGAAACGAATCGAATCATCGAGAAAATATATTCTGACGAAACTAATCAGTGAAACGAACTTGAAGTGCTCTTCTAAAACATCGGTATGAGCCAAAAATACGTTTCTAGGGGATTTCTAAAAATTTAGACAGAATTTTTGTTTTTAGTCTTTTCTCAAGAGAGAGAGTCAAACAATAATTCTACTTCTTAGATCCAATTTCATGTGAAATATATATTTTAAACTAATATGTATCACTTGTGAGATGAAATACGTTTTGAAATTTACATTAAAGCTAAAAGGTAGCTACTTAGCCATAAATGTAGAATAAAAAATTACATAAGGATTACTATCACTTAATTTTAAAAGTGTTATTAAAAACAACTTATAATTTTTAAACACACGCTGCAATCGATCCTCAGAGAAATAAACTCATTATTAAACAACTTTTGAAAACATTTTCCCCGAAATTACATACAGCAGTTTAGTTCAACACTTTTCACAGTGCCCATTATGTTGATTAACGTACGGGTGACGCTTTTGTAATTGAATCGTTAGTTTGAAGAAGGGAATAAGTCCAATAAATGACAAATTGACTTTTTGTGCTCAAAACAATCTCCAAGCTTTGCTTTACACATCGGTGAAAAGAAGTGTCAGAAAGAAGTCATTTTGATTAAAAAGCTATTTATTTCTGTACAGCAACACATATATATACATTACGATATAGTTAAAATCACAGTTACACAAAACATTACATTTAAACAAAGATACAGACTAACACATTAATAGTACAGACACAATACCCGACACCCTCTCTTCCAGCTAAAACTTACACATTTCATCTTGAGATTCCGTAGCGTTCCGGCTCTCGCACAACTCTCCCAAATCTCGTTCTGTACGGCTGAACCGATCCCCGAGCACCAGCAACATTAGAAATAGGGGGGAGAGGAACAGGGGACAGAGAGCCACTATACCCGACAAGAAGAGGGAAATAACTAATCCATCACCCCTTGAAGTTGTGAAATCGATGTCCATTCATCGTATTTTTTAAGTTAATTTGGAATTAAAATTTAATTTGTCTTTCTTTTCTTTGTGCTGTAAACAAAGTTAAAATAAAATTTTCTCTCGATTTCAATTTTTTTTCAAACATTTTTTATGCAGAGAATGTTTGACTCCATTCATATTTACTCTCTACAATTAAACTGCTTTAATAACTCAGTTTCACTATAATTTTAAATTTTGTTTGTTTTATTCTTTTTATTTCACCCTTTTTTGGTGTAAACTAAGGATAGAATTTAAATGTGAATTTAAGGGTTTTTTAAAGATTTTTTCATCAGAAAAATTTTATAAGGTGGAAGAAGGGAATAAGTCCATCACCTTATTTTGACTGTAAAATATTTTTTTAATACTAGGGGGCTACCGCCCCCTGCTCGCTATCGCTCGCCAACCCCCGTTTACTGCTTGCGCAGAAATTTTCGCAATCCTCACAAAACCCAGCTCACTGCACTTATACTCACTTTATAAAACATTCTTAAAGCAGGGATAGTACTTCTCCGGGGTATTCTTTCAAAAATGACGGTGTTTATTCAGTGGTGTAATTTTAACAGTTCCTCCATAGTAACATGAATTGGAGGATCGCCCTATAATTCCAATAAAATTAACAGCAGAGCAATGTAAAAATTCTTTTACTATTTCCCCATCAAGGTAATGTTTTTTCACAGATTCATTAAGAAGCACTGAGACATCTCAGGAATAAATTTAACATTCTTAAAATTTGTAATGATTTTTATCGATCGGCTGTGAAAAATTTAGTAATTATCGTAAACATCGGGAAAATTTAGAATTTTATATTCATTAGAACAAACAAACGTCAAAGTTATATCAGTGTAATAGCAATGACACGAATGTCTAGACTTTTAACATTTTCGATTTTTATCTTTATTTCTAAAATATTCACCCGTGTTATCTAGTTTTTTTTGCGTTTTGGCATTGTGAAATAAAAAAAATACATTTTACTACCTTAAAAAACATACCTGATGCAAAAAGATATAAAGAATAGTAATTATTGTAAAAAATAAATGCAAAAGTTCAAAATTTCCGAAAGCGAGTTTATATTTTATTGTAAATATAGTAATGATCAGGTTGTCATGTTGCAACTACGTCATATATAAATATAAAAATATCAATTTATTACTTAAAAATAAGATATAAATATAATAAAAAACCAGTGAAATATGTTTTCATTTGTTTTAAAATTCATTGTTTCTTGCTTTGTAACTGCGACCTTATCCGAAATCTAAAAAAATGGAAATATTTTAAAATTAAGAATTTTTTTTGAAAAATCGAAGGGCCTACTCGGAAATCCGGAAAGAATCCGGACATTTTGATACCTTATACGTGTCATTCGGTTCAGTAATTAAAAAGCCTTTCTCTGGAAACCGTTCACCAAAAACTTTTTTTTAGAATAGAGAGATACTTATATTTGTTTTGATGATTGCTCTGTTTTTTAAATAGGGTTTTGAACTTCCAGATAAAACTTGGTGGTTATCAATGAAAATTCTATTACTTATAGAGTTTTTTTTCGATTTTCTCAAAACTTCGTTCTTGGACTTATCCCCTTCTTCCAACTTCCAAGTTTCCCTTTTAAAAGCCAGTTCTATCCTAGATGTCTAAATTTTACAATGTGGAACATTTCCAACTAAATCGTGAATGTAAATTGCATAAATATAATTATAAACATTTGTTTTTTAATTCCATCTATTTAGGAATAACTTCAAAATTTAAAGTATTGAGATTTAAAATATATTAGTTTTTGTACAGTAGACTTTGATAAACGAGATCTTAACGAGACAGTATATACTATACAGGGTGTATCTGAAATGGTGCAACAAACTTTCAGGGATTATAGTACTCATCAAGACCAACAAGAATCGGTATAGAAAGGGGGTCCCAGATCAAATCCCAGGGAGTTAAAAATGGAGCGACACCCCAAAAAATCATTGAAAAATTCAATTTGTAGAAGAACTACTATTGGTAAAAACTTAATTATGGTCTCAAAAATTGTGGTTTAATTCGAATTAGTTTTAGTATTATTGAGATTCAAAGTTTCAATTTTTTCCTCTCTTTCTGGTCGTTTACTAGGGAAACAGCTTATTTTTATGAGTATGATTTTTTAATGTCCGACGATTCACTAGATATACACATGTATCAAGGTTAATAGAGTACTAAAGGTTGGCTCATAAAATATCGCTACGTCACAACATACCGGAAGTTGATCTCCCAATGTTAATCCTATGAGAAACTATGCATAAAAACCGACGAAAATAACTAATTTCTACTAATTTAATTTGTTTTTTGGTGATTGTTACTGATAGATGATGGTTCAAAATAATTTTTAAAAATGAAATTATAGATATAACTAGATTAATTAAGTTTTTATAGGGTTTTAATTTTTACTAAAATCAGATCATTCACAATGGGAAAAGCTCATTTACGGCTCTTATCTAAGCATTGTTGAAATAACTATTGACAATATTTGAATAAATTATTATTATAATTATATTAATATTATAATTATAATTCATAATTATATTAATAAATTAAAGATTATAAATTTTAAAATTTATTTTTCTGTCACATTTTTCATGCATAAAACCATATTATTTTACCTTTAATAAATAGATTGTTTTTTTACAAATTACCATAATACCATTAATTACCATCTCATCTTTGGAATTTCGTGAATTTCAAAATAATCGTTTGCAAATTTTCTAAACAAATGAATAGTTTTTTTTTCATTTCATATTGTTTTCTTATAAAATGCTTTATTAATTGTAAAACAAATCTAGATAATTAAATATATAAACTATAAAAAGAAAATGTATAAGTGAAGATGTCTACTCAAGTTGATAAAGTCAGGAAAAATATGTTATACAAATAACTTTTAAAAAATGCTGGATAGTAAATTTCTTATACTATTTTAATTTTCTAACAAAAATATGATATTAAAAAATTTGAATATTCTGTCTCTAATATGAATACTGAACTTGAAATGATAGCTAGATATGAAATTATAGTCTGTTCATTTAGAATTGGCGCCTGAAACAGGATCAAAAACGCTTAATAACGCTCATCATTCAACTTCAGTGACAGATTCTTTTACAGTATTTTAACTACATTAGGCTTATCATTTCGCAAGAAAAATTTTTCGATGATAATTACAATAGTAACTGCTTCTAATACATTTTGTCTCAGGCGCCAATTCTAAATGAACAGATTATAATATATAATGTAGGAAAATTAAAGTAAAATATTTTATAAGAACATTGAAACCATTGAAACTAATGCAAAATTGAAAAGAGATTATTGACGTTTAAAATTATTTCATAACTAAAACAATAAAAAATATCCAGTTATCAAGATTAAATAAGCTAAAAAATGAGGAAGTTTCATATTTTTTTTTTATTTTTTAGATCGATCCTACCTTACGAGAAAACCCTAAAACCGAGATATTTTTTAATTCTGATCATTATTTATTTTTTTTACTGCGGTTTAAAGTTTGCGCTCTGGAAAAGGCGGGAAAAACAGCGATTTCAGATTCGTGATGTCACTCGGCATGTCAAAACGACTACAACTCGCATCTCCTCCTCAACTATGCATCCGGCGTTGACAAAACTCGGTACATAGACGTATCTCGAGGCGAGGACGATCACTACCAAGTTTTCCAAGTTCGAAAATCGAATATTTACAAGTAATAAACGATTTTATGGCTAAAAACGCTTATTTCTCCATTTCTCTGCTAGAGTGGATCTGCTTGACTCACTATTTTAAATATGAAAACCTCAGGATTAAATATTTTTAATAAGAAAAGCTCTATAATTGCCAATTTAAAAGTTAAATCAGCAATGAAAACACCAAAATAAAATCCAATAATTAATTTTAAAACATTACATTCTTATATTTTAAGATTTTCCCCCTTAAAATTCAAATATTTATGGAAAATGTATTATTAAATATTTTTTATTAAGTGGGACTAATCCCCATCTGGTCTAATGAAACTAGACCAGATCCAAGAGGTCATAAAGACCTCTTATTTTAATAATGAATAAACATCAACAATGTCTTTTGTTTAGTGTCGAGTGACGTCAAATTTGATTTTTGAGCGTTTGCGATTGCATCATTTGTTTACGACTTTTTTCAACTTTTATTTCTTCTATATCTCAGTAAATAAATTTTTGAGGAAAATTTGGATTGCAGATTTGGATTTTTCACATCCTATATTGTATTAATATTCCCCAAAATCGAAAATTTAAAAAATATGAAACTTCCTCATTCATAAAAAAACTTAGGACGAGCGATTTATTTCAACAATGCTTAGAAAAGAGCCGTGAATGAGCTTTTCCCATTGTGAATGATCTGATTTTAGTAAAAATTAAAACCCTATAAAAACTTGATTAATCTAGTTACATCTATTATTTTATTTTTAAAGATTATTTTGAACCATCATCTATCAGTAACAATCGCCAAAAGACAAATTAAATTAGTAGAATTTAGTTATTTTCGTCGGTTTTTATGCACAGTTTCTCATAGGATTAACATTGGGAGATCAACTTCCGGTATGTTGTGACGTAACGACCTCGCTTTGTTTACATTTTATGAGCCAACTTGTAGTACTCTATTAACCTTGCACATGTATATTATAATTTTAAAAGTAAAGGTTTGTTTTTTTTCTCTAAGTTTGTTAAAGATATTTAGTAGACTTGCTAGATGTTTCAATAATTGAAGGAAGAATAATTGAAGTTAAGAGATGAATATTTTAGAAACAGTTTCATTTTAATATCTTCGGGGGAATGATTCGAATTAAATTATTGATAAACTAGAGAAATAAGTAGTTTCGGCAACAAAGGAGCATTAACTAAGCCGACGAGCCTGGATTGTTGAGATGAAACATGCGAGCTCTGCTCGCTAAGATCGCGAAGCGATCTGAAAATAACTGCGAAGCAGTTCCGGGGGTTGGTGAGTGATAGCGAGCAGGGGGAGGAGTCCCCTTTTATTAAAGTAAATAAAAAAATGGATTAGATCCGGAAATGTCGCGGTCCCGTGTTCTTCTTTGATTAATAAAGCAAACAAGAAACGCTTATCCAACACACTTTTATAAATTATTACTCCCATTTATTTTTAATTAAAAAATGAATACAGGAAGTTCAAAACATAGAAAGTTAATTAAACCATCAAAATATTTTCCCGTAAATCGTTTTAGTCAGGGTGCCAACTCGAAAAGTGTGCATTGGAGTGTGTGAGGAATTTTATGACGGTTTTGATAGAATTGATGGTGTATATATCAGAACCGATTGATGCCACTCTGCAAATATTGAGCATTTTTTATAAATGAAGATGGCGTCCAAAATGGCCTCCATTGAAATCAATACTTTTGAAAATAAAAATATAGCTTGCAATACATCATAATATGGTATTTTTTGGGTCAAAGAAACTATATACAGGGTGATTCAGAAATAATCATCCATATTTTGGGGCGAGGTAGAGGGGCCCTAGACAAGCATATTTCGAATAGGGATGGTGGGGCGCAGCCTTACCGTTAAAGAGCTAGGACCTAATGTAGTGCAAGCGCGTTTCAAAAGGCCATTTTTAGAAGGCCCGTGTGATGAAACAAAACATAATAAAATGAAAAAATCTATTGCATGAGGTAAGGAAGTATCCCTACTACTTACACCATGAATTCGATAGAATTTGAACCACTTTCTAAACCGTGGAGTGAGTTTCAAAAGTGCAATATTAATCTTTTAGGCAAAGAATGGAGTTCCCTTAATGGTATTTAGAAAAATGATGATCGGGGAAGGAATTTTCAATGATCGTAACATTGATCATTGAAACTGTTTGATCATTGAAAATTCCTTCCCCGATCATCATTTTTCTAAATACCATTAAGGGAACTCCATTGTTTAACTAAGAGATTAATACTGCACGTTTTAAAACTCATCCCATGGTTTAGCAAGTTGTGTAATTTCTATCACATTGAGGATTTAAGTAGCACGGATACTCCTGTCCCTCATGCAGTAATGTTTTTTATTTTATTATGTTTTGTTTCGTCACACAGGCCTTCTAAAAACGGCCTTTTGAAACTCGCTCGCACTACAATAGGTCATAGCTCTTTAACGGTAAGGCTGCGCCCCACCATCCCTATTCGAAATATGCTTGTCTAGGGCCCCTCTACCTCCCCCTCAATTATTGATGATTATTTCTGAATCACCCTGTAGAGATTTTTATTTTTTACTTTAATTAAGTTTGGAATAGGTTTTTTAATAAAACAAACATATATCATTGAAAAAGCAGGATTTTTTAACACTGTTTAATGCCTATACTATATTTTGTTTATAAATTCATAGTTTGCATAACTAATGAAATAATGTAATATTAATATTTACTACAACTTCTAATTGTGCATCAATCTATTTTATTTCAGATGAAAAATTTCGTGAACCATACGATACGCAAAATATATAGTACAGTAGCAGCTTTCAGTTTATAGTACTTAAAGTTATGTAACTGCCATATAGCCCCCACTCGCGGACTTCCATGTGAAAAAATGTTTGCCTTTTTTGGAGCCAGTCTTCTTTTGAGACATGGAGAACACAACAAACATGTCATCGGGTCTAAGGAAATGGAATTCCTGATTTATATGTTCATGAATTATTCTAAAAATTCATTTCGTCCAGCGACAAGTTTTTCTGCCAGCTTTCTCGAGTCTTTTTATGTAGAATAATTTTTGGGGTAGGCTCTTGAGTCTACATTTTTTGTTGGTAATTTGACATTTGGTGAGAGTTGTAGAAGCGAAGTTCAATATAAATTTACAAACATATTCATATTTTATGGAAGCGACTATTTTCTTTAGATTACCTTCAAGTTTCTCCCAGATTCGAGTATGTAAATACAACACATATTTTAGATAAAGTTTATAAATATGTTTATTTGTGTAAAATTTCAAAACACCTTTGTTTATCCACTTCCAAAAGTTCATTACTAGAAGTTTTTGTTATCTTGCTCGCTTCGCTCGCTGAGCGGTTATTAATTCATTATTAGTCTAGCAAGCAGATTGGAAGGGGCTAGTATTCATCTCTATTAATGAGAAAGAGATTTACATACATTTGAATGGAAAAGCACTAATGGAAGCGTCTTTTCTATATATCACGACCCTTTTTGTGATACCTTAAATATTTTGTTGTTGTTACAGATTGGTATCATCAACTTATTGTAATGTAAAACAGAAAAGTATCACTTATTACATAAAGATTTAATCTTGTATTCCGTAACTAAATAAAAAATAAACGTTTTTACTCATCAAAGTCATAAACTTCAAACCTCGCTTATCGATTTCATCGATATGTATTGTTAACAAACCTTGCCAATCGCTTTTAAAATTAACCACTCCATTTTAACGCCTAAAAAAATCCTTACGCCTTAATTGTATCATCAAAATACATTAAAATAGTAAAATTTAATCCCTCTTAACACATTTCAACGGCAAATATCATGAATGACGGAAAATTAAAATCAAAACAATGCACTCATTGAATTGAAATTGAAATGAATATAGACGTTTGCTGACCCTTCAGGGTAGCTTTGTCTTCCTCTCGATATATTACTTATTCCATTACTCTGTGGTTAAGGCTAAATTAATTAAAAATATCTTTTGGTTTTAAATTGAAGGCTTTCCCTTAATTTTTTCCTCGCTGGAGAAAATTTGCCACATATGGATGTTATGTATTATGTTGTCTCTGGGACGTGACAGACGGATCATAGGGGAGAATGCACTCTCATTTTGCAAACTGATTGTTGCCTACCGGGTAACGCGCTAGACCACGGCTACGCCCGGGTTTCAGTTTTTTAATAAATATTACCTGGTGTGTTACATAGGGGCTTCGCCTGTCCAAATATATATCACTGCGTGCTTAGCAAGGCATTACCCGGACAATATGCCCTACAGAGTGAGAAATAATTAAACAATTGATCGATTTTTATGTTTATGCTACGACAATTGAGTTTAAACTACTACCATTAATTTTAAACTACAACAATCGATTTCAATCCATAACAATCGATATCCTGCCGACAATATAAAATTAATGTTACATATCTTCTTTTTGCATTTACAACAAGGTGGTTTTACCCTGAAGTTAGGTATGAAATATGGGTGGGTTTTTAAGCATAAAATTGGCAAACAAAGTTATAAGGATGCTTAGATTTTAAATTATTTTTATTCAGAAACCTTCCTGGAAGATGTTTCATTCATGGACCATTTTGGTGCTGGTAGTTATATGCATCTTTCAGGTTCAATTTGCCACCTTACTGAATAAAATCGGACATTTTTTCTATTTTTTATCGATTTTACAAGCGCGCTCCTCGAACTATTTTCCCGCCAACCCATAGAGAATTGGGCTTTTTTTTTCTCCCTTCGCTCCGTCCGCGATCACCTGCCCACCCATTGTCTAAAGGTGGACACAAATTGGAGCCGAGCGGCGAAGGCGAACAGCCACGAACACGCTCTGCGCACGCGCAACTCGGAGGCGTGTTCGTGGCTGTTCGCTACGCCGCTCGGCTCCAATTTGTGTCCACCTTAATGTTAATGCCTGCTCGCGGACCGAGCGAAGGGAGAAAAAAAAGCCGAATTCTCTATGGGTTGGCGGGAAAATAGTTCGAGGAGCGCGCTTGTAAAATCGATAAAAAATAGAAAAAATTTCCTATTTTATCCAGTAAGGTGGCAATTTGAGCCTGAAGGATGTATCTAACTACCAGCACCAAAATTGTTTTGAAATTCCTACTACTTTTTTTTAAGAGAAAAACGGAAGTTAATTAAAAAACAACCCTCGTATGTTAAACTCATTTAATACTAAGCCGCCTACCATTGAATCCCATGGAACATCTAGGGCAGCGAGGTTTGAAAGGATTGAACTGCAAAGTATTTAAGAAGCCTAGAAATTTCACATTGGACCAAATGATAGCTATTGGTACTTACATCTACGTAGTCCATCTTGGCTCCGTACATGACGTGATTCTTCCCTAGCTCCCTGAGCAACTGTTCCGACTTCTCGGGTTCGTCGAGTCTAGCGACCACCTTTTGAACGAACCCCATGACCCGGAGTCCGTGGGCGCGAAGCTCCGTGCTGTGGCGAAGCTCTTCTTGGGACAGACCTTTGAAGGGCATGAAGACGTCCTGGACGTCAGGATGCGTCTCGAACAGGCTGCAGAAAGAGAAGGTCATGAATACACATCACTATACTCTATTCATTTAGAACTGGCGCTTGAGAAATTCAGCTTTCCCCCACGCTAGAAGCGTAACCATAGTTACGCTCCTCGATTAGCCAATAGTAAGCCTTCTTCGTCACTTTGACGAGGATAGTTGCTATGGTTACCGATCGGTGGTGGGGGAAGGAAATATTTTCAAGCGCCAGTTCAAAATGAACAGGATTGGTATGTAACGCACGAGGGCAGTTGTTTTTTGTTCAACTTCCGTTCTTCTCCTAAAAAAATAGTAGGATTTTCGAAATAATTTTGGTAATGGTAGATCAGGACATTCTCGAGGATCAACTTCCATCTTTACTGGAAAAAATTGGACAGTTTTTCTATTAGTTATCGAATTTACAAGGCGCTCCTCGAACTTATTTCCCGCCGGCCCGGCCTATAGATAATTTCTCTTCTTTCAAACTCTGTTCGCATTAACAAAAAACTATGGGCAGGCAGGTGATTTTTGCAGTATGCGGTTTTGCCGGCTGTGCATGTTTAAAAAACCATATGTTTTGCATCTGTCAAGTTCTAGGCATTGGTGTTTCTTTACATACAGCCTTAATAAACTAGACTACATCGATAGATTTGCAGGCAAAGTGTCAGCCGAGAGAAAAACGGCTGACCGAACTGGACCGAACTGATGCTAAGCTCAACGAATAATCAAAAGTTTTCATGAAGAGGGGTCGGAAAACCTTGTGAAAAGGTACGATAAATGACCCATTTCAAGGTGATTACCTTGAAAAGTAACTAAAAAATGTTTGTTAAATTCAGAAATAACCTTAATTTTAAATATCTGTTTTTTTAACTATCAAAAAGAGGGAAAATGACGAAGTAGAGGATTTCTCTATGGGTTGGCGGGAATAAAATTCGAGGAGCTCGTTTGTAATCTCGATATCTATTTGAAAAAATGTCCGATTTATTTATTTTTCAGAAAACATGCAAATTGATCCTCAAGAATTACCTATGTACCAGTACCAAAATTATTTCGAAATTCTAATTACTTTTTTCAGGATCAAAACGGAAATTGAAAAAAACAACCCTCGTAGATACGGTGTCGCGAAAATCCGGTCAATGCAAAAACCGGTCAAAAAACCAAAAAAAACTCATTGCCTTACATATATGTAATAAAATTGTTTTTATTGAATGGTTTTTGCTTACCTATTTTTGCATTGACCAGATTTTTCGTATATCCGTAGACACAACGTAGGAAGAGCAAAAATAAAAATAAAGTTAAAGCAGGCATATAGCTGTTTCGGAAATACAAGGATATATTTCGTCAGTGCCTATGTGTATTATATATTAGGTCATCCCGAAAGTTTTGTCGCTTCAGGGACAATCTGTATACAATGTATTTTTTGGTACTTTTAAATTATGGTAAACCAGTAAAGTACATCTACTTCGATCTAAAGCCAATTTGACGAATTTTGGCTCTTTTTTGTTGGCTCACTTTTGGAGCTTTCCTAGTTTCTACGATTAAAAAGATTTTGTTTACTTCAATTTGCCATTAATTGAAAACTTTCAAAATTAAAGTTCAAAAGAATTTAAATTTAATTTTAAGTCATATTAAGATTGTACGAAATATCTTATTTATTTCATGAATTGGAACTCATTTTATACTACTTTTGAAGAGCGGCTGTAGAATTTCCAGCGATCTAGATTCCTGAAAATGATCATACTAATAGAGGGTTAGGGGTAGCAATCCAGCAATTTAATATTTATTGTGATCAAACTCTCCGGATGCCTCAGGAAAATTTTAAATCTAAGTTAAATTTTTCACACTTTTTAAAAATATTTAAAACTTCAATTGTTTTATGGAAGTAGTCAGTTAATTTTAATTTAAAAATCTTAACTTTAGGAAAAATGCAAAATTTTCAGCAGAAAAGAAATGAAGTAACAAGTTATCATTGATTTAAGGAGAGCTCAGTCGTCGATCAGTCCCCAAAATCATGCCAAGTTGACTGTAGATAAAGTTAAAGTTTATATTGGTATTACATAATGGAAAAGTGTCAAAAATATCTTATATACAGATGCTCCCAAGAGCAACAAAACTTTCGGGATGACCTAATAGCGACTATGTGTATTATAGTGTTGTCGACGAGCTTTCAGTTTACTCAGCTTTTCATTTTGCGTAGTGTCATAGGGTCAAGCAACATCGGAGTCTAGTAAAGTTAGAAACTTAAAACGAAAGAAAAAACTATGTTATCTTAGTATCTAAAAAACGTTATGCCTGCTGTAACCAACCTGCTGTATAAAACAAACGGAGTGACTAGTTAGAGCAGTGTTTCCCAACGTGGGGCACACGCCCCACAGGGGGGCAATATCATTTTTTAGGGGGGCAATTTGAAAATTTTCAACCAAATTGCCCCTCAGGTGGGGCCAATCCAGGGGGAAAATTAAAAAAAAACTTTTTAAAAAGAAGTTTATTAAAATCTGATCCTGTTATCCTATCTGAGAATGTATGACTGAAATCTGGACCAGTATGTATCAAAACCAAGTTGAAACCCCGTTCTCAGAGTCTGATTTCCAAACCTTTTCTGGGGGATGACCCAAGATATCTTTGTTTTTAGAACGCTTTTATTTGAAAGTTTTTTACGTTAGGTTCATCAAAATGAAAATTTTACCTAAAGATTCATATCCAAAATTTCCCAACTAGGGGTACCAAACAAGTTAAAAACCTGCTTCCTAGAGTCAAATTTCCGAAAATTTGCTGGGGGAGGACCCCCAGACCCCCCTTGGTACTTACAACTTAATTACTCATAACATGATTTAGTTCTTTAGCATGCAAATTCTACCTAAAAATGTTCTGAAATGCTTCATTAGACTTTTAAATATACATAGGAGGGAGTGGCTATGAAATAATTTTGGCTCCCTGTTTCTCTATATGTCACTGAGACCGGGGGGCGTGGAAAATTTAGAAAGGCTTTGGTGGGGCATGGACCGAAAAAGGTTGGGAAACACTGAGTTAGAGTGACGAAACCGCATCACACCGCGGAAAGGATTTCCATCTTCTTTTAAATTTCTCCTTCTGTTAGCACAGTTGTATGCACAGAATGAAACCATTCTAAATTTTGCTCATAATATTTTGAAAAACAGGCATGGGCGGATTAAAGGGAAAAAATTGCTTAAGGGGTCATCCATAAATTACGTGAGGTGTTTTTTCCAAAATCTGGACCCCCCCTCCCCCCTTGGTGAGATTTAGTGAGATTTTTCTTGACCCCCCTCCCCCCCACGTGAGATTTACCTACAACTTTTAAAAATCATTTTCTAAAAATTATTTTCATTTTGTGCTTCATAGCACCTAATTAAGTTATAATTAAGTTAAAAAAAGTTGACGTGAGATTTTAATCGACCCCCCTCCCCCCTTGGTGAGATTTGGTGAGATTTTTCCAAACCCCTCCCCCCCTTTTTGACCTCACGTAATTTATGGATGACCCCTAAGCAATCGGGGCAATTTAACCTTCCGCGCTGGCACGATCAATCGCTTGTTGTAGTATCGGAGGTTGTCACTACAGTTTGATTTATAGCTCAGTAGCTGTAACTGGACAATTCCACGGGTAACTGACTTACATTTTTTAAGAAAAACACTTAGTATTTTGTAATTTTCATCCCAAAAATAAATTATAAAAAAACATTTTCCACCCAGTTTAGTGTTTTCTTGTTATCTAAATCTAATGGCACAGTTAAGTTTTCAAAATATTTTTTTATTTATTTTTGAAAATTTAAACAACATGGTAACTGACTGACATTAATGTTTCATTAAGTGTTTTTTTAAATGTGAGTCAGTTGGTTACCCGAGGAATTACCCAACCATACTTTTATTCGTGCACGTCATACGTTGCATCTAGATTACATTCAGTTTGCATAAATTATTTCTTTATCTTTATTAAGATTGGTAGTTAAATAGAAAATTTCATATAAATGGGAATGGGTTTGCGTGTTATTTGGATTATGATGGATATGCTTTCTTTTTCATCGATAGGAGGATAAGATGTTCGTTTCAAAATCGATTGAATCGCCAGTTAAAAAGAAGAATGTATACACAAATATAACAAAGAAAAAACTTTTTTTGCTCAAAAAAAATTCCAAGCTTTGTTCTATACATGAGTGGGGAGAGGAAAAAACAACAACACAATAAGCAGATAGCCTTTTGAATTTGGCAAAAATGATGTTCATTGGTTGTTTTTCCTTATTTACTTTGAAATTTAAGTAAATTTGTCGATGTTTTCCTTATGTTCTTTTAACTAAACCCAAAACCCCTTTTTTAGTTTAAAAATATTCTTACCATTTTTGGTCCAGGGAATGTTTGACTTATTGTTATTTACTTACTCCATTGATACTACCTTATTGACTCAATTTCATAATACTTTTTAATTTCATAACAACCAAAAAATAATTCAATTCGCCAAAAAAAACATCCAAATTCCTATTACAATAAACCTTTAATTAATTTCTCGAACAACCCTTCCGAAAATTAACATCGAAATCACGTGTAAATCAATTTAATTGCTTAAATCCCATGTGATAAGGCACATACGAAACACCTTTAAATCCTAGTCTGGGTTTATTCGCAAAGGTGTCTGTTATCTACTATCCTAAGCAGTAGTAATGCATTTTAAAATACAAGATTACGTAAGAGAACGAGTGATGCGAGAAAGATTTATTTTCAAGTACTCAGTCAAGAGCTCTAACGTGTTTAAACGTAATCCCACCCAGGCTTCTGAGAGTACCCGAGTTTGTTGACGAGAGAGAAGCTAATCTGTTTAACAAGAAGAGATTATATTTTTAGAACTTTGAAAAGAGTAACATGCCTCTATGGACAAGCACAGCACTTGTCATTTATTTCTGACATGTTCTTTTCAAAGGAGAGATTTTAAAAAGTAGCTTGAGTGACAGTGTATGTCATAAAATTAGATTAAGGACTTTTGTTGTGTTAAATTGACGGGACGTTGAAACTGTATAAAATTTATTTTTCTTGGTATTTTTATCGTTAAGTGTTTTATAGTGAATGGAAGTATTTATTTATATGGAAGATTGGATAGATATTGGATAAAAATAGAAACTCTGATTAATAATACAATTAACTAAGTAATAGAATTAAATCAATAAAGGAAGTCAATAAAGGAAGGAAGGTTTATAGAAGCCTTGAAATACTCAACTATTGTACCCATTTTAAAATCCGGGAAGCCCGAGGTTTATACTAATTATCGCCCAATATCTTTAATGCCAGTTTTTTCAAATATATTAGAAGATGTAGTATCTAAAAGAGTTTAAAAGTTCTTAAATCACGGCTCCTTTTTTGCTCCTAATCAATTTGGTTTTCGTGAAGGTGTAAGTACAACAAATGCACTAATCGAGTTTTCATCTCATGTAAAGGACAATCTGAACAACAGTTTGAAAACTGTAGAAATGGCCTTCGCCACCCATCGAGCTCGATACAATCCACCACGATAAATTTAACACCTCTTTCAGGTACTCCACCTAGGAAAATGATCAAAAGCTCTAGCAGTTCTTTATAATTATCTCTGGGTTGAAAATCATGAAGTTGATTTTGAGAAAACTTGATTACTTCAGATGTATTCTCTATTACTTTTTCATTAATTAAATCTTCAGCAATGGAATTCTGAAGTTTTCCATGATAGATACAGATCCACGAAGTTTTGAACCTTTTAAACAGCAGTATGTCTGGTCCACTTGAAACCCCTACTGATTTAACAACTTCCGTCACAGAAAAAAGGGTTGTCTAAAGAAGAGTTGATAATTGACTTCTATTATGGAATAAATATTGCCTTTTTGGTGAAAAAAAATTAAATTCTGAACAAAAAAACTAATAATTTTACCAATACATAAATTTTCATTTATGTAAATTATGAAATAAGTGTTTTTTTTGCTTAACCATTCAATTACGAGTAACTAACGAAATACAATGTTAATATTTATTATCATAATTTTACGAATTTTAAATTGATTTTGGCACAATTTTCAATTAAATAAGCTAACTTTTCGGTATTATTTAGGCCTGTTAAGAAATCACAAAAAATGAAAAAGTACTTTAAAATTACGAAGAAATTAAAAAATGATAAATAAACTGAGTAAAAAAATTCCCAAGATAACAGTATTTACATCTTTATTTAATACTATGACTTATTTTAGCAATTATTATAGATTCCTGTGCAATAATTTATAATTAAATCACAAAATGCATAAAATTTCTCAATTTTTAATTTTTTTAACTTTGTCAGCGACCCCTACATCTTTTTCAAAAATTCTGAAATTTTGGTGGAATTGCTTTTTTATACATAGAACAAAATAAGAGGGTGCCCCTTGCAAATTTTGAAAGTTCGATTTTAAGGTTAAGGACCACCCTTATATCCATACTAATATAAATTTATCTCCTTCAAGAGAGAATTTCGGGGTCAATGGATATCTAATAAAATGTTTCCCCTTTTCGCATATTTCCTGCTAGAGATAATGGAAATTTATTACGCGTTGCTTGGTAATCACCATTGTGAAAACTCTTCTCTTTGTCCAATTATAACCAAATGGTGGCCAAGGAATTTGTAGCTTTTATTCGTGTCTTTGAAGATAAGTATTTGGAATTAATGAAGCACTTGTATATCCTTATATTTAAAAGAGGTATTTCTTCAATTTAATTCCTTACTATTTTCTTTAGCTATTCACACTTTATAGGCAGTTTCATTAACTAGATTTTAAGTTGCACTTTTGAGATTGATTGTTCATTTATTAGATTTAAACTATCAACTCGGCTTAACTTGTGTAAATTTCTTTTTCAATTTATTATTTCACTTTTAAGAACATAACAAGTGGTACACTTTGGGTAACTAGACAAACAAGAGTGTCTTCTAAGAGATGAGTTAGTTAAATTTGATGGTATGTATATTATTCAAAAGGTACATAAAATTTACTGACACCTACTACATATAGTGAAATCTTCTCTGTAGTTTTACAAAATAATGCAATAATTATGCTGATTAGTTTTAGCTCTCATTTGAATCGACTTTTTATTCACTAATTACGAACTAAATACATTACCTTATACAATGGAGTTTATTAAAAACTTTGATAGGGTATCTCAAAAATGATGGGTTCATAGACTTTTCTCGCCATACTTTATTTGTTTGTTTGTTGTTTTTGTTTGTACCTCTTTGTGGTGTAGTGGTTTTTCTGTAACCTTGGTCATTGGAAATAAAAAAATCTCAAAAATGATTTATAAACCTTTTGTTACATTTTCCTATAATATAAGGCATTTCTATTAGGTTTTATTAAGTAAGTAATGTTTCCTCTCTAGTAGAGAGGAAACATTACATAATTAAACTTAGAGAGTATCTACTAATATTTAGTTACCGATGGCAATAAATTATCAGCTTTTCTGCGTCTTGGCATAGATAGACTTATGCCAAAATCAACCTTAATGTGTCCTACAGGGTGTGGAAAAGTTTTTCATTGGTTTTATTTTGAACCAACATTTCAACAACCAGGATCTTGGAGGTACAGTGTACTCTTAGGTAAGTGATCACGATGAATCCATTTAAACGGTTTACTTTGCCCCTAGACCTAGAAGATAGAAGTACCTATCATGAAAAACTCACAGACTAAGTTTTCATGAAAATACCTTTATTTATTGGAGTAGATATTACCAATTAAAGTTACCACTCTTTTTTGTACCTTAAAAAGGGTCTGTCCACAAATTTAGAAACTTTTCCAATGTCAAAACGATGGATTCCAACGAGTTGGAATCCAAACATCAAAGAAATCGCATTATTAAATTGTAGGTGATTCAAAACTTTGGACGACCCCTTTTTCAGTGTTCAAAAAAAATTTTATCTTTGTTGTTTTAGTTGTATCTCCTTTACGGTTCTATCTCCTTAACTTGATCGGTGGTTAAAGAAAGTGAAGCTTCTGATTGGCCGTTGAAGAAGGAAAACTAGTTTTCCACCAATCAGAGGTTAGACTCCCTGTTAACCGCCGGCCAAGATACCGGTGAATACGGCCGTTAGTCTTTTAATTAATTTTTTAACTATTTTTTCCTCGTTACGGGTTCTGCAAACTGTCTTAATGGATTCATCACTTTCACTTACCTAAGAAACTAGGTGCTCACCTTACTTCCATGACTCTAATACTACGTTCATAGTTCACTACTAATGTTCATACTAAGCCGACGTATTGGCGTAGTGGTTAAGAGCATCTGACGGCGAAGCCATACGTCTGGGGTTCGAATCCCCGTTTGGCATGGATGTTTGTTTCTGTCCTTGTGTGTGATGAATGAATGTGGCCCCCCTGTAAAAAGGGGTTGTGCCTGCGAATGTGTGTGTGTGGCGTGGGCGACAGTACTTCACCTCCGTGGCCTCGGTCCACAGGTGCCCACTGGGTAACGTGAAGAAAGTACTAATTATGGCGTGTCTGTTGGTCAATGAACTCTGTTATCCGTAACTGTTCATTTACCTGCCATTGGAAATAAAAAAAAAATGTTCATACTAATATAACACAGTTCACTAATACTACGTTCACGGGAAAAGTAAAGCTAGTTTACCTTAAGAGAGAAATTAAGATATCTTAACTTAGCCCATCTTATTTTTACTCATTCATACTATACAACTATCTTGAATTCAGAGTAAAAATATGGTGGCTGTCCAAGAGCTCGTCTTTACCAAGGGATTCCCTTATATTTGCAGAATATGTATTTTTCTGCTTATGTTGTCCAATTTCATTTTCAAAATGTATTTAATTTCGAAAATATATTAAATTTACAAACGGATGCGCTGATGTGATATCAAGTTTAAAAAAGTTTTTTTCCTCTTAGTACATGGCTCCACGAAACATTTAAACTCTTTTAGGATTTAACCTTCCAGCAGGCGGGCTTTTTATACAGAAAGAAAAGGACGCTTGTATCTCTCCTTTATAAACAATCGGAAATGTATATTTTCAACCATGACAAGTTTTGAAACAGCTGTGATCCGTTTATGGTTAAAATGATTACGTTTCATTTAAATATATTTGAAATATTCAATGATCAAATCCAACCTAAGTATCTCTCACATACGCGCTCCCGCTGGAAGGTTAAGAAAGTTGACATTACTTAAACTAGATTGATACTTAAACTAGTTTAACTTTTCCTATGTGAACGTAGTGTAAGGGACGATAGCTCCAAATAAAAGCCGTAAAACTGACATCTGAATCAATCTGTATATTTTTAAAGTGATTCGATAACTCCCACAATGATTTATCACTACTCAGTTAATATATCAAATCATATTACCCTCACAAGACAAACACAAATACGTTACTCTGTAACAATTATCCTCAAACTTGAATGGCTATCAATACGCACTGAATAGTGCTCCTGTTATAATTTTCCGGATATATTAAACACTATATGGCTTCTAATTGAATTGTGTAATGCAATCACAGACCAAATGTATTCGTAATCGTATAGCTATAATTGTACTTGTGCCTTAATCTAAACCTGTGCCTTAAGTGTTGGATGTGATTTTCCTGAAATGGGAACTTTTAAGTGATTGTAGATTACGTCAACAATTAGGGAGATGGTATATTAAAAGTGATCCACTGCTTCTGATTATAAACTTGTGTGAAATTACGAAACCCCCGTATTACAATACAGAATAATCAGTTCTTATAGTTAAGCTTCCACCTTTAATTAACCCTCTCGCCACCACGGGCCTCATATGAGGCTCTTACTTATGAGCTCAATTTTTGCATGATATAAACACGCAAAATTATTTTCTTTTCATCAGTGACTTCACTGATTCATGTATATCACATATGAGACTTCTGCATGGTTTCTGAATTCGTTCCTAAATGGCAGCAAGAGGATTTATACCTCAGTGTTTACATTTTAAGCTGTGATGCTTGTGAAGAGAAAATACTAGCTAGATACTAGCTTCTGTAGAACATTTTTTATAGGTTGGTAGATATTTTCTTATATCGTAACCTTCTAATATTATGATCATGTCTTTTAATAAGTTCTAAACCAAGTATTTCTCTCCGTCGGTCGCAATATTAAACTAACGTGTTCCGTCGCAATGTGCCAAAACGCAAAATCGGATAAATCGCAATTTTCTACCTTTTAATTTCAATGATAGATTCTTAAAAACAATAAGAGGTATTCATAGTATTATTAAGACATACAAAAATCCGATATTTGTTTTTACTAATTAAGAAAAAATTAAAAATAGCATGAAATTAAACTTACATAAACACATGATAAGTAATTCAATATCTTAGTTGAAAATTATAGGGTGGGTTGGGGTAAAATGGGTCAATTTTTAGGTACTTTCACATTCAAAGTTTTATTTCATCAAAACTGTTACTTTTTTATGATTTCTTTCAATTGGATATTGACATTACAATCCTTCAGAACATTTTTATCTAATTTTATCAGATATTTTTTAGCTATAAGTTGGTTAAACTTAGCATCAAAAGTAGTGACCTATTTTACCCCACCTTGGGGTAAAATGGGTCTCATTGCAAAAAGATGTTAAAAATACAGCTCAAATACAGCTCATTCCAACCCAAAATTGATGAAAAAGGGAAAACTGTGATCTCAACTGTGAAATTTCAGATCATTTGAAAACGTTAAGTGGATATTATTTATTTAAAACTCGTAAAGACACAAATATTAACTGGTAAACTGGAAAAAACCAATTCACAACTTAATTGAACAAAAAAACTGAAAAAAGCATGAAAAATCTTGTTTTTGCATTAAAATGAGCTCATTCCAACCTAATTAGTGTAATTACACACAAGGTAATGCACCTGGAATGAAAATGAAACATTAATCAAATTCTAGGCGGTTATACCTACAATTATAAATTTAAAAAAAAAATTAGCTTTAGAACTGTGGACGTGAGAAGTTTTTTGTCTCTCCTGTAAAATTTCCAAAAATGGAATGAGCTGGTTTTGATAGCAAACGCCTCAAATAGTAAGTTTAATTGAATGACCCCATCAGAGTCGTGGAAAAAGGAAAGCATCATTTTTAAAGTCTATTAAAAGCTTCTATTTTCTTTCTAAGTACGAAAAGACAAAACTACCCACTGAACACTTATTGGAAATTTAGATAACCCTTAAGTGTGTGATTAAAGGAAAGTTCAAAATTACGCGTGTTTATCAGTAAAATATGCTCACGTAATTTAATTATTGGAAAAACATTAAAACCCCATAAAAAGATTTCGTTCCCTTTTTTTATTTCATTTTTAAAAAACGAAAAAATATTAGCTATGAGATATTTAGGAAAAATTTTAAACTATCAGCTGTTAATATTATGAATCATTAATATGTTTATGGTGAACTTTATTAATCCTTTTTTTAAATACCGCTTTGTTGACTCGAAGAGTGTATTTCTGAGAACTGGTTGGAGATGGCAGAACCAATCAGATATCTTTCTTCTTTGCATTGTAGCGATTTTTTGTTTATGTAATGATGAAAAAATTCTATTAAAAAGTTGATGTTTAGTTAATTCAGGATATAAAGAGTTAATAATTTTGCACTTAATTTAACAGTTCAATATATTAATAATTTACTGTACAAAACAGTCAGCGAAAAACGTTTTCAAACAATAAATATCATATATTTATTTATATTTAAAATTCAGTGAATAAACTTTCATATGAAAAAAATATAAGATTCGTTATTTGTATCAATATCTCGAGGTAATTTAAAAGTAAGTACTGGGGACGCAGTACCATGTTTTTACAAAATTACGAAAAGAAATTTTTTCTTTTAAACTAATATAAATGCATTTGTCTATCACCCTACGAATTTTCAAAACTTTTCCTTGAAAAATATCCAAGTTATGGTTGATTTCATACGTGAAAGTATTAAGGTCCCTATGGCCAATGGAAACTTCAAAGTCCTTTTACTCAGAATCACTGTTTCATTGTTTAAAATGCTAAGGCTTTTTATCTATTGGACCAAATCTCTTGAAATTTTTCTGACTATTGTTGGAAGTGAGTATAACAAAGGTTGGCATTTGTTTTATCATTAAACATCGTATATTTTTTTTTAATTACTGAATTGAGAATTTTAGCATTTTGGGTCTTTTTTAGCTAGTGATTCAAGAAAAACCACTATGTTTAGTATTCAAAGCACCATAAACTTTAAATTGATGCTAACTTTTGTTAAACATAGTTTGATGTATTTGAAAACCAAATTTCAAGAATGTATGTCGATTATTGTAGGAGGAGTAGCATTTTGAAAACACCTCTTAAATTTGAAGATTTTTTACAATAAACTCATAAAATTTGAATGAGTTTGGAATATGTTTTACATAAGACAAAAATACATATAATAATAGAAAGAAGTAGTAAATAACTATAATTTTAAAGATTTTGGCAAAAATGGTCCCCTTAACATAATTATTTATGAAATCTAATTTCATAGCAAGCTTTTAACATCTCGTATGCTGCAAGTACTTAAAACTTCATCTGAATTCATTAAAATATAAACATTCCACCCCCACAACAAAATCAATTTCATGAACTCCATTTCAACATTTGAAACTACCATTGCAGACATAAAATCGTCGGTGAGGTGATTTTCAATAGCTCTCTGAATCCACTGAAACGTTTCAAATCAGTCAACTCCCTGTTTAAATGGAGTAAGTCTCTTTCACTTGACTGAAGTTTGCTGATGAGATTAAATATCTAGAGTTCGGATTTTCACAAACCCTAAACAAGTGACTTAGCACCAATTAGAATGTCAAATGAGTATATGATTGAGTGGTTTTGGACATGCGCAATGCATATGTGATGTTAGAATTACTAAACTAACATTATGGAGCTGCTAACATTATGGAGCTTCCACTTGGTGATAAATATAATGTTATTTGAAGATTTTGTATGACTATTTATGTATCTCAATAAAGTTATTATTATTAACTTAAATCTTTAAAAGATGCAGTTGACTTATGAAGAAAGTTTATAATTTAGAAGGGGATGGGTGCATTAAAATTAAATAATCGTTTATATCCCTATTAATGTAGGGAGGACAATATTTTTGGTCAAAGTATTATAATTATACAAACACTTCATGTAGGTGTAAAATTTAATTTGTTAGGCAGGGGCTTTTAGACATCAGTAGAATAATGGCAAGTTATTTCAGTTTTATAGATAGCCTTAATTTTTAAATATCTTGTCCTATAATTATGTTTGATGATGAAAAGAAATGAGGGTTTGGGTCTGTAAATAATTATTCTATACTAAAATTATTTTTAATTAGGACATTAATACTTGCTTGGTTTTCTTCAAAAAAAGATCAATCTATGGCAGTAGTTCCCAAACTATTTGGAACCCCCAAATTTGTTACCGATGATCGCGGAACCATGAATATTTTTTAATCAACGACTTTTCAAAATTTAATACATATGATATTAAATGAAACCAGGCGCGGATTCAGCACGGGTTCAGGGGGGGGCACTTTTCCAGACAATCGCCTTTACCTTTTGGCTAAAATGTCAAATTCTTGGGGATTTTCTAAAAGTATCACGCAAAATCCCCTTCTAGTACCGCTGGGGGGTATGGGGGTCCTCCCACAGAAATATTTTGAAATTTGACTTGTAAAAGTAGAATTTTAACTCATTTTAAGAAGCTCTTTGGGGCCAAGGGGAGAATTTTCCAGACCATAAACTTTTTCTTTTGACAAAAAATGTCAAAATGTTAGGGATTTTCCAAAAAGTATTGCACAAGATCCCCTTGTTATACCGTGGGGGGGTAATCCCCCAGAAAAAAATTTTGAAATTCGACTGGTAAAAGTAAGGTTTTAACTCATTTTGGGAACATTTTTGGGTAAAAGGGGGGCGGCGCTGTCCATTCTTATTTCACCATTCTAATTTTTTTAATGAAATAAAGTTTGTCCCATGGGGAAACCCCTAAATTTCTTCGCGGAACCCACTTTGGGAACCACTGATCTATGGTATTTACATTTTTATTCAAAAATTTGATTTCATATCAAATGAATTACTTTTTCTTGATCAAAATCTGTATTCATAAATTAATTCCTCCTGGATTTTATAAGATAAAAACGTACTGAAAAGTATAATGGGAATCAAAAATTAAAATGTAATACGGTGTGTACGGAAAATTTTTTTAATATTAAACAATTAATACAACATTTATATCAAACAAATTATTTTCATAAAGTAAAGATGAAGAAACAATTATTCTATAAGCAATTGTTTCAAAATTTTAGAATAGCATCCATAAGTTTTCCGGCTCAATCTAAAAAAAACTATTAATCTATATGTATATTGCCTAATTAGTAAATAGTTGGATGTAACCAGATCCCTTACAAAACAAAGTTACTCCATCGCTGACTCCAAGGGGAAACCCTCAACCATTCAGCATTAGGCTAGATTCTTCTTTCGACAAACTCCTTAATGATGCCAAGTGTTAGTCCATCAAGTCTCCGTGAGATAACTTATCAACGGACATAGACAAGAAATGGTCCGTACAAATGCGGTGCTATGCATTCCTGAGATATTTTTCCCTCATTTCTAGCCTAGCGATTCAATTTGTTGAAGCCAATAAAAATAGCGAAGGTCCCACTAAGGCGGTGTTATTGAATCTTTTTCCCCTTGACTAATTTAACTTTCGGTACGTGTTTTTACAAAACATTTTCTTGCCCTTATCAAATACTGAAGCACTAATTCAAGAAAGTGGCAAAGAGTTTTTATTCTATGAGAGTATAGGTTATAATGAAAATTATTCGCATGAAACATTATTTTTTAAAGTCTATTTCTTCACGTTTTACTCTTAACATAATGCTGACTCATTGCGCACTATCTGCCGCATGACAGTGGACGCTGCTCGGGCGTTCTCAAAAGAGCACTTTCAGAGGAGGTATTTTTTATATATTTTATGATAAACTTGAAAACCTCGTACACTATGGTTATTGCACACATTTTAGGGTGCAATTCATTATCATAGGTGGATTCCAATCGAGGGTTTAAGGAAGGTAAAGTGGAGGATTTTCCAATGATGGTTGGGACATAAAACAAAACTTTAATATAATGTTCAAAACAATGAAAGTTATATTTTAAATGTAATTCCTCATAATTAAAGGTTGGACATAGATATTTACAGAATTTTTACCACGTTGATCTACTCGCTCCAGGAAAGGTTTCTGTAGAATGATAATTTAAATTCGAAGCATCCTAAGAAATTTTTTGGTCAATTTTATGCTTGAAAACCCACATGTCATGCCTAAATTCAAAGCAAAACCACATTGTTGTAAATATAACAAGAGAAGATGTAACATTAATTGTTGTAGGCAAGGCATATTCTCGATTGTTGCAGATTGAAATCTATTGTTGTAGTTTAAAATCAATTGTTGTAGCATCAACATAAAAATTTATCCATCATTTAACTATTTCCCCTTTGGACTGGCGAAGCCCATCTGTAACACACCGGAATAATTTTCTTTAAAAATGGACTGGTGAAGCCCATCTGTAACGTACCAGATGATATTTATAAAAAAACGGAAACCCGGGCGAGTTAGTAATAAAAGCGGCCTTTGGAGCTTGCGTTACGGCATCCCCTGGACCTGTTTTCTATTTAAACATTTTTTAAAATCATGGGATATGTTATCGATAAATCAAAGAACCCATTAGGCATTAAAGACGGAGTTGTAAAAAACGCCATTGATGGAAGAGACAAAGAAGAAATTCACAAGTTTGCTAAAAACAAAGCTTTAACACCAATCGAGAGATGACTACCAAAAGTTTCTATGGTTGACAATAGCACTTTTAGATTATCATGAAACTAAAATGATTAAATTTAGACATCCTGGTGCTTTCCATCATGTTAGGTGGATAACTAAAGCAATTGATTGCTTAAAGATATTTATATGGATTATATTAAAGATTTGATATTGGAAATGAGTGTTAATTTGGATAATCAAGAACTACAAGATGCAAGTATTATTGTTAAGACTGGTTAGGGCTTATATTAAGGCCTGGTTTGATATGCAAATGGCTCACAAAGTTACATTTCAAGATTTGAAATTCACGAGGGACCTATTTTTTTACAGAGGAATTAATGAAAATATATCTAAGCTAGGATTTAAGAAAATGATTAGTCATGGATAGTTTCTTGGAGGACACTGTTGCCTTAACCTTTTTTGATGAGTCTGTCCCCACACAGCGATGAACTTTAATGGTTAAAGAGTCTAAAGATAAAGAATCCGCCCGTGTTTAAAAAAATAGGATGTGGTTGCAAATTAGTTTTGAAGAACTGGCAGAACTCTATACAAGAAAAATCTAGTCGATTTTGTGTCAAAATGATTCGCAAACTTTTTTCAAAGGTTTTTAAATTTTAAGTTATCCACATAATTTATTTCTAAGGATCCTTTAACGGGAAACTTGTGTGGAGATTATCAGGAAGGGTTAAAAGTCGACAGTAACTTACATGTAAGTTTTTAGAATATGTTTTTATCAGTCTTTGAGTGATCTTTCATCAAGAAAGTACTTTTTGAAAGGACAAAAAACATGTTTCATCTTAAAATATAGCGTCAATCGTTCGTTGTGATTGGATGCATAATAATTTGATTGACAGTACATGCTTTGTAACTGCGACCTTATCCGTCATCTAAAAAAATGGAAATATTTTAAAATTGAGAATTTTTTTAGAAATTCTAAGAGCTTATTGCACATTCTCAAAAGAATCCGAACCAGAAATGTGTTATACGGATCAGTAATTAAAAAGCCTTTCTCTGGAAACCGTTCACCAAAAACTTTTTTTAGAATAGAGAGATTACTAATGTAAATTTTAATAGTATTACTTAAAAATATTGGTTTAGGCTAAGCGCGCACTGGAGACTTCTGTCGCGGCGACTTATAACACTAGGTAACTCGAGAGCAATGCATATCTATGGTAGATTTTTGGCAATAAGCCAAGAGTCTCGTCGCCTAATGTGCACTCTCTACTTGCAATAGCCAGGGTGATAATTTTGTTTCTGTGTCCGTTACAAAAGTATCTAGTGCGCGCTTAGCCTAAAGGGATCATTGAATTCAAATCATCCAAGTTGTACTCTTTCTTGCTTTAGATCACCTGTCTCCGCTTCCAAAAGTTTTAAACTTTATTCTGCATATTTAATCTGAATTTCCTTATACAGATGGAATCGTTCCCCACTAAAAATAATCTGAAGATTTTCTTCAGAAAAAGCCACTTTCTACAGAAATTCTACAAAAATTGTAAGATATTTTGCAGATTTTGCCTTGTCTTTAAACTATCTTCAGAATTTTTGAAGACAACTAACAGACATTTCGCAGACATAGCATTAACTTTAAATTGTCTTCAGAATTTTTGCAGACAATTTACAGATGTTTTAAAGACAAGATATATCTTCAGAAATTTTTAAGACGGTTATTCAGACATTTTTCAGATTGAACAGAATCTTCAAATTGTCTTCAAAATATATTAAACTTTACAAAACTTTATCATTTTGCGTACAGAATGAATAAAATTGATATCGAATGCCTTGTAATCGATTTCAAAAGAAACTAAATCTTAAAAGAATCGATTCCTAGAACTCGATCAAAGTTTTAATATTGTACGGTTAATTTAAAATTTTAATTATTTTAAGATTGTATTTGTGATGTTAATATTTCATAGCGAGAAAACTACTTTCTCATTTAAATCTGACTTCATATGAGAGAATTAGGTAATCAAATCTTCGGGAACCGAATCGACATCAGAGATCAAACGAATCGAATCTAACCTAGAGAATCGATTGCAGAATCGAATCGATAGAACAATGTTTACGTTTTGTTTTCAACATTAGTTGCGTGCCTGAATGAATGCTGATTTGAATTATAAATTTTCCTGATAATTAAGGGGCTGCCTAACAATATAGTATGATTTAATTTACCAAATGTCCTTTATTTATATTGTGGTTGAAAATTTTATTTGTTCAAAGATGCAAGACTACTGCAAAGTGCAAACGCAAGCATATGTTAGAACAGGGGTTTCCAATTTCTAAGTACTCGCGGGCGTTGGTTGTTTAAATATATGTATGCACTACTGTACTTTCCAAAATTCCAGAGGATATATGAATTTTTTTACTCTTATACAACTAGGAATACTGAATATATTTAATATTCTGAATATTATACTTAAATGAAAAGGTCTTCCTCAAGGAAATGTTTGTAAATTTGCCTTAGAAGTTTGTTTAACCTAATTTTTTGATACTCCATTTTCTCCCTCCTCATGATAAAGGTTATATAAAAGCCTTCATACCCCCTTGCTACGCTCAGGGGGAATTTCAGATTTTACAAATCACTTATCGAAACTTCAAACTTTTAATTCTTGCACCATAGAAAACAATCGAAGCAACCCATAATGAAAGAGGTAAATGGGGGGGGTGTCGGTGGACCACCCCGAAAAAATTTTGAATTTTAGTGTTCTAAAAAGTGTTTTGAAGCTACTTTTGGAGGGTGTGGCGAACTTAGTCACCAGTATAATAGTCAAATAATTCAAATGGGGTATAAATACCGACTGAAGTGATTATAACTCCGAAGTATACTTTTGAGTCGTATGACCGGATCGGTATCGCCCCGTGGCTCGCACTTGCCACAAGGGTTTTCAGAGAGCTTCGCGGGCCGCACAAAATGACCCGGCGGGCTGCATGCGGCCTGCGGGCCGCCAGTTGGAAACCCCTGTGTTAGAAGGTTGCATGTGGGAAGTAGGCTTAGCCTTAGGCTTAAGATTTAGTAGTCTTAAGATTTTCTTCAGAAAAAAATCTGCAGACTATCTGCAGTTATTTGGGCCCTTCTTTCTGAAGAAATTCTTTAGAAACCATAATCTAAAGATTTTCTGAAGAACGTTATCTTAAGATTTTCTTCAGAATGAAGGGGCCAAATAACTGCAGATTTTTTTTGAAGAAAAACTGCAGAATTTTTTTAGTGGGGTTACTACACTGTTTATCTATTTAGATATGCAACCCAATAACTACCTTTAATATTTAATTTCTAAGAGAATAGGAAATATTATTAGATGTCAGATTTAAACATGTTACTATGAATAATAAAGTAACTTTATTACATTCTTGTATATTTTCAGAAAATCTCATTATTGTCACTTCAAAATTATGAACGATTTTCGCGAAGGTAAGGAATTCTTACTAACATCCTCATTCCTCTGAATCTAATATAATAAAATTAAGTGAGGGTATATGTTTGTCTTTTATACAAATCCGTTTATTACAAATTATTATAACAAATTATTGTTTACTTCCGATCTGCACCAAACTTGGTAAACCTACGGTAAAAAACTCAGAAAAAAACATAGGCTTTGTTTCGAAAACTTTAATTGTCCCCTTGACCCTCTTTTGACCCTTTTTATGGTCATTTTGCTGAAATAGCTTTATTTCTCCTCAAGAAGTGATCTGCTTACTCCATTGTTACAAAGAAAATTTAATGCTTAACAACAAGTTTTTAATAGAAACACTAGGTACAAGTCTATTTAAAAATTATATTAATAATTTAAAAATCTATTTCAATGAAATTAAAATTTTAAGTACAGTTTAGATATTGAGATACAGTTAAGATACAGTTAAGATATTGAGAGTTTATCTAATTTTTATAATTTAAACAACTTTATGGAATGTCATTGTTGTTAAGATAGTCTCCATGGAAACGAGGATGTAAAATCAAAAGGTGATAATATTTCAGCTTTTAAGAAAGTTGGTTAACAAACCAAAAACTAATAAAACTCCCTTTCAACTAGAAAAGACTGACTTTTTTTCCTTAAATTTCAAAATGGAATAAGCTTTAATTATTGAATAATTTCACGGAAAACGTTAATTCCGTCCTGAAGATATGATTAATCAAGGGATCTAAGTAATTTTAAATAGTTTTTAGAATATTTTTTCTATGTCTTAAATGTGAAAATCATTCAAAAATTATATTGCTTGAGAACTGCAGGAACTTTTGTCTATCCGGGAACACCGGGATAAGAAAAATTACTAGGAACATCGGGATAAAAAAGTTACCGGGAACACCGGAATATGAAATAGACGCCTGGGATACCGGGATGATTTGTAAATGCTGATTATTATACAAAATTAGAAATGTATTTTATAAAACTTTAAAATAATAAATTTATACTCTGCACCCGAGCAAGGCCGGCATATCAGCTAGTGTTGAATAATTAACAGTGTTTTCTCATATATTTAAGAATTTTTTTCAATTGGAATTACTTTTTTTAGTTTATTTAGGTATAGTTAAAAACCATTACTTTGCTATCAATCAATTTTACCTTATGTTACGGGCAAAGTGATTAATTGGGCATTATTAATAATGCCCAGAGAGGAAACGGGCAAAGTGATAAATTTCGTTGAATTACTCACATTGCCCGAGCATTATTAATAATGCCCAATGAATCACTTTGCCCGTAACATTTACATTTAATTTTGTTACATTTAAAACAAAAGTAGTTTTCAATATAAACTACATGAAACCGTTATTAAAAGTAAGAAAATAGTTTTTTCAAGCCTTATTATTTCTTACAACTAAGCCGACGCCTTCGCCTTAGCCCTTTAAACCGATTTATGAACATTTATAAGGAAATGGGAATATATATGAAAATAAAATGTCTGTTGAGGAATCACTTTATTTATACAAGGCTGATGCCGCTGATGTACGATGGAATCTCCAGCAAAACTTGCATTCATGGAACGTATAAGAAAAAGACAAAAACACTGAGCAAACACGTTTTCGCCGATTATCTTTTAACACCCGTATTGACCAACACGAGTTACTCTGGAGTTAGGAGTAAAACCTCGTACTCTGGAGTTAACGTTATCGACCACACCAGAATACCTTAGCTCTCGAGTGAAAAGCAGTACTTCCGCTGACTCCTCAACTTTGGCGAGTTACTCTCGAGTTAACAGTAAACAAAATGGACGCCGGAGGTGTTGTATCGCACAGATCAGACGTATTTCCCGAAAATAACATAAATGGCCTGGATAAGCTATAAGAAATGGTGGGGGAAACTACGGCCAAAGTCGGAGGAGGTTAGACAATGACATGAGGTAAGTTTTTAGGATTTTTAAATCTCTTTCGTTTTTACTTCTCAGCTCTCGCAATCGTGACATCTAGATTTATGCTATATATTTTTATGAAGTATTTTGAGAATAAACGGTAGTACTGTTGCATTAGCCAGGTGCAAATTTCGTCAATAGGACTATATTTGCTTCGTCTTACAAATTACATGTATGACAAACAATTAAAAGAAAGTTCAATTCTAAAATTTCCGCCAAACACCGGCAAGCTCTTTTGAACTCAAAAAGTAGAAATATTGCTAATTAATATCAAATTCATTGATTAAAATGTTTGGTTAGATCAATAGCTATGCAGTTTATCAACAAAAATCTGAATGTTAACGGAATTGAACCAAAAGCATAATATTAACTATTGGAGTCTTCAATATGTTTTGCACTCACTCTACTCTTGGCAGTTGCATCCTGCTTATGCAACAGAACTACTACTAAAAAAACAGCTGAGAGAAACACAAAATTTAAATCAAATAAAAAAATATCACATCAAATATAAATGCATAATCACATATCCAATTTATTTTTCATGCTATGAATTATCTTTAATACCCTCCTCCTATTTTAGAAACTAGAAACATTTATTTCCATAAATATGTGTAAAATGTTATATCCAATAACCAAACTTAAAAATGTAGAAGTACACTTCATACACAGTGTTGAAATGTTACGAATTTTGCAGAAAATCTTTTTTAATTGTTATTACATTGATTTTTATTTACTGCATTTTTTAAAATCATTATTACAGTAATAGTGAACAATATCACTGGTATAAATATCCAGGGTCACTACTAGATGGCGTGGCTATAAGCTAAAGCTTTCTTTGGAAGGAGAAATTGTGTTTTTGTTTTCATTCATGCATGGGGTGTCGTGTTGTCACGTAGAACAGAACCAGGCTTGTTGTCAAGGGTAAAAATCAAGAAGTGGGTTTGGGTTGGCGCCTATTGGCAAATTTTTAGCCTCCAACTTGACTTTGATTCTTAGGTCCTACTACTTTGCTTGGCGTTTCAACCCACTTCAAGATTTAAGCCGCTGTTACTGCAGGTTTTTTTAAGGACCAGATATCGCACATTTTTATCTTTTAAGCCTAAATTTAAACGACTAGGACACTTAGTTTGCATAAAAATTTGAAGAAATTTTTGTGCACAGAATGTTTTTTGTGTTATCCAACTATGTGATCCTATGATAACTAATTGGGCATTTGCTCGCTTAAAATTCTCTGCCATTCATAGTAATCCCTAATGCTTGCAGGATTTTATTCATGTGGGATACATAAATAGTAACAGTATTGCCTCTGAGATGTTCGGTGTAATATTATTATTGGTTATGTTACTTCTGAATTCAATTCCTGCTATTCCTTAGAAACTTTGCCTTTATTATAACCAAACAATAGAGGATCTATAACTAAGCTTGCAGTTTATCGTAGCTCAGCAAATTAAGAAAAAAAATGTGTTTCATTTCTATATATTTAAATGAACAAACCATGCTTACTTATTTTCTTCTTTTTAGGTTCAAATGTTTTATGCTTGTGGTTTCTCCTCTGTATTAGAGGCGCTGACTGATATAACCTGTCTAGGAGGCTGGGAATATCCTGCCAATCAGAGAAGGTACGTACTTATGAATTACAATTAAGGTCTGTTACAGAGGCTTTGGCCTTTTTGTTAAAAATACTAATTACCTTTGTCTTTCCAATTTTTATTGTTTACCAAAATTATCCTTTTAAATTTGGCCTTTTCACAGGTATATCTCTGCACAGATCCATGCCAGGAATGTCGTCAAGAGTTCGTATTGGGTTTGGAAGCCACAGTTTGCCTGCCTCGGGATTCCCTTGTGCTGCCGTCTGCAGAATGCCCAAAAGATGGTCCTTGCCATGCCGGTTATGCATGACACCGAGAAATGCTTTTGATTAACAAGAAATTTCCCCTGATGATGATGGCTTCATCAATACCTCTCTGCAGATAGTGGGAATTGCCCAGAAGAATTCCATTGTGTTGAATTTTTTTCTCCGAAATTAGTATTATAAATAGGGCTGGAATTTGCATGTAATGTATCTTTTCGGAAACCTGATATTGCATTGATTTTTCAAATTCTACACATTTCAAGGGATTTCGGATTGATTCAGACCATTTTTATTTTATAAATTTTTACATCTTTCAGTTTATTTACATGTTTTTGTACATTTAAGTTATAAATACATATTCATATCCAATTTTGGGTTTTTTTTCCAACTAGTGTTTCGAAATTTTGTTCCAAGCTTGAAATTTAGCGTTTAAAAGGGTTTTTTCTTTAATAATTCATTAAAAATCTTTAAAATAACAAAATTTCTTCCTATTTTTAAATACATATTTTGCACTTTTTGTTACGTATTTACCTGTAATACATACATATTTGTATATATTTTTAGTTACATGGAAATCACAGCCCTATTTATAAATATGCTTTCATTTTTTAGATAAATTATTTACATTCTTGAAGTTTCTAATGTCAATTATCTAAACCAAGTTTGTTGCAAAATTTTTTAATTGCTATGCATTTTTAATTATATTTCATTGTTTTACTGTGTTACACAATATTTAAAAGAGATGCCATAATTGATATTTGTATGTGAATGTATATGTCGGCCAGCGGCGTAGTGGTAGTGCAACACGCTACAGGCCTAGGGTTCAATTTATGGGTCTCGGGTTGGGGCAAGGTCCATTCAGCCTTTTGTCCCTTCAATGGGTCTATAAAATGAGGAACAAGTATGCTTACGAACTAAACACTGGGGGTCTTGCGTTAGGCTGACCATCTAACTGGACATTTATTTGCCTAGCACCCCAGGCCCCACTGTCATGAAAACGAAGATGGGTAGGGGAGAACGAGGATGAATGGGACAGTTCCATCATCACTTCATTTCCCGTTTCCAAAACTTTCCATCAATAGCTTGCTATATTCAACTCATTTAAGTAATTTCTGATAAAGTTTATTAAAATAGGGTGCAAAAATTTATGTTTAAACTTGTGTTTTATGTTCCAAACTCATGTGTGAACATGCAAAGTCTTAATGAGCAAATAGTTGGAACTGTCATCTCAAATATGTCATGGTCAAACAGTTATTCAAACAAGTTAGGTTTTTATGCTCTATTTTTATGAAAAGTTCCTTCAAAATGGCAGGGAAAATGTTACTGCAGGAGAGGAATGCTTTGGGGGTTAGGTCCAAGCATAAAAAATTATCTATTTGCACTCCCAAAAGTACAAACCCATAAAAAGCGAGTAGTGTTAATAGAAATAATACCAGCTTTAACCACTGAGCTGAAAGAACAAAATTATTTGCTAGTTTATGTGTTAATTTTACTCGTCATAAAGCCGAATATATGTAGGCTGTTTTTTGCCTTTTTAATTTTTTTCCTTGGAAAATAGAAGTGTGTTGTTCCTTTAAAAAGCTAAACATTGTTCAATATTTAAAATAACTTTGTTATTTTGAAAATTTTTGAACTTTTTTTAACTGTCCCATTCATCCCCACCAAGAGTTCAATTATTGGTTTTAAACCTGTTACAGGATTGAAAAATTTATATTTTTTTTCAATATTAGCAAAAATGTGAAATTTGTCCCATTCATCCCCGCTCTCCCCTATAGTAGGCCTTGACCCACTGGGCAATTGCGCCAATGTTTTTTTATGTGAATGTATTTCTGATTCGATAACTTCTTCATATCTGCCCAAACTGTGCTCTAGTTGAATAAATGGAGAAACTGCATTATTTCTATAGCTTGTGATTATAACTCTGACTATTTCTACCACCACCATCATCTCAACTGTACTTTTACTAAACTTGTACCTTTTAAGAAAGACTATACCATTTAAACTGTTGTTTCAAATGGGAAATAGTCTTTATCTTTTTCAGTATGTTAGTTTAAATCTAAATCTTCATAGTCATTACATTATTTATAAGACCACTTCTGATTGGACAGCAGTAACCCATGTGAAGTACATGGAAGTAAATGTTTTGAATGTTAAAGATAATTGATCATCTTGACTATGCTTCATCCATAAATATAATTAGCTGGTGGCTCAAAATGTTTTTCTTGAAAATATTTATTGTATAGTTTTTACAAATTTTAATTGTTATGAGACATCACTGAGCTTACTTGAAGCAGTTATGATGATGTTTTTTTGTAACTTCTTTAGAACTTATATTCTTTTCTCTTAAAATTAAAAATGTATTATAACTTTGATCCTTCAAAGCTGAAGGGTCCACTTAAAAGCTTTGCATTAAGGAATAATATTTATTTAACTTTTATCCAGGTCCACAAATGTATTAACTTTATTTAAAGACATTAGAGTTATCAAAGTTGCAGTGTAAGTTTTATATTAACATGACATTTTGATTCAGTGTTTATTGTGTACTTAAATTGATGTACTTCTTTCAAATAAATTTTCATGCTTTTCTTAATCCAAAAAACTTGAAATTGTTTGTGATTCTTTATTTATTTATTAACTTATCAAATTAAATACAACTTCTTCCTAAATAAATTTAGCTTTATTACATTTTAATAAAAAAATATTTATAATCACTACATTATTATAAAAAAAATTGTATGTACATTTATAATCTTAATTTTTTAAATTTTAATCCTTTTCAATATGATTTTTTGCTAAAATTTCATTGTACAGATGTCTGGCTAATTCATCCTCAACTTCATTACACGAACAATTAAAATATTTATTAATATGTTATTGAACCAAGGAATATGAGTTAGGGATAAAATTAAGAAAAACTTGATTAAATCTAGAATTACACGGTCGCAAAAAAATTCAATATGTAAGTATTCCTTAATATATTCCCTTCACCATCATCAATTTTTTTCTATCATTCAGTTTTATCACATAAAAGAAAAAGCCACTGAGAGACAAATAGACATTTTCTATGATACATGTTTAGTCAAAACTACCTAAACTGAATTTGATTTACATTTTTCCCCCATTTTCAAACATAAAACCCCTTATCGGTCATATGCGAAGGAGTGAACATTCCCTCAAAGAACATGGCTCTTTTCTTGAAAGTAGAATGATTCATAGATGTTTGTGTTACAGCTTATAGTATTAAAATAAAAAATTAAATTATAATGATTAGATTAGTTATGCTCATATAAAAAATAATTTGTTGATAAAAAAGGCTTAACATAATTTGCAATAAAAATTTGGAGACTGAATTTTTCTTTGCTTAACAACCTGTATTTCTGCGGAAAATTACTGAAAAGTACTTCATTTCATTGATTATCAATGGCATAAAAAGGAAGATAAAATTGTATAAAAAGTTTTTAAAATAGTGTTTCCTAATTACCTAAATAGAAACGACGTTTTTACCAAAAATGTGGGGCATATTCAAGATTTTCCGCTTCAAGGGTGAATTTTGCCTGACTTTCAGCGAGCTCTAGCGACCAAAATATTAGTCTGACAAGAAAGTTTTAAATGACAATTTTGTAGCTTGGTTCTTCATTTTGATTTTTTGTACTTAACTTTTTCACGAGAAAGCCATGCTTTCCGTTCTATAAGTAAAAAGCCGAAAAATTGGGCAAAATTTTAGCGTGTTTTCCGAATTTTCACAATAATATCATTCGAAATTTCGTATGAGAAGTTCAGATTCGGGTTCAGCACTATCGAAAACATTTAAAAACCGTTGAGAAAAGAAAAGCTTCTGATTTTTTTTTCTTAAAATTGCCCTTTTTCGACACCTGGTTATTGGACTATCAGGTCTGTTTATTTTTAAATTGAATATCGCATTGTCTTTTTGCAATCAATAATGGATCTGTTCTTATTGAAAATGGAAGTCAACACTTCCATCTCGAACGCTGTAAAGTTTGCTGTTATCTTCGTCATTTTTTTCAATAAAAAAGAATTGATTCCGAATTAAAAGTTAAAATAATCGGAACAACAACAAGAAATTGTTTGATGTTTTCGCGCCCTATTTCCTTCTTTACATGCTTTTAGTCACGTGGGCTACTGCTGTCCAATCAGAAGTGGCTGTATAAATACAGTTCTCCTTAACTCTGGAGTATCTTAATTCGATGTTGGTCGATAAGCTTAACATTTATCACTAGAGTTAGCTTAACTCTAGAGACATCCTACTCTAGAGTTAGCTTGGATTTGACTCGAGATGGTCGATACGGCTGTAAGAGAAATTAGAAGAATCTGAAATACTAGTACATAAAAAAACATCATCATCAGTAGAGGACGGGGATGCATTGAAGTTCAAAGCACGAACAAATTTTATTTCTTGCAGTAGGGTGCATGCAAGATTTATTGAAATAAAATATAAAAAGCGATTCCATGAAAAACATAAACGCACTAACTCTTTCTCACACTTTATTTATAGCTTCTAAAGTCTTTAGATGACTACTTCTTGGAGCGATGATGACGAGAATGCAAAATGGCGGAAATAAAAGCAAACGGATTTTGGCACGTCGTTATTGGTTTCAAGATGCCAAACTGCAGACTTCAGATGTTGATGTCACACATTTAGAGAAAGAATGCTAGTACATAAAGGAAAGGACATAAATTAGGCAATAAAATGTCTTTTTAGGGACGTAAAAGTCGTTAAAATAGACGTCAGGGTAAAGTCGATAAATGCTTCTTAGCAACCCATGTAAAGATCTCCCACTCACTTTCAGTAAAATTAAAAAAAAAATAACTCTATAAGATCATAAAAAATTAAGTGAAGCTCTCAAAAGTTTTTCATGAACGAAAAACAAATAAATTTTACTCTATCGGTTTCATTTATATGTGTGCTGAAATTAAAATGTATCATGACGTGATTGAAAATAAATTATTTATCAAACTCAGAAAAAGAAAATATTTTTTATTTTAGAAAAATATTTTTTTATAAATTAGTATATAAGCTTCACGAAATAATTATAAAACAATTAAAAAATGCATTTTTAAACACTTGAATTTTTCATTAATTATCATTAAATATTTGTCTGTGTTTTTATTTTTAAAGAAAAATTTTTGTTTCGTATTCCTAAATTTTATTCAACAGTAGCTCATATAAACTTCTCTGTCTAAATCACAGAAGGAATTTGGATAAGTAAATAAAGTTACTGGGAAAAAATAATTTTAAGAGTTTTAGGTATATTTGATGATAAACACATTTATAAAACTTTTTTGAAGCTCAAATTTTAATATGTTGTAAAGTGGGACAAAGAAGAAAAAACTGTCGTCTAATCCATCTTAAGAACATAGAAATTCAATTCCAGATAAGTACTTTAACATTAAACACTTTTCAAGTCAGGGTAAGAAGATAAATCCTTTATCAATATTTGCATTTTTTACACTCAATTCATTCTAAAATTTTTTATAGCTCATTGACTCAATTAAAGCCTTAGTCAACCCTGTAATTTTAAACAAAATTATCTTTTAAGTTCTAGAAAAAGAAGATTCGTTTCAGATTTTAAACATTTGTTAACGGAATTTTGGTTAAAAAGGGATAATCGTATAATATTTTATTAAAGGCTAGAAGTCATTTAAACTTAATAAACCCTGTCAAAACTATACTTTTAAAGTTTCTAAGAGTAATTTTAAACATGAAATTATGCACCTAAAATAAATACTTTTTTCTTTTTAAAATACAAATTGATAGTTTGCACTTAAATGGACTAACAGCCGTATTGACCAACACGAGTTACTCTGGAGTTAGGTGTAAAACCTCGTACTCTGGAGTTAACGTTATCGACCACACCAGAATACCTTAACTCTCGAGTGAAAAACAGTACTTCCGCTGACTCCTCAACTTTGGCGAGTTACTCTCGAGTTAACAACAAAAACAAAATGGACGCGGGAGGTGTTTATTTTTGTAGAAATCGGACAGATCAGATGTTTTTCGCAGGAAATGATAAACAGCCTTCATTTGTTCTAAGAAGATGTTCTGCTAAGCTATGGTCAAAGTCGGAGGAGGTAGACAAAGACATGAGGTAAGTTTGTAGGATTTTTAAATCTCTTTCGTTTTTACTTCTCGGCTCTCGCAATCGTGACATCTAGGTTTATACTATATATTTATGTAGTATTTTGAGAATAAACGGTAGTACTGTTGCATTAGCTAGGTGCAAATTTCGCCAATAGGACTATATTTGCTTCGTCTTACAAATTACATGTATGACAAACAATTAAAAGAAGGTTCAATTCTGCTAAAGTTTCCGCCAAACACCGGCAAGCTCTTTTGAATTCAAAAAAGTAGAAATATTGCTAATTAATATCAAAATCATTGATTAAAATGTTTAGTTAGATCAATAGCTATGCAGTTTATCAACAAAAATCAGAATGTTAACAGAATTGAACCAAAAGCATAATTACATTAACAATAGATGTTTTGCACTCTACTACTCTTGGCAGTTGCATCCAGCTAATGCAAACAGAACTACTACAAAAAAAAACAGCTGAGAGAAAAACAAAATTTAAATCAAATAAAAAATTTCACATCAAATATAAATATACTTATCACTTATTTTTCATGCTCTGAATTATCTTTAATTCCCTCCTCCTATTTTGGAAACATTCATTTCCATAAATATGTATAAAATGTTATATCCAATAACCAAACTTAAAAATGTAGAAGTACACTCATACACAGTGTTGAAATGTTTTGAATTTTGCAGAAAATATTTTTAAGTAATTGTAAATTAAGTTTTTGATATTACATTGATTTTTTCTTACTGTATGTTTATAAATCATTATTACAGTAATAGGGAACAATATCACTGTAGTGTAAAAAATATCCAGGGTCACTACTAGATGGCGTGACCATAAGCTAAAGCTCTATTTGGAATTATAAATGTGTCTGTTTTTGTTTTTATTCATTCATGGGGTGTCTTGTTGTTACGTAGAACAGAACCAGGCTTGTTGTCAAGGGTAAAAATCTAGAAGTGGGCTCGGGTTGGCGCCTCTTTACGAATTTTTAGCCTCCAACTTCACTTTGATACTTAGGCGCTCTTTGGCGCTACTACTTCGCTTGGCGTTTCAACCCACTTCTAGATTTAAGCCACCGTCGTGATTTCAAAATTGAGTTCTTTGCTATTTTTAACCACTGCAGGTTTATTTTTTTAAAGGACCAGATATCACACTTTTATTATATTTTAAGCCTTAATTTAAACAACTGGGGCACTTAGTTTGCAGAAAAATTTGAAGACATTTTCGTGTACAGAATGTTTTTTGTTTTATCCAACTATGTGCCTTTGATAACTAATTAGGCATTTGATCGCGTAAAATCCTCTACCATTCATAGTAATCCCTAATGCTTGCAGGTGCAGGATTTTATTGATGTGGGATACATAAATATGTAACAGTATTGCCTCTGTGATGTTCGGTGTATTATTATTGGTTATGTTACTTCTTAATTCAATTCCTGCTATTCCTTAGAAACTTGGCCTTTATTATAACAAAACAACACAAGATCTAACTGACTAAGCTTGCGGTTAATAGTAGCTCTGTAAATTAAGAAAAAAATTTATTTCATTTCTGTATATTAAAATAAACAAACCATGCTTACTTATTTTCTCCTTTTTAGGTTATTCAAATGTTTTTTGCTTGTGGTTCCCCTCTGTATTAGAGGCCCTGACTGAAATAGCCTGTCTAGGAGGCTGATCAGGAATATCCTGACCATCAGAGAAGGTATGTTTTTATGGATTACAATTAAGGTCTGTTACAGAGGCCTGGCCTTTTTGTTAAAAATACTAATAACCTTTGTCTTTCCAATTTTTATTGTTTACCAAAATTTATTCTTTTAAATTTCTCTGCACAGATCCATGCCAGGAATGTCGTCGAGAGGTAGTATTGGGTTTGGAAGCCACAGTTTGCTTGCCTCGAGATTCCCTTGTGCTGTCGTCTGCAAAATGCCAAAAGATTATCCTTGCCACGCTGGTTATCCATGACACAGGAGGAACAAGAAATTTCCCCTGATAATACTGACTTCATCAATACCTCTCTGCAGATAGTGGGAATTGCCCAGAAGAATTTCATTGTGTCGAATTTTTTTTCTCAAAATTAATTTTATAAATGGGGCTGGGATTTGCATGCAATGTATCTTTTCAGAAACCTGATATTGCATAGATTTTTCAAATTCTACACATTTCAAGGGATTTTGGATTGATTCAGACCATTTTTATTTTATAAATTTTTACATCTTTTAGTTTATTTACATGTTTTTGTACATTTAAGTTATAAATATATATTTTGCTACGTATTCAATTTTGGGGGTTTTCATGAATAATCACTAATTTTTCCTACTAGTGTTTTGAAATTTTTTTTCCAAGCTTGAAATTTAGTGTTTTAAATAGTTTTTTATTAATAATTCATTAAAAATCTTTAAAATAACAAAATTTCTTCCTATTTTTAAATACACATTTTGCACTTTTTGTTACATATTTACCTATAATAAATACATAATGTATATAATTTCAGTTTTTAATTACATGCAAATTACAGCCCTATTTATAATATGCTTTTATTTTTAAGATAAATTGTTTTCATTCTTGAAGTTTCTAATGTCAATTTTCTAACCAAGATTGTTGCAAAATTGTTTTATTTGCTTTGCATTTGAGTTTCTTTTTCCATTGTTTTACTGTGCTATTTAGTATTTAAGAGAGATGGCATTATTTATATTTGTATGTGACTATTTCTGTGTGTGTGATTCGATTTCTTCCCCATATCTGCCCGTACTGTGTTCTAGTTTATTCTGTATACCCCAGTCGTAGTTTTGCTAGGCATCTTGTAACATCATTTATTATATCGCTGGTTGATATGTCTGGCTAATTTTGCAAATATCCCCTATATTGATTTTTTGAGTACCAAGAAAGAAAAACCGCAGAGCTGTCATTACTTTCATAAATGTAGAAACTGCATTGTGCAGATTGTTATTATAACTCTGTCCCAATTTCTATCATCACATCAACTGTACTTTTAACAAACCTGTACCTTATGAGAAAGTCCAAATCATCGAAATCGTTGTTTCGAATGTGAAAAACTTTCAGTACATTGGATTAAATCCAACTCTTTGAAGTGTGTGTTAAATGTTAGAGATCATTGATCTTGACTTTGCTACTACATAAATTTAATTAGCAGTTGGCTAAAAATGTTTTTCTTGAAAAAATTTATTGTATGTGTTTTCCAAATTTAATTACATCACTAAGCTTTTTTGAGGCACTAATGATGATTTTTTCGTAACTTCTTTAGAACTTATATTCTTGTTTCTAAGAATTAAAAACTTTGTAACATTTAAACATTGCAACTTTGATCATTCAAAGCTGAAGGATCCACTAAAAAGCTTTGCGTTAAAGAAGTTTAATCTTTTTAACTATAATTCTAGGTCCACAAGTGTATTAACTTTATTTAAATGAGAAGTCGAGAAAACTTAAAGACCTTAGACCTTTAAAATCATTATCAAAGTTGCAGTGTAAGTTTTATATAAACATGATATTTTGATGCAGTATTGTATACTTAAATTGATGTACTTCTTGGACCCCACTAATAAATTTTCATGTTTTTCTTAAATCCAAAAAAACTTTAAATTGTTTGTGATTCTTTTTAACTTGTATCAAATTAAATAGAGCTTCATCTTAAATAAATTTAGCTTTACAAAAATTATATTTACATTTGTTATATTAAAACATATTTAAAATTTTTATATCACATATAAATTTAATCTTTTTGATATGATTTTTTGCTAAAATTTCATTGTACAGCTGTCCGGCTAATTCAGTCTCAACTTCATTACTGGAACAATTTAAATATTTATTAATATGTTATTAAACCAAGGAATATAGGTTCTCCAAAGAATATGAGAGTTAGGGTTGAAATTAAGAAAAACTTGATTAAAATCTAAAATTACACGGTCGCAAAAAATTCAATATGTAAAAATTCCTAATATATTACTTCACCAACATTTTTTCCCTATCGTTCAGATTTATCACATAAAATTCACTGACAAATAGACATTTTCTATGATTTATGTTTAGTCAAAACTAGCTAAACTGAATTTGATTTACTTTTCCCCCAGTTTTCAAACATTTAAACCCTTATCGGTTGTAGTAATTAGGATCACATAGTATGCGAAGGAGTGAACAGAACATTCCCACAAAGAACATTGTTCTTTTCTTGAAGGAAGAATGATTCATAGATGTTTGTGTTAGAGCTGATAATCAAATATATAATTAAATTATAATGATTAGTTATGCTGATATAAAAAAATAATTGCGACTGAATTTATCTTTGCTTTAGAACCTGCGTCTCTGCGGAAAATTACTAAAAAAAATTCATTTCATTGATTATCGTTGGTATAAAAAGGAAGATAAAATTATGTAAAAATTATTAAAATAGTATATTCTAATAATCTAAATAGAAACGACGTTTTAACAAAAATATGGGGCAAATTCTAGATTTTCCGCCTCAGGGGTGAATTTTGCCTGACTTTCAGCGAGCTCTAGAGATCAAAATATTAGTCTGACGAAAAAGTTTTAATTGACAATTTTGTAGCTTGGTTCTTCATTTTAATTTTTTGTATTTAACTTTTTCACGAGAAATCCATACTTTCCGTTCTATAAGCAAAAAAAACAAAAATTGGGTTAAATTTTAGCGTTTTTTCGAATTATCACAAAAATGCCATTCGAAATTTTGTATGCTAAGTTCAGATTCGGGTTCAGCACTATCGAAAACATTTAAAAACCGTTGAGAAAAGAAAAGCTTTTGATTTTTTTTCTTAAAATTGCCCTTTTTCGACACCTGGTTATTGGACTATCAGGTCTGTTTATTTTTAAATTAAATATCGCATTGTCTTTTTGCAATCAATAATGGATCTGTTCTTATTGAAAATGGAAGTCAACACTTCCATCTCGAACGCTGTAAAGTTTGCTGTTATCTTCGTCATTTTTTTCAATAAAAAAGAATTGATTCCGAATTAAAAGTTAAAATAATCGGAACAACTACAAGAAATTTTTTGATGTTTTCGCGCCCTATTTCCTTCTTTACATGCTTTTAGTCACGTGGGCTACTGCTGTCCAATCAGAAATGGCCTTATAAATACAGTTCTCCTTAACTCTGGAGTATCTTAATTCGATGTTGGTCGATAAGCTTAACATTTATCACTAGAGTTAGCTTAACTCTAGAGACATCCTACTCTAGAGTTAGCTTGGATTTGACTCGAGATGGTCGATACGGCTGTAAAACAGTATAAAACTCCAAGGTATTTTAATAATTTTATAAATAACCGGTCACCACATAATATTGCATAAATAAGTGAAATGACACTACATAAATATGCTGGGTATAAGATTTTCAAACTCAAAATTTTATCTCGTGTTTAAAGGAAGTTTAACATGCATAAGATAATATTATGATCATCTAATAAGATATAATTTTAAACAGTTTAATCTTGTTAAGGCTGATTTATGTAGTTTCATTTAGTTTATTTATCTAACATTTTATGTAATTACAACCTTTTTATAAAACTAGGGAGCTACATTCCCCTGTAAACTGCTTAAGCAGAACTTTTCGGTTTGCTTCGAAATCCTCACAGAACCACTGCACTTACACACTTTATAAAACATTCGTAAAACACTGATCCTAATTGAAGAACTTTTTTCCTCCATCTTTGGCCTTGGCAATCTTACAATATCTTGCCAAAGGGACTTAAAGCTAGTTACCCGAGTTCAAAGATCAAATAACTTTTATCTGCATTAATTTCTAGTTTCTAAAAAGTGAGGCTTTGAGGTTAATTAGTTGTCAGCGTAATTTATAATAAATTAATAAGAGATAATTTTTAATAATTTAAAAATCTTATTACTGCTGAATTCTGTAGTTTCGCTTCATTTATTTATATAACATTCTATGCAATTACTACCTTTTTGCAACATACTTAGAATACATTAGAGTGTTACACAGTTTTAGCCCATTACATTCGTATCTTTATGTAACAAATCAGACAAAGAACTGGCAAAGCTGTCCAGCACTTCAGAATGACAAAAAAACCTTTTTACAGGAAACCTCCAAATCCGTTTTATCGCCTACAAAGCTCCAACATACTGAAAACTACACCAGTAACAAGTACTACTACGGAAAACGCAAAAAGTTGCCTTCATCCATTTGAAATTCAAGGCACCTCGAAATATGCATTCGAACATCTCCGCACTAGCTTAACGCACCTTTATTGTCCTTCTAAAGCAGACGTGCCAATAGGAATAAGAATTCCACGAAAGAAAACACCAACCCGAGGGATGCTAGGTACTGTGAAGAAAGAATGGGATGGGATACTCTATGACCACGGTTTCTCCATGGCTAGAAAATCGTTTGCGAGAAAAGAGAGCACCAAGGAAAGAAAGTCGTTGGGGGTGAAGATGGAACTCTTTTTCTTATTGTCAGATTTCGAACACTTGTTATGCTTTTTTCGGGTCGATGTCACCGTTCGATTGTTGGAATGACAATTTAAACTTCCATGTGACCTCTCTTAGGATCGAGTATACTTTTTTTTCTAAATGCCATATTTTTCTGTTTCTCGTTGCTTTTTTCTTTTTCATTTCATCAGGATTAGAAGTTTTAAAGTTTATGAAGATGAAATTTGAACATGGGGTTTTTTTATTTAACACTTGTTTTGTAACATACTAGCAAAAACAAGTTTATCTTCATGGAGTATTTTAAAGTGTAAGTCTAAAAAGTATTAGCATTTCTTTTCATATCCCTTATATAACTTTTATTTCTTTTGAATGGCCAATATAACTGGGTAAAAAATATTAATTCCTTTCAAGGCAGAGAATCCTCATTAAATACTCTCATCAATGTCATAATTTTCATAAAAGTTGGATATAATTTTATAACATTTTAAGCATTATGAGTATGTCACTACATTCCATACCTCTTTGTATACTTATATTAAGTCAATAGTTACTGTGTTCTTGCATTTATCATTTTGTTTATTTAAATAACACAAGTAGTTCCAATAAGTCTTCAGTACAAACTTTTCTTGCTTCTCACAACTCAAATGCAAAAATGCTATGCAAATTTCAATCTTAATCGCGATCCTTTAGTATTTATATAGATCTTTTCACAAAAAAACATTTCGAAGCAGTAAGAGTTAATGAAACATACAGATTAACAAAGCTACCAAACATTTGTTTACCTTCCTAATATCTTCCGGAAACCTCAAAAGCTCTCAACAAATTATACATCAAAGCCTGACTAAAATTTGCTTTGAAACCTCAAACAAACGGAACTTAACTCTCAAACCACTATTAGTTCACGAAAAGGTTTCGAGACAATAATAACCCTTTTTAAAACGTCCAGCATTTCCAGCTGCCATTTTTTACGATGGAATTTCTCGAAAAGATTAAAACGGTAACCATGGAAACACACTGACTACTTCTCATCTGAACGAGAAGATCAAACAGCTTCGTCCATAGGTCGTTAGAAGAGAGTGATTTCATCCAAAATACCTCTTCTCTGGTTCGGAAACTTTTAAGCAATCTCGATCGAAATGCCGAAGATCATTTCCCGCGTTGTGAGAGCTAACGAGGTTAAATTGCGTAGCTCATTTGCATGTCTATAGCAAGATGAGGCCTCTGTGGTTTAGGATATTGAAGTTTCAACTTAGGCGGTAAGGAAAACTCGATGATACTGTAGACGCGAAAGGCTAAATTTTAAATATTAGGTTTCAGGATGTCAATTTTAGGGGAAAGGTTTGAAATTCCTTAAGATTGGTATCAATATCCGATAATTTAATATTTATGTTTGGAATATTCAGCTTGAATATTCACTTGTTTTCCTAAAAGAGCAGGGCGGAATTTATAAGTGATTGTCAAAAGGAATTTCATGAAGATTAATTTTGTTTTGTGTTTGAAATTCATTAAGTAATTACTTCATATTTTTCAATTATGAGTTATTTTAATTTGTTATGTCATTAACTATTCAGCATTTACGTTATTGATTCAAACTTCAAACGATTGTTCCTTTTCTTTGATATTTATTTTTACATTAATCTCATAAGTTTAATAACATATTTTATTATCTTTATAAATTATTATTCCTTTAATTTTGATAATATTTTTAACTTGAATGAGAAATTAAAATAGGTATATTTTCGTTTAAGAGTTAAAGTTCAACAGTTTTCAGTTTTGAAACTTTGAAGTAATAGTTTGATTTTATTAATGTTTATACAGGGTGTCCCACGAGAAGTGGCCCAACCCTTTAACTTTTGAACCCCTACAGATATAGTCATGAAAGTGGGGTCTAGGTATAGTAATGTGACCATGCCCTATCCGATGAGATAACTTTCAACGCCCTCTAGCGGAAAATTTAGGAGTTATAATTTTTATTTTAAAAACTGTGTGAGGTATGTGAAAAAAGTCAATGACTAAGTTGTAGAGAATCATCGATTTAGTAGGAAAAGACACCTTAAGCAGAAAAATATCTTGAATAAAACCCCTAAAACGCAAGCTCAATTAGGTTGAATTCACGTAGTTTTTACGTCTTAAGACGCTCCTCACGAGGTGAAAATGAGAAATTTTTATTTTTATGATTTAAGTAAATGACTAAAAGCATTCTTAGTTCATTAAATTGAAAATTTCTCATTTTCGCCTCATGAGGAGCGTTTTAAGATGTAAAATCTACGTAAATTCAACCTATTTGAGCGTGCGTTTTAGGGATTTTATTCAAGATATTTTTCTGCTTAAGGTGTCTTTTCCTACTCAATCGATGATGCTCTACAACTTAGTCATTGACTTTTTTCACATACCTCACACAGTTTTTAAAATAAAAATTATAACTCCTAAATTTTCCGCTAGAAGGCGTTGAAAGTTATCTCATCGGATAGATCATGGTCACTTTACTATACCTAGACCCCACTTTCATGACTATATCTGTAGGGGTTCAAAAGTTAAAGGGTTGGGCCACTTCTCGTGGGACACCCTGTATATTTTATATGGGTAGCTTCAATTCGTTATTATAAAATTTAAAAACGTTTTTTACTATAAAAAACGGATGCTTTGAAGATAAGTGAATAAACAGAAATGAGTGTAAACATTAAAAAAATACCATCTATCCTTTTTTACAAGTGTAATTGGATACGAGGTTTGGTTATGTGACTTGGAAATAAAATGTTTGGGGGGGATGTGTCTTATGTCTTCAATTCATTACTACCTGATACTTCAGTTTATGAATCTAAAACCATCCATTTAATATGATTTAACTTCAATATACTTCTTACATGGATTTCTTTGAGAAGAATTTTTTTAAAATAGAAAGAATAAATTTATGAAGTAAATCTAAAGAATGAAATTTTGTTCACCAAGTTTTTGGCCCCTTCAAATGAAACAATAAATTCTTTCAGAGGTAATAAATGTTTTATTGTTACTTAGTAAAAATTCATTTTTTGTTCGGCAGATTAGAAACAGTACACAAAACAAAATACCTCAAACTCTCTTTGTTAGTTTTTAATTAAATATTATTAAATCCCTAAATATATAGAGCTATTTTATTTAATCTTTGTAAGGTCAAGCGAAAATATTTTGCCTACATATACTATGTAGAAAATTATAATTTTTTCATAACATACAAATGATAATTGAATTGTCCCGCTTAAAGCCCTAGATACTCTAACTTAAGATATTCTACCTCTAAGGTAGAGTATCCAGGGCTTTAGTCCCGCTCACTTCTACTTAATTTAACTCCAAATGTATCGTTTTATGGGAACAGTATATCGTTTCACGTTTTTAGAATTGGGTGAAATCTACTAAAAGTCTCCTTTTTTCCAGTGTTAAGGCCAAATTTAATAGAAAAACATACAAAATGAGTCATTAATTTAGTATAGGATCAACTCTATATTTTCTTAAAGAATATTTAGGTTATAAAATACATACTGAAACACCGTTCAAGTACAGGGCGTCCATAAAATAAGTACCCGATTTAAGGGCCACTATAAGTCAAACCGTTTATCTAGTAGCATACTACTCTTTGATTTTATTACCTTTTATTGTTATTTTCTGATATAAGGTATTAAGGTATGATAATTAGTCATATTTTCTTAACCATTCACTAGTCTAGCTCCTACATAAATAACAGTTTCATAGCTGTTTTCATTTGTCTCTCTAGGAGCGAGTTTACAATTTAGGGGACCGTTTAAACGCTATTTGTGTTTTTTCACATCTTTTTTCAAAAAAAAATTCCTCTTAGCCGTTACTGATAAAGTTAAACTGCTCCATCCATACCATTCTCTTCCCCATCCCTTAAAACGTCTTCCACCAAAATTCCATTCAATTCCGATGAACGGTTTGGCTTCTAGAGGCCCTTTAATCGGGTTACTTATTTGATGGAAACACTGCTCTTCAAGTAAAACTAAATAGTCGTGAATTTAATGTAAACACTGGGGTTACACTGTTTGCCATTTCTAAGTAAAGAATAGCTTATTTGAAATTGAATATTGTTATCATTCTGATCTTGGACAAATGTGATCGCATTATATCGACTGTGTATAGAAAATTATTTTGTAGTAGATAAACAATAAGTTCCCTTGAATTAGGTGATGAAGAGCGTAATACATATCTATATTAAATGTATAAACTTAAGGATTTGAACAAAACTTTAAGACACACATATTATTAAATGTATATATACTTTCTAGTATAAAATATATGAACCAAAGAATATTAATGATTTTTTTCTTAAAAGGCAGAAATAGAATCGATTGAAATTTGACTTACAAAATTAAAATTGAAATTTCTGTCTTGATCCACCAAGCCCTATTTATTTTCCAAAAATTTTTGATACATAATAAATATTCGCAACAAAAAAAAACATTTATTTTAAGGGCACCCGCTGTAAAGAATTTTGTAAATATTTAAGACGTTTAGAAATCACTGTCTCATTCCTGTTTTATATATAAGGGAATTCCTTCAAAGGCGCATTTGCATGTCTCGTAAAACGTATAGATCTCGCAGTAAGACTTAACATACAGAGAAGCTTTTGTTGTCAATGTTACAGGAGGGAAACGTCGATTTTACTGGATTTTTTCTTTTTTTTATTTTCCTCTTAGCTTTTTCGTTTCTTAAAAATGCATCCGAGGGATATTTTATCGCAAACATGAAAAACGTACATACCACAGTGTAAATATTGGAAAATACGTTTCTTTAAGAACGATTGTAGCATGAACATTTGTCTATGTACTTTTATAAATAATACGGGAGATAATAGTAACTTCTTTTCTGATTAGTGACAAATATGAACTGTGCTCACTGTAAAATAATAATAAATTGAATTATCAGAAAAAAAACTTTCTGGTAGGACGCCAGTTTATAATAACCGCTTATTTCTAAGATATATTCTTAATTTTTTTTACATACTTTACATTTTTAATGGTGTATTTCTGACAACGTTATAGAATTTAACTGGTTTTTTTACCAGATCAGTTTCAGAAATTAACAAATAAAACCTGTTCATTCAACCCAGTATTTTTTAATTTTTTTATGAATGAAATACTTCTACATTTACATCCAGTTGTAGGAACCGCTCTATTTAGGCTGATAGATCTACGTAGTAAAAATGATGTAGAGGTATATCAGTTACTTTATTATGCAGACGTTGTTAATTATTCGACTGGTGAATTCGGACATTAAAACCAGTTTGGAAACTAAAACAACAGGTAAAAAATATGGGTAATTTCTGAAATATTTACAAATATTTTAACAGTGTACTTAATATGCCATTTATATATAGGTAGGGGTTTTTTCTTAAATTTATTCAGAAAAATTTTTGGGATGTAAGCATAACAAGAATATTTTATTCCTTAAAATGTATTGGAACTAATTGTGTTATAGGGTCTTCAAAATAGGTATTTCAGATAGTGCTTGTAATTCTTAAATCCTTAGCATGTATTTTTTATCCGTTAATGTTAAATAAATTTGAAATTTTAAAACTTGTGTGTATGCCAATATCATGCAGGTTATGTTAGTATAGAAAAGATACACACCCTTTAAGATAAAAATGAAGTGGTACTGTTGAGTGGGTACAGCAGTTACCCATCACCATTTTATTTTTATAAGTCCATCGGCCAAACCAGGTGGACATTCCTCGATCGGGTCAACGTGTGGGGTCCAAGGATAGCCCCCGAAAGCTATATTTAACAATAACCATAGATTCCAGGTGCAGACATAAACCCTTCGTTAAATTGTCAGAAATAAGAATAGAGGTTCCCATAATTTAGTGACAGGATAAGAAGAAGGCCCGGGAAAGAGTGAATGTTAATAAGATGGGGGAACCAACCAGAAGGCTTAATCTCTTGACATAAACTCCAAATGACTAACCACTGGGAACCCTAGATTTTTTGAGGGACGTCCGTACTCCGGACCAGGACCAATATTATTATCTAGGAAATTCTAGGTGGGTGGAGTAATCATAAGAAGGTGGCCCATAAATACGGCTACAAGAGATTCCCCAGAGTTCCCGAATTTTCCCCAGAATCCCGTGTTTTATTTAAAAATGTAAGTTCGAATTTTTTTTCAGAGAGAGTGGAAGTCCCAAGGTTTAAGGGATGTGTCAAGTCCCAATGATCTTTCTAAAATAATTATTATCTTTAATAATTAATAGAAGATTTGTGTGTCTGTTCCACCACCAGAATGATAAAGGTCTGCATAAAAATGGGTAAGTGGATACAGTTACCCCGATTTCACCAGCTCTCTCTCAGTGTATATATGTTTTGAAAAGATTCATTGTTTAGTATTGAAAAGCCCGCTAAATATATATAACTTAAATTTTAAATTAAATATTCTTAAAGATAAATGATAACTGTCTAAAATTTGTATAGATGCCACATATTTATTCCTACTGTCTAAAATTGTGTGTAGTATTTTGTGTTAAGTGTAAATAAATGTGTTTTGTCGTTAAATCCAAGCCTTTTAAATCATTTTTTCTAGATTCCATTGTCCTGGGTATTGTTAATGTTATTTTATGTTAAATGTAAACTTTAGTAAAACACAACGCAATCTAAACTCTACAACGATCTCGGCAAATTAGAATGTTGGTAGAGTAAGGGCCACCCAACAGGTACGGTCTCTGTAATTATAGTAAAATGCCCCATTAATATAAGTCCCAAACAAAATATGGATTTCTAAAAAACACTACGGTCTCATAGGATAAGGAATATCTATTGTACTAAGCCTGGTTGCCATTTGTATGGCAATAGCTCGAAGCGTTTAGCGGTTAAGGTCGTCATAAAAGTTATCACTGGACACCCTGTATACTGAAATACTATATACATTAATATAAAGGTAATAATTTAAGGTACAATTAAGATACTAAATTTTTAAAATGAGAAACAAGTTTTTTATTATAGCACTCTATTTATCATTAAATTATTTTTATTTATATTGAAAATCCATCTCTTGGAAAAATAACGATGTTAAAAAATAAAGTTTCATCTTAAAATCATAAATGTCTACGTATTTAAAGCATTTATTTTATCAATCTGCAAATTTTTCTAGCCCAAGTTTAAGTCCCAAAGCAATACTGGAATGCTCGAATATTATTACGGTTACAGGAATGAAACGTCGGGTTTGGAAAGGGAAAAAATGGTCACATATCGAAGCCAGAAAAATGTATGTGGCAAGTATTCTTTTTAGGAGTTTCCTGCAAAATGTTTCGAAAGAAATATTTTACGATTCAGCCATGGGAAAAAATAATTGAAAATAGGAAATGTATCAGAAAAATGTACTTTTGTTGGAACTGTCATAAAAATTCTATTTTTCAGTTAAAAGAGGTTTGGAGAAGACGTGGTTTCTTTGAGGTTTCAAAAGGGTTTTTAGATTCCAAATTTCATGAGACTTTTCTAAGAGTTAATAAAAACTATTCATAAATACTTAAAATTTTATCTGCTTAGGAATTTAGCAAGGAAATCAAATCGTAAAATCCTTCCACTGATTATGATGTTGAATTAGGTTGTCATAGAAACTGAGTATTTTGACGTGTTTTTACGGGTGTTCAAGTTAAAATTGTTTGGGAAAGGCTTATATAAAACATGAGTTATAAATGGAGGGTTCAGAATTAAAATGGACCAAGTCGAACTTTTTGTCATTTTTGAGTTAGCAACGCTATAACATGCACCAACTATGTAAAATTTCAGAGCAATAATGAACCAAGTCCTTGTTCTGATAATATCCGCTTGGCAGCAGTAAGTTCTGTTGCGTTAACATGTAATTTCCTTTAAAGCTTTAACTTTAAACGTCTGTAGCTCAAAAGCAGCTAAAGTGGACTTGGTCCATTTCTATTCTGAACCCTCCAAATATGTCTGAAAATAAGTTATACCAGGCATACTAGGGAATTGCAATGTAATACCGGGTTGTGTATTGGTTTATGGGTTTCTTGTAATTGGGGAGATTCTAATGAATTTTTATACCTGAAGAAAATCATGTAACTTAAAATAATTCAATAAGCGCTAGTAAGCTACTGGCAACAAAATTGTATAGTATCCAATTATTAAAAAAGTATTTTAATACTTATTTAATTATTAGATACTCTATTATTTCAATGACTTGATTTTTGAAGATTTGTTTCTGTTTATTTAAAAAACAAAAACAAATCTTTAAAAAGCGAGTAAGTATTCTAACTATAACAACATCTGTGTTCAAGATAATAAGGATGAGAATACTTAGGCAGAACCTGGCACATTTTGACAGAAACACTTTATTTTAATCATATATACTTAAACATTAATCTTCTTAAATCTATACATGCCACTGTATATAGTTAATAGGTAGCTTGATAAAAAAATAACTTTTAAGGGATGATAAACGTTTTTAAGAAGTCTAACTGTCAAATCAGCACTTTAACTCTTTACTTGAGAACTGTCAGAAAGTAATTATTCCCTACTAAACAGTCACAGAAATGCATATCTTACAGGAAAAGTAATTTTTTTCACCTGGTGTGTGTGAGTAATATTTAATTAGAAAGTAACATCTTCCTCCCAAGTGAAAACTCTCATAGGTTTTCCCCAAGCGTAACTTTCATTTCCATGAGGAAGCATATTTCCCTGTTTTTTCTTTTCTGCACATTTTAATAAACTTTAAAATTTGGAACCAACTGTCAACAAACTTGAAAAAGTTTCACCTCTACTAGCGGTTTTTTTTTGCTCCTTTAAACTGGGGGGAAAATATTTTTACTTAAAACTATACAGTATTAAGCTAGTTGCATGATCAAGAGACATTTCAAGATCAAGACTTTTCGTACTATGATCTCTGTAATTGGATAAACATAAATTTTTAAGTAGCTTTTATTTCTTATTAACAAAATATATTTTCAACTGAACAAAATCGATTGGGGGACAGTTAAAATACTGTATAAATTTCATTATTTGTAACACCATTATTTGGAAAGGAGCAAAAAAATTTGACAATAATCGGAAAGGAAATGTTTTCAGTAAAAATCAAAATTTATCTTTTTTATATCAAAAATGTTTATTTTCTAGTTATTTTTATGCAAAATGATGTATTGTATAACTTATGAAGGAAATTCTAAATACTAATTTCTCACCAATTGTTTAAAAACCTATTTGTTACTAGGGGGCTCTACCCCCGGCTTTCTATCACTCACTAACCACCGGAACTGTTTCGCCGTTCTTTTAAGATTGCTTAGCTATCTTCTTGTTTCATCTCAACAGTCCTGCATAACCCACTCGTCCTCTCAATATATAAGTAGTATTTTAATTCTGAAACTATTTATCTCCCCTTTCTCTATATAGTTCATCCCGGATCATTCCGCTCAAAATATGAAACTGCCGCTAAAATATTCCTATTCTAGCTTAACAATAACTTTATCAAAACCGCCCCCTGCTCGCTATCACTCATCAAACCCCGTAACTGCTAAGCAGCTCAAATTTCATGAATTTTCTATCAAGCAGGTTTTGCGTTATGAGAGTGCAAAGAGTTTAAAAATAAAACTGCGGTGGTGACCGCGGTGGCGGTAACTGTTTCTTAATATAGATATATTTAGCTTTTAATCCTGCACACAAAATTTTTTATGGAAAAAGTTTTATGGAATTTATTTATAAATATGTTTTTAAAAAATTACTGCACGATGGATTATTCCAAAATCACATGTATTTTACTTCACACTCACAAAACACTGCGTTAATACATTAGTTTAAACTCCTCGCATTACGCATTATGCGTTAAGTTAAGCATTAAGCTAAGCGCGCACTAGAGACTTATGTCGCCGGCGACTGTAACACTAGTCACTCGAGAGCAATGCATTTCTATGAGGAAATTCTTGGCCTAGTGATCTTGGTCTCATCGCCATGTGTGCGCTCTCTAGCTTCTTGCAATAGCCAGGGAAACAATTTTGTCTCTGTCGCCGAGACAAAAGTCTCTAGTGCGCGCTTAGCCTTAGGAAGCTCCCCGTGCACCACAATGTAAGCCCCGTGCCACACATTGTGGTGCACGGGGAGCTTTTTGTTTGTTTAAATAAAAAAATGCATTAGTTTTTGAAGATGTAGAGATCATTTGAGCATGCATGTGCCAATTCTATGATTTAAGAATTAACTGACCCCTTAAGGGCGATATATTCAAAATTGATTTTAGAAATTATCCTCAAAATTAACTTCTAGGAGATCATTAGGAAAAATAGAAGGGACAATTAGCAAGTAAACATTCCTTAGTTCAAAAACTTAGCTTCACGACCTTAAAAAATCACCTTGAAATCGAAAAATATAAAAATCGCTGTTTATTTATAAAAAAAATACCTATGTATCAGATCTTGATGCTAATTTAACATACAGTGCTTATATGAAAAAATTTAATTCAATAAGATCATGATTCAATTCAGCTTTTTCCATGCAAAAACTGTAAATTAAGTTGAAAAATTAGCCAATCCTCATAGGTGGAAATACGCAATAATCTTCCAAATCATGTACACTCTTCAAGACCTTTAAACCACAACAAAAGTTGTTGCGATCCAGGAAAACTCCACAAGGGTTATCCCCTCCTCTTGATCAATTTATATCCTTCTAGGGCCCATTACAACGTTAAGATAATGAGGAATCAGGAGGGCTCGGCAGGCGCAATCGAGATCTATCGGCAATTGGCTCTAATTCCAGGGTCCTCTATGGACACTAACGTGGACTTCGTGACACTAACGCGGTGGTGGATATCTGATCAGGGCTTTTGTGCCATGGGGACACTTTGAACGAACGGGGAATCCAGATATGGAGTTGGAATTACCGGGATTTTGGATAAATGGAGGGCTTCGGAGGCTCTATCCTGTGTTGAGTGAGGTGACAGCTTCGGTGGTTGGGATGATACGAGTGAAAGAATAATTAAAGGTTTGCTCAATATCAGGGCTATGGAGAAGACAGGCGAATCTCTATTGCGAGTATATCTTGTGATTTGTTTAAAAACATTTTTAATACATAATTTTATTACAATCGACTTATTGTGGCCTCCGTTAATGTTATCAAAATTAACCAGTTCCGATCACTCCTATTTAACTAAGCGCAAAATAGATCGTTTTATGTGATCAATGTATCGCTTAATGTTGTATTACTAAAACCCTTTTTTTCTGTTTGAAGGCCTACATATAATCATAGAAATTGAGTAATTAATTTATTAGGCCACTCTCATATTTGTCTTTAAGAAAGTAAAAGTTGCAAACTACATAATAGGTAATCGTTTTTTTAATTACTTCAATCAGGACTATTTAGTTGTGATTTTAAGGCAAACTCTCAAGTTACACTTTTTAAAACTCACTAATATCAAATAACTTATCCTCAATCGGATATTGTTATCATTCTACTCTTGAACAAAAGAGATAATATTAAGCGGAGTTGACTATAGGGTTGGTTGGGGTAAGTGGGACCCTTTTTTGGCATAATGCATTTTTGGAGCTTAGTAGAAAATTTTTGAAAGGGTTCAATTTGAACTTATTGATTTACTATTGCATTTAAGACTATATCAATAAACAAATATTTATACTTTATTTCTAATATAATACTTAACATATTTTTATCTAGTCTTTTTTTTTAAATGAGATGGGTGACCCACTTACCTCAAGAGATGGGGTAAGTGGCCAATAAGCTTAAATTACGGGGAAAGTGGACCCCCCTGTTAAACACCTCTAAATTAAAAATTTTGTAAAAATTCAAATTGCAGTATGTATTGTAAGTTAAAATTTGCGCAACAGTTCAATAATTGTCAAAATATAATGAAAACTTAGCTGGAAATACTTCTTTGAAAAATGCATCTTTAAAAATCTATTCTGGGAATCTTTTTTAATTCAGTCGGCTAGACTAAAAACTTGCCCTCCGCTCTCTTACGTTGCCTTCCCTATTCAGTGCTGATGAGTCCTAACAAGGATGAAACCAGTCCATGGCTGGAGGCGACGCCAGTTAATGGTGCAGTACATGTCAGTTATTGATGCCGACAACTTTCCCAGTGTGTCAGTTACTGGTGCTGCTACCATGTCAACTTTAAAAATATTTGAAAGGTAGAAAATGTTTACTTATTCAAACGAATTGTACACTAAATAATAGGGTGGGTCAAAAATATTTTTTTCACATTTTCCCAGGGGCACAGCGACAAAAGGGTGCCAAATGGTCTCAAACTAACATGTGTAAAATATTATTCGATTATAATAACTCTTTTTGCCTCCGGATTGGCCTCAAAGTTTCGATTAATATAGTAATTTCATGCAAAAATGAACGAATGAAAATCAAGCTTTTACCTTGATTGCACAAATCCGTCATGAATATAAATGTGCACAATGGTATAAAAATTATCATTGAAGACTATAAAATAATTATAAATGAAACCAAAGTTGAAATACTTGACTTGTAATACAACATATTTTGAAATATCTCAATGGTTAGAACTGGCAATCAAAAATTTCTTGCTGGAATCATAAAAATGAGCGAAACCTTTATTGTCGGTTGAGTAGGATGGTAAAAACATTACATTTTTAATAAAAATGGATATGTCAGAAGGTGGATACCTTTTTTGGGTTATAGGTTTCAACCCCATGGAAAACATTTGGATAATAGTTTAAAAGTTGGAATTTCCTTGAAATTTTTTGGCATATTAGGAATAGTCCAACCCAAGTATCCCCATGTGATTCCCTATGTCCAAAAATAAATTAAAACCACATTTTAAGAGTCAAATTTAGAAATATTTTTTTAAGAAGAGCGGTAGATCCCCGTTTTCAGCATAAACCTCAGTATTATCCCTTAAGTTTTTAAATATGCTACAATACTTTTCAAAACTTACTTGTAATTATCCTTAAAAGTTAAATTTGCTATATTTTAACTTTTATGAACGCATAAGGGAATGCTAAGAAGCTATTTTGGGTCAATCCTCAAAGAAGTATAATTTCATGGGCCTGGGTTTCAGTCAATTGCTATAGTAAAAAATTAGGTAAATCATGACTGAGCAAATCATAACTGATATTGCCTATGAACGAACTATCCATTCGACAATTGTTTCAACATATTTTTGCGATCATATTTGGATCCCAAGACCAGCCAGTGAAATAACTGTCCGCTGAATTTCGAAAGCGCGGCATATTTATGAAAAACACAACTTTTTCTATTTAAAAAAAAATTAAAAATACCGTTTTATACTGACCAAACTTGACGGAGAATGTCTATGAACTACCAATATTTAAACTCTGTACCACTGAAAATCCACTATAAAAAGAGATTCATATTCTATTGCTCTTTGTTAATATGATAGCATATTATATTGCCACTTTGGCAGTTATTTTTGTATTAATAATGCATGAAAGTGACTAATGTGATTAAAATTGCTTTTAAATACCCTTATTTGTGAACTTTAATAAGTTTTCAACAAAAAAAGTTTAATTCATAAATTTTTTTAAAAATATTAAAAATTACATATTTTTGTTCTATTTGAGGCCAATCCGGAGGCAAAAAGTGTTATTATAATTGAATAATATTTTACACATGTTAGTTTGAGACCATTTGGCACCCTTTTATTGTTGTGCCCGATAGAATTTGCAAAATTTTTTTTCCCCATAGGAAAATGACCCACCCTTCTAAATAAATACTGAAGCTTAATTTATTTTTTTTAATTTTATTATAATAAGCTTTATTATCACATAACATAAGTACACAAAATAAGATACACTAGCGGAAATAAAAATCCCAACACCAAGAAGGAAAGGAGATATAAAAGTCAAATTTATTTCTATGATTGCACATAGTATCAATGATAAATTGATTAAAAAATCAGCCTTCCTGGATGTTAGGGGGCCGAGAAAACCAGGGAGGAGTGTTGTCTCCATAGGTGTCCATTACCGCTTTCACACGTCATGGTATTGAGTGACAGGGGCTTTAAATGACTTTTGAGGGATTGGAGGACCATGTTGCCTCCTCAGGTAGTCCAAATTCATATGGTGCACCAGCGGACGTTGCATACCGAGCTAGGGATTTCTCCTCTTTCTCCGGACATGTTTTGTGAGCGTTGCTTCTTCCGAACGGATAGGCCAGGGTAAAAATGCAGCATAGGGGGTTAAGAAGAAAGCTTGGACATTGCGTACAACATGTGGTTGTGCATGTTTCTCTTGAAATTTGTCCCCAGGACAGGTCTGAAGGTAAGGACGGACAACCGGCTAAAAAACCTCAATGACGCAGCTCTGGTTGGAAGAAGTACTGGTGAATCATACTCAGGAGTTGCAGAAAGGGAATCCAATGCATCCCCACTCCGTTACCCTGCATCACCACTCCGTGGAACGATTAGAAAATCATCAGCTGAGTGCGCTCTCTCCATTGTGTCTTCAAACTCATACCCAACCGTCGTGGTGCTCCAAACCGAAGCAGGATTCTCTCATAAACACAATGTCATGAAATTGGGATTTTCATTCCCTTACTTCGTGCACTATTGGAAACAGAAAGGTCCATTTTCAGCTCCTGGTTTGTAGACAAAGATGTAAGAAGCTATGCAGACCAAACGGACAATCCGCAGTACTGCAAACGACATCCATCCCACTGCCGCTTGTCCTCAGTATGATCTACAGGTACTTTGGCCAACCAGAGCTGCTTCATTGAGGTTTTTTAGCCGGTTGTCCGTTCTTACCTTCAGACCTGTCCTGGGGACAAATTTCAAGAGAAAAATGCACAAACACATGCTTTATGCAATGTCCAAGCTTTCTTCTTAACCCCCTATGTTGCATTTTTACCCTGGCCTATCCGTTCGTAAGAAGCAACGCTCACAAAACATGTCCGGAGAAAGAGGAGAAATCACCTAGCTCGGTATGCAACGTCCGCTGGTGCACCATATGAATTTGGACTACCCGAGGAGGCAACATGATCATCCAATCCCTCAAAAGTCATTTAGAGCCCATGTCACTCATACCATGACGTGTGACGGCGGTAATGGACACCTATGGAGACAACACTCCTCCCTGGTTTTCTCGGCCCCCTAATATCCAGGAAGGCTGATTTTTTAAGCAATTCACATTGATACTATGTGCAATCACAGAAATAAATTTGACTTTGATATCTCCTTTCCTTCTTGGTGTTGGGATTTTTATTTCCGCTAGTGTATAACGTATTAATAATAACGTAATTCACCAAGGAGAATTTGTCCATTTCAGGAGACAGATAAATTGGAATATAATTAATGCAATAAATAAACTTAAACTTAATGAAAATAAATTTAAGATAAGTGGCACTCGAGTGCGTTACACAATTTTTTCTTCACTTTTCTTCAAATCAAATTCTTTGGTTCTATGACACCATTTAATTGAATGGTAAGATTGAAATGTAGAAAATTCAATGCAGAAAAGTTAAGAAAAATCGTGTTGATGCACTCGAGTGCCACTTTTTTAATGGAATCTACTTTTTTCATTATGAACCTCAAGGGAAATAATTACATTCACATGCTGTTAAATTAGGATTTGGAACGAAAATATCTTTCCCGTAATTCTATAGCCATGGTTTTCCTCCATTTCCCACGTTAGTCTATGAGTGTACTTGTTTGGTTTTCAAAAATCGCTTCATTTTGGATAAAAAATTTTTCATTTAGTTCTGATGCTTTCTTTGTTCTTTTTTTGGTAGATTCTAATGAAGGATAACAAAAATTTTGGGATAATTTTTGTTTTAATTTTGCACGTGCAGTTTAGCCGTGATAGGTATATACTAGTGCAAATTTGATGGGTGCACGAATACTTTTGGGATACACTGCATGTAAAAAACACACACACTGAAAAACAATAGCAAAACAAACAAAAACATTGATAATTAAAAACAAGGTTAAAAAATTTATAGTTGCACATCAAAAATTTTAAAGCAAAAAGAAAAAATTTAATAATATAAACAAAATTGAATTGGCAAAAGTCTGGTTATTTTAATTATAGTTGTTTCGTTTTTAAATATGAAAATAACGGTCTATGTCGTCTAAATTTATTATGAAGTTAAAAAGTTCATGTTTAAATGTTGAATGTTTCTATATTTTAATATGAGAAGGCAAATGATTATAGATTTTAGGTACTAAAAAGTAGAAATGCTTCGGAAATATTTCTTTAGAAAAATGAGGTACTTTATAAATTTCATTAGGTCTCCTTTGAGAAGCATTTAATTTTAATTCACATATTGATTTGTTTCGTTACAAAAAAAAGTGTTACACGGAATAAGAAGTCATACTTAGGTAGTAAGTTCCAATTTAAAAACCTAATAAGCACGTTAATTATAGGGATTTAAAATTTTGAAGAACTTGTTCTGGACCAAAATTAGTGGTAGTAAATTATATTTTCACCTCCCCAAATAATAATACAATTTAACAATGAGAAGTGTTTTTAAAAATTTTGCATCTATTTTATTTTTAAGTGGTGAAATTTAACTAACACAAAGCGTGATTTTATTTCTTATTATTATACAAGGTGTTTCGAAAGTCCGTTTCGCGACTTTTATTCGACGTGTCCAAGAGTCACGGAAGTTAGGTCTACCATAAGGTAAGTGACCCTGGAGAATCCATTGAAATGACTTACAGCTCCCCTAAAGGCAAAATAAAAAAGTTTAAAAAATTAATTTAAAAACTGAAGGAGATAGAGCAAAAACCTCAGGGAAAGTATTGTTGTCAACGTTTTGAAGAACTCAATGAAACAAATTTCATGAAAATATCATGAATATTCACGGAGATATTAGCAAGTGAAAATTTCACTTTTTCAGGCCTCCAAAAAGAAAAAGTTTGCAAATTTGGAAGTTTTGATTATTTTTTGATTAAATTTTGCCTTTATTCAACTAAAAAAACCAAACTACACAATAAAACTGAAAAATTTGAAAATCTACGAACTTTTTTCATTTTGAAGTCTGAAAAAGTGCTATCTTCACATGCTAATATCTCCCCGAATATTCACGATATTTTCATGAACTTTCTTCAGTGAGTTTTTCATAACGTTAGCAACGATACCCTGATTGAAGTTTTTGCTCTATCTCCTTTAGTCTTAAATAAATTTTTCTAACTTTTTTATTTTGCGGCTAGGGGCGCTGTAAGTTATTTCAATAGATTCTCCAGGGTCACTTATCTAGAGGTAGACCTTACTTCCGTGACTCTAGGACAAGCGTTGGTTCCAAATAAAAGCCGCAAACGGACTTTCGAAACACCTTGTATAAAAATAAGAAATAACAAAGGACCCAAAATTGAACCTTGAGAAACGCCACGGTTTGAAATGATAAAATTACTGAAACTATTTTGAATTTTAACACGCTTTTCCCTATTTGATAAATATCATTGGAACCAATTTATAATATTTCCACGAAAACCAGCAAAATCTAATTTTTTTATTAGTAAATTATGATTGACATTATCAAATGCCTTTGATATATCCAGGAAGATAGCTGCTGTTTTTTTATTACTGTCTATAACTAATGTAGATGAATTTTGAAAATTGCAAAAGTGGACTTTCATTATTTCGCCCTTTAATAAAACCATATGAATTGTCCGCGAAAAATTTTATTTCATGTAAATAATCGTACATTCTGTTTGAAAGGGCTTTTTCAATAGTTTTGGCAAAAGTGGGAAGTATCGAAATAGGTCTATAATTTGAAAAGGAGGATTTCTTAAAAATAGGGTTTAGGGTAACTTTTTTCAGTGATTTGGGAAATTCAGTTTTGATGATTGAGGTATTTACAAAACTAGTTATAAAAGAAATATTATGATTTACTAACATTTTTATAAGTTCAACATTTATCCCATCATAAATATATCTGTCTAATTTAGTGAATGGATTAATCAAATTCATTTTCATCATTCAGTTTCATCATCATTCATAAAGTGCCAGTTACTGTTACCACTACCCTATTATTTTTGTTTATAACTGTATGCAAAGAAACAATTGCAAATTTCCCAGGGCAACAGAAAACTGAATCTCGCCCAAAGTAAAACTTAGAAAAGTTAGTAAAATAATTGCGCTATTGGATAACATCATTTATTGGAGAAACAATTTCAAGTATTCAATTACAGCTGTTAGAATCAAGAAGTGAAAACCATTCCGTCATAAAAGCAATCATTAATTTTCTGAAGAACTTTTTATGGTTGAGTTCCCTTTTTTTTAAAAATTCTTCGGGTAATTGCTTTTATACGAAGGATGATTAGATTAAAACGTAATTTTATGCATAATTAGAGAAAAATAAAAACAATGGAACTGGAAACAATGGAACAAACGGAGTTACATTTCTCAAGCTCTTGGCATTCCTTATCACATAACCTAATCAAAGAAATTATGTTTTTTTCAAGATGGCAACTTATTACATCCGAATTAGTAAGCAGTAAAATTTTTTTATTGGGAACACTACTTGTTATGCTGATTGTATTTCATTCACTTACATGAAAACTCTATCTAAGTGTTTTTTAATTAATTTTTCGCTAATAAACCTTTTTAGCTCATTCGTTTTTATTATTCATTAATTAGTTAGAACGCTTGCTTCTTCTGTTGGTTATGCAATTCAATTAATTGCAAATAGTATAAAATATTAGCAACTAATTTTTAAACTTTGGTGAATTTTTAGGAGATTTACAGACAATATGCATGATTTTTAAATTCATTTTAAATTGAAAGAGCATGAAAAATGGCGTTGAAAAATGATAATAAACTGCAATTTGATCAAGTTAATTCGAATTAAAACGCATTTAAAGTTGCTCTGACTCACTACAACAAAAAACTGCAGTAGGGGAGGGTGGGGACGATTGTAACAAAATTTTTATTTGATCTCAAACTAAGCCATTTTTATGTTATAGTTATGAAAATTGGTATGAAAATAGGTTGATATATCCCAATTACAATTTTGTTATGAAAACCGTCCGGTGGACATGCATTGCAATTTAGTAAATAAAACATCGAAAATCGAAAAAAGTTACAATCGTCCCCACTTGAAGGGTCAATTGTAACACATATAAGGGGTAATTGTAACACAACACAAATTCATAAAAATAGATAGAAAATCATTCAAATTTATTAGCAATTTATATTTTCTTGTTAAATAATAATTAAATACATAGACTAGAATGGAAATAATGAATTTTTCACTCAAATAATGAGTTTTAAATAATGATGAATGTTGATGAGTAAATAATAGTAAATAATTATTCACAAGAGCAATTAGGGTATTCATAACTTATTTCCCATGTAGTACAACAAACGTGGGACCATTTTTTGCACGAAAAATGGTTCATCTTACTGCCCTTGATCAAAAGCTTTATTGTGTTGATTATAACCCCACTTTAGGATTTTCATTTTTTTCTTTTCTTCTGACAGAATCTGTATAATGTTACATAAAAAATATCGTGCTCACAAGCAACACTTCTAATAGACTTTTTAGACACAGAAACCTAAACAGCCTCTCACTCCATTTTTCTAGACTAATTAGCCCCCTCTTTCAGTTTTCCTTTTACGTGACCTCGGTATCCTAAAACCGTAAAAATTCATAATTATATGCCAATATTAAGGGTAAGTATGAATTATAAATCAATACATCGAAAATACTTTTAAAACATTTCTACATTGGGGTCAGTTATAACATGTTACAACCGTCCCCGGCTGAAGTGCTACAATCGACCCCACGTTGCCATTTTTAGTTCAATCCTTGTTTTCCGCGAAACTAACAACAGTATCATCTTGAAACTAAGCAGAATAAAACTAGGATACATGTACATGCAATACATAAAATCAGTGTTGTTGTGCTTCATACCTGCAGTCCAGGAGAAGGAAAGTTACACAAAAGTAGAAATTTACTTCGATGCTCGAAAAACACTCTTTTCCCAATTACACAGCCACAACTCAAATGTCAGCCTTGGCAATTTCATTCATCTCCTTTTCGCCCAGTCAGCCTCTCATTTTGAGGAAATCAAAGTGTTACAATTGCCTCGCGTTACAATCGTCCCCACCCTCCCCTACTTGACGATTCGTGCTTATGTCGTCATAATTCAGGAGTCCAAATTACGCCTTAAAGGCATTCATTGTACAGCAATGATGTTTATATTAATGATGTGATTTTTTTCGGTAGCCTGTAGTCTTATTTCGGTAGCTATGGAAGATCCTAAACCAGTAAAAAGGTACTATATAGAGGTTGTTTAGTACCTATATGAAGAAAAAGTTAAGAAAGAAAAGTGTTAGAACACCGGATAAATTGTTTTTCTCAGTACCAAAAGACGAAAGAATTCGTCGTAAATGGTGTAGCTTTATACCATGGAGGAAATAGTAAAGAGGAGGCAGAATATGCATGCGCAATAGAGCATGCTTCAAATGTGCGCAAAGTAGCACGCATTTGAAGCCGGCAGTTTTCCAATGTGCGTGGAACATTCCCAGAACCAGAACACCTTGCGCGACCAGTCCAAAATGGTTTAAATTTCGTGACCGAGTGGGAGGAGGGAAGTGACTAAATACACGTCACTTTGCCACGGAGTGAATGACGTTCCTTCTTCGCATCTCTTCACGCAGTGCATCCTGGGATTGATCCGAACGAGGTAATGCGCAGAACTGGTGGAACGGTGTCGCCAATACTGTTCGCCCAACGATAGTAAAAGGGTCACGTGATTTTTACAGACTTTGCCGGGCCGATAGTTGGGTAACCGGTGATAGTTGGGGCCTTCGCCTTGCTCTATATACAAGCAAATGTCTCTTCCTCTTTCGATTAACTGCACCTCAACTTCCACCTGTCTCCCCTCCGAAATACTAGTTCCAGCGTTGTCAAAATCACGTGACCCTTTTACTATCGTTGGTTTATCAGTACTTCATTCACTCAGTGGTATATTTCGCCTCCTGATTACTTTCTCCTCAATGCTTTATACATAGATGCAAATAGATATAAAAATAAGAATAAAATGATTAAGGCCACAGATAAGAAGACAAAGAAATACAACACTCCGCTCAGGCCTCTTCGTCAGGGTAACAGGTCCCGAGCGGAGGGGGTGTTTCTGAATGTAGAGAACTAAAAGTTCTAAACTATTTCTGTCCCCAACACCCAACAAACAAAGAAAAACAGAAATACAAATGTATAAACACAAAACAAACATATATTTAAGCAGAGTGGAGATTGAAGTAGTAGTAAAAATTGGGGTGTGTCTCGATTGACCGAAATCCATCTTACCGAAGCGCCTCTTTCCCGAACACCACAAGCCCGAACGGGACACTTGCCCGACAGGACTTCTTACCGAATGGGACACTTGCCCGACAGGACTTTTTACCGAACGGGACACTTGACCGACAGGACTTTTTACCGAACGGGACACTTGACCGAACGGGACACTTGACCGAACGGGACTTTTGACCGAACGGGACACTTGACCGAACGGGACACTTGACCGAACGGGACTTTTGACCGAACGGAACACTTGACCGAACGGGACACTTGACCGAACGGGACTTTTGACCGAACGGGACACTTGACCGAACGGGACACTTGACCGAACGGGACACTTGACCGAACGGGACTTTTGACCGAACGGGACACTTGACCGAACGGGACACTTGACCGAATGGGACACTTGACCGAACGGGACACTTGACCGAACGGGACACTTGACCGAACGGGACTTTTGACCGAACGGGACACTTGACCGAACGGGACTTTTGACCGAACGGGACACTTGACCGAATGGACTTTTTACCGAATGGGACACTTGACCGAACGGGATTTTGACCGAATGGTGCGTTTGGCCAACAACTCACTATGGTCACTCATTTTAAATATGGGCTTTCGATTTAGGTGTCCTGTTGCTTGACCACTGGTCAAGATTACCTCTATGGCTAAAATCATTATAAAATTAATTTTGGAGATGTTGATTGATATTTTGTAATCTTAACAGTTTTGACATGTGTCTTTGGTTCCGGTGAACGGATACTTTTGGGACACACTGTACATAAATTAATTTATACTCAGTTACCATTCTGTAAAAATTTTAATTAAACTACCTTATTTATTACTATTATATGAACTAAACGTTTAAAAAAGTGTTTTGTATTTATGGAAAAGAGTAAAACGCAAATAAGAGCATAACACAGGGGACTGTGTATTGTCATTCTCCTAAAATTGCAACTTCAATTAAAGAGATTTTAATTAAGATTTCTTTGTTATTTATCCTATAGGTATCATGATTAGAAAATTAAGGATGCGAATCTAAAACTTGTTTAACGCTTCTTATTTAATTCCAAATATTATATAGTTCGCACTCTATATACTTCATATTATACTTAACAATTCTATTTACTTTTTTAATATACATTACTCATTACTTCATTAAAAAGAAATTGATATTTCTTAGCAAAATTAATATTAATTTATACTTGACAAGTTCCTGATACGTATTTTTTTAGCTTAGCTTCAAATTTTTTAAGGATTTGAAAATGAAAGGAGACTGTTAAGAATAATATTAATTTATAATTACAAGGGATGAAAAATTGTATTATAATTTTGTAATTAGTTTTCAGATTGCGGGCTTTTAATTGTAAGTATCTATCTGGAGGTTAGAAAAGCAAAGTGTAAATTTAAGATCCCGAAATTTTTGACTAATACGTGTGGTTTCATCACCCAAGACACCTGCATCCTCCCATTTTCTTTGAGCCCTCCCGCCCCGGTCATAAATCATTTGGACAGCTCTCCCCCTTTCGCAGCAATCGGCAGTGACAATAAGTAAACAAGGCTGCGCTGCTCGAGGGCTATCGAGAGATTTTATTCAAAATCGTTTTCATCATAAGAATAAAAGAAACAAAGTTTTGACCTTAAAGAGAAGATTTTATTTAGTTCATTAATCAGTTTTTTCCCGGTGCATGAATGATACTAGAATGTCCTATTTTTACAGTAAGATAAAGTTCTTTGCATAAAAATTAAACGCATATTTCCGATTCAAGCATGGAAGACATCAGTATTTCATTAACCTAATACATTTTTTAAAACGTAATTTATTATCTATTTTTCGGTAAAATCAGAAACTACCGTCTTGACCAGTGGACAACCGGAAAATGTTATAGGTCTCAAGGTGTTTGGTTTGAGCCCCCACATGACCTACTTCAGTGCCAAAGCAAAGAAGTTACAGAAAGTGGACCGGACTGACCAATGGTCAGCTGGAACCAAAAACACATGTCAAAACTGTAAAGATTACAAAATATCAATCAACATCTCCAAAATTAATTTTATAATGATTTTAGCCATAGAGGCAATCTTGACCAGTGGTCAAGCAACAGGACACCTAAATCGAAAGCCCATATTTAAAATGAGTGACCATAGTGAGTTGTTGGCCAAACGCACCATTCGGTCAAAAGTCCCGTTCGGTCAAGTGTCCCATTCGGTCAAGTGTCCCGTTCGGTCAAGTGTCCCGTTCGGTCAAGTGTCCCATTCGGTCAAAAGTCCCGTTCGGTCAAGTGTCCCGTTCGGTCAAAAGTCCCGTTCGGTCAAGTGTCCCATTCGGTCAAGTGTCCCGTTCGGTCAAGTGTCCCGTTCGGTCAAGTGTCCCGTTCGGTCAAGTGTCCCATTCGGTCAAGTGTCCCGTTCGGTCAAGTGTCCCATTCGGTCAAAAGTCCCGTTCGGTCAAGTGTCCCGTTCGGTCAAGTGTCCCGTTCGGTCAAAAGTCCCGTTCGGTCAAGTGTCCCGTTCGGTCAAGTGTCCCGTTCGGTCAAGTGTCCCATTCGGTAAAAAGTCCATTCGGTAAAGTGTCCCATTCGGTAAAAAGTCCTGTCGGTCAAGTGTCCCGTTCGGTCAAAAGTCCCGTTCGGGCTAAAGGTCTTTCGGTCTTGTGGCGTTCGGGAAAGAGGCACTTCGGTAAGATGGATTTCGGGCAGACGGGCGCGACCCGTAAAAATTGAAATACAGATTGGAAAAACAATTAATCTCACCAGCAGAGAAAAGACAACCCTAATCAAGAGAAACCATCTAATAAAAAAATGGATTTAAAAACCCCAGAGGGGAAACAATTATCTTCCAAAACACCTCTAAAATGCAAAAAGCAGCTTTAAGCAGCAAAAGGGGTTGTTAAATCCGTTTGTTATTAGATAGTTTCTCTTGAATAATAGGGTCGTATTTTCTCTGCTGGTGAGATTAATTGTTTTTCCGATCTGCATTTCAATTTTTACTACTACTTCAATCTCAACTCTGCTTAAATATCTTTTGTTTGAAATCTCCACCTATTACCAGTTTTTCATAAAAAATTTTCAAACGCGAAACTTTTTAAGAAGTTACAGAACTTCTTTGGTACAACTCTCTCTCTCTCTCTCTCTCTCTCTCTCTCTCTCTCTCTCTCTCTCTCTCTCTCTCTCTCTCTCTCTCTCTCTCTCTCTCTCTCTCTCTCTCCCTCTCTCTCTCTCTCTCTCTCTCTCTCTCTCTCTCTCTCTCTCTCTCTCTCTCTCTCTCTCTCTCTCTCTCTCTCTCTAATGGCAGTTATTTTCAAAATCAATCAGTTTTTTTTATTCTTCAAGAACTCAGATTCTTGTAGGTAATATTTTTTTACACCTTTATTACTTCTAGTAACACGATTGAACTGTAACGCAGTCACAAAGTCATTTGTACTTATATATTTTAATAAAATGAATAAATATTTTTGAAGGAAGTGCTTAACTCCTTTTCCCTGTTTAGCTTCCCTTCATTTATTTAAAACCTAAAAATTACACAAAAACAGCAAAATAATCATTATTTTCCCTAACCATTTCGAAGTTATTAGGGTTTATTCAAAATGCTAACGTTTTGTTTTTCAAAATGACTCATTTGAGGTCAAATAAAAGTAAACAATTTTGCATTTTAAAGTTCCATAAATTCCCCTTCAAAAACATTCATCAATAATGAAATATTTTCCTACCATTTAACGCACTCCAATGAAACCATATCAGTTCGCGTCTTTAAAAATCAATACCCTGCACTCTATTTATATATCACAGAGCGGAAAATTTAATATCCCCTTACGCCCAAATAAAAAACTTAAGCCCCGAACCGGGTCCGATGACTCTTCAGCTATCACTCCCACTTGAACTTCAACACTGTCTCACCTTTCCCTTTGGCTGATATTCTTTTAGCGTTGCGGATAGTTCCATGCCAGATGGCACTGGCTTCTAATGAGCTTTTGTTATCTTATTCCTTCTCTCATTATCTCCACCGCCGCTGAAATAACTCAAACTTTAATTAAGTTAGGAAAGACGGGTTGGCGAGAGGATTAATTCATTTCGCCAATTAGCACCTTATTTTGTGCTGCAACAGCTACTAGTTAGTGGAAAGAAAGGTTTTGGGCGGAGTGTGGTTTTGTTGTCGCGGATGCTTTTTGAGCTACGTGGCAGCGACTTGTTGCGGTGCTCTTTCGTGTTAAGACACGCTGGTGAGAAGTTTCACACTAAATGTATTATTGTTTTTAACGGAAATTTTCCGTGTGCCTTTGAAAGAGTGCCTTTTCCATGAAATTTTCCACAGCGAGAATTATGATTAAGATCACCACTAAAATAATAAATTTTAAAAACAAGTATGTACAAGCCAACATTGCTTTTAAACATTTAGTTAACCCTCTGACTGCTACATTTCTGGACCGAAATTGCTTCAAAAAATGTGTATTTTTTTATTGTCCAGTGAATTAACACTAAGCATTAGTATTTGCGATTTTTATACTTAAAAATTTTTTCAAGACTTTTTAAAAAATAAGGTATGTTTCCATACAGGCTTTTTCTCAGCAATATGAGCAAAGTATTTCCAGATCCCAGAAATTAATAGTTTTGAAGGAAAAATGGGAGGCGATTCTCAATAAAGGAAGAAAAACACATGCACGTGGAAATTGCGGGATGAGCAGATTTTGTTACACTTGAGTTGGACGCGGATGATCAGTAAAAGGAGTCCAATCTTCTTTTAGCTAGGTATGTTTTCCCATTATTCAAATTCAAAGTGATTGTCTCATTCGAGAGTATGAAATTTGTTAAAATTATATTGATAATTATTAAGGCCACCTCTTGCAACCAATCTAAAAAAACTCAGACGCTTCTTCAAATAACGGAAAGTTTCTCTCATTTGACAGGGAAAAAAAACATATTTCCTCACAAAGTATAGAAACTAACCAGTCAATTAATTTCCGTAACTTAAGGAATTATTTTTTACAGTGCACCTCGCTTTAGAAAATAGTCTTAAGGAAAATATTTTCGGAAGGAGAAATAATGCGTTTTAAGATAAAAACTTGACCGGATGGTTATGTTTTTTTCGTGTGAGTGTTGGTTAAGTTATATTTTGGTTGAAATCAAATAATAAGTCAGTTCTCAATTCAGATAAAACGTTAGAAAACATGTAAAAACTATAGTTGTATTTTTCTAGACAATTGGCAAAATTGACAGTCTGTTATTTTGCAGAATACACGAGTAGCTAAAAAGAACAAGGGGTGTGTTACAAGTTCAGTACGTGTGGATAAAATTCTAAATATACTGAAAACTCAATTTACAATTTCTTGGTCTTGATATACTTTACCCTACTTTTTACTACTACTGGGGGCGATACTGAGGCTATAATTTTAAACTTTGGCAATAATTTTGCATTTGTTATTTAAAAAAGTAAAGTTATTAACTCTGCCACACATTACTGTATTCCCAACCTAACCTAGGGTTAACCTGCAATCATAATTACTAATTGGTTGATGAATAGGGGAAACAAGTTTTAAGCCAATCAGAGTTGTAGTAAAATCATGATTCCAATTTAACCTTAAGTCAAGTTAGTGGTTAATATAGCCGATAAAGCTTGTGAAATAAACGAGCATTCAATGCACATTGCATTATTATCTGAAATAACATTTACTTTAAGTATTGAATCTCGAAATATTAATATTCCACATTCCATCCTATAATCCTATATCACTGCCCTCCCTAGCGTGTGAATCCAAACTATGATAGACTAGCAGTATATTAATTATTTCCTAGTTTGAGGAGTCATTCAATGTCCTGCATCAATTTAACTAATAAACTGCACTGCAATTGTATTATATTAAATTATCTTTATTAAATAAACCTTAATCCCTCGGTATTTATCATGAAGATGGTAAAAATATTGATGCAATTGAAGGAAAAATACTCGATATCAATGAGTACACAGACGTGGAACTTAAAGCACGTTATTTTTTCTTGTGGTTACATAATTAAATTACCTTATTCTCCAAGCGCATACTTTCCCAGTTTCGAAGCTAAGTCCCTTTATTTCCTGAAGAAAGTTCCAACCCGTCTTGTGAATTCAGAAAAGGAACAGAAAGATGCATTCCATGCAATAAATCGGTCTCCACCCAAACGAAAATGATTCTAAGCCACTTCGATCGCCTGGAACAACTTGGAGTTCCATAGATAAACAAAAGGAAGAAAAGTAAAGTTGATCTGAAAAAAAAGACACTTCCTCAAACTGCGTCTGCCAAACTTTAGGTATGTTCATGGTTTCCTAACTCCGAGAAGTTTTGAAATGTTTTATTTTTACGGAAAATAGGCTGGGAAAATAGACGTTTAAGGAGAAGTGCTCATTTTTGAAATTCTTCTCAGAACCGAGTGTCCCGTGCAAATACAGACATTAGACTTTTAAGTAAGTGGGAAGAAATTAGTTAAGGAGAGTTGTTAACATGGAAAAATACTGCAGAAATTTGGCAAAATACTTTTCTTAGAGTCATAAAAGATAAACTTTTGAGCAGTGCAGATATAATTATAACAGCATTAAATAAATTGTGCTGTGTGGAAGCTAGGTTTTATGAATCAACAATCTATAGACGGAAAATAAAAACAGAAAGTTTGCGTTATGTTGAATGGGAATCCTACAGAAGTCTTGCATAAATGAAATAGAAATGAAAAATGAGCTTTCGGGCTTTGTAGATAGTTTTAGCCATTAAATTGTGCGGACTATCGTATTTAATGAAACAAGCATTTCTGTAAAGGGAATATAAAATCAGGAAGTTCGCATTAACTTCTGAGGTGACGAGTGGAAAGCTCCAAGAGAAGATATATCAAATATTTATAACGTGCTGAAGATCTTAAGAAGTTTCTGAAAATTCCTGAGAAGAATTCTTAAGTTTTTGCAACACTTTCACCCATTCCTTTTCCCTCGCCTTAGTTTTTCTTTCAAAAGGTGTACCGCAGTAAGTTAAATGCTCATTTCTGTACAATGCAAGTATTTTTATTTCATACAAAAAATACAGCTGGTTAAGGAATGTCTCCCAACAAAAGAAACTTTAACAGTAGAACAATGGCAAAAATGTGGAAATATTTCAGGATAATTCTCAATTTGCAAAAAAACCTCTTGAGGAAGGTGCATCCATATCGTGTGCTCGATGACTAGTTGTTAGGAGTTTTAGAAACTATTTGTAGGATATTTATTACTTGGGGGAATGGGGAGAGAAAGATTTATCAATAGCTAATTCACATTTTATTCACATATTGCAGTCCTTCTTTTGAACGAAATTAAGTAATTTTTTTATGACTTCCATATTCTTTTAAAATTTATTATGTTGAAAATACACCTGCTTCATGTATTCACTTTGATTCCATAAGTATCTTTCACATATTCACATTTGATTCACATATTATAGCCATTCTTTTGAATGAAATTAACTCATTTTTTATGACTTACAGATGATTGATTTTTACAGATGATGATTTTTATGACTACAGGGTCATTCCACCGTTACATGTGTGACATTTGTACGATGTTTTTAGTAAATATCGCTGAAAATTTATATTAAATTATAAAAATAACTGTTAGTGTTTTTACAGTCACACACATAACGCTACTTTAAACTTTTATTTAAAATTATTGAATTGTCAGATCATAAAACTTTTACCACTAAAATTTGCCTGCATGTTCTCTTATAATCATAGTAAAAACATTAAAAGTTATTTTTATAATTTCATATAAATTTTCAGTTATATTCACTAAAAACAGTGTGCAAATGCCACACACGTAACGGTGGAATGGCCCTAACACTAAGGTTTTGATATTGAAAATTGCTAACAATTGCCCTTTAATTCCATAAGGGTCATTCCATGTCAAATCAACAAGAGGTTGGACATCAATGTCTCAGATTTCCATAATTTTAGGTTTATAGGTAGTATACCCATAGAGTATATGAGGAAACTGGTTTTAATTTTTTTTCTTAAAAGTTTTTTAACGCATTTTTGAATATTTGCCTAAAACTGCCTAATTTCACAATTTCTGCAGTCACAAATCCTTTATAACTCCGGAACGAATTAAAGTAGAAAGTTCATTTATGTCTCATTTTAAAGTTGATTTTATGGGCTTTAATATGATGTGCAAAATTTAGTGTTTGGAGTGATTAAATATTTTTTTTACAGATTTTAAAACTTTTAACTAGATATACTGAAAAACACCCCGTCTCCGATAAATTTAAAATATTTGTTAATATTTAACTTATAAGCTAAGAGTATACAAAATTTTAAAATGGAGAAATAATGGGTTTCGGAGCTACAAATTTTTGAATAAGTGTAACGCATGGGAATTTTCGAAAAGGATGCGGAAAATGAACAATTTTACTATTTTTTTACAATTTTCTTTACTTTTTTAGAAAATATATATTTCAAACATTGACTTATTAGCTTAAGTATTCCTAATTTTAAGATAAATAAATATTCGAATTCAGAATTTGCTTTTTAGTCCCTTCAGTTAACAGGTGTTTTCTTAAATCTAAAAATTGGAGGAATTTTAAATTTTCTTTTACTTAAATATTTATAAATATAGTAATTAAACAGGATTTGTCTTCAAATTACAGTTGTACTGAATCAAAAATGTGATACTTAATCATAACATTCAACATTTTTGGTTCATAGAAGTATTCGGATTAGAGATGGAAAGAAACAAAGGATTTTTTTGGCATAATTTCAAAAATTGTTGCATGAATTTCAGATGAATGAGAATTCAATCAGACATGTTTTTTCCTAAATTGATATCCTTAATTTCTTTGTTCATGTTTGCATTGGATTCTTTATTCAAATATTTATTTCTACTAATTCAAATTTGCAATACTTAAGCTAATAAGTCGAGGTTTGGCGTATCTATCTATCTATATATTACTAAAAACGTTTGTGGCTATGTATGTGGGTGGAGGACACATCTCCTCCTAAACCACGCCGAAGGCGTGGTCAAAACTCGGTACATAGACGTATCTCGAGGTGTCGATTGTCACTGTCAAGTTTTCCAAGCTCGAAAATCGAATAATTACGAGTAATTAGCGAATTTATAGCCGAAAACTCTTATTTCTCCATTTCTCTTCCAGAGTAGATCTGCTCGACTCACTATTGTTAACGAGATGAAAACCTTCAAAAATTAAATATTTTAACAGGAAAAACTCGATAATTGTCCCTTTAAAAACTATATCAGTTATAAAAACACCAAAATAAATTCAAATAATTAATTTTGAAACGTAAGTTTCCCATATTTTAAGATATTTTCCTTTAAAATTTAAATATTTATGGAAAAGTGTAATTTTTTTTTATGGAAAACGACTTAAAAATAAAACATTGTTTCAAATGAAGCGGTTCACTAGACTTTTAAATTTACTAGATCTTTTATTATTGTTTCAAATTTGATATTTTTGTTCACTAGACTCATTAATTTACCAGGAAACATTGCCGAGAACACCGGGAAAAGAAAAATTTCCGGAGACATCGGGATAGGAAAAAATACCGGGATTACCGGGACATAAAAATTACCTGGAACATCGGGATAGGAAAATTATCGGGAACATCGGGATAGGAAAATTATCGGGTACATCGGGATATGAAAAATTACCGGGAACATCGGGATATGAAAATTATCGGGAACATCGGGATAGAAAAATTACCGGGAACATCGGGACATGAAAAATTACCGGGAACACCGGGATATTGAAAATTACCGGGAACACCGGGATAAGAAAAAGGCGTCTGGGATACCGGGATGATTGGTAATTGCTGATTTACAAAATTATAAATGTATTTTGAGAAAATTTAATTAAAAAAAAATTATACACTCCACCCGTGCAAGGCCGGGTATATCCGCTAGTATATAACTAAAAACGTTTGTGGGTATGTGTGTGGGTATGTAACGCATCTCCTCCCAAACCACGCCGAAGGCGTGGACAAAATTCGGTATATAGGCGTATCTCGAGGCGAGGACGATCACTGTCAAGTTTTCCAAGATCAAAAATCGAATAATTACGAGTAATTAGTGAATTTATAGCCGAAAACGCTTATTTCTCCATTTCTCTACTAGAGTAGATCTGCTTGACTCACTATTGTAAACGAGATTAAAACCTCAAAAATTAAATATTTTAACCGGAAAAACTCGATAATTGTCCATTTCAAAACTATATCAGTTGTAAAAACACCAAAATAAATTCAAATATTTAATTTTGAAACGTTAGTTTCCCCTATTTTAAGATATTTTCCTTTAAAATTTAAATATTTATGGAAAAGTGTAAATTTTTTTTCATGGAAAACGACTTAAAAATAAAACATTGTTTCAAATGAAGCGGTTCACTAGACGTTTAAATTTACTAGATCTTTTATTATTGTTTCAAATTTTTTATTTTTGTTCACTAGACTCATTTATTTACTAGGAAACATTGCCGTGAATACCGGGAAAAGAAAAATTACGGGAACATCGGGATAGGAAAAAGTACCGGGATTACTGGGCCATAAAAATTACCTCCATCATCGGGATAGGAAAACTATCGGGAACATCGGGATAGGAAAAATACCGAGAACATCGGGATCTGAAAAATTATCGGGAACACCGGGATATGAAAAATTACCGGGGACACCGGGATAGGAAAAAGGCGTCTGGGATACCGGGATGATTGGTAATTGCTGATTTAAAAATTATAAATATATTTTGAGAAAATTTAATTTAAAAAAAATTATACACTTCACCCGTGCAAGGCCGGGCATATCCGCTAGTAATTACTAAAAAAAGTAGAGAAATTGAAAAAGTTAGAGAATTTAAAAAAGTTGTTCCATTTACGCATAATTTTCGAAAATTTTTATGCGTTACACTTATTCAAAAATTCGTAGCTCCGAAACCCATAATTTTCCATTTTTAAATTTTGTATACTTATAGCTAATAAGTCAAATACTAACAAATATTTTTTTAAATCGGAGAAGGGGTATTTTTCATATCAAAAATTAAAAAACATTATGTTATTCCAAACACTAAATGTTGCACATCATACTAAAGCCCATAAAAACTCCCTTTGAAATGAGACATAAATAAAATTTCTACCTCAATTCGTTCCGGAGTTATACAGGATTTTGTTACTGTAGAAATTGTGAAATTAGGCAGTTTTGGGGATTCTTCTTTAAAATAAAACTTTTAAGAAAATAATTAAAACCAGTTTCTTCATATACTCCCTGGGTACTACATATAAACAAAAAATTATGGAAATCTGAGACATTAAGGTCCAAAAACTGCATTGTTTGCATTTATTTGACATGGAATAACTATTTTCTACAAGGAAGAAAAAAAGTGAAAAAGCATGCATGCATTTCAAAACCTTTTGTACAACGAAAATATATGAAATAACTTCTTGCCCTTACATCGCGCAATTTAAATTCAAAAATTTATTTACACTCATTTTTCTTCAACTATGTTATAGATGAGTGAGTTCTCTTTGACCCATACATTACAGACCAGCAAATCTTAAAATGGAATTCCTTTGATTTACCGTGATTCAGCGATCTGAAATTACGACTAGGTTAGTAAGCGGATATTTTATTGAGAAAAAAGAAACTACCTCTGTCATGGAATTCTATTTAGGGAACAGGGGATAAGGAAGCAATAAATAAAGCTATCTAGACCTCCCAAAAGGCTTCTTTTATCCTTTGGCATCTTTAATTTTCTTCTCACTTGGGAGTTTCATGATGAAATATCGGAAGAATTTGTTTATTTATTGTTTTCTTGTGGATGGGGAAATTATTGTAGAGGATGACTTATTGCTTGCCTTCGAGGTAGTAATATATCTCTTCTCTTTTATTAAGAGGAGGAAATGTGTTTATAATTGTTGTTAAACCCCATGTGGTAATATGGTGTATGAGTTTATGTGTGAGTGATTTTTTTTCTCCCTTTATACTTAAAATATTGAATTCCATGCAAATATATACGAATTTTTCGAATTATTAAAGACAATATAGACCAGGGTTTGACTACAGTTTTTCAAACGAAAATAGTTTGATTTGTTTACTTATATTCTGTTAAAAATTCATTGCAGTTTTTTTTAATTCAGCTTGAACAATTTTTTTGAATTGATATTTACTTTTTGAAGTCATGGGATAACATTTGAACGATATTATTATATTATTTTAATCATTACTCTTTATCTAAGGTACATAAACACTGTAAAATAAATATCAGTTCATTAATTGCCGTTTTAGTTTTATATTTTGACTTAATATGCGCATGAAAAGTATAAAATAATAGCTCTTACAAAAAATTTATTAAATTTTATGTTTGTTATATAAAATTAATCACTATGAAGATATATGTAGAGTAACTTGGGGTAAGGGGGTCATCCCCCTCAAACTAAAACACAGGGTGTCCCAAAAAAGACTGACACATTTCATGCCCCCCTCCCAAGTTGTTACAAATACTAAAACATTAATACCTTATCAAGTAAGAACCGCTTACTTCCATTTAAGTTTTTCTTGTTTTAAATATAAATAAAGAGTAGATGACCCACTTGCCCCAACTCTTGGAGTAAGTGGGTCACCCATCTCATTTTTAAAAAAAATATCAGTTAAAAAATATGTTAAGTATTATTTTAGAAATTAATATCATAAGATTGTCTGATTTAAAATTGCGAAGCAGGTCCTGCGTAAGCAGTTAATGGGGGTTGGTGAGCGGTAGGTCCCTAGTAATACAAAATAGGAATTTTAGAAAACCTTATATCTGTATAGCTACATCCTTTATATTGCAATGGAACGATCCCTTGCAAAATCCCCCTTTTTCTGCTTCACCAGCCCTGTTCTTCCACCATTGAAGTCATTGATCCCGTCAGTAATTATTCAGAAGCAAGCGGAGGAACCCTGTCGTCTATAGGGGATGTCGTGTAGTTCCTCATGTTGAGGACATGGAGCGTGTAATTGGGGTAATGCAAAGGACTGTGACCCTTTGCACTAATCTTGATTGCACTTAAACTGTAATGCCTTGGTATTGGAGAGCTTGAGAGACCAAAGCTATATAAGGATTTCAAACGTTTGTTAATTGAGAAGAGCAATGTGAACTAATGATTTTTATGATACATTTTAGATAGAAATAGATTCTAATACTTTTTTCACTTTAGATGTAATAAAATTTGCTGTATTTCCTTAAGTTTTAAAAAAGGGTTTTCGTTAAATCTATGTATTTTCAGATTAAGGTGGCTCCCAATTAACTGGCAACAATCAAGTATATTAGAAAAAATGCACCAAATTGATTCCTTACAACGGAGGAAAACAACACTGAGAAAAGCCTAAAAGATTAAGATTATTAGCTCTTTTTCCATCAATCGGCTTCTTATAAAAGCAACGGACAAAGAACTTGCGATTCTCCATTAGGCTATCGGATACATCGAGTCCAAGACACTCAATTAGCTTTTGTCCATCCTGTAGTAAATGATTCAGGGTTTCGTGTGTAATCAATAAACAGCGTCATCCAGTCCCATTGCGAAACGGATGCAATCGATCACTCTGAGTGTTTGTTTATTCTAAGAATGAGAAGAAGCTGATTGGAAGAGGAATTTATTGGTGCAACAGAAGCCATTGTGTAGGCTTACCTTTATGAAAAATAACTTTGCCAGAAAAATAGAACTTTGAAAAGAAGTTCGAATGTAAATGATAGTCACACACATTTAGCACAAAATGTTTTTTTCAGCGTTTATGAATAACCATAACCCCAAAAATCGAGAGGAATACTGACCCATTTCCTAAATATTGCCGCAATATTGTGCGACATTAAAAATTTTTCTCGTGGCGGTCGGACTATACCATTGCAAACAATATTTGAATGAGATACCGATTCTAAGTAGAATGAAATATTGATTTGATAACATTCAAATACATTGGAAAAGATAAAAGAGATTGAATCTTATTCTAAAAATTCTTGTAAAAAATAAATTTTTCATAGAGGTATACATTTTGGGCATTTTCATGCCTTCCACCCATAGCTTCCACCCCATGAATCTTGCGAAATTTATTTGTACTTGTTAAAAAATCGTGCGTAACTTCACAGCTTGATGGAAAAGTGCTAACATTGCTAAGTTTTTAAAACCCAAGGTTAGTATCTTGAAAAGATTCTACATGAAATAAGGAACTTGCATGTGTCAGATTTTCATAAACATTCATGTGTTCCGTAAGGTTTTTTGTATAGTAAAATGAAATATTTAGTCAATTTTTCAAAAAAGTGTACAAGTAATTAAATATTTTAATTTAAAAATCGAGAAAAACACACGTGACTGAAAACGCGAAGTGTGTTTGCATGCACAATGACGTAGAATTCCACCAGGCCAAATTGCAATTAAAATTGAATTTCTATGTTTTAGTCGATGATTTCTTTTTTCTGAAGTGTCCGATATGAGTGTTTAATAAATATTTATCTTCTAGACACTTCTGGTGACGGTCAGAAATCCAAGGCAAACATTTCAGGCGAAGTCAATATATTGTGACGTCACTGTGCATGCAATTAAGCGTTTTCAGGCGTTTCGAAAAAGACGATTTTTGATAATTTTTTTTAGCAATCAAAAAATTTCTCAATCGGCCTCAAATTTTGTGTTGTGGCTTATTTTTGCGTAAAGAATAGATTAAAAAAATAAAAAAAATGCAAGTTCCTTATTGTAACCATTCTTGTACAAGGCTTTAGGCCACCTGTAGAATAAATATTTTATGAAACACACCACACAACATTTATAGGGATAAAATATGTGGAAAGAAATATTTTGAAATGGTTCAACTTTTTATAAGAAAGAATAATAAGACCTCGGCCAGCTCCGTATTGAAACTCGGTAACAGTAAGTGGAATGTCGATATTTGAAGGGAACTCGTATATCTCCCCCCAAAAACATCGTGTTTATAACCCTGGGAGTAAAACTGCCCTGCTCTATCTGAAGCTGTGTTTTATTTCACGCATGTTTCCATTTTCTGGATGCAGGAATATCTATTCAGTTTTTACTTGTATAAAAAACTAGCTGATTTGCCCGGCCTTGCACGGGAGGAGTGCATTTATTCCTTTTTTAAAGTTCTCTCAAGTTATAGGTATGTCCGATTTTTCGTATCACCAATCACCCCGGTGTCCCCGGTACTTTTTTCATATCCCGGTGGTCCCGATAATTTTTGTATCCCGGTTTTCCTGGAACCTTTTCATACCCCGCTGTTCCCGGTACTTTTTTGTATCCCGGTGTTCCTGGTTCCTTTTTGTATCCCGGTATTCCCGATACCTTTTCATATCCCGGTGTACTCGGTACCTTTTCATATCCCGGTGTTCCCGGTACCTTTTCCTATCCCAGTGTTCCCGATACCTTTTCATATTTCGGTGTTCCGGATAATTTTTATATCCCGGTTTTCCCGATAATTTTCATGTTCCGGTACTTTTTCATATCCCGGTGTTCCCAATAATTTTCCTCCCGGTATTCTCGATGCCTTTTTCTCATCTCAGTTCCAACTGTGATATCTCATTCCATCCCGGTTTTTTGTCTATTAAACATTTATCCTTTCAATGTGATAAAAACAATCCAATTTAAATAATATGTGTCATTTGAAATCCAGTGTTTAAAATCTTCAACGGATTTTCATAAAGTATTCCCGCTATCTTTTTAAAATTCTGCAAAAATTCTATATCAAAATAAATAAGTTTCAAAAATACCTAGATAAAAAGTCATCAAGTAAAAAAACTATTAAAAGCCTGTCTTCTTGTTAATATAACCAACTTCTTTAAAAGCTACTTTGAAAAAGTAAAAACTGATTGCCAGTTACAATAAAAATCTAGTGATTATGGTCACAGAGTATAGAGCTTAACAGAGTGTTCATCTCCATAGACGCTAATGGCAACTTTTTTAACAGGGCTTTTCCCATTGAAAAATCTCTGGCCTCAAGTCCCGCCTCCACGCTATTCCTGCTAATTCTGTCATTCGCCCACTGAATCTGTCACTCAAATCCAAATCGCCTATAATCAGTGTTAAAATGAAATCAAATACATTTCGCGTTCTCTGATTGGCTACTAGTGAACTGAATTATAATATGCGTGGTGAATTAAATTAAAGATCTTAAGAGTAAAACAGCGGTTTGGTATCTCTGTTAAGCTCTCTACTCTGTGATTATGGTCTAGTAAACCATGTCCGCTATGAAGCAATGCAATTTTAGCTCTGTTTCCATGGAAACTTTTCAATTCTTGCTATTCCATAAATATATTTATTTTTGAGAAAATTAAAATTTTAAATAAACTTAATTATTTCAATTTATTTCGGTTTTTTGATAGCTGTTATAATATTTAAATACAGATAGTAGTCACACTGTTTTTCTTTAATTTAATTGTAAATTATAAAATGTTTTCAAATTATATTTTATAAAGTGAGGCAAGACGACGCCTCAAGATAGAGAAGTAAACACTGCAATTTATGCATTTCAACAATGCACAATGCTATTTCAATGGGTAAAACGGAGTCGAAAAAGCGCCGAAAAGCAGGGAAGGAATTGTTCGATTTTAAATCCGTTTCTTAGTGCGCGTCTAATGGCTGAGAGGAAGGTCTCTGTCGAATTTCAAGCCTATCGGTCCGGCAGTTTTGGAGATTTCGTGATGAGTGTTAGTGAGTCAGTCAGTCAGTCAGTGGTATTTGGATTTTATATATATAGATTTTAAATCTATGTATTCTTGCTCAAAATTCGGAATAAACAGTGTATTGAAAGGAGAATTTCACCATTTATCGCTGGTTAAGGGTACAATAATAGTGTAAACTCACTACTCTCAAGCGTCACCTCCAACCGTGGACCGGTTTCGTCCTTGTTAGGACTCATCAGCACGGTATAGGAAGGTAACGCAAGAGAGCGGAGGACAAGTTGACCACTAAAACATAATATTTAACCCCCAAAATGTCTTCCTATCATCAAAATAACCAAAAATAGGCCCGCAGCGGCCATTTTATTTTGACTGGAAGTCCCCAAACGTCACTTCCGACAGAGTGCTTCTGTTCGATTTCGGTTTCAGCATGTTTTAAACTATATTTCCACCAATTTTGGTGCCTCTTTCAAAATCTGGACAAATTCGGGTGTTTTCCCTTTTAGCGGCCCGGCCCTACTCTATTAAATCTTTATTGGTAACTGAATATTAAATCATAAACGAAAAATAACCAAGGAAATGCATTTGTTCAAAAGCAAAAATCAAAAATTCAATTTCAACTGCTAGATAGTTTTGGGTGTTTATTTGATCTTCCTGGAAAAATGAGCACTAGAGAAAAGATTTCAGTATTTGTGAAGTGAGGATATTGAATCCTTCACGGACGGCTCTGAAAAAGAATCGATATTTCCTTCTTTGACTTGTTACTCAATTCGAATAACCTTAGGGCATCTTTCCTTTAAGAAAAGCTAAGTCATTTTCTATGAATGTTGGCTAGTTACAGATGTAATGGGTATTGAATAATATTTCGGCTAATTCATTTATTTTCAGAAAATGAAAGGAAATAATTCATTTCTCTCCTTTTTATTTTGTTTTGAACTTTTGCATCTGGAGGTTATTTCGTTTCTAAGGTTGTGGTTTTTCATTCCCTTCTGAAAATTTTTCTTTTGATATTGGTTAGCTGAGGGTAAAAGAGATATTTTCACCAGAGGGTTCCTGTTACAAAACACACTTTGTTTTTTTAATCTCCAACTACTTTTATTAATACAAAAAAAAGTTATTACTACTACAAAATTTTTTTTTATTTTTTTACAGCTGTTTAGTTAGACACATGACGTGTTTTTTTTTAAATTTAGACCCCTTTCCTCCCCCATAATGATATTAAGTAAGATGTGAATAAAATGTCTAATGTTTGATTAATATTGTCACGTTGGTTTAAACAGAATAATATCGTTTTAAAAGAAGTTAATTTATTTTAATTCAAAATGAGGAAATTTTAAATGGTTCAAAGAATACCAAAAATTATCTCCACTCGTGGGATCACATTACATACTATACAACAAATGAAATCAGCATAATCAGTTATCTTCTTGAGGTGTAACAAAAAATAATTAAAATATAATGTTCTTTAAATTAATAGGTACTAGTGTTCTAGTTTAGATAATATTTTGTTTCATACTATAATAATTTACTAAGCAAAAATACCGGTTTCTGCTAAAATAGTTATTTAAAGTAGTTTAATTCCTATTAATTAAATAGTAAAGTGAAATTAGTAATTATTCCAAATAATACCATCATATCTTTCAATTTTTTCTTTTCTTGATTCTCTAAATCCAAAGTTGTAAAGAGATTTATTAAGGATACCTCTCTCCTAAGGAGAAATTTAGCCAAGGTTTTTCCCTTATTTTGAGCATGCTTAATTAATGGATATCTCCTTTGTGATCCATCATACTAATCATTTTCTTTATAATGCAAAAGTGTCTATTTTCAAATAAATAATAATAAATTTCCTTCTGGTTTGTTACATTTAGTAATGCTTTGAAAGCTAAATTAATCGTTAAACCAAAGAACTAAACTAAAAGCTTTAGACGCTTGAAATAAAAACAGTTTTACACAGATTGTTTTATTATAATAATTTAATTTCTAGAAATACTATGCAGAGAAATCTTGAAGATTCTAAAATACTTCACACTTAAACCACATATTTACTTTTAAAAAACCCAAAGGCAGCGAACATATATCTTAGTTAATGGAATTATTAAAGAAATATGGTTTAGGCAATATCTTGTTTGGGCAAAAGAACCGTAGTTTTTCAAGCACTTTTATTCTACACGTTTTATTTCTCTTTTAGTGAAACAAAATTTATGATCGCTAAAAGCATTTCATCCCTGTTTTATGGTCGTATTTTTCAAAAATTCATTGTGGGCACGACCGTACTTAACGGTCAACGTCGGTTAGTTGGGGGTAATAAAACATCTCACCATAAGAAAAAACTCGTGTTGTGTAAACCAATTTTAGAAATAAACCTTGATAACTGGTTTTATCGCTTAAAAAGAAGAAAGGCTTAGGCATCAAATACATGTTGGTATTTATTTAATATTTATGTGTTTAGGAAGTTTTTAATTAACTCAAAGTGGCATAATGAATTACCTTTACGCATATCACAAGGCTATTTGATTGAAAATATTTTATACTTTGCCTATCACTTAGAGTTATCTAAATCAATTTTTTATGAAAGTGAGAGAACATTAAATTATTGTTCATAAGTGAACACATTTTTATTCAGCATAAGCAAATTCAGAAATTGAGTTTTTTTTTATTTTTTAGATGCGATGATGTGTAAATATACCATGGGCTTGATTTTTGAGCGCTTTGTCCATTTTCAATTCCATTAATTGAACCCTGTAAAAGGTGGGTAAAATGGCGTCTCTTATACGGGACAGCCCAGTCCATCACACTGCTGACTTAATATTTTGAAATCACAAATTCAGCTCTTGTATCGCACTAAAAATTACAAAATTAATATGGTGCATGCTTAAGAGGCTAAATCAAAGGAAATAACGCTCAATTATACAAATTACTTTTCTTTCAAAAGTTTTACAGACAATTTTTTAGCGTCACTAATACCCCGTTCGCACTGGCCTTTATTTTTGCCTCTATTTTCGTTAGCACTTTGTTGTCATGGAAACACACTAATCAATTCACTAGTCAATTAATAATCTTATATGTGTTTTTACTTGTATTTTTGGTGATTTTATTCATTAGTTTTAAGTTGTATTGAGAAATTAAATTTTTAGTTATTCTACAAATCATGCTGTTATTGTTAACACACAGTAAAGTGCATATTTTCGCCCCTTGTCAGTGCAAACGCCGTTTTCAAAAGATGGGGCGATTTTGCCTGTTTCCATGACAACAAAGTGCTAACGAAAATAAAGGGTCTTTTTTCTGCCAGTGCGAACGGCGGGACAAACTTTTATCGCTTACGGGAAAAGTTGAAATAACATGAAGTTCTATGGTAACGGACTATCAAACTTTTTAAGGGGAAAATCTTTTTTAGTTTGTTGTAATTCAGACTTTAAAATATATTTCAGTTAACTATAATTTAAAATTTATTAATTCACTCACTCTACGCTCGTTTAAACGAACCTCGATATTACAAACTCGTATGAAGTGCTTGAAAAATTCGTAAACATAATCAAAGAAGAAAAAAAATAAGTAGATTTCCTTTTTATTTTTTATAAAACTATCTCTGCGCTATAAATGAACAATTTAAGATCTTTTTAACATAGTTTCACAAATGAGCTTTTTTTTTCGAAAATTCGTATATTCAGCCAGTCTCATCCAAGACTTTTTCAACAAATATTTCCACTATCATAACCTAATTACAAATATAATTCACTTTATAATCCTGAGTAGTATTTTAAGTACCATCACTCAATAATAATTAAAATATCAAGGCATAAATGTTCAATTGTTCATTTTAAAACAAAATTGAAATTTTATCTTGACCATCTATACTGAATGAGCAAATATGGGGTACTCTCTAGAAATGTGAAAAATTGAGAACAACAAATTTAGATAATTGAACTTCCTTCAAAACTTCTGATTGTTTTTAAAATGCTAGATGACCACATCCTAAGTGATATACAATAAGCGGAAGTAAAGTTTAAAGCATTTTAGATGAAAAAGTTTTTGATCTAAAAATCTAAGTTAAATCAGCTGTTTAGTCAAGAAGCAAAAGGTGATAAGGGCGATTTTTCACGTTAGAGTAACTAGGTTTAGTTTTTCTGAAAGGTAATGAGAAATACGAATACGGTTGATTAAAAATTTACTGTGCAAAAAAGGTTAAAATGAGTAAAAAGGCAACGTTTATACTATGCACATATTTATTTGAATTTAAAAAAAACGATTCATACGATCGTTTCGGGGATGCATGGATCCCCCAATCGATCGTATGAATAGTTTTTTTAAATTCAAATAAATATGTGCATAGTGTAAACGTTGCCTTTTTACTCATTTTAACGAATACGGTTGGTTCCAAAAACTGCACCGAGGGGCGCGTTGGTGGCGGATCTCGCTTCAGGAACACAGCAATTTCTCCTATATTTATTTATTTATTTATTATTAAGCACACACAGGTCAGCGACCCAATTACAGTGTGGATAGAAAGTAAAAAAATAAAAAAACATACACTACAAAGTACTAAAAAGAAATGTACACTAACAATTTAAAAGAACAGAACATTCATTTTTAAAAGTAAGAAGAGACATATTAAAAATATCCAAGTTAAAACCAATACAATTGTATATTCTATAAAATTTTAAAAGACAGAAATTATCAATATAATTACGTTTGCTGAGAGTATTTTTAAATAAATGATGATTCCTTAAAAATCTATTGGGCACCGAAAAATTTATGTCACTTAGTATTTCATTGCAATCAATATGATTATTACAAACCTTATAGAAAAATAAAATACATGATAACTCTCGTCTAGACTTTAAACAAGGAATATTAAAAATATTGAGCAAATGCGAAGAAGATAAATCAAGAGAACTAATATGAAAGGTCCTGAAATATAAGTACCTTGTAAATTTGGTTTGTACCTGTTCAATAACTTTAATTTTATTGTTATAGTAAGGATCCCAGATAGGACTGCAGTATTCTAAATTAGAACGAACAAGACTGCAATACAAATACTTTAAGGCTATTTGATTAGAAAAATTTGCTGTCTTGCGCTTAAGAAAACCAAGAACCTTATGAGCTTTAGAAACAATATTATCTATATGCTGAGAAAAATCAAGGGCAGTATTAAATGTAACACCCAAATCCTTAATGACAACATTACGCAATAAACTGCTATTATTGATCATGTAAACATTGTTTAATGGCTGAGACCTATGTGAGTAACTAACTACACTGCATTTAGAAATATTTAAGAAAAGCCTATTTTCAGAGCACCATGTATACAAATGATTGAGATCCGTTTGCAGTAGTTCAGCATCATTTACAGTTTGAATCTCTTTAAATAATTTTAAATCATCAGCAAATAATAAATAGTCACTAAATTCTAATTTTTCACAAAGATCATTAATAAATAGAATTAAAAGAAGGGGACCCAAATTTGATCCCTGGGGAACACCAGTATTATTTGTTAACTCAGTAGAAACAGCACTATTGAAGAAAACATAAAGCAACCGGTCATTTAAATAAGAGGCAAACCAATCGATTAAATTGGTATTAAAGCCTATATTTTGAAATTTTCTTAGAAGGATGCCAAAGTCAATTGTGTCAAACGCCTTGGAAAAGTCAGTATAGATAACATCCACCTGCTTCCCACTTCCAAATGCAGAGATGATATTTTTTGTCAAACAGTATAGATTAGAAAGTGTCGACCTTTTTTGCATAAACCCATGTTGAGCAGGTGTAATTAGATCCCTGACCTGGAAAAATAGTTTTTTGTATATAATGATTTCAAATACTTTTGAAAAAGGACTCAGAATTGCAATGGGTCTATAATTCGTACAGTCCTCGGGATTTCCTTTTTTAAATACAGGAATAATTTTCGTCCTTTTCCATAATTCAGGAAAGGTGCAAGTTTTCAAAGACAAATTGAACAAAATAAGAAGATGATAAATCAAATGTTCAGCGTATCCTTTTACAATAAATGACGGTACACACATACACATTCGATACCGACGGTAACACATTCGATCCCAACCATATTACACATATAGCCTGAGTCACCAGATCCCTTTACATAGCTTGTGCTAGATTTGTACACAGTACCAAAATAATCTGCAAACGCATTAGCAATATCCTTATCACTTTCATAGTAACTATCATTATAGAATATTTTATTAGGTGAATATTTGTTTTTATTGAAGTAAGACCAAAATTTCTTAGGTTCATCAATTAGATTAAGTTCAGTATTTTTTATGTAGATAGAGTAGTCCTTAGCAATGCTTTTCTTAAGAGACGATCTTAATGATCTAAATTCATCGAGAAGAGACTGATCACCGTTATGAAGTGCAAGTTTATGGATCCTACTTTTTCCTCTTATCAATTCTACAGTTCTACCAGAGTACCAAAAGGGGAATTCAGTTTTAGATTTAGTTTTAATTGAAATTGTTTGGTCAAAAATCATAGTTAAATATTCATAAAAACTTAAAACAGCACAGTCATAATTATCGAATGAATTCAAAAAATTCCAATCAGTCATGGAAAACAGAGACCACAAACCCAAATAATCAGCTTTTTTAAAGTCAAATTTGTTGACACCTCCAGTGCGCCTGGTGTGACGATCCGTCAAGAAGCTAACAACAATACGCAGTGTCGGGTGATGGTTATCTTCAGCAACCAACGGATTGTCGGAATGATCAACTGAGGTATCACAGGATTGAATATTAGACAAGATCAGATCTAAATATTTCTTATTAAAATTAGGAACAGTATTATATTGAATTAGATTATATAAACACATAAAATTGTACAATTCTCTAGTTTTATGATCAAGACAATTAAGGCCATTAAAATTCTCACCTACAGATAAATTAAAATCACCACAAATAAAGATATTCTCATAAGAAGAGAACATGACAAAATAGCTAAAAAACTTATTATAAACATCGTAGCTGGAAGGAGGAGGAAAGTAGACAATACATAAAAGCAATTTTTTGCGATACCTTAAATCAATAGACAAGAAAATACATTCAAGATTTAGGTCGTCCGTATTGATCTGAACAGCTGAAATGTTCCTTCTAATTGCAACCAGTACACCTCCACCACGCTTGGAAACACTAGTAGAAGAATCCCGATCTTTCCTATAAACAATGTATCTATCATCAAATAAGTCTGAAGACAGGAAATCATAACAAAGCCAAGTTTCAGTAAGCAGAATCACATCCAAATCATCAGAAGCCACCGAGCAAACCTGTCTTGGTTCTGAGACCCAGAACATTTTGATAACAAACAGATAGTCAATTGTTGTTAGAAGACTCTGACAGAGTAACAGGGTCCAGAGTTGGTGTAGAATTGGCGTTTTTTACAGATTCAAATATTTGGTCCTGTTTTAACCTTCCATAAAATTTACTCACAATACTACCCTCAGGCCATATTGTTTCATCAAGCAGCATGTGAGCTTCACTCTCAAGTACCTCCAAATGAAACGAGGAATAGGTGTCAAACTTAGTTTTCATTTTTGTATAAACCAACAGGTTTAAAGATAATGTAGACAAGAACTCGGTTACCTCTCTCGCCTTAGTGGATGGACTTAGTCTAGAAACGAATACAGCTGATCTCTTAGGAAATCTTGAAGCGGGCTTTAATGCTGATGACGATTTCAGTGTACCACTAATTAGAGTCTTGGTATTAGGAGCCGATTTGGCGATTTCAGCATAACTTTTCTGATTTCTAACCGGTTTGTTATTATTTACCTTCTTGTCATCTAAGCCAAGTCTGTTGTTTATTGCTTCAATCTTAATATATACATCCTCTTTCATCTGATTAAATTGTTTACCAAGGTCGTTCAACATAGAAATCATATGGCAGTCAGGCGATCCGGAGGAAACGGGCCCTTCCTTATTGCCGGGAACAGAAGAGCAATCGGCACTATTCACACAAGACGCCCCTTCGACTTTGCCTTCAGATCGAGCAACTTTGAATTCATCAAGTAGATTAAAGTCTTAATTTTTCAAATCGAAGCTAGCCTTTTTGGCCTCCTCCCTAACAGGCGTTTTCATATTGCATTTTGATTCAATTGCACTATTCAACTTTTGCTATATTAAATATTAATTTATTACATATTTGAATATATTAGACGACAGTGGTCCATTTTAATGCAGCGGGTAATTCTACCGAAAAACCGTTTAATTTTTCACATGAATTTTTATGAGAAATTTCTTCCAACCGTCTCATTCCTTTGATGAACATAAACTGCATTATTTTAGGCCATAACTCAACTATTAAAAACAACTTGAAACCTCAACAAGAGTCTTAATTGAAAATTTTCATAATCCCCTTCGCCAAATTTCAAACTAAGCTCCAACATCAAACGGAAACTTGTCTCTCCTCCTAAAACGAAAACATCCCAAAACTTAGGATTAATCTACAGATAAAACTCAAAAGATCCAACTGCAAAATAAAATTAAACTAAATTAAACCTTCCCTTCCTCAGAAACTTTACCGTCAAAGACACCACCAATTCCTGTTGATAAAAGCACATAATAGGGTTATACGAGATCCCTCGCCCTCAGCTTCCATATAAAAGGAGGCAGCAGTTTAATATTTTGGGAAAGGCTGGCTTTCCCCACTCTGTTATTGACAACAGTGGCTATTTTCCACCAGGACTTCTTGTTACAACTCCACAACTTTGCAGCTTTATGAAGCAAGTAATTAAATTTCGCACCTCTAGAAGGAAGAATAGAATTTTTCTGCCTCGCGGCGGGGATTAACTTAATGTCCCATCCAGCCAGGTTTAAGGAGAGAATATAATGCTTCAGAAACGCCGTGGGTTTTTGTGGGGGGTACTTCTAAGCTTTCTAGGCAGACTTAAATCCGTTGAGTTGCTTATCATACTGCAAACTTACTGATGTTTTAATTAGGGTTAATTAAGGTATGAATGTTTTATTCTAATTAAGAGAGCTTATCCTGTGGAAAACTGATGCCGATTGAAAAATAACTATTCTAAGATAAGTAAAATTATTGTCTATTCTAGACCATTAACTCTTTCAATTATAGACCGCACGAGATTGGCATTGAATCTCAAGGAGAATTTTGGATGGTTAGGGGCTAAAAGGGTTAAAAATAGTTTATTATCATTTGTTCACTTATAGCAGGCACCCACTAGGCAGTGGGGAGCCTAGTGGTTAAGGCATCAGCTTCGGGATCGGAGGGTCCCGGGACCCACCGAGTATATGCGGAGTACGTGCTCGTTAAATCTGTGGGTCCGAAAGTCATGTGGTCCGTCATGGCACAATTTTACATGGATCCAGGTGTCTGGAGACTATTTCCGTCCCCTTCAGATACATGGCAAAATTGTGGAGGTGGCGATAGATAGTGGCAGCATCTCTATTGAGGCAGAAGTCGGACTCCTGCCATTTATGGGCCTCACTTTCTCAGGAGCCGCATCCCCTTTGCTTTAAATCCTTATGGAGCTTGGGTATTCAAAGTGGTACACGACAACAACAGCTAATACGCATTCTCAAAATAATTTAAATATGAGCTGCCCAGAATGAATATGGCGGAATTCCAAAGTGATAAAATTTAAGAACTTATGGGTACACCGAACAAAACCAAATTAAAACATATTAGTTCATGTTAAATTACTTAAAAACACCGTAGGTTATCTTTTAATACTAATAAGGTCTTTAAAACCAATAAGATGATGTATGCAACTTTACAATTGAATAGTTCTATGAAAATGTGATACACAAAACAACGCTCTTTGTTTATCATTCCATTATTTAAGCACAGCATTATAAACAACGCTATCACTTATACAATTTTAAGAAAACGTAATTTTTTAAAAGTCCACATAAAAACTTCAAAGCACTCGATATTAATTTTTGTGCATTTCTAAGGATTTAAAAAAATCCAATTTTTTTTCTGGCATGGAAAATTTATTTGGAAACTCTCCTTACAGTAAATTGTCAATGCAACGAGATACATTAGTTAAAAGTTGACAAAAAACAGCCCCTTTTTTAATTAGAACTACTTTTTCATTAGAAAAAATTTAATTTTGAGTGCAGATTCATTAAATTTTTTATCTAACTGCGCATTTCTTTGTTTTAAACTCAATCAGAAACGCATCCTTTTAAACTAATGAACCTATTAATAAGTCAGCTTTTAGATTACTATCATTTAAAACTTTTTCAAAAATCTTAATTATAAAGCATGCAAAATCAATTATTTTCTTCTTCAATTGAATCAAGAATAGTGTAGTTATTCTTTCAAATGAAGTAAATGGTCTGGAAAATGCTTGAGTATTTATTTTCGTAAACTGTTTACAGTTCAGGTAAAAAATTCCAAATTTTTTTACACCATGAAAAAAATTGCATCCTATTTCAAATATAAACATTGTTATAGTATAAAAAGGAGTAATGAATATTTAACTTTTAAGAAGAATTAATCAATATTAACAAATAGATTAATAAATATTTGAAAGATTTGTGGATTAATTGCTTTCTGATCCTTTTTTAGAGGACAGGATACTTTATGTTTATTCGTTTTTATCATCATCTTTGAGCTTATAGTACTTTTTATACGAATGGATACTTAAAATGTCACCAGTCTTCCTAAGGAATTATTTTTTTATATTTTGTAAAATTTCAATTAATTTGGAATTTCAATTCTGTGGAGGTTATTTGATTTTTGTTTAATGCTAAAAAATTGCAAAATATTTCAGATTTGTCCAAAGATCCGTGCATTTATTAATGAATTGAAATAGCTTTCTGTTTTTGATTCTATTACAGAAATTGTTTCACACAAAACATTTTTTATTCTGCTTCAAAAATATTTTAACACATATTGCAAAGTGATAATTATTCAACCTGAAATAAATGAAAAAATATTTTCTTATTAATTAATATGAATTATCTCTTTCTTTCTTCTTCTTACATTTTACTGTTGACATATTATCTAAGTTTGGTGAAATAAAAATGAATGCTTAATTTTCCCTAAAAAAACATCAGGAATGTTATGTAATTAAAACGTTGAGGAAGTAAAAATTAGATTGTAATTTTTATTATCTTGTTTTTTGTTGACTATGATCTTATTGAATAATTTTTTAGTTCTTTAAGCAACTACCACACTAGGTAAATTATCTTAGCCCTTTATCTACTGACGGTACTTACAAGTCCTACCAACTTTAAAATTACATAGAATAACTATCCTTACTAATATACTGACGATACCTTGCAGGAACACTCTTTCAGTTTTCCTCCTCCAAGATAAAAGCAGCAAAGGTTCTATGATGATTATTTTAGCGGGAAATGCGAATAGATTTAACTGAAGCTGACATTTCCTTCGGATTCCCTAGATTTTAATTTTTTTCCTGCAAAAAATGTAGTTAAAGTCAAAAGTAAAGTGTGTTATTTGTTAAGACTTAAAACTGCGATAAAAATAAAGTCATGGTTTATTTTATATTGTGAGAATATTTTAGCACTCCGTGTACTGACAGTTACTCAAAAGTATCAATTTAATGAATTGATATGAATTTTCCAAAGATGATTATTTTATTAACGTATACGTATCCCGTCATTTTCAATTTAGAGACCAAAAAAAATATTTGCAGAAAAAAAAATTTCAGGAAATCATAATGCAGTAGATAAAGGGTTAAAACAAACCCTAATTTACTTATGCTCATTCTTAAAACGACAGTCTCAAAAATGAGTAAAAATTACTCAAATCTGAGTATGTCACGCACTCAAATAGGCTCCGATCCAAATTTACTCAAATTTGAATACATGCATGTACTCATTTTTGAAAATGTGCAGATACTCAAAAATAACCCATCATGTACTCATTTTTTAATTCGTCCATGACATTTTTATAAAGAGGGTGCAATGTGTTACAGTTATTTGTCCACATAGCCACGTTACTATGACGAGGGAAGTAGCCCAGTAAGTTGAGTGGGCGGCGACTTCACAACGTTGTGTTACCCATTATCACTCCAACTCAATGTTACTTTCAATGTATTACAAATATTTCAATTTTCAAATATAAACTAAAAATAAGCATAATTTGAGTGGTGACTATTAAATGTTGTTTCAAAATTGAAAAGCATTGGGTCGTCATCATTGAACCAAAAAGTTTCATTTACTCAAATTTGGAACTGTCATTTCTTTCAGTGCTTTTCTCAAATTTTGCATTTTTGGTCTTCATACCACTTTCATCCTAATCAGCTCATATATTCATGGGTAACATTTTATGAATAAAAACAGATACCAATCCATCCCAAAAGGGAAAAAAAGAAATAAAAAGAGAATAAACCTGAAACCCTACAATACTTACGATAAAGACAACCTTCATTGCCAGATCATTAGAGTACTCACTTACTTAGGCTATTCCTGATATCCTCGCTAACAGAACTTCTACAATATCCTACAAAGATAACCAGAACGATTTGTACCCCCACACCTGCCGAATCGCGTGCTATAAGATTCCTTTTTTTCCTGTAGTACCTCCATCCCGTGTACTATGTCTGATGGTTCATCTGTTTGAGCAGACGTCGAAGCATTCGGAGGGTATCTTAATTAAATTCCGGTGCGTCCGTGAGAAGGATCGAAAACATGTCATCCGGGTAGGGCTAATTAAAGACAGCTTGTCCGAGCGTTAGGGAGTTATTTTGGGGATATGGACCGAGAAAATGGGGGATTTAGTTTCTAGGGGTGTTTTTTTGTAGAGGGAAGTGGAGTAATATGTCTTGTTGGGTAGAATCTACAGATTATGGCTTGGTTTGTATTTTTTTGGGTTGAGATCTTTGAGGGAGGTTTTTGAAGGCTGACTTCTTGAAGGTTTTCGATTTCATTTATGTTTAGATAAAAAGACAAAATGACGTTGTTAGCGTATATGATAATTCAATTATTGTTAAAAAGTAATTAACGTAACCAACCAACTAATGTGTTCATGCACATGCACATCATTATTTTATACATTTTTAAAAATTTTAGCAAAAAATATAAGTCATTCATGAACATTTGCATTGCTTTTCATCTTTCTTCTCGTCTTTTTCTTATCTTTCTTGCTATTTCTCCAATAAAAAAAATAATTATTCAATTAATCAGGGGTAATTGTTGAAAAATATCTATTAATGAAAAAATTTCACTAACATAACGCGTAGCCTGTTTTTTAAAACATAAGACAACATGTTTTTAAATAGATCCCTTATTTAGAAGAGTAAAGAATTATCGCAATTTTGGGGAATTTTTCATTTAAATAAATTAAAATAGAAAAATTAAAATCGACTCTCAGTTACAACTAAATTTAAATCCGGATTATATGACTTTATAACTAGGCATAATGTTACTGAAACACTTCAAAAAATACAAAAAAAATTGAAGCTTCGTTATCTTAATAAAATCCAAGTACCATAGACGTTTCTTGTATTTTGTATACTTAAATGTTCTTTTATGTTTATAAGTGTTTTCTTTGAATGTCCAAGTTTAAATTTTAATTATTAGTAATTATTATTTTATTTATTTAAATTTATTAGTCAAGTTTAAATTTTTTTTCAAAATTAAACCTCCCTTCTGAGTATTTCATTCATTTAATACCATATAATTTAAGTAATAAATTCAGATTTAAACCATATCAAATGTTTCAGCTTTCATTCCAATCTCAACCTATGCCCAGCTAGGCACTTAAATCCAATTAAAGAGGCCTCTCCCATCCATTGGGGGACTACGAGGTTCAAAGCCTGAACATGCTGACGAACTCTTACCAGAAGGATTATTCTGTCAAGTTCAGACAAGTTCAAGCCCTCCCCCATCGCTCAAGGCAAAGCACATTTTCCGAACATTCGGTCTAATAGGCTCATTATCTCTACAATGGCACCTTCTCGTTTAATACTAAATATGTTTGATGGATTTTCGTTTGTATCTGAACAATGTATGCATCTAGTAAATGCAGTAATGTCATGTTTGAGAAAATTATGAATGCAATGTTTGTTATATGCTTACTCAAAGAATATTCAAGTGCTTACAAGGAAACGTGCAAAGGTTAAACTGAATATGAAACCAAGCGCATAATTTAAGAAAAAGTAGCACAACATCTTAGAAAAATGATGAACTTTAAATGAAAATTTTATCTTGGCGTTATTAGTCAACTTAGTGAAAAATGATGAAATATAGATGAGTTGGGTGTCATTTTAAAGATAAAAATATCAACTAAATGATGAAGTCAAAATAATTCCGGAAATAGTGTATCATCTTTTAGAAAAATGAATTAAAAGAAATTTCAAAGAAATTTTTTTTAGAAAATTTTAAGGAATTTTTTAAAGGTAAAAAACACCACCTTTCCCCATCTTGATTTTTTTTCTTATTGTAGAAAATTTCATATATTTCATCAAAAAAAAATTCCGGAGAGTGTTTTTTGTTATTAATTCTTTTAAAAACAAGAAGGTTAAAAATATAAATTTTTATATATTTTTTTAGGAATTTTTTAAAGGTAGGTTTTAAGGTGTAACCACAATTGTCACCATATTGATTTTTTGTCACAACATTGCAAATCTCATTAAGTCATAACATTTTCACGAAATTCCCTCCCCTAGGTAAACAAGTGTCACTCGGAGTTAAGAGAGGCTGGTGAAACCTTACCGCAGAAGCCCATCATCTCATCGCATTACAAGGAAAGATCTTTATGAAACCATGGCTGTTACAAAATTAGTGGAGTGCTATTATTAATTTTAACATAGGAGAAATATAAATAGGGCATGCATCTGGTTTGAAGTCACTTGGAGCAGCTGAAATCAACATCCCTTGGTTCTTTTGGAAAAGTAATCGTGCTAAATGGTGTATAAGTTTTTATAAAGGAAAATAAATAACACTGCACACACGGGGTAATGTTGAACTGTTGTTAAATGCCTTATACCATCAAAGCATTTCTGAATTTAACTTATAAAAGGGTAATTTTTTTAACCCCAAATATTGATTCGAATGATTCCAAAACACATCTAACCGTATTAACAATGTTAATTAGAAGCAATTAACGGGTAATTATGTCAAATCTTATCAAAAATTGTCTAATAAAGATAATCAAACTTTGCTCTAGGCTCAAGAAAAGTATGATTTACGTTATAAGTAAGGTCAAAAAAACCTGCAGCCTAGAGGGAGTTTTTCCTTTCTTTTATCAAATCTTATTCACATATGATCAAAAAAAATTTCACCATAATAATTACTGTTTATTACTTCCTATTTTAGACTTCAAAATCAACCCGTCTATGAGTACACTGTAAAAAAAAACTGTAGAAAAACAGAAATTTTCAATAACAATGACTTTATGTTTACAGAGATATTCTGTCATGTAACATTCCCACCGCACTTCTATTTATTTTATGTAAAAAAACAGCTTTTTTTTAGTTTTTTAACTTATCTGTACTTAAACAGAAACTTACTGCATCGAAAACCAATACAGCTATTGGCAACATTATACTGAATCTTCTTTGGAGCAGTGGTAGCGTGCGCGCTTAGCATGCGGTAGGTCCTGGGTTCTATCCCCGGATATTAATTGATTAAAATTAAAAAAAACTCAACTAAAATAAGTCCACACGCATGCGCACAAGCGGAAAATTACTGAGAGGCAACAGAAAAATCTGTAGCTCACTTGACAGAAAGTTCCTTTTTACAGCATTTACCTGTAGGTTACAGCTTTTTTCTGTTTACAGGATTTTTCGACCTACAAATTTTTTCTGGCAACTTTTGCTGCCAGAAATTTTCTGTTTTTTTGCAGGATTATTTTTTACAGTGTATCTGCTTCAATATTTTGCTTAGATTTGATATTACAGTATATTGCCAACCATGTATTTCTAATTTATTTCTATCTATATTACTTTCATTTTATAATATATCGTCAATTTTTCAGATTCTTAAAACCGAACCACGTCTTTGTTTTTTGCAAAATATCGATAAATAATTTGTTTTTGGTTAAATATAATCTTTGTACTACCGATAAAAAAGGGGGAAGTACCCTTAACTGACTTCCATCATGAAATAAAAAGCCTAAAAAACATAAAAAAATTCAAAAACGCCCCTCTTGAATAATAGGCAAGGTTGGGAAAAATAGGGAAATAAAAGAGATACTTTTCCGTATTTGGATCTCAAACCAAAACGTTTGTTAAAACCAGTATTTTTTTTTAAATTATTGTCAATTTATTTATTAAATTTAAGACCGATATACAGCAGGGATGACTGTCCATGATGACCAATCCCCTTTAGTCCACCCCTTTTAATTTTTGAACCCCTAGAGATATAGTCATAAAAGTGGTGTCTAGGCTATTCCCTATCCCAGGGGTCGGCAACCTTTTGAAACGGAAGAGCCAAAAGTAACAGTTTACAAAAATTTCCAGTTTTTAAAGAGCCACTAAATTTTTTTTGCTTCAATGTTATAGTATATCCTTAATATATATTTGATTTTAGATTGGGAGGAGGATTTTAGTTGGAGAGCATTTTAACCCAACATTTTTTCTGTTGGGTAAAAATTAAAATCACTATTTCCTCCTTTCGGGTAGGGTATTTTTTTACATTAATGACTTACGTACACATTGTAAATCAATTTTAGTGAACTTAATTTCCAAATTTTTTATAAACGATGTGAATTCCTGGAAAAATAAGAGGGTCTGGGGGTCCTCCCCCAGAAAAATTTTTGGAAATTTCCCCTTCAAAATCACGTTTTAGCTCATTTTGACTTTTTCGATTGCACCCTAAGAGCACCTCTCATTATTTAAGTGTGCAGAATTTTCAAGGAAAAATAGTATAGTTATAATAAACAGCAAAGTTTCGAGGGGGTGTGAATCCCACTTCAGAAAAATTTCGGAAATTTGCCCCTAAAAATAGTGTTTTAATTAGTTTTTAGGACTTCTATAACGACCAAAAAGTCACAATATTTTCAAGGAAAATCAGCACATTGTCCAAAATTTTTATGAGTGTTAAGGAGTTCTCTCCCAGAAATTATATGGAATTCTTATCCTTAAAAGTAGAGTTTTGATTTTGACTCATCTTGAGAACTTTAAATTATATTTTCTGATTTTTTAAAAGTTTTGATTAGTAAGATAAATTTTTTTTTCGGGTGGAACTGGAGAGCCGCAGCTTTACATCGAAAGAGCCGCATGCGGCTCGCGAGCCGCAGGTTGCCGACCCCTGCCCTATCCAATGCGACAACTTTAATCGCTCCCTATCGTCAATGTTAGGAGTTATAATTTTTGTTTTAAAAACTTTCAGAGATCTGCTAAATTTGTCATTTACAAATTTGTAGAGAAGCATCGATTTTGTAGGAAAAGACACTTTGGGCAGAGAGTCTTAAACAGAACCCCTAAAAAGCACGCCCCTTTAGGAAGAATTCACGTAGTTTTTACGTCCTAAAACGCTCTTAATAAGACTAAACTGATAAAATTTCATTTTTATAACGAAAAAATACTTTTACAGATTTACCTATGTCATCAAAATAAAAATTTCTTAAAACCTTTCTCTAAATTTACTTAAGTGAAGAAATACTTAAATGAATTCAAGACTAAGAAGAATTTTCCTGTCAAAAGTGTGTATGGTTTATGAAATACTGATTAAAAATTTATATTACCCTTTAGACCGACAGACTCTCTCTAAGTGAGATTAAAAAGTTTTTGATGACTTTCTCTTTTTGATGTTATAAAATTTTGAAAATTTAGTTCAATATTTATTTAAGATAGATTAAAAGTTTTAAGACTTTATTTCGTCTTTCCATACTTAAGTTTAATGTTTAATGTACTACTTTTAAAATCTAAAATAAAGTGGAGTTCCCCCCGAAAGTTTGTTAATATAAAAATCCATAAAACAGGTAAAACAATAATTTAATACCATGGTAATATTTTAAAATGCTTCCGTGAAAAATATCATTACCAATCAATTTACATTAATTATGCTCAGTATTTAAGGTTTTATTTTTATTTTGTGACAAAATAATCCAAATAATGATATAATAACTGGACAATTAATTATCTCTAAAAACTGTTCTTAAAGTTTTGAACCAAAAATACAAAAAAAAATAAGCAAAAACACAAATATTAACTACACACGTTTCATAAATTATTCTTTGTAAAAGATTTATGGCATGGATGAAAACTTTTTTTAAATTATCATTACTAATTTCGCTTTTTTATTGCAACTAACACTAATTTATCAATACATTAAATGGTAAACGGAGTCATTGTCAAAGGAATTTTTTGATATTATAAAAGTTTATATTTTTTACTTTTGAGTTTCTATCCATCTGATTAATTAGGAAGCTCTAATTTTTTTTGCTATATCTTCTTTAGTGAATGATTTAATGTTATTAATATCAATGGTTAAAACCTTTATTTTAGGGCTATTGCTTTTTATTACTTTAACTCTTAAAAGGGAAGTTTTTAAATTAGATATTGTTTTACTTAAAAGTTTCTGAAAGTTCCGGAAAGTATTCATTATCTTTGTGTAAATAATTGATAATTTCACTCAGGTATTTTTATACAGGAAAATTTATAAAGTAAATTCTTAATCTTGTTTATATTTCCAAAAAATTATTATTGATTAAAATTTGTTCTTGATGATGATAACATAAAGAATTTAAAATAGATTGTAAAGATTTTTTGTCCCGCAACATTTAACATTCACACGTTTAATAAAGTGCCTATATCTCCCTTTCTCTGTTGTTCTAAAGAACGATTACTTAAAGAACAGCTATGATATTTTGAGATCGAAAGCTGAACTGTGTTGCAATGGCTATATACTCTAGAGTAAAAAGAAACACACAGTCTCAACTTCTTAAAAGCTTCCACTTATATAAAGCTATCCCACAACGTTGCTTTTCTTAAGGGGTTTTCTTACCGAATTGCTTAAAATCTAAAACAACGGTCGGTATATTTTGATCCATCCATTAGATTCATGTGAGTGATTATAGCATTCCCCTTAAGGTATTTTCATACACTTTTTAACAAGGACTACTTTTTCTTATTGATTGATAAGAGATCAGAAGGTTAAACGCCTTTTGTGAGTAAGTTTAGAAATACCTTTTGCCTACTAAGTTAAATATATATTACTCGTATTATTTTTCTTCCTAAAATTATTTAATACTATTACAACTTAATAACTTTAAAATACTTTAAAGGTAATGGAAAGGATTATCTTTGAGCGAGAGCTGCTACACAAACTATTTGTTTGTATTATAACAGTCTGATGTGAAGTCATAAATTCTTCTTAGGTTTACAGACTCATGAAAAAATCATCTCCATATTTTTCTTAGGAATAATTTAAATGCTATGTATAATGATAAATTAGAAATGTGAAAACCAAGTTATCTTCTGCTGAACTGCTACTGCTTCCTTTATATGACGGACTCCTTTTAGACTCCCTCTTCTTAATAATTCGTTTTCACATTAGAAGATAAGGGCAGTAACTCTCGGAACTTGATGATTTTTCAGAAAAGATAAGAAGCAAGATAAGAACAAGATGTATAGTGTAAAAGTCTTGCCTTGTAATAGAAAAAATATATTAAAGTAAAAGGGTGTATTTTTAAAGTCAATGTAGTTTTAAAGTGTGATTTACCAAGTTTAACTTTTCCTTAAGAACAAAATAAGGATTTAAATAAGATTGTTTCTCTAAAACAGCTGCTTAGAGCGACTATGGCCTGAGTAAAAACATGCAAATTTGTAAACAAGAATACAAAACCAATAAGAAAACTGTTATAAATACGTATATTAGGGTAACAAGCCTAATTCTATAAAAATTCTTTGTTACTAATCGTTTTCTTTAAAGTGGTAAAACGATAAGTCCCAAACATAATTTTTTTTCATTAAAAAACAAACAATATTTGTTTTCATTTAATCCAAAAAATTTTCTCTGAAATCATGTCGTAAATATTCAAGTAAATTTAAACAATTACCTTAAAGTTCTAGTTCTTGGGAGTTCTTCGAGTTTTTCGAGTTCTAAGGATGGGTTTTTTTACTCCATATCAAACATTTTTATGAAAAATATTATGCTTCTTAACTAATGTATGGATGTTTAAAATGCTACCTACATGTAGAATTTTTTTTAAATTAGATTAAAAAGTTAAAATTTCAGGAGTAGAAATGACTATTTCTTAAGAGATCATCTTCTAATATTTCATCTTAAAAACGTCATAAGAAAAAAACCTCTTGAAAAAATCTTCCCGCAAACTTTAAGAGAAGAGAGAGCAAATGTTAAAAGAAAAATATATAATAATAAAGTAAACATCTTGAAAGGTAGAACAGTGACATTACGGAAAAAGTTCTGAAATCTGTATCGAAAAAAATATAAGATTAATTTTTTTTCATTAACCTTAGATGAGAAAACCTTTTGAAAACAATTCTTTCGTTCGGTACCTTGAATTTTACTATGATGAGAGAACCTCAAAAAGTCATAATTAAATTTCAAGTCATAACTTTCTTCACGAAAGCACCGCCTTAAAAGTAAAAATGTCACCTAGTTTCTCTTTTCTTCAGCAAGGAATTTTTCCGGATAAAAATTTTTTTTGTGCATATTTCTCATTCTTTTCTTGATGTTGGGGAGAAAATACTTTTAATTTTCTCATTCTGTTAAAAACTTCAAAGTTATTAGAGTCATAGAATAATGTAAAGATATATTCCAACATTTTTTTCGTAAGGGGTTCAGTACCAAAATTTGGTCCAAATTCTGAATTTGAGATTTTGCAATAAAAATAAAGATAATTCCCTTAGAATTATTCATACCAAGTTTCATAATGATACGGGGACTCTAAGTGTGAAAATTTTGAGATTTCTGAAGCCTAGATGGTGTTAAGAAGCCTAGTTTTCTATCTTTAAACGGGTTTTTCTCAAAACAAGGTTTTTAATGTTTAAAATCACAAGTCTTTTTTTTCTAATCATCCAAACCACTTCAAACTTTGAAGTCCTTATCAGTAACACGTGTTTAACATCTTCAGGCATGGATTTTATAATATATTTATTAGATTTTTTTACGGAGCAGTAAAGTGCCAAATTTCAGAGGTTTTTTTTATTTTTCAGAAACTTTTATAGATAATGAATTTTCCATGCCTACAAGTGTTTATATATGTTTGATTTATTTCAAGACAAAAAATCAAATTAAAAGAACATATATTAAGGGAGGAGTATCAATTTAAATTTAGGGTACTTTTGGGCATTATTTTGAAGTTTTTTGTAATTTTTTTTAAATAAATTTTTGAACTCAATTTTTGGGCTAAATATGAATTAGTATGAAGTACACACATAATTAAACACCTTAAAAGATAACAAAATCCTGTAATTAGAGAAAAAAAAATTTTTGGTACTGAACCCCCTTAATGGAGGCAACAGCGAGGTCTTGGCTATTGAGTCGTTTTCATCAATAACGGTCTATAGATGTTTACCGGTATTGAAAACGAACGGTAGAGTACCGAAGTATTGAATAAAAGATAAAAAGCTATAGGGCTATACCTTTAACCATAAAAATAAGAATTTACATAGTACTTGATTCATGAAAGATATTATGTCCTAGTTGATATGCCCGGCCGTGCACGGGTTAATTTATAGCTTCCTTTTTTAAAATTTTTAATACATTCTATACCTTATTTAATTGGGTGGCATGTGTTAAAATTCATCCAGTTCTCAAGCAATATAATTTTGAACAATTTCCACATTTACCACATGATTCCGATAGTAAAAATAGGAAAAACCATTCCCCAAAAAAACTATTTAAAATAGGATCATTTAGCTTCATTAAGCATTAGGATGGGTCATTTTCCTATGGCTAAAAAAAAATTTCGCAAATTCTATCGGACACAGCAAGAAAAGGGTGCCAAATGGTCTAAAACTAACATGTGTAAAATATTATTCGATTATAATAACTCTTTTTGCCTCCGGATTGGCCTCAAATAGAACAAAAATATGTAATTTTTAATATTTTTAAAAAATTTTATGAATTAAATTTTTTTGTCGAAAACTTATTAAAGTTCACAAATAAGGGTATTTAAAAGCAATTTTAATCACATTAGTCACCTTCATGCATTATTAATACAAAAATAACTGCCAAAGTGGCAATATAATATGCTATCATATTAATAAGAGCAGTAGAATATGAATCTCTTTTTATAGTGGATTTTCAGTGGTACAGATTTTAAATATTTGTAGTTCATATATATCCTCCCTCAAGTTTGGTCAGTATAAAACGGTATTTTTAATTTTTCAAAATAGAAACAGTTGTGTTTTTCATAAATATGCCGCGCTTTCGAAATTCAGCCGACAGTTATTTCACTGGCTGGTCTTGGGATCCAAATATGATCGTAAAAATTTTTTGAAACAATTGTCGAATAGATAGTTCTTTCATAGGCAATATCAGTTATGATTCGCTCAGTCATGATTTTCCTACTTTTTTACAATAGCAATTGACTGAAACCCAGGCCCATGAAATTATACTTCTTTGAGGATTGACTCAAAATAGCTTTTTAGCATTCCCTTATGCGTTCATAAAAGTTAAAATATAGCAAATTTAACTGTTAAGGATAATTACAAGTAAGTTTTGAAAAGTAATGTAGCTTATTTAACTTAAGGGATAATACTGAGCTTTATGATGCTGAAAACGGGGATCTACCGCTCTTCTTAAGAAAATATTTCAAAATTTGACTCTTAAAACGTTGTTTTAATTTATTTTTGGACATTAGGGAATCACATGGGGACACTTGTGATGGACTTTTCCTAATATGCCAAAAAATTTCAAATAAATCCCTACTTTTAAACTTTTATCCAAATGTTTTCCATGGGGTTGAAACCTATAACCCAAAAAAGGTATCCACCTTCTGACGTATCCAATTTTATTAAAAATTTAATGTTTTTACCATCCTACTCAACCGACAATAAAGGTTTCGCACATTTTTATAATCCCAGTAAGAAATTTTTGATTGCCAGTTCTAACCATTGAGATATTTCAAAATATGTTGTATTACAAGTCAAGTATTTCAACTTTGGTTTCATTTATAATTATTTTATAGTCTTCAATGATGATTTTTATACCATTTTGCACATTTATATTCATGACGGATTTGTGAAATCGAGGTAAAAGCTTGATTTTTGTTCGTCCATTTTTGCATGAAATTACTATATTAATCGAAACTTTGAGGCCAATCCGGAGGCAAAAAGTGTTATTATAATCGAATAATATTTTACACATGTTAGTTTGAGACCATTTGGCACCCTTTTGTCGCTGTGCCCCTGGGAAAATGTGAAAAAAATATTTTTGACCCACCCTATTAAGCATATCTCCAGGATCTTAAAGAACTTTTTAAGTGATATTTTTCAATAATAGAAATAAGCATAAGGTAAATGTGGGTATAGTGGACACTGTACTAATAGTGGCCACATAGCTGATTAATTTTAAATAAAACGAGTTAGAGGCATCAAACAGCGTCAAAATTCATAGGCATAGTAGATTGTACAATAGGGTGGGTCAAAAATATTTTTTTCACATTTTCCAGGAGCACAGCGACAAAAGGGTGCCAAATGGTCTCAAACTAACATGTGTAAAATATTATTCGATTATCATAACTCTTTTTGCCTCCGGATTGGCTTCAAAGTTTCGATTAATATAGTAATTTCATGCAAAAATGGACGAACGAAAATCAAGCTTTTACCTCGATTGCACAAAGCCGTCATGAATATAAATGTGCACAATGGGATAAAAATCATGATTGAAGACTATAAAATAATTATAAATGAAACCAAAGTTGAAATACTTGACTGGTAATACAACATATTTTGAAATATCTCAATGGTTAGAACTTGCAATCAAAAATTTCTTGCTGGAATCATAAAAATGTGCCAAACCTTTATTCCCAGTTGAGTAGGATGGTAAAAACATTAAATTTTTAATAAAAATGGATGTGTCAGAAGGTGGATACCTTTTTTGGGTTATAGGTTTCAACCCCATGGAAAACATTTGGATAATAGTTTAAAAGTTGGGATTTCCTTGAAATTTGTTGGCATATTAGGAATAGTCCATCCCAAGTGTCCCCATGTGATTCCCTAATGTCCAAAATTATATTAAAACCACATTTTAAGAGTCAAATTTTGAAATATTTTCTTAAGAAGAGCGGTGGATCCCCGTTTTCAGCATAAAGCTCAGTATTATCGCTTAAGTTTTTAAATAAGCTACATTGCTTTTCAAAACTTGTAATTATCCTTAACAGTTAAATTTTGCTATATTTTAACTTTTATGAACGAATAAGGGAATGCTAAGAAGCTATTTTGAGTCAATCCTCAAAGAAGTATTATTTCATGGGCCTGGGTTTCAGTCAATTGCCATAGTAAAAAATTAGATAAATCATGACTGAGCGAATCATAACTGTTATTGCCTATGAACGAATTATCCATTCGACAATTGTCATATTTTTGCGATCATATTTGGATCCCAAGACCAGCCAGTGAAATAACTGTCCGCTGAATTTCGAAAGCGCGGCATATTTATGAAAAACACAACTGTTTCTATTTTGAAAAATTAAAATTACCGTTTTATACTGACCAAACTTGATGGAGAATGTATATGACTACCAATATTTAAAATCTGTACCACTGAAAATCCACTATAAAAAGAGATTCATATTCTACGGCTCTTGTTAATATGATAGCATATTATATTGCCACTTTGGCAGTTATTTTTGTATTAATAATGCATGAAGGTCACTAATGTGATTAAAATTGCTTTTAAATACCCTTATTTGTGAACTTTAATAAGTTTTCGACAAAAAAATTTAATTCATAAAATTTTTTTAAAATATTAAAAATTACATATTTTTGTCCTATTTGAGGCCAATCCGGAGGCAAAAAGAGTTATTATAATCGAATAATATTTTACACATGTTAGTTAGAGACCATTTGGCACCCTTTTCTTGCTGTGCCCGATGGAATTTACAAAATTTTTTTTTCGCCATAAGAAAATGACCCACCCTATTGTACAATCAGGTAAGCTGGTAAATTATCATCGATACCACAGATCAGCATGGGAAGGATATTTAAATATTTGAAAATAACAACATTGGCCGAGTGACTGAAATTTGATTTCGCTTATTGAATCGCGTAAGGAAACGGGTATTTCGGAACAGATTTTATTGTATTTATTACAGTTTGATTGACTTTTAAATTTATATTTAGATAAAGGAGAGTATATAAAATGATACTGAATAAAATTTATTTGAAAATTTTGACTTTACGAGGCTTTATGGGGGTGGCCACTTTACCAACACATAATCTTAGATTTTCCAATAGTGGCCACTGCAATGGCTTCTAAAAGAAACATAAATAATATTAATTTGAATCCGTTTTTCTTCATAAACTGTTGATTGCTCTTTAAAATGAGTGTTGTATTAATTTGGTTTCATTCTGGCTTTGGGAACCAAGGTTTCTAAAGCATTGAATTACATGCTAAATTCCTCTCAAATCAGCTACAGCGTAGGCTTTGGGCTGGAAACTATCAAGTAATTTTTTAAATAAAGCTAATTTGATTTAATCTAAAATACATTTCGTTGGGAAGGGAGATTTATTTAGAACTAAACGACTATACCAAGAAAAACCCTCAATTTCATGCATAAACCCCTCATATAGGCCGAAAAAGAGAGGTGTCCACTATTGATGCAAGAGGTGTCCACCATAGATACAACAGCTACATCAAGGTGGCCACTATAGATGCAATTTGGAGTACTTTTTAAAAATTAATTAAAAATACTTTACCTAATCTAATTAAAAATTTTAATGGTAAAATTGAAAGAAGAAGATCCAATTAACCTAAAAATAGGATGATAACCTTTTCCAAGCAAATAGGTTGGTATTTATTAAGAATTTAAGCAAAAATTTTCCTTAAAGTGTCCACTATACCCACATTTACCTTATTCCATAGACTGAGCGTTGATGCGCTTGACCCGGGCTTCACACCCGTTTTTCAGTTGTTTAATAAATATCACCTGGTGTGTTACAGAGTTACAAATAGATACAGTTACAATCTATCATGCCTACAATAATTGTTACACATCTTCTGTTATTATATTTGCAACAATGTGGTTTTGCCATGAAGTTAGAAATGAAATATGTGGGTTTTAAAGCATAAAATTGACCAAAACACGTTATTAGGATGCTTCTATTTTAAATAATTTTTCTTCAGAAACCTTCCCGGGGAGCGAGTAGATCAACGTGGTACACTGTAAAAAATAATCCTGCAAAAAAACAGAAAATTTCTGGCAGCAAAAGTTGCCGGAAAATTTCTGTAGGCCGAAAAATCGTGTAAACAGAAAAAAGCTGTTACCTACAGGTAAATGCTGTAAAAAGAAACTTTCTGTCAAGTGAGCTACAGATTTTTCTGTTGCCTCTCAGTAATTTTCTGCTTGTGCGAATGCACTTAATTTAGTAGAGTTTTTTTAATTTTAATTAATTAATATCCGGGGATAGAACCCACGACCTACCGCATGCTAAGCACGCACGCTACCACTGAACCAACGAAGATTCAGTATAATGTTGCCAATAGCTGTATTGATTATCGATGCAGTAAGTTTCTGTTTAAGTACAGATAAGCTAAAAAACTAGATAAAAGCTGTTATTTTACATAAAATAAATAGAAGTGCGGTGGGAATGTTACATGACAGAATATCTCTGTAAACATAAAGTCATTGTTATTGAAAATTTCTGTTTTTCTACAGTTTTTTTACAGTGTAAAGTTTAATAGTTAATGTAGGTTTGAAAAGTTTAAATATTTTAAGGACATACATATATACAGACAAACATTCCTGTTTATATGTATAGAAGAAGATATGATATGTGTACACACTCACACCCACATTGACTTTTGTTATATAAGATTTTCAAGTTATTTACTTGCTAATAACTATTTCTATACAATGAATATTCAAATGCTCAGGATGAAAGAATCCTCATATTTTCTATCAGGTTGTATTTTTCCATAAATTGACAGCATTGACGATGCAGGTGTTTCCCGCAGTCCCTTTTGTAAAATATTTCCAAAATAATTTGATCACTTGCGAAATACCAGTCTAGACTTAAAACTAATTCATTTCAATTTCAATTCTTCTAATTTTAAAACCAGACATTACACACACGGTTTAACTGCAAGTTACGAAACTGTCCAAAAAGATTCAGAGAAATGTCACAATGTCATTCATTCCTTTAGAAATAGCACAATGCAACGAAGAAGGGAATCTTTCCTCTCGCAAACGGTCAGCTATAAAAAAGGCGGTCTCCGATATTCCCACGTTAATTCGTTTGAATACCGACGCAAGGCATCGATTTTTAATCAGAAACCGAAAGAATAAGAGAAGAAACTACTCTACGAGATGTGAATTCTCGTAGAAAAACTTCCTGGCTCCCCTTTTTATTCTATCTCATTTTACGGAGTACGGGAAATCAAAGGAATGTCATAAATTACGCCATCCCCTCCTCCATGTCGAAATCCCGTTCTGGAAATTCCCGGAGACGTCTCTTCCATTGGAAACGTCTGACTTTTTCTTGTATACTCCTTCTTTCTATTCTTAATTACTAAATTGGATGAAAGTATTCAATTTAAGGATATCCATCTGTTACTTTATACATATTTCAATCATTTTCCTAGCGCGAATTACATTATTTAATTACATTACAGAATTGTAAGGAATCTGAAAACGAATTTCTTTAGCATTTGAAACCGTTAAAATAATTGTTTCAAAGGTTTATGTTCATAGAATTTTAGTAACTTAAATATAAAACTGCACACACAAACCGAGTTATATTTTTAACTTTCTACGTAGGATCTTTCATGAAAAATTCCCGAAACACAATAATGAATAAATTTTAATTGGATTCAGCTACACAAGCCAAAAACTTCTACAGCTTAATGAACTTTTTGAATACCTTAACAATAATAATAATAACTTTTCAAATGATTTAGGTTTATTTCACTGTTTATTGAAACTCCAAAAGGAGTTATAAATACGTCGCTTTGAAAGTAATTGTAATAAAAGGAGTAAACACTGTTGATTGATTAAAATAATTCCATTTATTTTTTTCACCAGAACACATCATATCAGAACAACCTTTTTTCTCTCTCCTCTCCCACCGAACAGTCTCGTCCTTCTTTCTTTTTTTCTCGCCGCCTGATCCGATCACTTCACTACCCCTACCTCAGTATAACGGGACCAGGTGGTAGTTATAGTAATTGAATTTAAATTGAATTTTGATTAATTAATTTAATTGAAATTGATAAATTTGAAGGCAATTTAAACGAAACAGCTTTTCAAAATTAACTTTCATTCTTTTAAGTTTTATATCAAATAAAAAATAAAGGGAAAAGTTTTAAACTAGAAATTGTGGTTAAAAAAGAAAGTGATAAATATTAATTTGCTAAAAACTAAAAATATTACTTCTCTACTAAAATTTTTAACTCTCAAAAAATATATAAGCTATAATTTTTTAAATATTTTTCTAAAACATAAACTCAAAATTAGAAAATAAAATTATAACGATACAGTTTCTTTCTACCAAAAACAAAATGGTTGATAAAATGTTCTGCAGTTTAAACTAGAAGGATGAGTCACTATTTTCATCAGTGCGTTTTATATTTGTACACTGCTGTTCAAACATTAAGGACGGAACGGTTTTTTCAACATGACACCTAGAAGAATTATTGTTCATCCATGAAAATCATACCAAAAGATGTTTATTGGGTGAGAATACAGGACCCGAGAACAAATTTCCCCTGTCAATATTTTAAGGGGGTAAATGGACCCTCCATTGATAACGGAGTTCCATTACACATTTGGAGCAGTGGCAGACATGTCTATGTAAGAGGTATTTAACCAAGAAGTTTAAACTTTTTGCAATGAATATTATTATTCCTGAACTCAATGCATATTTTTAATTGTTTGTGCTGCCTTTTAATGGAATTTGTTTAGGTTTTATTGAGAGATATCGGTCTATTCATCATTTTTGGCAAGTTTTAGCTTCTGGGTCATTTTTGGTAAGTGGTATCTTAGCGTTAACCATGTTTTTAGTTGGTCTCACATGTGCCTAATTGCATTTGGGTCTGGGGACCTGAAAAGTAACTTTTTTCCTTCAATATCGTTACTTATGAACAACTTTGAGATAGTGAAATTGGGATTTTCTGCAGCTTTTTGACTAATAAAGAAAAATATTTGACCCGAAATGTTTTCTAAAAGAAGCAAATGGCCCATGAAAATACAGGTATGCAATTGCAGACATCAGGGAAAATCTCTTTTAAGTATAGGGGGTGTTGAAATGTCTATAAGGATAGTGCAGACTCAAAGGAGAAATTCGATCTCTTAAAACTTCATTTTAAAGATAATGGAAATATTTTTACAGATATATCTTTCTTTTCAGACATGTATAAGTCCATAAACACTAAAAATACTTCTTTTTTTTAAACGTTAATAACAGATGTCCTTTCTGTGAAACCATGCAATTTTTTGTGCCGTTTCAGCACCCCTTAGACAGCACAGAAAATTTCACTGATATCTGCAATTGCGTACCTGTGTTCTCATGTCCCTTTTACATCCTTAAGATGACCTCTCGGGTGAAATATTTCTCTTTATTAGTTAAAAAGCTGCAGAAAATAACAATTTCACTATCTCAAAGTTGTTCATAAGTAACGATATTGAAAGACTAAAGTTAATTTTCAGATCCCCAGACCCAAATGCAATTAGGCACATGTGAGACCGACTAAAAACATGGTTATCGCTAAGATACCACTTACCAAAAATGACCCAGAAGCTAAAACTTGCCAAAAATGATGATTAGACCGATACCTCTCAATAAAACCTAAAAAAATACCATTAAAAGGCAGCACAAACGTTTAAAAATATGCATTGAGTTCAGGAATAACATATTCAGTGCAAAAAGTTTAAACTTCTTGGTTAAATACCTCTTACATAGACATTTCTGCCACTGCTCCAAATGTGTAATGGAACTCCGTTATCAATGGAGGGTCCATTTACCCCCTTAAAATATTGACAGGGGAAACTTGTTCTCGGGCCCTGTATTCTCACCCAATAAACATCTTTTGGTATGATTTTCATGGATGAACAATAATTCTTCTAGGTGTTATGTTGAAAAAACCGTTCCGTCCTTAATTTTTGAACAGCAGTGTATTTTTATGAGTACGCACAAAAGTGAAACATCAGGATTCGAGGAGTATTTGTTATTCTTTTGGACGGGAGGGGGTAGTACAAAAGAACAGTTGTGTAAAAGCTTGTAATTTTTGTGTATTTTAGCCAGATTTTAAGGAATGAGCTGATTTACTTTATTACTAATTTTCTATGTGCATTTTAATGTAATTTAGATTATTGTTTGCAAATAATTATTAGCGTGAAGTGGGTTAAGGCAGAGTATTTTTATCAGATCTTAGCTAATATTTGACCAATTTCTACAGGAAACCCGAGAAAATTAGAAAGAGTACTATACTCCAGAATAAATGGATTTAGGATGTTAAAAAGAGGCATCTAGATATTTCTCGTCTTTTTACACTTGTCCTAATTTTTATAAAGACTAAACCTTTTACAAGGACATTCCTTATTAGTTTTCTGATCATAAGGGGAACAAATATCTCAAAACTAATTTTTTATTTAACTCCAAGGGTATTTGGGATTTTTAAAAACAAAACGAATGTAAAATCTTTCTAATTTATAGATAAAGGATTATCGGGTCCAGAAAAGGCTTGGACTTAAATACCCTAATCATCCCTATTTCTATCGTCGTTAGTTTTCCCCAATTACTTTTGACAGCGTGATGTGAGATAACCTTTGAAATAAATCTTGTTATCGGTGCAACAATACTTTTTGAAGTAATCAAAACATATTCTTACAAAAAAACTTAGACCAATTAATTGTTTTTCTCGTATGTGAAATTAACCTTTTGAGAATGAGAGTTTAAGTATTCGTAACTTATTACTCACTGGTAAACTTTTGAAGATTATCAATAATTGTAATTTATTAATTGTTAATTTAGTCAAAATAAGTTGAAGCAATTGTCTATATTCAAGAAGCTGATCTAATTCAGATATATTTTACATGTCCTTAAAACAGCGTTCGAAACTTACAAGGATCACTGGTCCGAAACCACTGAAAAACGGCTCGGACCATTAAGGTCAGAAAATCACTGGTCCGCCGGACAAGTGGCGAAAAAATAGCCCACTCTCTAGTTTTAGTTCCATTTTTCCCGCTATACACCTGATTAAATATCTGCATTAAAAAATCGCCCTTTCCCTTCAAACTTCGTTTAATGTTGAGTGTTGACCTTATCATACACATCATTGATGATGATCCAGAACATCTCTCAACAAAATTTCAAAGAACAGCTAGGAGGGTTTGTTAAAATTCGCACACAGGGGGCAAGCGAGGGAAGAAACAGGTGTGAGAACTTTCAATGGAAACTCCGCGACAATGGGCAATACCACTATTTTTTATTCGATAGAGGTACCCTAGAGCGGAATATACGCGCAAAATTTTTTTTAACTACGATGATTATTTATTTTTTTATGTAATTTCAAAGTTCGACTTTGAAAAAGGGCGTTAAATCGTCTAATTTCCCAATATGACGTACTTATACCCTATACATTGATTTTAAACAATGCTTTTAATTTATTTGATTTTCCGGGATAGATGGCCGTGTTTGAATGGAATCTCCAAACGTTTCGCTCTCAGCTTCGGAGAGCATCCTCAGTGGCAAAAAATCAACTGATAAAAATTGAAAATGAAAAACAAATACCAAACAATTACAGCGTGAATGCTAACGTATTGGTATTTGTTTTTCATTTTCAATTTTTATCAGTTGATTTTTTGCCACTGAGGATGCTCTCCGAAGCTGAGAGCGAAACGTTTGGAGATTCCATTCAAACACGGCCATCTATCCCGGAAAATCAAATAAATTGCTCTTTAGGCCGTGGAAGTTTTCATCAATTTATAATGCTTTTAATTGTTTAAACAAATCAAAGGCATTGTTGGGTTTCTCGTTAAAGTCTGTATGAGTCAGTTGTGACGTACATATACCCTATACAAAGACAAAGGGCTTGGCGATTTTAATTTTAAATATTTAACTAACTAAATTTTTTTGAAACTATTCATGTGGATTTTTGGATTTAGATCTATTTCCTTTACAGGAAAAATGCATTTTTTTTCTGTTTTCAAAAAATGATGGTATTGCCCATTTATTAAATTACAATTCTCCAGACTAGTTTGTACTGCTCTTTACATTCCTTGCTTTTGATATAGAATGAGAAAGAAAATGAACTGAGGAAACTATAGCAATGAAATAACTCATATAAACTCTAACGTAACAAACTAGCCCGTCGCATGAGGTTCGACTGTTACAAAATTGGGCCACTTTGCGTTGGACGTATGATTTGCTACAGCAACCCCAAGAAGGGGTTAAAAATAGAAACTTGTCCTTTTTAATTTGGCGGACCAGTCATTTTGTTTGCGGACCAGTAAGATTGGCAAAGCAATGGTCCGTAGGACCAGTGAAATTATTTTCCCAATCTCTAACGCTGCCTTTAACACTGATATCCACACATTTTTATTTATTATATGGTCCCTACATATTTATTAATTGATAGAAAATACGAAGTTTGATTTTTAAATTAAAAAAAAAGAATCCGAATCACATTCAGGCATTTCAAACAATGAGAACAAAAGGTTTTTATCGGTATATGTAAATTAACTAAAACACGTTTATTGAGACTTATTCATTCTCGACAAATAAATTAGAGTGAAGTTCTTACAGCGAATGTCTCATCAAAAAGTTTGGAATGAAAGGGAAGTTTCAGGAAACAAATCAACGACAACCATTCATTCTCTCCAATCTCCACCAAATCACTCGCATCAATTTTTACCAAATATGTGAAAAGATTTAATTTTATTTCATGCTTTCATGGTTCCACATAATCAGATTAAAGGCTTAGCAGCGACGCATATGTTCTTCCATTAATTGCACAAATAAACCCATTCTGTTCTTTGCTTTCTTTCCATTATTGTAAGGTCCGTGTTTCCATTACCAAGAGCTTAACTCATTAGGGTGCAATTAGAGCTAGCGAGCCCTTTTTACCACTTCATCGAGCCCCGTAGTTTAATCGTCATTAGCGGTTACTGCCAAGAATACCGGAATCATTCTATTATTGCGTTGTTTTTCAACTGGAGAAAACTTTTGACGCATCAGTAAATTCTTTGAAGTTCGGAAACGCTTATAAATAATTTTTCTAGTCTCCGTGAGATAGGTTTTTGTGTTGTTCTAATAAACGTTGAATATATATGCACTCTATGTTTATTTCTTTTTTCGATTAGAAAAGGTGGTTTTCTATAACACCCTACTCCTCTGGATAAATATTTGGAGTATTAACACTATTCTTTAAAATCTATATCTAATTACCAGAGCTAAGAATTGAACCGTTAAATAGTATTTTTAAAAGTTCAATATGGATAGGATCTTTCAGTTCATTCAAGAGAATCTTTCAGGTGAGTGTATTAAAGAAATATATGGCCTTTTAAAGGGTTAGGAATTTAAAGAAAATTAAAGCGTAAGTTTAATTAACAAGGTAGAGTTGAAGGATTAGGTTATTTATTTATTTACCAAAAAATAAATAATCATATGTTTTATTTATGCTTTAATAAACATTTATGTATCTAATCAAGCTCTTTTATTCTTTGTTCTCAAAAATGAGATTAAAATGTTTTGTGACAGCCCGTTTGGCAGGCTATTGCTAGGAAGTCTAATGTGTTTCCCAATTTTAATTTTCACTCCCATCTCGTTTTATTTAATGAATTTTAATAGCTGCACACTCACTAATTGCCCCTTAAAAGTTATGTAAATTTAAATAAGATGGTAGGAATCTGTTTTAAAAATTAAATAAAATGTTTTATACCTTACATCATATAAAGGAACATTAAATTAAATTAAATTTAGTGACAAGGGCTTTTTATTTCATTTAATATTTATGTGAAGGTTGACAATACCTCCGCTCGTGTCGCTCCCAAAACGCCACCGAACAGTGCAAAGAAGGTGTACTGCAACTAAACTTCGGCATCTGCCGGAAACCGCGAGAAAGGCGGTAGAACTTTTGTGTATCAGTTTTGATTTGGCTCTGAAGAATGTACCAGGGCGAGAGGCGGAATGCGCCAGCTCTTGTATATTTTATTGTTATTCTTCATTAAACTGTTATTATTTTAACGATGGTGTTCTCTATGGCTGGCGTCTTCCCCCTCACATGGGGGCACAGCCGAAGAAATCGCCGGAGAAACCCAGATACGAGCGCGCGGGAATGTGCAGGTGTGTGAATCGAAAGCAGTAATTGCGTTGTGGAGTAATTTCAAAAACAAATTGGGACTGTTAGTGTACCTTGTGGACTGTGCAGCGGGGATTTTTTTTTATGTTGTGACATCCGAGGATAACCAAAACCCGTGAGTACTTTTTATTTGACGTTGTTTTCAGTGCCGGAAATCGAAAATGAAGCTCGTTGACATTCCGCGAATTGCCTATATTTTGAAGACTGCTCCCAAAAATGATATCTTGATTTTTCACAAATTTATCTTCGGTACAAATGGAGATAGGGGAAATCGAAACCGATTGAGAAACTTTTCGTCTTTTGACCCAACCCTTACATTGACAAATTTGAAAACCAGAGTTTTGCCTTCATTCACATTAGAAGAACTTTCGACTATTTGTCGCATACTGGATATCGATCCAGCAGAACAGGCAGATGAGTGTGTTAATTGTATTTACGAAGCTTTAAATGATCTTACCCTTTTAAGAGATGATGTGAGCGATTGCTCTGAAACGGAGCCTGAATTGCAGAATAGTTTTATTTCGCCTAAAACCACGGTGCGCCAAGAAACTAGTTTAAATCTACCAAAAGAAATAAAAGATCCTAGTCCTGGTATGTTAGAGATACAGAGTCCATTTACTCTTTTGAGACTGCCTCTAACTTAGGCATGGAGCCAGACCCACCTTTGTTTACTAAATCTCTCCCAAACAATTTCAATTTTTCTTTGAAAGACTTGACAGAGACCATTCGTGTGTTTAATGGGCTAGATAACCATTCAGTTGAAGATTATTATCAAGAAGCACAGTCAGTTTATTGGCTACCCAATCAAACTTGTAGTCCAGAAGGAAAGGGAAAAGGAGATTTCTGATGATGAAGTAGAGGAGGAGAAGGAAGAAGAGAAAAAGGATGATGAAATGAAGGAGGATGAGGATAAGCCCAAAATTGAAGACATTGGAGAGGATGAGGAAGAAGAGAAGGAAAACGACTGACAGATGAAGAGAAAGAAAATGACAGATAGATGAAGCGAAGGAAAATGACTGATAGATGAAGCGAAGGAAAATGACTGATAGATGAAGCGAAGGAAAATGACTGATAGATGAAGAGAAAGAAGATGACAGATAGATGAAGCGAAGGAAAATGACTGATAGATGAAGAGAAAGAAAATGACTGATAGATGAAGAGAAGGAAGATGACATATAGATGAAGAGAAAGAAGAAGATTGATAGATGAAGAGAAAGAAGATGACTGACAGACGTAGAGACAGACGACGAACGATAGATGATGAGAAAGTCCCTGAAGAAGAAGATGGTGAAGAAAATGCTGAAGATGACGAATCTGATGAAAGAACTTTTTCCTGATTGACTGTTCCTGAATAACTTTTCCCTGATTGACTGTTCCTGAATAACTTTTTTTTCTCACCCAGATTAAGACTTAAAACTCTAAACTTTAAAAAAAATGATTTTTCTTTTATTTTTTGAACATTGATTTTTTCATAAATGTTAACCATTCCTTTTGTTTTTTTCAGGTCAGATCTGATGAACTCTCTTTAGAATGTCATAGGAATAATTCTTAAATGTTTTAAGATTGATTATAGTTTGATGTCATTTTGTTTTTTTCAGCTTTAATTTTTGTTTTGTATTTTTCAGCTTTAATTTTTGTCTTGTAGTTTCAGCTTTAATTTTTGTTTTGTATTTTTCAGCTTTAATTTTTGTCTTGTAGTTTCAGCTTTATATTTTTCTTGTAATTTTTTAAGAGCTTTAAAGTTAAGCTGTTAGATTAATCTTTCTTTGCCAAAAAGCTTTTGAGAGCTTATTTTTCTTTCTTTAATTTTAAGTGTTAATTTGATGTAATTAGTTGTTATTTTTTAATTTTTAGTTTAATTACTAATTTTGATGTTGTGATTTTTATTTTGAGTATTGATATTGTGAATTTCAATTTTTAAGAATTGATGTTGTGTTTTTTCTTTTGTTTTGGCCAGGAGGTCCTGGGCCGTCAAAATGGCCGAGTGTGAAGGTTGACAATACCTCCGCTCGTGTCGCTCCCAAAACGCCACCGAACAGTGCAAAGAAGGTGTACTGCAACTAAACTTCGGCATCTGCCGGAAACCGCGAGAAAGGCGGTAGAACTTTTGTGTATCAGTTTTGATTTGGCTCTGAAGAAGGTAGCAGTAGGGTGTCTCAAAAAAAACTTTTTTCGAAAAACCTCGCTCCCCAGGGCTTTTCCCATTCCTTTTGGTCCCAAAAGATAGTGTGTGAAGTTTCAGCCCCCTAAGTTAACTCTAGGGTATGCCTGTAGAGCCCCAAAGTTTGAAAAAAGTGGAAAAATGACTAAATTTCAGAATTTTCAAAAAATTTATTTTATGAGTGAAACTGGATAAAAATATTTCAAATGTGTTACTTAGGACTTATTTAGATGGGTTATATTTATTTATGTGTATTAACTATACCCTATAGCCCCTGCAATTTAAGATTAAAACGTACTACTTAGGGACGTCGCCCTCACCAAAGCTTATAATGCACTACCGGTGGACGAATTGAATTGAATCCGAATTTATTTAAAGGAACTCCCTCAAATGATGCCATTTGGTGCTAAATTGATATTATAAACTGTAAAATCTAGTGAAATAACAATAATGATGCTCTCCACTGAGCTTATAATGTAAAAAGTGATTTTCTTCAAAATTGCTCGTTTTCAGATGATCAAACCCAAAATATAAACTAAAAAAGGGGGTTGTTGTACTTTTTTAGATACCAAACTTTGAAAGCTTTATAGGGGCTTCATTTTTTATAAGTAGAAGTTAATTTTAAACCCTACAGATCGAAAATAATACGGATATCTCCAATACCAGAAGTTAAAATAGATTTTCTTTTTTTGAAGTTAGGAAAATAGTTTAATACGTGTGAATCTTGGTTGAAATGTTAAGAAAGAAGTTTTATAATAAAACTTACCACTAATATGTTAAAAGGGAGTAATTTTTCTAACTTAAAAAAGAAAACCGATTTTAACTTCTGGTATAGGAAATATCCATTATCCATGTCATTTCCGATCTGTGTTGTTAAAACTTAGTTCTACTTATTAAAAATAAAACCCCTATAAAGGTTTCAAAGTTTGGTATCTAAAAAAGTACATCAACCCCCTATTTAGTACAAATTTTGGGTTTGATCAGCTGGAAACAAACAATCTTGAAGAAAAACATTTTTTACATTTTAAGCTCAGTGGAGGGCCTCATTATTGTTATTTCACTTGTTTTTACAGTTTATAATATCAATTTAGCACCAAATGGCATCGTTTGAGGGAGTTCCTTCAAATAAATTCGGATTCAATTCAATTCGTCCACCGGTAGTGCATTATAAGCTTTGGTGAGCGCGACGTCCTAAGAAGTACGTTTTAATCTTAAATTGCAGGGGCTATAGGGTAAAATTATTACACATAAATAAATATAACCCATCTAAATAAGTCCTAAGTAACACATTTGAACCATTTTTATCCAGTTTCACTCATAAAATAAATTTTTTGAAAATTCTGAAATTTAGTCATTTTTTCCACTTTTTTCAAACTTTGGGGCTCTACAGGCAAACCCTAGAGTTAACTTAGGGGGCTGAAACTTCACACACTATCTTTTGGGATCAAAAGGAATGGGAAAAGCCCTGGGGAGCGAGGTTTTTCGAAAAAAAGTTTTTTTGAGACACCCTAATGTAGCAGGGCGAGAGGCGGAATGCGCCTGCTCTTGTATATTTTATTGTTTTTCTTCATTAAACTGTTATTATTTTAACGATGGTGTTCTGTATGGCTTGCGTCTTCCCCCTCACATTTATGAAGTCATTTGATTAAATATTATTTCACCTTCTTCTTTTCGGGATGATAAAAAATCATAGATTTAAAGTTAATTACAAATATTCTCCTCATACTAAGTACTAAATAAATCAATTCAATTAAAAAAAACTTCTGGTTGCTGTAAATAATTCAATAATTTCCCTTCATTCGATATATGTAAATGAGGTGCACAAAATGCAACAAAAAAATCGGTTGAAGAGAGTAGAATATTATTAACCGAGCATACACGATCCGTGTCTTCAATAATTTATGACAAACACTGAACGCTGTTTTCGACAATTAATTTATTTTCTTTCAAGAATAAGATTGCGTTTCCTAATTAAGAATCGGTTTCTTTGAGAAGGAACCCACAGTGAAAGCTGTCTTCCCCCAGTTTCCATTGCTATGCATGAAATCCTTTTCATATTATTTATCGTAGTAAAATATAAAATGTTCTCATTTTTTTTAATCGCCTTCACTCCAATCTCTCGAAAACAGAACTGCAAACTTCCATCATTCTTCACGGGATATTTCTTAGTTAAGGCTCTCGATTCATACATTTCTTGTTATTTGTTTCAAAATTAAGTCCTTTCTTTCGTTCGATCTTGTGTTTCTTCTCAAAGTGTTTTTAGCAACTCCGCGCTCTGCTCCTCATTTTATTCGCCGTCGACTATCAAAGAAGTTTCAGCGGGAAAGTTTTCCCCGTTGTTGACTCTTGAAACATCATGATGCACTTGAACTTTTGGGCAATAGTGAAGTTTCTTTTCTTGGTTTCGCTTCTCTCGTCGTCGTATCCTCAGGGACGTGATTTCTTTTGAGATGTCACTTGTTCTAGATTTTGCTCTTATTACACATCGTTGAGACGTATTAAATTGTGTTCTTTCTTTCTGAGGGATCAAGTTACGTAGGAAATTGCACACAATAGTAAGTCAGTTCTTCAGTTTCGAGACAAAGTTTTCTTTCTTTAGAAACTGGAGATTCTTGTTTCCTAAATTAAACTTCTAGATTTTCTGTCATTAATCTAGAAGTGTGTTAAACGTTTTTTTTCGTGTGTACTTCTTCAATCCTGACTCAATTTAGCCATGAAGATTCACTTTATATCCGTTCTTTCAACAAAATATTTTTAAAAGCACTAACAATTTTTAAGAAACTTTATAAATCATCTAAAGTTTCGGGCTAAATATTTTAACTAACATTATTATATCAATACTTATGACATATACTAGCAAGAACCATATATAAGAGTAAAACCATAAAAATCACTCTAACTTCAAATCACAGTCGATAGGATTGTATGTTGGGGAATTTTGTATATTTATGAAATAAATCTACAACCGTTACATTTAATTTTTATATGTTTATTATTTATGAATCATATCAAAAATCGAAACCCAAAACTGTTAATTTTAAAAATACACAACGTTTTGATAAAGCTTTGAAATCCAAATAGGGTAGTCATGTCGTGGTGAAGTAAACGTCTTTTTCATTTCGGACTCGATCTTCATGAATTCTTCAACAGCATGAACTTCTAGATATGTTCCTGTCTCGGCATCCTCACCTTTATTTGCATGAGTCGACCGGGCGACTGAAATTGTTCTTCGCAGCATCATCTTCCCACTTCGGATCAACCTGGCTCGAACCCTGAATCCAACTTCGGGACCTCTCCAACATCACCCCCAATGCAATAATCCGGCCTCTTTGTTCCCGCTGAACTTGGACTGCTCCCTTCTCATCTCCTTTCTAACAACCAACTCGGTGGTTCTACCCCTTCCCTTCTTCCGGAACTTAACTACATTCAAAACAAACATTCATTCTAAACAAGCATTCTACATTCTAACAAACATTCGAAACAAACATCATCGCCAGATCTTTTCTCCCATTCCGGTATGTCTACTCCACTCGCCTTTAACACAAAGTCCATTTGCAACCAGATGAGGTGATCAGAACCTGGTTATAATTTAAACTTAATTTTCCACTGTCTCTTCACCATACATGTAGCAGATCGATGGTCTGGGGCAAGAATAAGGCACTCTTCCTAATAACGAAACTTCATTAAAAGTCGAACAGAACGTAGAAGTTAAAAACGAAGTGATGAATAAAATAAAAACGACGTCTGGCTAAAACTGTTGATTGGTAAAACTGTTGATTGTTAAAACTCCAACGATCAAACGCAGCGACCCTTTCTTCAGTACGGCCTTCTGCTGGATTCCTCTCGATCAGCCTTCTGCCGAATTCCTTCCCAGCGTCTCCTCTCGTGCAGCCAGCCTCCTGCTCAATTCCTCCGAAGCGTCTAAAAACCTCATACCTCTCGTGCCGCCGCCACCCGTGCCGTTGCCACGAGTCTCCCCGGTTCCTCACTTCCCACATACATGTAATAAAAATCTTAGAAACCATTATTTATTCTATCAAAACAAAATTTAAGGCATAGAAAATATTATAGAGAACTATGACATTGTTCATAATTCTGACATCCTATATTATCCACATGATCTTGGGATATATGAATAAGTAATACTTTTGATAAAGTTATCTTAATGCTGTCTCCTTCACACAGAAGGCAGTTTTATACAGCCATCAAGCGGTCTTTTATGTTGTTCCGGATCATCAACTCTACTCATTTATTTCCCCCATGACGTTGAAGATCGTGTAGTTACTTATGTCCATCCATTAATGAAGAAATATTTTATAGATAGCTTTATGGCCATATCTTTATGAAGTTTCGACAGAGCGCGTTTTAGGATTTGTACACCAAAGAGGCAAGCCCATCATTTAAAAACATCATAATTTGAAAAAATTATTTCTTTTTAACACAAGTATAATTATAAAAAAGGATTAACTGCATTAAGCAAGTTTAAGTGCTTATGTGTATTTGTAACCATTAAAATTAATAAAAACCCTCATAAATTGATAAAGAAATGAAGTAAATCTGTTTGCAGACGCTATTTGAGTCAGCTGAAAAGCCAGAATTATGTGTATTAAATTTATTTTAATTCTAAAGTTACAGTGTAGTTTTTTACACTTTAATTAGTACTTTTTCGACCGGAGCTACAATTAAAACAAAAGTCAACTTCAGAGCTCGCACTCCAGATATTTTAATATAAATAGCTAAATTAATGATGTTTCGTCTAACTCTTTTAATCTTGGCTACATTTATGAAAATGTTTTACAATAAAAAAATGCTAGTCCCTCTATCTATTCTAAAAAAATATTTTTACATGTTGTCGTCAATATCAAAAATATTTCTATTAAAGGCTAAAATTTTCAATCTAATGAAACATACTTCAACAAAAAGATGATATTTATATGCGCCATCAAAGTTATTCATCTTATAACCATGTTCTTCCCCACGCAAAAGTACCAAAATAATATTTAAATATCCTATCAAACTGTTTTAATAGCGATAGCCAAAGGATTTCTCCACAGGGGAAAGCTGCTATGGTTAAGATAAGGGTACTTCGACCACGCATAATATATTCCAAGCGACCTTTTAGTGAATATTTACGGCCCATTCCCGTATTCTCGAGGCGGTTCGATGACTTGCATCTGGGAAGGACATGCTGGGATGCTTACGACTTCATAAAGAAAGCGGACTGCTCCGTTTTCAAATTACCTTCATTGGAGTATTCTCGTGAAATAGTTTTTTTTCTTCTGCTGTTTCAGTGTTTGAAAAAGCAACGATCTGTTCTATAATGGTTGAATGAAGTCTTTTCATCAGATAATTGTGATTTACTTGGAAAGTTGCTCGCTGTGGTTTTAACCTTTTAAACGCCGCAATTCAAATTTGAAATTAAAGGTTCTTATTTTTGGCTTAAATGGCTTGTTTCATCATTACTAAAACCATTCTGGTCATTTTTTGGCTGAAAAAAAATCCTAAGTACGATTTTTAGGATGTTCCCATTTGGGAACATCGGCGTTTGGGGTGAAGTTTTTAGGGGGATTTCCAAAAGGTTCATATTTTACAATCAATTCAAATAAAATGATTGAAATAGGTTTCTACTCAATAATTAGGAACATATTTATGATATTGGACGGTTTTTTCATTTTTATTACCCATACTTGGACGATTGGGTAACATTTTATAGATTTTCATAAGAAAAAATTGACATGTTTATTTCGTACGCGAAGCTTTTCCGTACATTTTTCTTGCACTATGGGTAATATTTTGATATAAAAAAAATACATAAGAGTGTTCCGATGCGCTTCGAAGCTAAAAAGTTAGGTTTCTGAGTGAAAAAATAGTTTTAATTACGGTTCTATACGGTTATTTAGCTTAATATCCACTAATTAAATTCAAATCTAATTAGCTTTTAAAAGTGACAATCATAATTATCTCCAATGATTCATTAAAGCCGTGTTTCTCATGGAAGATTCCGAACCAAATCACATATCTCTTACATCAAACTTACGTTAGAAGAGGGTTTTAATATGTACACACTTTTCCTTATTTTCAAAATTCTTCTATTTTATTCCTAAAATTTTTATGAAAAAAAAGGTACTTGAACAAAATATGTATGCAAGTCCTCAAAAACACTTCAAATATGCTCTTTGCATAACCCCTAATGATAATTACTGAAAATTAATCGATCGGGGAGTTAGAAAAATATGCAAGTGTGAGAATCTGCTATAAAGATTTGGCATTTATTTATCCATAAATTAAGAGAAAAAATAAAAATCACTTATTTTTAAATTTAAAACATCATTCTTAACCTGTTTAGATCCTTTGAGGCGAAAAAGGTTCAAAAAATTAAAGAAAATAGGAAATAACTTGAATTTTTTTGTGTTATAAAAATCCCCTCAAATACTATACCCCAAACGCCGATGTTCCCATTTGGGAACATATACATAGAATTGGTTATTACTCTCCAAAATTGGAATATGAAGCTATTCTGTCAAGCCAAATGAGAAGATATGTACTTAAGGGGATGGTGGACCTTGAAAACGCTCAAAATTGACCAAAATCTATGTTCTGTTAATATTTCGATAAAATTATAAATTCTTGAAAAATAATTCCACCAATACATGTGTTGTTAAAATAGATAGAGTTGGTGTGTTACAAAAAGTCAAAATAAAGGCAAGTCCCTGAAAAAAACATTAAATAGCTTTTTCTCACAATATAAATTTTTGACATTTTTCTGTCTTAAAAGTGTTCCATGCAGGATAATAATTAAGGAAACTGGACAAAATTTTCAACAAAGCTTCCTTATGTTATGCTAAATAAAGTTAGGAATTCTTTAATTGATATCTTTATATTAAGTTTATAAAATCTTCACTTTAGTGTCAAAAAACCAGAAATTTTCAGGAAATTTCAGTTTAGGAGTGAAAAAAAATTATTAAAAAATAACTACTTAACGTATTCACTAATGAATACCTATTTTTGTTTTGTATGAGTTTTAGAGCAATTTAGTACTAAAATGAAGTCAAAATACAAAAAGTTATCCTGCAAGGAAAATTTTTTAAAAAGTGCCCAAAAAAATGAATTTTTTAAATTAAAATTTAAAAAAATTAATTTTTTTTGAAAATTCAAAAATATATAATATGTTTATACTGTATTACATTTATATGCCAAATTTCATATCTCTAAGATAATAATTAAAAAAAATGGTTTTGAAGGTCCACCATCCCCTTAAGCTATCTAAACACAGCAAAATTATTTGAAACTAATTTTATTTAAAATTTTCATAAATAAAAACTTGTGCAACTTTTTGAAGAGCGAAAAATCTGTAATTTTGATATAAATTCTACAAAAAGGATTAAACTGTACATGAAAAACTTTTGCATGTAAAATAACTTCATATCTTTGAGTTGCTTAATACCAAGTATCAAATTCCTGCATGAAAAATTGAGTGGTGAAAAAATTCCCAAAAGTGATGTTCCCATTTGGGAACATCGGCAGGTAAAAGGTTAATAAACAACTAAGTACTGATGAATACTGGTGTTGTTAAAAAAAGTGACAGAGAGAGAGAGAGAGAGAGGGAGAGAGAGAGATGTGCTAATGTTTTGTTTCTCAGAAAATACACAAGGGTGTCTTACATTAAACTAAATCACAAAACGTGGTACTACTTAACCAAAAATATTAAAATGGTCACGTGATTTTGATAGACTCGGAGGGGAGAAAGGAAGATGATGAGGGACAGTTGATCGAAAGAGGAAGATACATTTACTCCACCTAACCTTAGTTAGGCCCTCTATATACATAAAAAATCAGTACATTTAAATTAAATAAAAAATACTGAAGAAAAAAATCACGTGACCCTTTTACTATCGTTGGCTAAGCAGTAGGTACTTAATAAACTTATAAGCTTATAAGAGTGGGGATGGAAAGCTTCTTATATCTATAAATAAATGTACTATTTTTTCTATACAGAATTATATTGCATTTTCCAAATACCAGACCGTCGAGAAATTGTGTAAACTAACTATTGTGAAAAGCTTGAACCTTCGAACTATGGAATATTTTTTGATTATCATTTGATTAAATGTATTCACAAGGGGACCAGGGACGTTGAAAGTAGTAAAATAAGCAATAGAAGTTAATGACTATTCCGTAATGCGAAGTTAAACTTTCTCTCATAGTTTTATAAATGCACCTTAAAAACACTAAATAAACTGAAAATTTAAAAGAAAAAACTTATTTTTAATTTTTTAAATCAAATTAAATTTTTGATTTAAAAATGCTCCTCGCGCCTTCAGTTTCCTTCGAAACTTTTTATGATTGTTTCTACAGTACTTTGAAACAAAATCAATGATTAGATTCTTTATACATACGTTATTTCTTTAATTATAAAGCTTTTAAGCTAAAAAATTGGTATTTTTTCTTAAAAAATTACTTTAATCCATTTTTTGGAACCTAAAAATTGTCGGAACCAAGTTTCAATCATAGGTTATCTTAAACTTCATACTTTAAACATGTTGTAAAACTTTGGTTACATTATTCCAATTAGGAATGCGCAAGGAGCATTTTAAAACGAAAAATTAAATTATTTTTTAAAAATTTAAAACAAGTTTTTTCTTTTGAATTTTCAGTTTATTTAGTGTTTTTAGATGCATTTATAAAACTATGAGAGGAAGTTAAACTTAGCATTATTGAATAGTCATTAACTTCTATTGCTTATTTTACTACTTTTAACGTCCCTGGTCCCCTTAGGTTCTATCCACTTCAGAATTTTATTAGCTGCAGGTAAATAAAAATATCTGATCTGTGTAGTTTAATTCTTAGCTTAGTATAGAACAGGGGTTCTCAACCAGTGGGTCGCGACCCCCTGGGGGGTTGCGGGGCATGCCTAGAGGGGTCGTGAAACAAAAACTAAAAACAGTCATATTTACAGTTATTTTTATACAGACACAGCAATTTTCAAAACTTATAGATTTTAGATTATTAGAGAGAATAGTTCGTTTCATGCATGAACTATTTTGAATAAGAGTAAATATAGGAGGCATCGGCAGCGTAATGCGAGTGAAATGACGACTATATGGTAGATAACTATTAAAATCTTAATATTTTAGGTCCGAGGGGGTCGCCAAAATAATTTCCTTAAAAAGGGGGTCGCGGAGTCAAAAAGGTTGAGATCCCCTGGTATAGAAGTATAAATTTCGATTTTCAAATATTTTTTTTGTATTTTAAATAGTTTTTGTGATTTAGCCATTTTATTGAATACTTAATCATTTCTTAATAAAAAATACTGGTTACTTTTACCTCAATTTCAGTACATTAGAGTACTTATTAATTATTTAAATTAATTTCATCACAATTAAATGCAGATTTAAAATTTTATAAATTTAAGCTAGATACATAATACTAGAATACTTTATCTAGAAGGTTCAAGATTGGTAAAATTAATAGCTCTAATGTTTAAAGAAATTAATGCTAGATTTTGCATATTTAATCCTCATTATTACATACTTAGAACATTTTGAAAAAAAAATTTATTTCAATTATAAATTGGCAAAACCCTGCTGATTTACCTTTTTTCTAGCTAAAAATATTTTTCTTTTATTTTAACTTTCTCTAGAAATTCAAATTTATTTAGGACTTTAAAACGGCATACCACTTTAACTTTACAGAAATATCTAAAGACATCTCATAAATGTATTTTAAAAATCTCAGAAGTTATAATGATCAAATAAAAATAATATTTTATTTCTCATAGAAAAACCCTCTTTCATTTCAAAACGTGAGTTAATTCCAACATATGTCACCAATAGAAACGGCCATAAAGGGAAAGTGCATTTTTTCAATCTGTGCCCCTTCCCCATTGAAAAAAGGTTTTCATGCAATAATTTAATTTTCCCCACTCAAGAGAATAAAGACTAAAAGGTTTACTTTAAAGAGTGTCATTAAAGTCAACACGAAAGTTACTTCAATGGACGAAGTTAAAGTAGGTTTAGATTAAAGGGTCGTTGAAAATTTGTCGGGTACTTGGTTTCATTCTAGTTAAATATCTTTTAAATCAATTAAGCTGAATATTTTTTTTATTGTAACTATTCGTATTACAGAACATAACGCCTAAATATTTACTTTAACAAACTGGTTAACAGTGTAACTCCTTAATAGAATATGTTAAGGATATAATTAAAAATAAACTCTTGTTATGGAAAATAATCTTCGTTTTTACATCATAGTTGAAATTCACAAACTGTTCACTAAGTTTATTTTTAAAAGTGTTAGAGAATATGGCCAATCATAATAACTTAAAAGTAACTTTTGAAGGCTTACACGGCTGAAATCGATTACAATACATTAGTCTTCTGGGCTAAACTTTTAGGCATCAACATATTTGGTATAGTGTTCATTAGGGTGGAGTGAAACTAGCCAAAAATGACCAACTTTGGAAATTGAAAACGCCTGAGGTGGGAATAGGTGCCATTTACGATAAAACTTAAAAATTCAAAACTTGAGTTCGATCAATTAATATCTTCAGGTTCCACATTCACGTTAAAGTTTCGATGTTTCATCAAATTTTACGTGAAAATGGTTATAAATGATTCCCACACAATTTTAGCACCATTTTCAAACCATAGCTGGTTTAATTTACATTCTTAGGATGTCAAACAAAATTTTAAGACCTTCATTGGACTGAAAGGGGAGGGAATTTACAATTTTTCAAGCCCAAAATAAGGGCGCATGCCATTAAAATAGGCAAGCGACCGAAAAACAAATTTTTGAATATCGGTGCCAAATAGAGCTCAAAAGTTGCGTTTTACCCTCCTTATTCATAGAAAAATAATGAAAAAAATCGTAAAAAATATTTTAGGTGTGTTTTGACCCTAGAATTTGAAAAAATTGATATTTTGCATAGCGTATAATGGGAAAAGTCTTAATAAATAAAATTCTAGTTTTAAATGTTCTAAAATGTTATAGTTACCTTAATTTGGTGTCTTAATAGTCAGTAATACTTTTGAATTCATTATTAATTTTTTTAAAATCAAGTTAACAACCTAAAATTGTAAATTTGAATAAAAAAAACTTAAAAATCCCAAAATTTATAAACTTTTAAGTTCAAATAATTTATTTAGTCTTTAATACTGTCTGTCTATCACAAGAAGAGCTCTGGTGTCGAATGATAAATCGTAAATTTCGAGATCACGATCATGAAAAATCATAAATTTGTATTTTTATGACTTAGGTTAATGACCAAGAATGTTCTTAGATTATAAAAACAAAAATTAAAAGAAAATCCTTATGACCGCTTATGTGAACTAGCGACGGCCAGAGCTCTTCTTGTGATAGACAGACAGTACACATTCTTGTTTACATAAAATGCTTTTTTAAAACACTAAGGTTGATATTTTTACAGAAAACAGACGAAAAACGTTATATTGCACTATAGGCATTTTATTCCAAACTTTAACCTGAATTATCACTTTTTGTAACAAGTCTTCAAAAAAGCGACGAAATATCAAATAAAAGGTAATGATTTGTGTTAGATATAATTAGGGAAAATCTAGGATATATTATAAGTAATTTTAATGCTCTTGTCTGAAAAAGTAAATATAAATAAGTATAAAAATGAATTTTTTTCTCATTTGGCTATTCTAAGCTGTATGCCTTAACTTCTTAGCTCAAATCACATTGCAATACCCTTGTAAATACTTTTTTGGGGATTAAGGCACCAAATTAAGGCAACTATAAGTTTCTATTACATTTAAAACTTGAATTTGATTGATTAAGACTTTTCCCATTATATGCTTTGCAAAAGATCCATTTTTTTAAATTCTACGACCAAAACACACCTAAATTATTTTTTACGAATTTTTTCATTATTTTTCCATGAATAAGAAGGGTAAAACCCAACTTTTGAGCTCTATTTTGAACCGATATTCAAAATTTTGTTTTTCGGTCGCTAGCCTATTTTAATGACATGCGCCCTTATTTCGGGCTTGAAAAATTGGAAATTCCCTCTATTTCAGGTCCTTAGAAGATCTTAAAATGTTGTATGACATCCTATGAATATAAAATCAACCAGCTGTGGTTTGAAAATGGAGCTAAAATTGTGTGAGAATAATTTATAACCATTTTAACGTAAAATTTGATGAAACATCGAAACTTTAACGTGAATGTGGAACCTGAAGATATTAATTGATCGAACTCAAGTTTTGAATTTTAAAGTTTTATCGTAAATGGCACCTATTCCCAACTCAGGCGTTTTATATTTCCAAAAAAAGTTTTTTCGCTCCACCCTAGTGTTCATAATAATTAAGCCCAGTGGCTCAGTGGTAGTGCTTCGGGCTTCCACACCACAGGCCCGGGGTTCAAATCCTGGGCTGGGCAAGGTCCACTCAGCCTTTCATCCCTTCAGTGGGTCGATAAAATGAGGACCAAGCTTGCTTGGGAACTAAACACTGGGGGTCTCGCGTTAGAATGACCACCTAACCGGGACACATGCCTAACAACTTGAACCCCAGGGCCCCACGGTCACAAAAACGAAGATGGGCATCGTAGGCCTTGACCCACTAGGGCTGTTGCGCCAATGAGTTTAGTTTAGTTTAGTTCATAATAATAAACGACTTTAATTTAAAATTATCTACGAATGAAACTATCGGTTGAAATATACTGAAATTTTTAAGCGGACATTTTGGAGGAGGGTATTTTTTTGTCTACAAAGTTTTGAAGTCAATTTTTAACGAAATTTAATAACAGAAATCAGGTAAATTCGTGTTTTTGTAGGACAGCTCACCTAGCTTAATTGAATCATGTCTCTTAAAAAAATTAAAACTTCCTTAAGAACACAAATCGTTCTTTTAGTTTTTATAATGCGTCAAAACATGAAAGTTTAATGATAAGAAGATAAATGTGAGCAAACATATTTTACTTACTTTCGGCAACAACCTTATTAGAGTAACTTTATTTTGGGCGGGTGAAGCACAACAGAAATCATAATATGATACGTGAAACGAAGAAAATTAAAAGAAACTTTCTTGGTAAATGAAGAAAATTAAAAAAATAAATCTTCCTATAAAAATTTTCTTAACACTGTACTCGGAATTGAGATATTCTAAGATTTTTTTTTTCATTCGCAATCTTTTCATGTTCAAAACTAAATAAAAATTATTGTGCTAAACATTTAAGAGGATTTCCTTTATTTAATGAAGAAAACACAAACGTATTCGAGCAATTAAACAACTTTTCAAACTTTTTTTACACCTTAAGTTTATTGTTTTCAAAAGGTATATTTTACCGAAATGGGTTTATAATTATGTATTCGTAATTTTACCCTTATAATCTAACATAAAATGTAGGAAAATATTACAAAAGAAATTATGGTAAAAGTGGGAGCAAAAAAATGAAATGAAAAAAGCTGCTGCCATAAAATTTTATTTGTTGTAATCCAGTTGGTAGTTATTATGGATGATACGCATTGACGATTTCTTTGGAAAATCAAATAATTCTGAATTATTATCTAATATTTTTTATTTATTATAACGCAAAAATATATAACGCCTTAGGTATAGAAATCCTATTTTGAGTCTATAAGAATTTCCCTGCCTGATACAATTGAGTATTACTTTAAATAGTGATTTTATCGTAGTTTCTTCATTGCACTGTAAAAAAATCATCGTATATTTATGCTTTCATTTCCATGATTTCTTCATGGATTGGTTCCGTAAAGTAGAAAACGAAATAACTTGGCCTTGGAATTACTTTGGACAGCCGAAATTCCATTTTTTCCAATTAATGTTTAGGTAAAATAACAGTTCAGGGAAACAGGAACAATTTCAGGCAAAATAACAGGAACGTTATAATAATAATTTTAAAATGTTCCTAATTTATCCGAAACCGGTATTTAGCTTATAGAATATTAACTCCTATTTTTCATAATCGTTTTAAATTAATTACTTACATAATTGTAAGTAAAAAATTGCAACCGAAGTAACAAATTTTAGTCTTAAAAATTTCTTTAAAATAACTTATTAAAATCAATATGACATTTTACCTTAAATACATAAAATAAATTGTCTCAAAAGACAATGTATTTTTAATCCAAAACATATCAACCCATCGATAAGATTTGAAGATAAATTTTAACAAGTAAAGAGATATTTTGATACCAATACATCCATTCCTTAATGGAATGCAAGTTGAAAAAAGAGATTTTAAGAAAAATGCAAATGATTTTTTGTTAAAAAAAAACATTAACATCCTATTTGTTTCGCTAAACAAAAACTGTGCTTTTATGTGATTTTCTAAAAATACTATAATTTAGTATCTGAGAGGAAAAAATCATTTGAAAAAACTATTGAAACAATACATTCTTTAAACTAATGATTCCTTAAATGTTACGTTTTTTTTTTTAGAACATGCTGATTCATTTTATTTTTCCCTTATTGATGACATTAAAAATCTTTACTCAGAAAAAAAAACTCACATTAGAAGGTTTTTTTACGAGGGAAGAATGTTTATTCTGCATTCGGGGTTGTTTGTATAATAAAAGTGAATATTTAGTAAAAACCTTATAATATTTTCTATGAAATAAAAATATTTTTATCGTATTATAGTATATTCTCCGTATCTAGTATTGAATTTTATAAAATCTATGATTTTCTTCATAAAATATTTTTAATTAGTTTAAAATGTTTACCTTCAAAATCTATTTATTTGTATTCTACACGAAGGAAATCATAGATGTATTTTAATTTATCAATGATGGTAATTTTTAATTATATGGTTAGATTCATGCGTATGAATTTAAATATTAATAATAGGATACGAGTATGCTGCTTACAAATACTTATCATAATGTAAATTACCATGCCAATTTCACCACAATTTCAATAAGTGATGACTATTGAGATGCCCAATATAACTAAATTAAACTAAATTTATATACTTTTACAACAATTAATGTTTCCCACTTTCCCCATTTAGAGTTCAAACAAATTAAATCATATTTCCCCCTTTACTATATTTTGAGAGCTATTTAAATCGATGCATGTACTTTTAAAAAAACTATTTTTTATAAAGCTTCATTCTCTTTCATAGTTATAATTATAAAAATAAATATATATATATATATATGTTTTATAAAAATATTAGACTAAAAATCTGAGTTATTAAATAGATCAAAACATCTTTTAGTAATCAGTTGACATAATTCAATATTCCAGGATTCATAGTTCAATAGATGTAAAAAGTTTACATTAAAAACTCGCTTTTATTTAAATCTCTTTATTGGCGAGGAACAAAACTTTTTTAAGCTCTTTTGATCAGCTCGGAAAACTAAATAAGTCTCTAGTAAGAAAAAATATTTTAGCACAATGTTAGGGAAAATGCATCTCCAATTTTACACTCCAGTTAATATACAAGAGATACTCTTAACTCCTTAAAATTACACATTCTGCAGTTCACAAATAAGTATTCTTCGTAAAATCTGTTCTTTGAAGTTCCACATAAAACTTTCCTGAAAGATTTTTTTTTAGGAAAATTTAATATTCTCTAAGAAAAACACACCAGCGTGCAGGTTTGTACCCGATAAAACTTTTTAGAGTTTTTGAAATTTTTCTATGGCTTACTTTAATGCTGGATTTGAATGCGCTTTCAAGTATAAAAGAAGGAACATCTCGTATTTTAATATTAAGTTTTTTCTTCTCTAAAACCAGTTTTCATTTAAGAATAGGATCCTGCACTATTGGAATGTTTAATTTTTAAATAAGACAAGAGTATGCTAGTAGTTTGATTCTACTTAGGAATTTAAAACACTAGGATACAAATAGAGGCAAAATATTACAAAATAATAGCTCCTTGGGGTAAACTTTGAATTTAATCTGTAAAACTACCTACATTGAATATTCTTAAATGTATCTAAAATTAGTTGCATATGGCACCTAAGTAAGATTTTAATTTTAAATTAAAAGCATGAATTGCAAATAATCATAACTTCAACAAAAATAACCTGTTTAAGAAGGAAAAAAATTTAAGCAGCTAGGGCTTAAATAAAAATTTAATGCTACGACTATCGGTTCAATTCCGTTAACATCTCCGCTAAATATCGCCAAGCTCTTTTGAACGCCCTATATTAAAATACCTACAAATTTTTCTGATTTTTTTTTGAAAACTGAACAGTTATAGATCTAACTAAATATTTTAATCTATGAGTTTGAAATTATTCAACAATATTTCTACTTTTTGATGTCAAGATCGTGGCGGTATTTAGCGGGAGCGTTAATGGATTTGAACCAGACTTTCCTTAAATTAATCAATTGATACTAATCAATTAATCAATTGATTTCGACATATATTGTATACATTTAAGAAAATAGATCAGGAGTAAAATTTTGAGTTCTTTTATAAAACAGAATAACAATGACTTTCTATCCACAAATAGAATGAATAGATCAAAGTCAATATAAAACCCTTCAAGCCCATAATATTATTGATTTTAGAATGAGGCTTTTTGAATGAAATTCAACTTACCTAGTAGAGAGTAGACGTAAAAAATTGGAAGTAAAAAAATAAAATCCTAAATTCAATTCGCCTTTTGTATATTTTGAGTATTTCAAACAAATTTGCAATAAACCTCTGTTTATTTATCCAAACAAACTTTTAAGTAGATTCTTATCAGAATCAATAATAGTTTTTTCTGCATTTCAAAACACGAAAAAAATGAAGTTTAAATTTTTAAATAAATTCTTTTTTGGACTTTTTAAAGTATTTTTTCTCTAAGTTTTGCTATTGTTTGGTTTGTTTTCATATTTTCCTTGATGTCATTTTTTGACATCAAGACATTTTCTGTATATTTTGTATAATTTTCTGTACTTTCATATTAGATTTTTTTTGTTTACCTGGAAGGTCCAAGGTCCATTGAGGAACATTATTATATACATTATTTTTGTTAATAAATTATCTATATTCTTATCTCTCTATATTAAAAAAGTAACAATCACTGCTGCTGTTTAAGAAAATTTTCATTTAGGAAGGTTTGAACACTCATTACGAAAACTATTCATGGAATATTATGAAATTTTTACATTTTTAGAAAAATATGTATAAGGTCATTTCGTTCCAAAAGCTAATAGATGAAATAATTAGTATTGCAAGTATTTAATGTCAAAGTCGAAAGTTATTTTTCTCTTGCAAGTTCACCCTCATTAATATTAACATTGGAAATACTATTTTTTGCAGACACATACTCTTAAATATAAAGTTTTGCTCCTCGTCACCCTTTCTTGGAATTCCGAATTAGTTTTGGAGTTATTAAATTTTAAAATCTTAAAATTTTTGACAGTTTTTTGTTATGAAAGAAAAAATAATCATGTTAGAACTATGATATTAAAAAAAACATTTACTTATTTTTTATAAAAAGGAATTTTGGAATTATTTGAGATTCAAAGTTTCGATTTTTTTCTTCTCTTTCTGACTGTTCACTAAGTAAACAGACTAGTTTTATATATGTCTGATTCCCTTTTATTTTTGACAATGGATAATTGCAGTGAAAAAAATTTTTTAATGTTAATGTGTTCAGAATAGCTTAAAACCTCCAAAAAAAATTAATTCACCTTTCAGAGCCCTAAATTTTAAGTTATCTATATATATATATATATAAAAATGAATGTCTGTCTGTCTGTATGTATGTCCTTTATGGTTTTAAACTTTTCGAACCTACATTAACTATTAAACTATACCACGTTGATCTACTCGCTCCAAGGAAGGTTTCTGAATAAAAAAAATTTAAATCAAAGCGTACTAATAACTTTTTTGGCCAATTTTATGCTTAAAAACCCAAATTTTTATGCCTAACTTCATGCCAAACCCATTGTTGTAAATATAACAACAGAAAATGTAACTTTAATTGTTGTAGGCATATTATCGATTGTTGCAATTTAAAATCCATTGTTGTAGTTTAAAATCCATTGTTGTAGTGTAAACATAAAAATGGATCGTTTGTTTAACTATTTCCACATTTGGACTGGCGAAGCCCATCCGTTACACACCAAGTAATTTTTTTAATGGACTGGCGAAGCCCATCTGTAACACACCAGAATAATTTTCTTTAAAAATGGACTGGCGAAGCCCATCTGTAACCCATCAGGTGATATTTATTAAAAAACTGAAACCCGGGCGAAGCCCGGGTCTAGCGCGTCAGCGCTAGTTTTCAATTAAAATTAGCTTATTTTCTGTCTGAGCTGAAACAGCTTGTGACGTTAAATGTGCCTTACTCCCGCTTGTTGTTATCATCCCGCTCTGAAAGGCTGGAAAGACTGAGCTCTCGTTTTTTTTATAGCCTAGTGTTTCAATGACAACGATGTTTCCTACATTTACGAGAGACACATGTGACGTCACATTGTTAGGAGCTTTCTGTATTAAAATAAGTCATAATTACCTTAAAAAAGTTTGTGTGAAAAGACAAGTGTATTTTTGGAATCAAGAGATAATTTTTAATAAATTAAAATTGAATATTTAGAATTTTAAGAGATGCTGCAATTCTCCATTCACCTTACATGTATATTTTTAAATTTAAAAGTTTCTTAAAGGAATGGTTTTTTTGCCAAGTTTGTTGACGATATTTAAAAATAGACTTCCTGGATAATTTTGATTAAATTAGTAGTGAGACAGAGGAAAGAAATATTTTAGCAATAGTTTTATTTGGATGTTAATGGCTTGGAAGAATAAATTATTTATTAGCAAAACAGATATACGCACTTTCGGTCTTAAAATAACATCATGAAATCCTACTAACGGGGTATACTGGATTGGTAAGATGAAAAAAGCGAGCTTCGTTAGTTGAGTTAGCAAAGCGATCTTAAAAGAACTTGGGAGACGTTTGGAGAAGGGCCAATTATGAGCGTTAGTGAGAAGGGGGCAGATCCCCCGAGTAAACAAAATTTAAGATAAGAAACATAAAAACTAATTAATCGAATTTAACTGTTGTAATAAAGATACCAGGAATCTAGGAAATTAATGAATTGCAACCAATAACAAATATTGGAATATCTTCAAAGATTTTTAATAAGTCGTGAAACCAATGAAACATCTGACATGCTACCTGTTGCGTATAGCTAGGTAACGTTAAAAAAGTTCTAGAAAATAGCTCTAGATTGAATTTACAGATATTTTATGTTTTTTTAAAGGTAAAAGAGTCTACATACTTCATGAAAGTGATGACTCCAACGTTTGATATGTTGTCAACCAAGAGCTTCCAAGTTTCTAGAATCAGTTCCTTTTGCTCCGGTGTGACTCCTTTTCCTTCGTTTTCATCAAGAACAACTATCTTTTCTTCTGGATTCGACATCTGGATTACAGCATCTCCATTTTTGGGTTTTTCACTTGAGGTTTTCGAGTTTTTGCAGCCCATTTTATAGTCTGTTATATTTCCTTTCTTCAATACTTCAACTTAATTTCAAAGCATTTATGCCTTTTTAATGTTTTTTTATATCTTTCTAGCTATTGTAATGAATTCCAAGGTAATTATTGGCGGGATTTTTTTTTACAAAAATAATTTCTTAGCACTTAAATTTTTATTTAGACTTAATTAAAAATCTAATCAGCTTTTTAAATCTTAATAACAATTATATCCTCGTTTGTTCTTATCTTATGCATATAATATATCGAAATTTTCTTGTTTTTTACGCCAAAACTCTTTTAAGTAAAGTTTTTCTGCTCCGTATATTTTTTATCACAAAAAGTTTTATGTTTGGTGAACGCAAAAGAGCACTGTTATTCTTTCAATGTCTTTTACGGAACAATTTAATCCAACTTATTTTCATCTGAAGTGAAATGAAAAGCACACATTTCCAGAAGAACGGAGAGACTCCAGCTAGCGACCGGCACAAGGAATGTTTGGCGATTCGAATGCAACAGCTTTCGGCGCGATCTGGGCGTTCAGTAAACTAGGTGGCGCTGTGAACAAGAAAACTAACAACGGTTCTCAAAAGTCAAAAGTATTTGGAAACAGCGTCAGATAAAGAGATTAGCATCATAAAGGGAGGATGCCTTTTTTACCGTTTGTTTTCAACGGAAAGTTTAAATTTCATCAGGTGCCATTATGATGTGAACAAAGAATCGTATAAATTCTTGACGTCATATTAAATCCGGAAGGTCAATACCCGTGATAAAAAAAGAACATTTGCGTATGTTTTAATGAAGCGATAATATCTGAAAGTAAAATAAATGGAATTTTCATTTAAATATCTTGGGCTTATCTTTTTTTTACAGAATCTCTTACGTCAACATTTACGTTCAGTCTAAATATTTTTTATTGCTTGAAGGATAAAGACATATGCAGTCAAATTAAAATTACAAAAAACTCTGCAACATCACGTTTGTTGTTTATTTTGAAACCAAATTTTTGAGAAAGAAGTTTTCGATAAATAAACAATGTCATTTATATACATTCTTTCACTTTTTCTTTGACTTATACTACTTAAAAATTTTGTTTTGTTAAAATCATTAGTTAAACATTTAAAAGTTTTCATTGATAAAAAAACAAGGGAAAGCAAATTGTATACTATCAGAGCCAGTGTCATCAATCATATTTCTCTCTCAGCTATAAAAATAACAAAAGATTTGAGGCCATCTAAATCTGTCTTTTGGATCGTTCCAATCCCTTGTGGCACATTGAAGAGCAGGGGATGACTAGGAAAAGGAAGAATTTTAGCCACACTGCTAGAATTCTTCCGTAAAGATATGGCTTTCTAGCTAAAATATGAACTTTTGTCACTTTTGCTGAAAATTTCATTTTTAACTTATGCTGATTGACCTACTTCTAATAGACTTTATAACTTAGAAAACCACTTTAAATCTACCATTTTCAAAACTGACTAAAAAATTATTCTTTCTAACTTATTTAATGAAAGTAAAGGGGCAATGCATTCAATAATTTTTATATAAAATGCAATGAATAATTTATTCATTTTGAAAAGATTTTTTTAATAGACATTCTCTTCAGACTATTTAATAGAACTCTTGAATCGTCTGTTTGAAAAAGGTATAAGTCCAAAAAATGGCAAATTTACTTTTTGTGCGCAAAACAATGATTGAAAAGGGGGGAATAACTACCTCCCTTTGAAATTGAAAAGCGATGTCCATTTATTGTATTCTTAGATTAAATTTGAAATTTAAGATAATTTTCATTTTTTTTTCGTATTCATTGTGCTATAAAAACTGTATCATAATAAAATTTCATTTCAATTTAAATACATGTTTTTATCTTTTTCTTATTCTGTGAATATTTAATTCCATCGATACTGCCTTAATGAATAATTTCTAACTTTAATCGTCTAGGTGTAAATCTATTTCTCACTTTTGTGCTCGAAACTAACCATACACCACATGAATTCATTTTCATTTCATTTGGTTTTTAAGTTTTTTCAGATGAAATTTCATAAAGTGGAAAAAGGGAATAAAGCCATCATCTTTTTCGAACCGTGAGATATTTCTTTGTGTGTGAATATAATTACTCTTTTCCACAATTGTTCTGTATACTCTATAGGGTCCTGAATTATCAGTACAAATTTGGTGGTTATACACTGAAAATTTCATTACTTATACGATTTTTTCTTTCCAATTTTCTCAAAGCATGGTTTTTGGACTTATTCCCTTTTTCAAACTAACGATTCATTTATCTTATGCAATCTCCCAATGGTTTCGGTTTTACGAAAAATTCCTAACCAACAAACAAAAAGAAAGCTAACTAACAAAAACGCCGTAAAAGGTAGTATGCAAGCCATTGCCTACTACAAGTTATGCATTTTCCATTTTGGTTCTTCCAAAGAGTTTGCAAAATTGATAAAACACTAGTTTAAAGGGGAATTTTCAAAAATTCTCTTGGCCTCCAGCCCCCTTGAAACTTTGACGCTTATTTACAACTCTTTTCCTAGAAAATTCTGTGGTTTATAAGGAATTGTTCTTTTTCCCCAAAGGGTCTCAAAATGAGCTTGAAACAATGTTTTAGGAGGCAAATTTTCAAAATTTTCATGGGGGTGTACCCCAGACCCCCCATTTTTACTTTAAGTTCACGTTGTAAAATTTTAACATTATTCTCAATTTCATTCAAATACTACCTTTAAGTGTTTTATCACTTAATCACTTAATGTATAAATATTCAGGGCCGTGTGGTGGTATGAGGCAAAGAGGCGGCTGCCTCAGGCGGCATTTTTCTAAGGGCGGCAAAGTTCGCCTAAATTTTTGATTCCCCCCTTTTTTACACTATTTAAAACAAAAACTAAGTAAGGATCAAATCTTAATAAGTCCTTTTCAAAATATGTTGATTTTAAAGTTCTAAAAAAGTACATATTTTATTGCATGATGAGCAAGCGCAACCAACTATTATACAAAAATCGAACTTAAGTTTCAAGAAAATTTTTTGCCAAAACCCCCCGAAAAAAAAAGTATAGTTACGGCCCTGAACCATGCGTTTTCTTAGTTATATTCAGGGCCGGACTGGGAAGAAATTTCGTGAAAGTTAGCATTTAGCCATCCTTAAATGCCGCGGCGAAAAGAGTTTAAAAAGCACTGCAGTAGAAACACCCCATAAGATGTTCCTGTAAAACCTATTTTTCCTTTAGTATTTATTTCTAAAGGAAAAGCTAAATTTACAAATGAAATTGATGTAGTACTTAAATATTGAAATGTGTGTGGGGGATATTTATTTCAACTTATTTATTTTTCATTCTGATAAATCCAATAAAAGTTCTTTTTTCAGTTTTCTGTCAGATTTTTCTTCAATAAATATTTTAGTGAATAGTATTTAATTTATTCTGAATATATATAAATGTTATTTTTTCTTAAATGTCTGGAAATCACAATCAAAACGTATTATATTTTATGTAAACTAGTTGAGATAAATTACATCAAGCGATCTAATTACTAATTTTTTAACTACTTATTACATAAATTCAATTCAAAATTATTCGTATTATTATTATGATTTCTTTCCTTTGATAAACAAATGGTCAGAAAAGCCTTATTTACAAAATATCAATAGTGTAAAAATTTGCTTGTTGTAGCATAAAAATTGTAAAACCATCTATCAAACTACTCCTAGGTTTTTTTTTATAGAAATTATGACAAATATTAAAGACCTACCTTTAGTTTTAATTTACTTTTATTGATTAAATAATATTTTTTTTCTTTAATTTGAGAATTTACTGAAAAAGACCTTACAAATTTGAATGGAATAGAAAATGCTATATTTTTCAACAGAATTGCCGTATAACTCTGCCGTGTTATAAACCAAAGCAAAAGGAATAAAACTATTTTTCATCTTCTTTACACAAGCCATTAAATATTTTACAATTAAGTTTACTTTCTATTTTTTATATTTTATAAAATACATTACATAACTGTTATTAACCATGAAAAAATGGCAGAAACAGAACAGCTTATTAATCAATATTAAGTAAGAAAATTGTAAAAACAGAAATCCCGTTTAACGACTATAGGACACAGTTTGAGAAAGTTTTCTAAAGTAAAAATAAAGCTAAATTACTTTGGAAAACTTTTCTGAAATAAATATTAATTATTAAAAAATAATTACCTAATTTGTAGATAATACCAGAATAGAGAGCAGTTATTACCCAGTGTATAAAAGAATACTTAATAACACTAAGTAAAGTGCATAATTGTTTCCTAGTGGAATAATGGATTTATCCTACCCAAAATAACCTACAACTATCTATCTTACCCTTTGAAGGTTATAAAAATTGGCAATATTTACGAAATAAGGTTTTCTATAACTCCTTCAAAAATAGTTTTGCCAGTATGCACGTTACTGCAAGTAGTTTCAATGTTACCCCTCTTGAACTGCAGTACAGTTTCAAAAGTTCTTGAGTACAGTTTTAAGCAAATGTAATCAAACTTAAAATATTTAACAGCAGAATATTGTTAGTCAACGTTTGCACTAATCCGGTAGAATTTTGAGTTGTTCAAGTTTGCAGCTCTTCTAAACTAAAAAAAATCACTGTAAATCCCTATCCACTTCTCAGAACACTAGTTACAACAATTATTCGAGGACTTTACAAGAGAGGGCGAACTTGGGATTTCACTGGGAATCCTCCAGGGAGCACAGAAGAGTACACTCCGTTAATTAATCAACTCAACTCGCCCAACGACTTCGAACGAGTCCTGAGGGATGCTATTTTCCAGTTGTTGCCATCGGAAAGAAGCTAGAAATTTATAACGTAGGTCCCATCCACTAATGATGTCAAATAAAGCTTCGGAGCTCTGGAATTTAAAAGGTTATTCCTCAAAAGAGTTTGCTTGAATTCTGTTACCCGGAAAATACTGTAGAACTGTCATAAGGCGTTCCCAGAACTTAGTGTTGGAACTAGGGCTTTTCAAGTGATTTTAGGAGAATTCTAAAGCAGTTTGTAAACTCACACTTAAACAAATATTTGTTTACCAGCGAAACTTTGAAATATAACTGGAACCTAATAAAATAGCCCTTGTGCATAATCAGTAGTTTAAAAGGTCCTTTTAGTGGGATTTCTAACTTCACGAAAATGGGTTTCGCGTGCTTTTTCGTGATTATGCTTAGTGAAAATAGCCATTTTGTTCCTTAGAATCTGTAGTTTACGAATCGCGATGGTGGACACTTCGGGTCTGCGCCAGGGGATGGTGAGATGCGCAGAAGTGGAAAATCGACGAGTTTCAATTTTGTGTTGTTTGGAGTCAAAATGGTTCCTTTTACTTTTTAATTTGCTCAAATGCTCCATAATATGAGAGAAGCGAGGGAGGACTAACGGGACATAGAGTTTGGAAAGGATCAGTTCACTCCAGTAGAAGGGGTGGAAGGATAAAGTGGAACGTAAAAATTTGTAAGCCTATTTTCTCTGAGGCTCAGGCTTATAGTCGTCCATTAACGTAATGAAAGGTGCCATTCTTTTCCTTATTTTCAGGCGAGAAAGAATTGCGATAGTAGAAATCTGGCAACGCTCACTAGGGGTAGGGAGAGGGGCAGGAAAAAATTACGAAAATCAGCAATATCTCCTGAAAAATAATTTCTTTTCTGCACCAACTGCGGTTGAATGTTTTGTAAATTGACACCAAAAATGGGTAAAATGCATTAAACCGATTTTCGAACGATTCTTCTACTTAAAATAGGGCCTGAAAGGTGTAGAAAAAAATAAGGGGAAATTCTCAACTTTTAAGTCTTTTAAAAACTTATTTTTACTCTTGAAGAAGCACTAATTTCAGGCTAATTTTTCCCTTTATACACTTAAGAATACGAAATACAATCGTAGATATCTGGGACCTGCGATTAAGGAGGGGCGCAGGGGCAGAAAAAAATATTCCTGTTTTTATACTCTTCGTGAGGGTAAAATTCAAAATTTTCTACTTTTAGTAGAGTCATAAGTGGTGCAAATAAAGAAGATAGATACCTGACTTGTCTAACAGCCCGTTAGAAAAGAGTTCCTCCCATTGGAAGGTGAAATGGAAGGGTTAAGCGGAACATAAGGAATTATATTGGATGTTTTGAAAACAATTGTGTCTATTTTAGTGAAATAATGTAGAAATCTATTTGAGCAGGTTCTATGTAATCTGTAGAACTGGAAATGCGACAATAAGTAACTTTCATTCTCGACCGAGGATAGTAATTGGGGCAGAAAAAAAGTTAAAATTATACTTTACTGACAAAAAGAGTAACTATCCTGTTTAAAAGGTTTTATGGACTGAAATTTTTGATTGGGGTCACTCAAGGTGGTCTATCCTGAGAAGCATAAACTCATCTTTGGGGGTTGAATGGATGAAATGGAATACTAATTCGATTTTTTGACAAATGGCGTGTGAAATTTCTTGGAAGAGAGTGATAATAAACAAATCGATTCCTCTTTCCAACTCTCTCGAATGGGTTACCCGACAATGAAATTTGGGAATCAAGACAAGGGTCCGTGGTCGGCGCAGAAAAATTTTATACATTAAATTTTAGTTTGTATAATTGTGTCTAAATAAGATAAAATATCCCTAAAATAAGAAATTTCATAGCAGATATGAAGGAGACCCATGTTAAAACCGTTTCTTGGAGGGTAAGAGGATTAAATAGAATATTAGGGGGTATTACATTTTACTATTTTACTAAAAAGTGAGTATTTCTCGCAAAAATTGCATTAAAAGGATTCGATTTTCCAATTTTACTCCATGGAATATGATACGTTTAAGATAAATCTGTAGTATTAGGAAGGGGAAGGTTAGTTGGGCAAAAAAACCCTGTAATTATTACAAATTTAAGACATTTAATTATTTCTCAAAAAATTATAATATTATAAAGTTTTTTGTCCTAATTTTGTAATAATTACAGGTTTTTTTTTGCTCAACTAACCTTCCCCTGCCTAATACTACAGATTTATCTTATACGTATCATATTCCATGGAGTAAAATTGGAAAATCGAATCCTTTTAATGCAATTTTTGCGAGAAATACTCACTTTTTAGTAAAATAGTAAAATGTTATACCCCCTAATATTCTATTTTATCCTCTTTCCCTCCAAGAAACAGTTTTAACATAGGTCTCCTTCATATCTGCTATGAAATTTCTTATTTTAGGGATATTTTATCTTATTTAGACACAATTATACAAACTAAAATTTAATGTATAAAATTTTTCTGCGCCGACCACGGACCTTTGTCTTGATTCCCAAATTTCATTGTCGGGTAACCCATTCGAGAGAGTTGGAGAGATAAATTGATTTGTTTATCATCACTCTCTTTCAAACAATTTCACGCCATTTGTCAAAAAATCGAATTTGTATTCCATTTCATCCATTCAACCCCCAAAGATGAGTTTATGCTTCTCAGGATAGACCACCTTGAGTGACCCCAATCAAAAATTTCAGTCCATAAAACCTTTTAAACTGGATAATTACTCTTTTCCTCAGTAAAGTATAATTTTAACTTTTTTTCTGCCCCAATTATTATCCTCGGTCGAGAATGAAAGTTACTTATTGTCGCATTTCCAGTTCTACAGATTACATAGAACCTGCTCGAATAGATTTCTACATTATTTCACTAAAATAGACACAATTGTTTTCAAAACATCCCATATAATTCCTTATGTTCCGCTTAACCCTTCCATTTCACCTTCCAATGGGAGGAACTCTTTTCTAACGGGCTGTTAGACATGTCAGGTATCTATCTTCTTTATTTGCACCACTTATGACTCTACTAAAAGTAGAAAATTTTGAATTTTACCCTCACGAAGAGTAAAAAAACAGGAATATTTTTTCTGCCCATGCCCCCCTCCTTTATCGCAGGTCCCAGATATCTACGATGGTATTTCGTATTCTTAAGTGTATAAAGAGAAAAATTAGCCTGAAATTAGTGCTTCTTCACGAGTAAAAATAAGTTTTTAAAAGACTTAAAAGTTGAGAATTTCCCCTTATTTTTTTCTACACCTTTCAGGCCCTATTTTAAGTAGAAGAATCGTTCGAAAATCGGTTTAATGCATTTTACCCATTTTTGGTGTCAATTTACAAAACATTCAACCGCAGTTGGTGCAGAAAAGAAATTATTTTTCAGGAGATATTGCTGATTTTCGTAATTTTTTCCTGCCCCTCTCCCTACCCCTAGTGAGCGTTGCCAGATATCTACTATCGCAATTCTTTCTCGCCTGAAAATAAGGAAAAGAATGGCACCTTTCATTACGTTAATGGACGACTATAAGCCTGCGCCTCAGAGAAAATAGGCTTACAAATTTTTACGTTCCAATTTATCCTTCCACCCCTTCTACTGGAGTGAACTGATCCTTTCCAAACTCTATGTCCCGTTAGTCCTCCCTCGCCTCTCTCGTATTATGGAGCATTTGAGCAAATTAAAAAAGTAAAAGGAACCATTTTGACTCCAAACAACACAAAATTGAAACTCGTCGATTTTCCACTTATGCGCCTCTCACCATCCCCTGGCGCAGACCCGAAGTGTCCACCATCGCGATTCGTAAACTACAGATTCTAAGGAACAAAATGGCTATTTTCACTAAGCATAATCACGAAAAAGCACGCGAAATCAAGTTAGAAAACCCCCTATTTAGTTAAAGTTTGATTTTGTACTACTAGGCAAATAGTTTGATATTTTATTCAACTCAGTATTAAACGAAGTTTTTGAATTATATCAAAAAGTTTTCAGTAGAAAATTGAAAAAAAGCACATGATTTCGAAAATTAAATTCTGAAATAAATTAGCATTATCTTATATTTTATTTCGTGTATAAGTGTACTCATAAGTGTCATGACTCTTTTCAGAGTTATTTAATATTTTATAAACTTTCTTTCAATTCTTTTAAAATTTTTTTATCCATTATAACCACAATATTCGGATTGATTGAAATCATTTAGGCTAGAAATATCAGATAATAGTGCCTGAAAATATATGGATGGAGAAATAATTTTTCCAATGATATAATGACTATTAATATTGCACATATTTTTTTTTCTTTCAGTTAATCGTTAGATTCTGTTCTTATTCTATTTTAAATCACTTTTATTTTGTTGAATTTAGATTATAGTGATTCTTTCTCTCACATGTTTCTAAAACCATGTTAAACAATTTATATTCAGCATTTTCTTTTCATTTAAATGGGAATTTCTTTCATCGTAAAAGTTTTAAGAGCAATTCATGTCACACCCTTAAGTGGTACTGAATCAACCGTTCTAATTTTCTTTGTTAAGCGTCATTCCTTTGGTAGTTTTCTTAGAGAAAACTTGCTTCGTTGCTCTAACAATTGTTTTTCTCGTAATCGCTAGTCCCAAAGGCATTTCAAATCCTGAGTTAATTTAATCTACAGTAAGTCTCCATAGTATGTATAACTAACTCTTAATATCGTTTAACGGTTGATTCAATTACTTAATAGGAATAAATTGACTTACAGAAGATCGTTGAAAAGAATGCTTATAGCGAATAGACCGCTTTAGCTTTGTTAACAAGGATGCTGTTTTTTTAATGCTGTTTTAATGGTGTTTGTTGTTTTTGAATAGAATCAAGATTTTTTCCTGGATTTTAGTCTTCTGTGTTAAGCGTCTTCATTGTTCTTCAGCGTTGTTAAGGGTTGATGGTACAAGCAGGTTGCCACATCATAACACTCTCTTCTGGTCTGCTTCAGAAATTTTTGGAATCATGAGTGCGTAAAAGCTCATTTGAATAGTTCATAAGGGCTGGCTGGCATCATTAAGCTGGGAAGATACAAAAAAAAGACGTTTAATTCAATTAAAAGTGGTTTCGATTGTCGTCTGGTCCATAAGCCTCCAAAGATCGTGATTTCCGAAGTTTGCCGAAAGGAGATAGCAGTGTTTGTTATGTCTAGCTTCCCTAAAAAGGGATGTTTTTTAAAAATGCTCAAATTGTTCCTTTTAATCAAAATTTGCAATGATGTGTCCTCTGATCTTCATAGAACATAAAGATCACAAGAATAAATTATAATTTTATTAAATTTGCCTTTTCTTTAAAGTTGGAAGAGAAGTCAGAAAAGTGCTTTTTTTAAATTTTAAAAGAAAAAGCTTAAATATCCTAGTAATTACTTTTAAAAATTTCAAAGCCGATACCAAATCCTGGATCCGCCATTTATCAGTTGAAAGAATTTATACCAATTAAATTCATTGAAAAGGGAAGTAGGAAGTGGGGGTAATTATATTTGAAATTAAATCTACGAAATTTTGGAAAACCTAGACCGCCACCCCCCCTTTAAAAAATTGCTATAAACCGTGCCTGCACCCAAATGCAAATCCTATCTAAAATATAAATCCAAAATTCGTAATAGGTGAGCCAAAACTAGTTAAAAACCAAAAACCAGTCTTTTAGTCAAATTTTAGAAAATTTTGTTGGGGAGGACCCCCAAACCCCCCTTTCACCTGTAGTATTTGGAACTAAATTACTCACAACTTTTTATATTCAGTTCTTTTCTATGTAAATTCTAACAAAAAATGTATAAAAAGCTGCAATGGACGTAATAAATTTGCTTGGGAGTGGTTGAAAAATAATTTTGGGCTCCTCCCGAAATAAATTTCTATACACGCCACTGGATAAAACACAAGTTCGGGGGAGTTTAAAAAATTCTTTTCTGGGGGAGGACCTCTGCCCCCTTGGAAATTTGACGTTTTCCATAACTTTCCCCTCAGAAAATTATCTGGTTTACAAGGAACTGAGGGTATCAAAATGGGTTGACACACCATTTAAGAGGGAAAATTTCCAAAAAATATTGGGGGTGCCCCCAGACCCCTTCCCCTTTTTTTTACTGGAAATGTATAACAAAAACTCGTTATAGGGAATACCTGAAGAAGACGTTCAGTCAACCCGCTCCCTCCACAAAAAAAATGACGGCCCTGTTTAGTGTTGTAAGATTACAGGCGGGTGTCCCACGAAAAGTGGTCCAACCCCTTTAACTTTTGAACCCCTTCAGATAATAGTTATGAAAGTGAGGTCTAGGTATAGTATAGTGACCATGCCCAATCCAATGAGACAATTTTCAACGTCCTTGTGGTGATGTTTCACGCCACCCCATATTTTTGTGTGTTTAAACTCGTATCTTTATTTCAAAATTCCAGCTATCAATTTTTAGGCTTAGTTCCTTCTTTCTTTGGAGTTGCCTTTTCCATCACGCGCATCTCATAAATTTTTCTCAATCAAAATTATGCGGTTTTGCTCGGCCGTTTGCCTATTAATGTTTCATCATTCCCACGCTCGCAGCCTTTTCTATACTATTCGGTTCCTCCTCTCTGTCTCGTGACGAGTCATAATTTTTCCATCCAACGAACTCTTTTAATCGCCAATACTTTAAATTAATTCTGGAGATAAGAGCACCTTATTGTAACCCATTTAAAAATTCTGTAGTTCATTCTTTACTTTATTGGCATTTTTTCTGGCGCTCGCCATTGGGGTTGCTTTTGACATTCATATTCTGCTCCCCACGATTTTTCACACACACTCCCCGACATCTCTACTGCTAAACAAATCTCTGCCGCTTTCTAGGGTGTTCGTGCGGTTCTCCGCGGCCCTTTTCCTTCTCATCATGCCGGCATTTTTTCATCATCATTTAATATCTACTTTCGATATGCCTCACGCCAATATGTTTTCTTGAACTGCACTATGATACAAATTTCTGAAATATGAGAGGGATGTGTGACTTTGTTATAAAATATGATATAGTTGAAAATAAAATATGGTTGGCCAACAAAAATTAGTCTTCGTCATTTTGGACTTGATCTTCCTGAATTCCTCTACAGCATGATCTTCTAGAAACGTCCCCATCTCTGCATCTTCACCTTTTCCCTTGAGTCAACCGGGCGACTCATTTTTCATAAAATAGCGGTATCCTCTTCGAGCATTTTTTTCCCTTGAGTCAACCGGGCGACTCGATTGTTTTTTTCGCGGCATCTTCAGACATCGTCCTCCCACTTCGGATCAACCTGGCGATCCCCTAATCCAATCACGGGACCTCCTCAGCATCACCCCCAATAGTTCGACCTCCAGAGTTCCCATTGAACCTTTGACTGCTCCATCTTCTTTTCGGACTACCAAACCTGGTGGTTCGACCCCTTTCCTTCTTACGGAACTGATCTTCAAAAAAAAGAAACCTCGCTAGATTCATTCTCCAAACTCGGTATGTACTATTTACTCATTTCGCCTTTAAGAAGAAACAACTAACTTTTACAATCAGATGAGATGATCTGAACCTGGTCTTCTCTTCCTTCTATTTTTGTGACTTAAATTAACTATACACGGCCTCTTCACTATAGTCCTCAGGAGTTATAATTTTTATTTTAAAAACTATTTGAGGTATGTGAAAAAGTCAATGTCTAAGTTGTATAGCAGCATCGATTTAGTAGGAAAAACAAAAATTGCATTGAAAATGAAGTTATCAAACAATTAATTCTGATAATAACAGAAAAAGTGACTATTTACAAAAAAAATATTAATAATGTGTATTTTATATATCTAAGATTTGAGACAAAATTAATAGAAATGATGGATATTCTTTTCTGAAAAGCAGAAAAATGCTCTATGTGGGCAAGAGAATAAGAAATTCTATTAGCAAGCGATGTTCCGAAGTAGTCACCCTCCCAAGTATTGCCCGTACCTGGAAGTTCTTAACTTTGGTGATGAATACATGTGCTAGTGATGGTTTAGACTCGATTTAAGCAGCAACCATACGAAACCATATTTGGCTATTTATTTCACTGCCAACTGAAATAATCGACTACTACATCAAACTGTGTCTTTTTCCGATGTTAGATGTGCGGTATTGCATCTTCCACGACGATTTGAAGAATCGGTGGCCATCTTGAAAAAACTCACTTCCGGTTGTCAGATTCTGGTAGACTTTCTACATGGCAATAAATAGGGGAGAGTGCTGTACCTAAGGACGGTTGTACCTTCAGCCACCGCATTTTAAAATTCAGGAAAAAATGAAAATTTGAATTTGTGGTTGAATTTGAATGTAAACAGATGCTATCTATGTAAACTCTCAGGCTTTCACGCCCGAATTATCAATTGAATTCATAAAATCAAACATTTCCGGGATATAAGGCCGTGTTCTATTTTTATTCGTGTCAAACGTTTCGTCCCTCTCTGTGGAGGACATCATCAGTGAAAACATAAAAATTTTTGAAAACACAATAACAATAATGCAGCGTTCACAGCAAAGCATGATTTACGACGGCTACTAGAAAGATAAAAGTTGAAGTAGAAGTGGAAATAAAAATACTATAGTGACACCAATTAATTTTCATCTGAGCAAAAATGATTTCGGCGAAATTTTCGAAGGGCTGGCTCACAGAGAAAAATCCTAACAGAGGGTCCAACACGATATATTCAAAAGTTGTATGGGTTTGAGGGCGCCACGAGGAACTATAAATGATTGACAGAGAGATCAAACCTGTGATTGGCTGTCACGCAATCTTCTATTTCGAAGGAGAAGGAAAAAGTTTTTCTCAACCAATCAGGCTTTTCCGTCCCGCCTCTCGTGACGTTTTGCGATCGCAGCGCCACCCAACCCATCCAACGTTTCGATTTCCATTAGCGCCTATGGCGACGGACTCTCTGTTCTAGTACTCTGTGGGCTGGCTGCCAAGCTCTTGGTAAAAATTGAATTTCCTCTTTTCTATTGAAATTGTTGGGGTATTTGAATATTTCTATTGCTTCTCTCGATGGAGTCTGGTGTAGAAATGGGTGGTAGTGGCCAAAACTCGCGTATTCCCTGCGCTTTGTTGTTCCAATGTACACTTTGCCACATGAACAAGGGATTTGATATACACCGGCAGATGAAAGGGGTTCACGTGGGTCTTTGGCCGAACGGTAATGGTTACGCAATTGACTGGTGGGTTTAAAGATGGGTTTGATGTTGTGCGACTTCAGGAGTTTACCAATACGATCTGTTATTCCTTTAATAAATGGAAGAAAGGCCCTGCCCTTTGGAGGTTGAACGGTGTTAGTGTCTTGCCTTCTCGGATATAGAGCTCTTCTAATTTCGTGTGGTTTAAAACCATTGGCTTGTAATGCCTTATCCAAATGCTGTAGTTCCTTCTCCAAAAAACGAGGCTCACAGATTCGTGAGGATTCGTATTCGAGGTATATAGTATTCGAGGGAGGTGATTGGAGGCATGGTTTAAATATCTGTCTGTGTGAGTGGGCTTTCTATAAACTTTGTGTCCCAGGCTCCCATCGGTTTTCCTCATAACTAGGACATACAACACACTAGCACATCTAGGCAAGACACTAACACCGTTCAACCTCCAAAGGGCAAGGCCTTTCTTCCATTTATTAAAGGAATAACAGATCGTATTGGTAAACTCCTGGAGTCGCACAACATCAAACCCATCTTTAAACCCACCAGTCAATTGCGTAACCATTACCGTTCGGCCAAAGACCCACGTGAACCCCTTTCATCTGCCGGTGTATATCAAATCCCTTGTTCATGTGGCAAAGTGTACATTGGAACAACAAAGCGCAGTGTAAAAACCCGGCTAACTGAGCATAAGCGTCACTGCCGAATGGGTCAATATGACAAATCGGCAGTAGCCGAACACAGCCAACAGGAGGGATCCCACGATATTCAATTTGGGAATACGCGAGTTTTGGCCACTACCACCCATTTCTACACCAGACTCCATCGAGAGAAGCAATAGAAATATTCAAATACCCCAACAATTTCAATAGAAAAGAGGAAATTCAATTTTTACCAAGAGCTTGGCAGCCAGCCCTTCGAAAATTTCGCCGAAATCATTTTTGCTCAGATGAAAATTAATTGGTGTCACTATATTATTTTTATTTCCACTTCTACTTCAACTTTTATCTTTCTAGTAGCCGTCGTAAATCATGCTTTGCTGTGAACGCTGCATTATTGTTATTGTGTTTTCAAAAATTTTTATGTTTTCACTGATGTCCTCCAGAGGGACGAAACGTTTGATACGAATAAAAATAGAACACGGCCTTATATCCCGGAAATGTTTGATTTTATGAATTCAATAGATGCTATCTAGTTGCTAAGGTGAAATCAGCTCTTTAAAATAATATTTATATTTAATATAATAAATTTGCTGTTTTTAGGTGCTCAAAGTTTTTTTTAGTGCATCACTACATTAATATTTTTCTTCCCCCTAAATTATAATACGATAAAATGAGATAAAAGGGGCGAATCCCCGAGATTTTGACTTTTTATTTTTTATATTAGAAATTGCCAGATCTCAATTCTTTTATTTTTTATAGAACTTTAAGTACAGAAACGCCTGATGTTGTATACCTTCGGACACCATACGTGTTGTGCCTATGGACACGTTCTTGAGGGCGTCTGTGGCTAATCGGCGTTTTTGAATCAGGTTTCATTAAAGTGAATGCATTTTAATGCATATTAAATTAATTCTAAATGGTTATCTATTTGTCGGTGATTATTTTCAAGGGATTTTTAGATGAAAAATCAAATATTTTGTGATCTAAACTACCTTTTAAATTTTTTTATTTTATTTTGCATGTAAAATATGGTATAAAATCTTAAGCACCCTATTGCATTTAAGTATGATGATTACAAAAAACTTAAAATTTCCACAGAAGAAGATTTGCGAAAGTTATTACGACCAAATGCTTGAACAACTAAGTGTCGATCGAATTGTTTGGTACTACTCCAGAATCCCGGCGCAAGCGCGATAAAGTCGCCAATAATGATGCAATTAGCGCCAAACGGAATATCACAGCTTTTAAACCTTTGCTTGTAAATAAAAAATATCAACAATGCCATTCCATGAAACTTTTTATTTAAAAATTAAAAACTCAAATAAAAATATTTTAAACTATACTTACCAGTTTTAAAATTTTAAATTTCGTTGAAGTATATTTTAAGATTATTAATATGATTTGAAACAGATTTATAAATAGTTTTTCTTTTAATAACTTGTTATTTACATTAAGTTTTTTTTCGTAACAATGGGGTAAGCAGATCTCTTTTTGAGCAGAAATAAAGCTGTCGCCAAAAAATCTGCTTGGCGAGATTTGCGCCGGCTTTCTAGAGAAGTACCAATTGTTTTTATGGATCAGTGAAGTGATCCGATCTATCAGCATGATTGATGAAACTATTACCTCAAACTTCGATCTGAAAATCCTATGTGATTTATGTATTTTTGGTAAAAGATCAAGACTTTTATCAACCATCTTCGTTTTAATGATCATTTACGATCTAAAACTACATTACTTTAAAAAATCTATTCCCAATTTTAAAAATTTGAAATAGTTTATTAAAAGGTAATACGCCAATTAAAATGTTCATTTTAAGCTTTTATCAACTAAAAATTTCCTTTTTCAGGGTGTCCACAGGTACAATTGGGTCTGTCCATAGGGAGAGCACGTTGTTGTACCTATGGACACAAATTTCGTCAAGTTATAAAATGAATTAAAATCCAATTTTGAAGATTTTAGCTAATAAAAAATATCCTCCTACTCACAAAGGTTAGGACTATAGGTTGGGCACTTTAAATGTTAAAAATATGATTTTACCTGTCTTAGAAAAATCCAAACGTGATTTTTGTCCATAGGTACAACACTCTCCCCTACACTTAGTACTGTCTAAAAACCGTTGAGAAAATGCTTGTTGGAATTTTTTTCCAATCTGTAATGAACTTTTAAAGTGACTATACCCTGTGAAATCGGGACTCTGAACCTCCGCAGATTATGCGCGTATTTTTGCTTGTTTTTTTATTATTTCAATCGGATAGACCAAATTTACAGCATTATCTGAAGTTATTGAGTTAATTAACATCGCAATTAATGGAATTTACTCGAGAAAACTGATGTAACTGTTAACTGTCATTTAATGAAAACGTAGCCCCCCATCTTGGAAAATGCACTTTAATGGTTCCCAGATTCTTATAAATGAAATTTTTATAAATTTCTTCGCTTATAAATGTCAACTACCATCGAATATATTATTTAACACCGAAAAAGTTTTTGTTTCACCCTATTTATCGTTTTTTTAATGGATTTTAATTTTTTTTTTAAATTAAAAAAACAACAACTTCCGGTTGTAGAGTCCAAAACCGTTGAAAAACCTTTTGTTGGAGTTTGTTTGAGGTCAAACCTTATTTTCCCCCGCCTATACAGGGTATTTCAAAATTGCGTTTCACGGCTTTTATTTGGAACCAACGCCTCCTAGGGTCACGGAAGTAAGGTCTACACCTAGGTAATTGAGCCTGGAGAATCCATTGAGAGGACTTTCAGCGCCCCTAGCAGCTAAATTAAAAAGTTAAAAAAATTAATTTTAAAACTAAAGGAGATAGATCAATAACCTGCCAACGTCATGAAGAACTCACTGAACAAAAATTCATGAAAATATCTTGAATATTCGCCGAGATATTAGCATGTGAAAATAGCACTTTTTTAGGGGGCAAAAAAGAAAAAGGTTCGCATATTTTCAATTTTTTTTTATTTTTTGATTAAATTTTGTATTGTTTAAACTAAAAAAAACACAAAACTACAAAATAACACTGAAAAATTTGCAAATATGCAAACTTTTTCTTTTTTGTCCCCTGAAAAAGTGCTATTTTGACATGCTAATATCTCCGCAAATATTCAAGATATTTTGATAAAAATTTTTTCAGTGAGTTCTTCATGACGTTGGCAACAATACTCTCCTTGAGATTTTTGCTCTATCTCCTTTAGTTTTTAAATTATTTTTTTTAACTTTTTAATTTCGCTGCTAGGGGCGCTGTAAGTCATTTCAATGCATTATCCAGGCTCACTTACTTATTTGTAGACCTTACTTCCATGACCCTAGGAGGCGTTGGTTCCAAATAAAAGCCGTGCACCCTGTACATGACGCACCCTGTATGAAACACCCTGTATATGACGAGAACTGGAAGACATTTGGATAGTTCGATGACGAAAACTGGTCCCCAACCTTTTTACCAGCACGGACCGGCACCGTTTGATAATTTTACCGGGGCCCGCTGGGGGGGGCGTTGATTGTTTACATTCTAGATTATTTTGATTTATTGATTTTAATTTAATTGTATTTAAACATGCTTTCAAAATAAAATACATTTACACCAAAAAATAAATATAAAGTGATTTATAATTCATTTGGTTCATTAATTTGGAGTATTATAAAACTAGGAATTTAAATTCATTTTCAATGATGGTTGGCCGGTGGAGACCACTGTTAGGGGACATTCATAAATTACGTGAGGCGTTTTTTCCAAAATCTGGACCTCCCCTCCCCCCAAGTGAGATTTAGTGAGATTTTGCTGGACCCCCGCTCCCCCCCAAGTGAGATTTACCTAAAACTTTTTAAAAATAATTTTTCTAACTTAAAAAGTTGACGTGAGATTTTAATCGATCCCCCTCCCCCCTTGGTGAGATTTTTTTTTAATTAATAAAATTCTTCAACTCCTCATGCTCCACATGGTATAACATGAGGCTTACAGATGTAAGTAGCTAAGTACAAATTACAATTTAAAAGAACAGAGCAAATTTAAAAGCCTATAAACTATAAACAAAATTCCGCAGAGCGTTTACATTTTCAGAACACTTTACAAACAATGACAAAGCAAGTGGCCAAGAATACCCCAAATACATCAACTCTTTCTTCAACTTTTCTCTTTGTTCAGAATATAAACTACAATAAAATATAATATGTTCCACTGTTTCAATATCCTGACCACAGGAACAAAGATTACTACTTACTAAATTAAACCTGAATAAATAGCTATTGAAATTGCCATGACCTGTGAAAATTTGAGATAACTTAAAATCGGTGGAAAAACTTTTACACTTTAACCTTTGAAAAATAGATGGAAAAAATTTTTTAGTCAAAATTGCTTTTGGCGAAGCCAAAAATTCATTATTCCACAACAAAACAGTTTTCTCCCATGCCGCATATTTCCAGTGAGACAAAGGGACCGACATCGCCCGATCGCCCCGACCGATTGGTGAGATTTGGTGAGATTTTTCCAAACTCCTCCCCCCCCCTTTTTCACCTCATGTAATGAGGTATTTGCATGAGTTAGGGATTTGCTTGAATTTATACTTTTTTGATACATTATGGTTTAAAACTCCTAAATTTCTGATTTTTAAGTTCAAAAATTTGTTTTAAATAACTTAAAATTCAATTTTATTTTTGCTAAAACGTCAGAAAAGTCACGTTATCAGAAAACGGGCTTCTATTGGATGTGACGTCACAGCGCAGGAAAACCATTGTGTTTACTGTTTTCACGTGATCAGAAAACGAGCTTCTATTGGATGTGACATCACAGCGCACGATTTGTGATTCGAAAGTGTTTTCGCGCCCAAACAAAAAACGAAATTTCAAAAATTTATATCTCAGAAACTAGGCTACGAAAATACTTGATGTAAACGTCATTATTCATGGTTTTTTATCTACTATTTTAATAAAATTTAATCTCAAAACGTGAGAATACCTCATTTATGGATGTCCCCTTATAGCAGTGGTTCCCAACTCAAATATGTCTGCGAACCACTTCACTTAAATTTGAACCTCCGCGGACCATCTCTATCCCTAACTGTATCTTCAAAACTTTAACTTTTTTCAGTGCATTCATTCCTCATGGAGGGTCTAAAATTTTGACTTTTTTTCGGAAGTAAGGGAAACCGGAGTCTTACAATGTTTCTTAATAAAATTTAGAAAATCAAATAATCTATTAAACTTAAAAGAAAAATTAACATTACATTAGTTTTATATCTAGGAACAAAATCAGCATCTTTGCTGATGACTTAAAAAGTTGGGGGAGGGTAGATACTCAGGAGCAGGTACAAAATTTACAAAGGGATCTAGATATTATATCACAATGGGCTGAAAAATGGGGTATGTCCTTTAACATTATTAAATGTCAAGTACTTCATATGGGTCGAGGAAATGGCAGGGCAGAATTTTATCTGCAAGGGAACAAAGTTAAAGAAGGTAATATGATCAAGGATTTAGGGGTGATAGTAAATGAGGACTTTAAATAGGTTCATCAGTGTTCATCTGATAGTAAAAAGGCTAATAGGATATTGGGATACATAAAAAACTGTTTCTTCAAGGTCCGAGGATATTATTTTGCCACTATACAGAGGCTTGGTGAGACCTCATCTAGAGTATGATGTTCAGTTTTGGTCTCCATACTTAAAAAAAGATATTGATTCAATTGAAAGGGTTCAGCATAGGGCTACTAAAATGGTCAAGGGTATATCCAGTTTAAGTTGTTAGGGAAGATTAAATGAAGCTAAATATGTTCACTCTAGAGAAGAGAAGGATTAGAGGGGATTTGATTCAACTTTTTAAAATGGTAAAGCAAGGGGACACAGGAGGACTAGATTTCAATACGGGTAATAGAACAAAGGGGTCACAATTTCAAATTGAATAAAGGAAAATTTAAGACGGATTGTAGAAAGCATTATTTTTTAATAGGGTAGTGGATAGATGGAATGCGTTGCCTGAAACAATTATAAATTCAAGTGGGGTAAACGATTTCAAGAGGAAAATTGACAGATACTGGGATTCCGATAGTTTGGGCTAAAAAGACTGGACCAACCTTGCTGGGCTTACGCCTGTAGTTGGTCGACTTAATTTGTATTTGTATTTGTAATTATTTAAAAACCTACCTTTTATAAAAGACCATTTAACCATTTTTATCAAGCCTTTTTATCTATAGAAATAATTATGGTTAATAGAAAATAATTTATGGGTTCAAAAACTCACGCATTTCGGCAATAAATTTTTCTCATATCTTCGAACAAACATATTTCACGTGTATCTTAGAAATTTCCTCTTACATAAAATTTTTTATTTATGAGACGTATGAATTTTTACTTATGTTTTTGTATCTGTAGTGTTTTTACTATTTCCTGGAATGTGTGATTTTTTAAAATTTTACACACATTTTTTGGAAAAGTTATTTAAAAATCTTCTCACGGACCACCTCGGAGGGCCTCACGGACCACCAGTGGTCCGCGGACCACCTGTTGGGAACCACTGCCTTATAGTGACTAGAATAAGACCTTTTACTAGTCAGACTAGAGTGACCTTATTCTAGTCACTACAGGGTGTTCCAAATAAGTGGTACAATATTTTAAGGGGAGATAGGGGAAATCTGGACTAGTCAGAATCACATAGGATTTGGGGGTCCCAGACCAAATCCCAGGGAGTTAACCCTACAATGCATGATTTTTTAAATTCACATGAAAATCATTTATGTGTCTTCTATTATGGTGTAAATTAGTAAAAAAATACTAAAAAAATTAAATTAAATTTTTTTTTCTACTTTTAATTGACAAAAAACTTTGTCCTTATGAAATTAATTTGTGTACCTTGTGAAATTAATTCTGAAGTGAAATAAAACCAAATGCTCTATAAATATAAAAAAACAACTTATCTTTTCAAAATGATTTCTTTTCAAGCTGGAAAAATTTTTAATTTTAATTTATATGGTCCTTTTATTTTGGCGTTTTCAGTGTCTTGACTTTCGTCTCACTAGCTACTAACAAATGTCTCAAAATAGTACCCCTGCTGCCATTTACTGGCAATCTAAAGTGCTATAACTATGAAATGTTATATTTATTGTACTTATTGAATGGTGTTATCGTTTGGAAATGGAAGTTCGAGTTGAAAATGGGGAAAATGTCGTGTTGCCAAATGGCAACAGTATGCACTGTAGGGTTAAAAATGGAGCGACACCAAAAAAAAAATTATTGAAAAATTCAATTTGTAGAAGAAAAACTATTGGTAAAAATTTAATTATGGTCTCGAAAATTGTGGTTTAATATGATCTTTAAAATTATCTTAAAAGTTTTCAGTCCAAAATTTTTTCATTGCAAAAAAAGTTTAAAAACCACAAAAAATGTGAAAACTCTGCCAAAACTTTATTTTGTATTTCGAAATCCTTTCCTTTGATTTAATAATCTGAAAGATCATAGTCGAAAATCCTGAAGTCCAAAGTGTCACGTAAAAACCATCAATATTTAATGCTTGAGAGCCTGTTAAAGCATGGTTTAAGTCCGTTTTTTGCGTCCGCTAACTGAAACGGCTATAGGAAACCAGTTTGCGCACGCAAAAAACGAACTTTAACAGGATCTCAAGCTTTTAATATTGATGGTTTTTACTTGAAACTTTGGACTTCTGGGTTTACGACTATGATCTTTCAGATTATAAAATCAAAAGGAAGGATTTCGAAATACAAAATGAGGTTTTGGCAGAATTTTCACATTTTTTTTTGTGGTTTTTTAACTTTTTTCATAATAAAAAAAATTTAAAGTGAAGACTTTTGAGATAATTGTAAAGATCATATTAAACCACAATTTTTGAGACTATAGTTAAATTTTTACCAATAGTAGTTCTTCTACAAATTGAATTTTTCAATAATTTTTTTGGGGTGTCGCTCCATTTTTAACTCCCTGGGATTTGGTCTGGGACCCCCAAATCCTATGTGATTCTGACTCGTCCAGATGTCCCCTATCTCCCCTTAAAATATTGTACCACTTATCTGAAACACCCTGTATACCACTGTGGTAAATGGTAGCACACTGGATGGTAGAGAGCCTACTTTTACTTTTGGTGGATCACTGATATTTTCTTGTTAAGCTCCGCCTACTGAACGGTCTGTTGTTTCTCTCTGTGAATTGACTTCCTTTTTTGTTGATGTTTGTGTTTTTTATATAATTTTCTTTTTCAATTTGGCAACGTTTTAAACCGTTTTGTCGTTTAAGGCGTGACAACTGTTTTAAAAATGTTTTACTTTTCACTATTCTCATTTTTAATGTTTTCGACGTTATTTGGTAAATGATTTTTGTAATTATTTCATTAATAATTTGTCGGCTCTAAAATAAGTTCTTACTTTTATTTAGTTTTCCTATAATAGGGATTGTTTATTCATCCGTGTTGACTGAGTGTACGCCACTGTGTATGTTTATGTGCATGAAATGATTAAAATATTTAAGTATATTCAAGTATGTCGGATGTTTATCTAAATTCTGCTTTTAATAATTGGTTTTGAAAACTTTGCGCATTGCCTTTAAGTAATATTTGTGCTCCATTAACTTAAGTATACCTACATAACCAATCTAACCTTGATGCATTCAGGCTATCGTGCACTGGTTTGTGTCTATTAAGCTTCATGCAATGTTGAAAAACTATGGATTGGTACTGTGTTGTACATTACAAGATTCCTTGTCAATTAAATTTATAGCTGATCCTCTGTGGCAGACAGGGTAATGAGTCATTAAGAATGAGAGGCGAGACGATCAGCTGCTGCTGCAAGCAATTTTGTGCTACAATCACCGGTACTTATTATCTCATCGACCGTTCAGTGACCATCAAATTCAGTAATTCAGTGGTACAGTAATAGAAATGTCAATGGGCTTTGAAAACATTTGGTTTCAGCGGTACGGTCGACGGGATAATATGCAAGAACCCAATCACCAGACTTGGATAAAACCAAGCATTTTCTACAGACTAAATATTCATTAAATAATTTCTGCTTATTAATTTAACTAAGCATCCCAGTTCTTTAAATTGTGACCCAAAACATTATGACAGTCACATTTTAACCTATATGTTGTGATAATGCTTCTAGAGCAATAAAATTATAGAGAAATGAATTAATTTATCAAAAATATAAATTATAACGAAATATTTTCTTCGGAATCCTAGTTCTTTGTGCTTAGAAAGCAAATCTATATTATGCAAGTATGACAATCTCTAAGTTGCCAACAGCTCTTTATAAAGATTTGGGCACAGCTGGGATATGAGTCTATAACTTGGCGACCGCTTCATGCGGTCGCCAACTAGTTGGCGCTTATCGCGGCCGATCGCCATTTCCAGCTAGAACGGGCGATCGGCCGCTCGGGCTAGAACGGGCATGGCGGCCGGCCGCCATGTTTTACCACGACTAAAACGATAACACTTCAATGCATTACGATGGCTCCGATTTAAAGAAGAAATACACTAAGCTTGTAAATAAGACTTTCGCAAATTGTATAAAGCATGGTACTAAAAAATAAACGTGCAACTTAACATTGTATCATGCATTGTCATATATCGTTATTAAAATGACTCTTTAGTAAAATATCATGGGATAACAAAGGCACAATATGCATGCAATAACAAAAGTACATTAAATGTTATTCTTAATCAAATTATGGCTAGATATAAGTAGTTATTAATAAAATTCAGAGAAATAACGTTTCGCTTACCGATTTCCTACGCTGCATACTTATTCATACTAGCATTACCACAATAAACAAGATCTATTGACGAGACTGCGGGACTGCGCAGAACGTCGTCACTATTCCGGGATGATTAAAAAAAAAAGACAAAACCTGGATTGATTAATTAATTTTTTAAATTATTAAATCAATTAAATTATGTGATTAATAATTATATTTATGATATTGATCTTCCTTTACTTCGAATATCAGATCTAGAAAACCCTCGGGCTCGGACTGCGCAAGCGTTATATCTTCATATCTAAATTGTAATTATGTTCTTATTTTATTATCTTAATAATCATAACAAGAAATAAGAAGCGATTAGTAAAATTTAGAGAATTCAAAGAAATAACGTTACTCTCACCGATTTCTACGCTGCTTACTTCCGCATTATCACAACAAACAAGATCTTTTCGTGACTGCTCCGAACGTAGTCACCGTCACTATTTCCGGATGATTAAATTAAAATAAATAAAAACTAGTTTGATTTATTTTATTTAATTATTAAATCAACTAAATTTTATGATTTTTATGATATTATTTATAATCTTTCTCTTCCTTTATTTCGGATCCTGAAAACCTTTGGAAATACGCATGCGTCAAATCTTCACGTCCAAAATATAAGTTTGTTCTTATTTTTAAATTACATAATTACCGGGGATCGAAATATGTATCTCCCAGATACAGAGCGTGCATCAAAATACTGAAATCGTAATAACTTGTTATAACATCCTTTTTCTTGGGTTGATCTTCATTTGAGTGAGTCGTGGTGAAACATGGTGGCCAGAACGGGCGATCGGCATTTCGGCCGTGATACAACGCCAACTAGTCTTCCATTTGGCAGGGTTGGCAAGGTTTTTCCCACCCCCGGTAAATACCATGGTAAAAACCGGTATTTACCGTCCTGGGAAAAACTAGGTTTTTCCCACATGGGAAAAAGTGGGAAAAACTGATTATTTATTGAATTTATTCTGTTCACAGATGAATGTTTTAAAAGTTTTTACAGCCTTTTTTTAGAAAAATGACCTTAAATAAACTTTATCCTATGTTATGAATATGGGTTTTATCATATGTTCAGGGCTCCCAGCAGTCTATTGGTTTGTCTTTAGGGAAAAAAAGAGACCTAAAATCTTAAAAAAAGGGAAAAAAGAGACCAAATTTTAGGTCAAAATTAAACGCGATGCATTTTTTAGTGTTTGATCTGCCCATGAACAGGTAGCTCAATTAAATTGTTACCTTATTGATATAAATTGATCAATAAAACATACATACAGGGTTCATACTTTAAAATAGTAAATTAAAAAAAACGGGAGGTGACGAATAACAACTCATTTAATTTTGTCGAAACAGGAAAAAGTTCAGATAATTTAGAAAAAAGAAATAAGAATTGCAAGGGATTAAAATTTCACATAAAAATTCAAGGGATTTCACATTTAACTGGACTTTTTTTAATTAAAAAATAACCCCCCACACAATTTCAATGCATCTCTTTAATCTCTTGAATATTTTTTAAGAGTGATAGATTTTAGGAGTTCTTAGGTACCTTAGAAAAAAGTTGAGATTTTCAGTATTTTCTCAGGAATTTAAGGAGACTTACAAATCATGTGCATGTTATCCAGCAAATGTATTGAAAAAAATTCAAGATGGTAGCTCTTAATCAGTCTTTTCTTTATTTCTAATATGTTATTCTTGTTTATGTTAATTTTCCACTTTAAATACATTTCATTATATTTAGTTAATTTGATAAACACATATTCAATATAATTATTTGTTTATTAATTAGGATAAAACTTTTAAAGTATATGGAAAACTGGAGCTACCGATCTTAATATTTGCCAAGCATTTCATATTACAAAGAAATATTTTATGAGGTTTTCAAAAATACAATCTTTTGTATAATTTTACATTAAAACATGGGTGGCAGTGGCACTCTTCAAAAATTGCAAGAGACTGGACTTTAAGATCATTTCATTTCTTTTTTCATTACACTAACAGAAAAAACATTAATTTCTACCAAAGTTTTGAAATCAAAAACATCTGTCTTCTGTTGCTACGCGGTTGAAAACCGGTTTTCTCTGCCAGGTTTGGCGGTTTTTCGCCTCTAGCAGAGATGAATGATTTTCTCAGACATTTGTTTTAGATAAAAACTGAAAATTTCTGATTTTTTTCGGAATTTTTCAAAAGTGAAATCTAAAAATAGCTGAAAAAGAGAAAAAAGAGACCTTGACTGTGAAAAAGAGACTTTTAGAGACCTGAGATGAAAAAAGAGACTTTTAGGGAAAAAAGAGACTTGCTGGGAGCCCTGTATGTTTCTGAGGAATGTCATCTTTTGATGGTTATGCCCTTTTCATCGGATTATCATACCTTGTTACTTCAAAAAATTATCTTGCAATCAAGATTAACACTTACGTTTTATTTTATTTAAATTACGTTTTTATTTACATTCTAAAAAACTATATATAATGCTTCTCTTAAAGACACAGATATTATAAGTAAATTTGTTTTAAAATATTCTCTATTTTTATTTGAGAAATTCATTAATATTAAAAAATATATGCAAATTTTATGTTAAATGTCATAATTCTCTTGCTACTTATATTTTTCCCACCTAATTTTAACCTCCCTCCCAAAAAAATGTCATTTTTAACTAAAAGTTTTTATAATATGTTTAAAAAGGCCATATCCTAATACTTCCATTATTTTGTCAATTGGAAGTTTTTCCCACTTTTTCCCGGTATTTACCAGTGGTATGGGAAAAACTAGTTTTGGACGGGAAAAACCCAACCCTGCCATTTGGCGACCTCAGCTCCCATTTGGCATATAGACCTATATCCCAGGGCGTTTAGCGTCGGTCCCTAAGTCCCTAAAACTTTTTTAGGTCCCTAAAAGTCCCTTTTTTTAGCTTTTGGTCCCTAAAGTCCCTTTTTTCTCAAATTTAAACTTAAAGTGTTCCTCGTGCTCGTTTTTATGACGTCGTTAATTGTCAAAATAGTAAAAAATTACAAATTTCCATATAACAAATATTTTTTAGTTAATTTTATTATTTTAAACGTATTTCATAACTTAACTGAATTATTTCGTTATAATTACATTTATTTAATGTTATTTTACTGTTGTTTAACCTATTTCTTAAATTCCACCATTCATTTACCGCTAGAAGTGATATTTTTTGCATCGGGTCATATTGACCCGAACACTACGTGCGTGTAGTAAGTCGGAGCAGAACAGCAGGGTTAAGAAAGGATTTTTTTCATTTAAGAAAGGATTTCTTTCATTTCTTAGTAAAATAGTAGTTTTGTTTTCTCACTCTAAAGAAAGATCTTTTCTTTCTTATGAGTAGAGCAATGACCATTTCGCCACTGATAACCTGATTAAATTTTTAATTTAACACACGATAGTAAGAAACTGAAAGACAATAGTAAGAAATAATTAATACGCATTTTACGGAGTAATACGCTATTTTCCCCGCGCAGAACATTCCCATGCTGTTTTTTTCCCTCGAACGAATATTAAATTCTTTAGAATTTTCACGGTAGTGATCTTTTTTTTCTTTGGTTTCTTCCCCAATAATCTGATTTTTCCTTAAAACCTCTGATTTTCCGATTTTTTAAAAATACCTTTGTTGCTATCGTAAAAAAATTTAATTTCTAAAATCCTTTTAAGTTATTTTAAGGTGTTTACTGATTTTGATGAGAAAGTCTTGAAATCGTATTACAGTCCGAAATTTCAATGATTCCAAATTTTCATTCATTGCGAATTTTCAGTTATGCTTCTGGAATTTTGCCTGTAAAGTTGGCTTTCTGAATTTTGGTGGCGGGCTGAAAAAACAACTTGATGGTCGCGATCGCATTTTCCTTTTTTCGCGTTGATGTCTTTAGTTTTAAAAGCTTTTTTTTAGAGAAAGTGTTAATAGCAGGCAAATTACAAAAGCAAAAGGAAACAAATAGTAAGTCTATCATTTGAAAACTAATTTAAGAGTTTTAATACCAAACAACTAATTACAAATAATAAATAGTAGGGAGTAATTATAATGTGTTAAATTATAAAATATTAAAAATATATAAAAATATTAAGTTAAATTATAATATTTAAGTTATTAATTTTTTTATCAGAAAGAAAGTACAAAATTTTTTATATGGGTAAATTTTGGAAGCTTGAAATTTTTAACTCCATGAACTACATTTTAGGTCAAATTAGGAATTCTCATATTTTTTTAGCTTGTGAGAATTGTGTATCATTGGTCTGGATTTAGAATATAAACTTTGATACGATACAGTAGTATTTAATTAGAATCCATATTTAGTTTTAAAGTAGTTAAATAGGTGTTTCATCTTTTTTTAGAAAATGGGAAAATGTAAATTGAGAGATGAATGGTTAAAAAGAAAAGATCCTAATGGTTACATTGTTGAATCTTGGGGAAGAAAAGCTGGAGAGCATGAGTTATTTTGCATCGTATGCGACACAAAAATTAATGTTGATCACGGCTTAAAACGAGTAGTGCAGCATTCTGAGCAGAAAAGTCACATCAAGAATTGTCAAGTAAAACTTGCTCCCTTACAGCTTCACTTGACAACTTCAGATCCTAATTCTTCTGCTCAACCAGTTGCGGTGCTTAGTACTTCCTCGTTAATAGTAAATTTAGGATCTGAAAAAGAAAGGGCGGTAAAAGCGGAACTTTAGTGGGCAATAAAGTGTGTAACTTCTAATTTTGCCCTAAGTTCCACTTCTAATATAAAAAACCTCTTTGATACTATGTTTGGATCTGATAATATTCCAAAACCGTTTTGTTTGTCAGCAACCAAAACTATGTACTTAATAAATGAAGCCTTAGGACCATATTTCTATGAAAAAATTGTTAAAGATATTGCAGACTCGTCTTATTCTTTGTGCTTTGACGAAACAACCAATGAGTCTAGCAAGAAAGAGCTACAAATTGCAATTCGATATTGGTCTGATACAGAAGGTAAAATTGTTCAAAAGCATATACAAACGTTATTCTATTAACTTTGCTTAAAGAGATTAAAATATTGTCTTTTGAACAAAATGTATAAAATGATGTACAATTAATTCGGTCAAGCTATTTAGTTCAAAAAATTTGACCATGAAAATTTTTCTTGGAAATTAAAATTTTATCCACTATAATGTTCCTTTAATTGATTACAAAATTATTTCAGTTTTATATTAATCAAATATCCATCAAGTATTTTTATAAACTTTGAATAAAATGTAAAGTAAAATTTATAATAATTTATCAAAACATTATCATTCTGTAGATGTTTTAAATATACTTGTTCTTTAAAATTCCATTATAGATTTAACCTTGATATATGGAAATTTTGTTGTTAAGTGGGTGTAAAACATTGGTTTCAAATTAAAATACTGTTCTAATATGTGTGTATTTTTTAAGTTTTTAAATACTTTTTAGATTTGATTTTTATGTGTTACCAATATTTGCAATATATTAAACTAGCCAACTGAGATTTTAAACCAGCCAACATATTTATCACATTTAAATTATAGAAAAAGTTTCCAGTCATCAAATTTTTGCTGCTAAAAATTGAAATTCACTGTTCATTATTTAGTTTTATCAAAAGAAAACAGCTTTGAAAAGTTGGTCCCTAAAGTCCCTTTTTTAAAAATTTTGGTCCCTAAGTCCCTTTTTTTTAAGTACCAAGCTGCTAAATGCCCTGATATCCCAGCTGTGCCAAGATTTGCATCTCAATATGTATCATGATATTCATCCATTAACAAAATGAACATTTTTCTAGCTAAAACCTCTCAAAATTCATCATATTATTCATTTATTATATTATCATCATATTTTATTAAATCTGGTAAAATCCTAGCATCATAAAGAAGCAGAAGGCTGCCTAGGTTTTTTTTTAAGAGATTACCTATTTTGTGAAAATTTAATGTTAATTTGTATAATATTTTCAGTGAATTAGTTAAAATATAAGGTTAAAAATATGTAAATAATTTTTAAACATTAAAAACAAAAGAAAATTCTGTCTAAAATGGCTATAAAGTTATAAGAGAATTTTGCTTCCTAGAGAACTTTCTTTCAAAAATGCATTTTGTATAGGTACCATTTTACTAAAACTGCATTTGTGAAAGTACCTATTCATCAAATGGTGAATTTGTGAAGGTACCACAAATGGTAGTAAAATTGCCTTAGACCAGGGGTTCTCAAACTTTTTATGTCGCGGAGCCCTTTTCAAGAGACAAATTCTTTGCGGAGCCCTTTTCCTAAATAAATTTTTCAAGGTATAAAAGCAAATTACATAAAACCCATTGCTTCTAGAAATAAAAGCATAATAGAAATTTATTTCGGGAGGGGTCCAAAATTATATCTCAGTCCCTCCCATGCATATTTAACAGTTTAATGTAGCTTTTAAAAACATTTTTAGGTATAATTTGCATCTAAGATAATTTATTTGTAAGAAAAATTGTGACAAATTAAGATACAAGTAAAATAGAAGGGTCTGGGGTTCCTTCCTCCCCAGAAGATATTTTGAAATGTGATCCTTAAAAACAGTTTTTTAACTCGTTTTAGGTATATCATTGTCCAAATTTTGGACATTCATTTTTAGGTAGGATTTTAATTTTAACGGACTTACTATAAAAATTGACAATAATAAAGTTTCAAGTACAATAGGGGGTTTTGGGGGTCCTCCCCCAAAAGAATTTCGGAAATTTGACCCTAAATAACATGGTTTTAAATTGTTTTGTTATACGTAGTCCGGTTTTTCGGGAGAGAGGCTGGGCCCCCTCGGCCCTTTAATATACACCCCGGGATATATGGAATATTTTGTTTACCAATTATTTTATCATTGGATACAATGTAAATCTTTATTTTATATTTCTGAATAATATAGGTATCACTTTTTAATCATTATGCCGGAGATGCATGGACATAGGATTCCATACAGAAATCTATACATCTGTAAATTTTGTTTTCCTAGAAGTTACTTCTTTTGAAATCGAGATCTGTTTTGGGGGGCTGATAGACCATACGTCAGGGGTACTTATCAAAATTTATTTACACATGGGCCCAAAATCATTCCTTATCCCCTCCCATCCCATGCCATAGGATCAATGTTATCTTCTCTTTTTATACATTTTTTTGGCAGAATTTGCATCTTAAAGAATTTAATATAAGAAACGTTTTGTGTAATTAAATTCCAAATGCTATAAAGGGAGGGGGTTGGAAATTTGACTATACTATAAACAGGTTTTCCCTTGGTTTTGGTACATCTACTCCGAATTTTGGACATACATTTTTAAGTAGGATTATGATTTTGCTGAACTTTATAAAAAAAGGTGCTGAGTAATCAATTTGAGAGATGGGGGAATGGGGTTCCGTGGTGTGCTACTATTCGGAGCGGCCGTTTCAGCGGCAGAAATAAAATGAAAGTAAATAGAACTCTCATAATTTTTCTAAAAATTAGTAGAAGAAAAATTTGGTGCCGAAACAGGCCGGCGCCCAAACGGCCAGCGCCAAACCATCCCATCCTGGGGGTTCCTCCCCCAGAAAAGTTTTGGAAATTTGACCCTAAAAACAGGGTTTTAACTTGTTTTGGTAAACCAAAAAAGACCTGAAAAGGCAAAAACCAGCAGACCTTACCAACACCTTATAGAAAGTTATTTATATAACATGTCAGAGAAAAGCAAATTAGAATTTATCAAAAAATGTATTTATTTCAAATTTCTTCGCGGAGCCCCTGGAAATGCTTGGCGGAGCCCTAAGGGCTCCGCGGAGCACAGTTTGAGAACCTCTGCCTTAGACAGACCACTGACAAGTTGATAATTGTTTAAGATCAAAAGTTCATAAAATACAATAACTTTCTATGTATAAATAAAGCTATGTATATACAGGAGTTTTGATTTATTATTGCTGGATTACATTTAATAATGCTTACAAGTTTTATTTTCAAATCTCATTGTTTCTATATCCTATTACTTTAAAAGTACTAAATTATGACAAAGGTTTTTATCAATTCAAGATAAATAAACTTTTGATACCTTGACACATTGATATTTTCTCATAAATATTATGTTATGGATGATTAATATTTAATTTAAAACACATTAAATTAGTAATGCTTAGACTTGAAAATTTAATTTCAAAATATGTATTAGTATCAGGAAATTATCAAACTTGATTGCACATAAAGTTTGATACTTCTTTTACTAAATAATTTGCTATAAGTTTACTATATTTATATTAGTGGATGCCCAACGAAGTCCAACCATTTCATATATATCGCAAGAAAAGGTTGTAAATATAGGAGATACAGTGGAATTGGATTGTACAGTTCAATATACCAAGGATTATCCTGTAAGTATTGAGGTGTTTAAAAATTAGAACTAAAATTTAGATTTTAGTGCTTTCTATTGAGTAAAATAACCTGTCTCCCAAAGCATTTCTGATAACATTCAAGCAGAGTTGGCAAGGTTTTTCCCACCCCCGGTAATACCATGGTAAAAACTGGTATTTACCGTCCTGGGAAAAACTAGGTTTTTCCCACATGGGAAAAAGTGGGAAAAACTAATAATTTATTGAATTTTTTCTGTTCATAGATGAATGTATTAAAAGTTTTTTAAGCCCTTTTTTTAGAAAAATGACCTTAAATAAGCTTTATCCTATGTTATGAATATGGGTTTTATCATGTGTCTGAGGAATGTCATCTTTTGATGGTTATGCCCTTTTCATCGGATTATCATACCTTGTTACTTCAAAAAGTTATCTTGCAATCAAGATTTACATTTATTAAATTCCGTTTTTATTTACATTTAAAAAAAACTATATATAATGCTTCTCTTAAGGACACAGATATTATAAGTAAATTTGTTTTAAAATATTCTCTATTTTTATTTGAGAAATTCATTAATTTTAAAAAATATATGCAAATTTTATGTTAAATGTCAATTCTCTTGCTCCCTTATATTTTTCCCACCTAATAATTTTAACCCCCCTCCCAAAAAAATGTCATTTTTAATTAAAAGTTTTTATAAATGTTTAAAAAGGCCATAACCTAATACTTCCATTATTTTGTCAATTGGAAGTTTTTCCCACTTTTTCCCGGGATTAACCAGTTTTTCCCAGTGGTATGGTAAAAACTAGTTTTGGATGGAAAAAACCCAACCCTACATTCAAGTCCCATTTACTATCTAACAAAATATTTGTACTGCCCCACGAGATACCTATTTAAAATATAGTTGAAAAAGAAAAGAGTTCTCTCTCCTAAATATTTTTGTTTAACTTAAAGCACTGGATGTTTGAATGACTTATTTTTCAGTTTAAGTTGGATTAATTTTATTAATATGTTTCTGTTTAGGTTGTTTGGTTAAAAACTAGCCCTGATAACCCATCAGAGTATGTTTTTATTTCATCTGGAACACTTCAAATTGTTCCTGGAGATAGATATTCTGTATCTTATTCTGAAGCTACTGGAACTTACACATTAAAAGTGAGTTGAACTAATGGAAACTCAATTTAAAGTTTTTGAACATTTCCTGGTGTTTTTAATTTAATGTTTGATTTTTTCTGAGCAGGTTACTAAGTTGCAAGAGATAGATGCAGGTTTATATGAGTGTCAAATCATTACAGGCCCTGGAAACAAACTTAAAGCAAATGTTTGGGTGCACATTAGATGTAAGCTGATTAGTAATTTAGAATCACTTTATAATGATAAGAAATTCATTTTTCGAGATGTTGTCCTAACTACCTGTGATGCTTTTTTTATTTCATAGTACCTCCTGTTATATCTGATAACAGCACCAGGTCAGTCATTACATCTACTGGTTCCACCGTCGACTTGAATTGCTATGCATCTGGATATCCTGAACCACGTATTTCTTGGAGAAGAGAAAACAATGAACTACTTCCAACTGGAGGTACTATGTACATAGGAAAAAAGTTTACAATCTTCAATGTTACAAAAGATGACCGGGGAACCTATTATTGCATTGCTGACAATGGTGTGGGTAAAGGTGCACGAAGAAATATTGGCCTGGAGGTTGAGTGTAAGTTATCAGTTTTTAAAACTTAGTATGTCAAGCTACTCTTTCAAAATTTTTAATCATAGCTGAGGAATGCACTAATTGTTTTTATGAGGCTGTTATTAAACCAATTTAATTGAATTTTAGGAGATTAATAAATAAAGCTTAGAAGCTTAAGAAATAAGCTTAGAATAATTCTTTTCATATAAACTGAAATGTCAGTCACTTAAGGATGCACTAAAAGGGTAGAAGATAAAGGCTCTAATGGCCTCAGGAAGTGTTATTTAATATTTCATAGATATGTCAGTTGTTATAAATTCAGGCACCGCAGCACCCCTGTTTTTCCTATTTTTTTCACATTAGCTCCTTTTTTCCTATTTTTACGGTCCATTTTAATTTTCCTCCTTTTTTCAGCTTTTTTCTCCTTTTTTTCCTATTTTTTTAACCCTTGGGATCGACTTTCTTCGTTTATGCTTTGTTGTGGGTAGGTATTGATGTCAATACTATCGGTCCGTTGCCAACGCTTTGGCATACGAAATGGAGTGATTCGTTTCCTTCCAGCGGGACGAGGCGTGGCCGCCGCGGAGCTTCCTCTCCCGTTGAGGTAAAGCTGTCCTCCGTTGTTTCTTAAAGAAGTTTTTTTTCAGCGCTTTTATGTTTTTGAGGGCGCTGACTACGAATCTGAAGTTTGCTCCCACGTGGGGGTTGGCTTGATATCGAAAATCGCAAAAAAATGTATAATTTTTTGCTCTTTTTTAGATTCTTCGCTTATATTTCAAATACTATAAATTTCTCGAAGATAATTTCAATCACTAAGTTAAATTAAACAAAATTTCCTACAGAATGCGCTAGTCAACTTTGATTTTCTGAAGAGTGGTTTTGCAGCTAGAGCACACTGAAAAACATGGATTTTTTGGCCTTTCCGCAAAAAATGGAAAACGCATGCTTCTACCCTCTACAAAATGAAAACTATTTAAGTTATTAACAAAAATTTTATACCACGTGAAAGAAAATTTAATTTGCTATAAATAACGTGCTTTCCATCATTGTTTGAGAAGGGGAGAGGGAGTGAAGCAGAGATCGATAATAAAACTGTTGCGACTCGCAGACCAGACGGACTTTTGCGGCTGTTAATCTGCAATCTGTGCTTTATTTCCGGTATATTACCAATAAAATGGGTTGTTTTGGATAAATTGATGACTACCCATGCTTAAAAAAATTAATTTTTAAATTTATTTATGAAATATTGGGTGTTTTAGGTGGAATTTAAATAATTTTTTTAAATTCGTATATTAAATTATGGGAATATTTTAATAAACGAATTTATATGTTTTTTGCATCGCTAAATCCGAATTTCAAGTTTATTTTAATTTTGAAAGTCATCTTCACATCAAAAATTGCAAAAAATCTTAAGTTTTTGCTCTTTTTTTTCGGTTTTTCATCGATTTTCTAAGCAAATATTTACGAAAAATAGCATGAAACTAAATTAAATTACGTAAAATTTCCAATAAGGTGCACTTGTTCATTTTTATTTTGCGAGAAGTGGTGTGCATTTTATAGCATTTTGAAGAAAAGCAATTTTTATGTTTTTGTGTAAAGTCAGGAAACAACTCTAATTCAGCACGCTCTAGCGTCAATACCTCTCATTATAAAATTAAACAGTGCATTTTGTAGGAAATTAATGTTCTTTCATTTGGTATAAGCTATTTGTCGATAACTAGAATTTATTTAGAGCTGTAGCGGGGGAAATCGTTCATCACTTTTTTGAAGAAAAGCAAAAAAATATCTTAATTTCAAAACGCTATAAAACGTACACCGCTCCTTGCAAAATAAAAATGAACCAGTGCATCTTATAATAAATTTTATGTACTTTAATTTGGTTTCATGCTATTTTTTGTAAAATTAATATTGTTTTGGAAAATCGATGAAAAACCGAAAAAACCCCAAAAATTTGACATTTTTTGCAATTTTTGATGTGAAGATTTCTTTGAAATTAAAATAAACTTGAAATTCGGAGTTAGCAATGCAAAAAACAAAAATTCGTTCATTAAAAACTTTCCATAAAAAATATATGAATTAAAAAAATTTATTGAAATTTCGAATAAAACACCCAATATTTCATAAATTTATTCTTAAAATTTATTTACTATTCCAATTCATCCAAAACAACCCATTTAATGGTAATATACCGGAAAAATAAAGCGCATATTGCAGATTAACAACCGCTAAAGTCCGTTTGGTCTGCGAGCCGCAATAGTTTTATTATCGATCTTTGCTTCACTCCCTCCCTCCTTCTCAAAATATGGTAATGGAAAGCACGTCATTTATATAAAATTAAATTCTCTTTAACGGGGTATAGAATTTTTGTTTATAACTTAAATAGTTTTCATTTTGTAGAGGGTAGAAGCGCGCGTTTTCCTTTTTTTTTGAGGAAAGGCCAAACAATCGATGTTTTTCAAAGCTCTCTAGCGGCAAAACCACTCTTCAGAAAATCAAAGTTGAATAGCCAATTTTGTAGGAAATTTGGTTTACTTTAACTTTGTAATTGAAATTATCTTCGAGAAAGTTTTTGAAATATAAGCGAAGAATCGAGAAAGGAGCAAAAAATTATTGATTTTTTGCGGCATCGCGGGAGCTCTCAATACGAATGGGCGTCGCCACAGATTGGCATCCGTGTTGTGTTATTTTAACTCTAATTAAAGAAAAATATTCTTCTTCTCCTATTTTTTCTTAAATTCTCCTTTTTTGTCCTATTTTTTTACGAAAAATCGGCTTTGGTGCCTGTAAATTTTATATTATCATTTTTGTAGCAAACTTGAAACTATAGTTTTGTATAACTATATATATCTGTATGTTTGCTAAACGAGTTCCATTTACATTTAAGTTAAATCCAATAACACTGGGGAACAGCCATTTCGTTGTCTTAGAACTGTGACTTGTTTTTGAATTACTTTTGGCCCCTGAATCCAAAAGTAACTGTAGTTTTTGTCTGTCACGTCCAGTTTTTTGGCAAACAGCCCTGCCCCCTTTTACGTTTTTCAATGACTTAACGACTTTGAATTTGATTTTCAGGGTCAAAAATCATTAATTTAGTCTTTAAATTACACCTGAGAGGACAGGAATGGTTAAAGTTTCTAAAGTATGAAAATTTGTGGCCGATAGATAGGTTTAAGGGGTTATTACCCCCTAAAAACGCAAAAAAAATCGTTAAAATTGATAGTTTATTTTAAGCTATTTTTTACACTTATTTTTTATGCAATTCCTTTTCAAAAGGTCCTAACCCATCATCAAGGACCCAAATTTGATGAAAATTGGCCGCAAGGATTTTACAAAAAGCGGTTGAGGTATAAGCGCCCCCGAAGCACCCGCGGAAGGGTTCGGAATACTCTCTTTCGCTTAGAGGACGCGAACACATCAACCGCTTTTAGTAAAATTCATTGCTGCCTATTTTCATTAAATTTGGGTCCTTGGGGAAGGGTTAAGACCTTTTAAAGATGAATTGCGTAAAAAAAATAAAGAGAAAAAACCCTGAAATGCAAAAAAGGAACGTTATAAAGGAAAGAGGTTATTTTAAGCTTTTCTTACTCTTATTTTTGATGCAATTTCTCTTTAAAAGGTCTTAACCCTTCCCCAAGGACCCAAATTTAATGAAAATAGGCAGCAATGATTTTTACTAAAAGCGGTTGAGGTGCTCGCGTCCTCTGTGCAAAAGAGAGTACTCCGACCCCTCCCGCGGGTGCTTCGGGGGCGCTAATGCCTCAACCGCTTTTTGTAAAAATCAGTGCTGCTTATTTTCATTAAATTTGGGTCTTTGGGGATGGGTTAGAATCTTTTGAAAAGGAACTGCGTAAAAAATAAGTAAAAAATAGCGTAAAATAAACTCAATGGTTTTTAACGATTTTTTTGCGTTTTTAGGGGGGTAATAACCCCTTAAACCTATCCATTCACTAAAAATTTTCATATTTTAGAAACTTTAACCATTCTTGTCCTCTGGGGTGTAATTTAGAGGCTAAAGTAATGATTTTTGACCTTGAAAATCGAATTCAAAGTCATTAGGTCATTGAAAAACGTAAAAAGGGGGCGGGGCTGTTTGCCAAAAAAGTTGACATGATAGAAGAAAACTAACAACAGTTTTCTAATCAGTGTGCCCATTGAACTCTAAAACAGCCAAAAAATCGAAGTCAACAGAAATTATGTTAAAATTGTTCCCCAGTGTAATCAATCCTTCAATATTAAGTAACATTTAAACTTTCAGAATGTATTTGTTATAGTCTACTGAAAATAGAGTTGAACCTCAAACAAATTGCAATAGAAGGTTTCTCAACGGTTTTCACTTAGAAATGACCTCAATAATAACATACTAAAAATCGGCCAGGCGAAAGTTTAATTTTTTTCAATTTTTTAAAAAATGGCTGAAAAAAAATTAAAAAACAAAATAATTTAGACATGTGACACATGTTTATAGGTTATTTTTGAGTGCTGAAACCGAATATTGCATTTAGTTTGGAAAAAAAATTGAAATTTCAATTTTTAAAATTAATTTGAATAATTAGCTATATGAAAAAATTAAAACCCCCCTAAAAACCTAACAAAAACATCACAAGAGATAAATCCAACAGTTTTCATTTAGAAATGACCTAAATATTAACATACTAAAATTTAAAAAATTTATGAGTTAAAGAAGTTAAATTTTTTTTCAAATTTCCATTTTTTTTTGCGAAAAATGCATTTTTTTTCAAATTCGTGCCAAAAACTTTAGAGGCTTTTGGAAAGGTCATTTTTCGGTGGATATTGTCCACAGATAGTTATATAATGGAAAACCGGTGGAATTGACCCTCAATGAATTAGTTAAATATTTTAAATTCTGATGTAAATATGCCTAATTATTACCTTTTTTCACATTTGTACTACATTTTACCAATTTCAAAATTTTAAATAAATTAACTAATTCATTGAGGGACAAATCCTCCCATTTTCCATTATATATCTATCTGTGGACAATATCCACCGAAAAATGACCTTTTCAAAAGCCTCTTAAGTTTTTGGCATGAATTTGGAAAAAAAATGCATATATCGCAAAAAAAATGGAAATTTGAAAAAAAATTTTACTTCAACTCGTAAAATTTTTAAATTTTAGTATGTTAATATTTAGATCATTTCTAAATGAAAACCATTGGATTTATCTCTTTTGATGTTTTTGTTAGGTTTTTAGGGGGGTTTTAATTTTTTCATATAGCTAATTATTCAAATTAATTTAAAAAATTGAAATTTCAATTTTTTTCCAAACTAAATGCAATATTCGGTTTCAGCACTCAAAAATAACCTATAAACATGTATCACATGTCTATATTATTGTTTTGGGTTTTTTTAAATTTTTTTTCGGCCATTTTAAAAAAAATTCAAGAAAAATTAAACTTCCGCCCGGCCGATTTTTAGTATGTTATTATTGAGGTCATTTCTAAGTGAAAACCGTTGAGAAACCTTCTATTGCAATTTGTTTGAGGTTCAGTCCTATTTTTCGCTATATTCAGTGGACACAAATTGACATCTTTTTGTGGCACATTGACATCTTTTTTACATCAAAAATTTTCCTTTGGCTAATTTTTAAGTGTAATTTTTATGAACCCACAAAATTGCACTTTTTAAACTGGACATTTTTTAGTATTTTTCCTGGTTTCAGCTCAAAAAATCCATATTAAATGGTGATATGCCAGTCATAAATCTACATGTTGACCATTGCTGTTAAATAAAAGTTATTGCCCTTTTCATTCAGAAATATTTTGTATCAAAAACAGTTTTACAATTTACAGTTCATTTCTCAAGGTGAAGGTGTATTCTAACTTGCATACTTTTTAAATTTTAGTTCTTCCATCTGTAACTATTGAGAGACCTCGTTATGGCCAGGCACTTCAGTTTGATCAGATTTTAGAATGTCATGTGGAAGCTTTCCCTTCTCCCTCTATTATCTGGCTCAAAAATGGGGAGCAGTTAAATGACAATCAGCATTACCAAATTTCTATTTTCCCAACGGCTGATGAATTCACTGACACCACCCTGCGCATCATTACAGCAGAGAAACGGCAGTATGGATTCTACACTTGCAAAGCTATGAACAAATTAGGGGCTAATGAAAAAGTGATTGAATTTTTTGGTAGGTATTTTTATTTCTTGAATTGCTGAAGCCGTAAACACAAATATACTTATAACCATTTGTGTTAAGAAAAAATGGTTACAACATGTCCTGTTATTAACCCAGCTTTAATTTGTTGCATATTTTCATTGCTGATCATGATACATTTGTCTTAAAACTAAAATTAAATAGTCCAATTGAGAAGTATTTCTTAGCAAAAACATAAAAATGTGGCTGTTTTAGAACATCCATAAACTACATGATTTCAAAAAGGAGGAGAGGGAATCAGCAAAATCTCATTAGTGGGAGTCAATTAAAATCCCTTTTCAACATTTAATTCAGAAAATAGGTTTTATCTTTTCCCTGCCAGTTCAGGGAAAATGTGCACATTAGCCACAGCAATCAACCATTGGTGTGTCAGTCATGATTATTACAATGCATAAGGCAATGTAATATATTTCAGTATTAATTTGTATTGAAACTTTTACAATGTTTTTGTTAAGCATCATGTGGACTAGACAAGTGTAAATGGGCCAAGAACATGGAAAGAAATTAATTTTAAATTATTGATAAAAATATCTCACGAGGAGCTGAGGGGGAGGATGTCTCACGACATCTCACTTAGAAGACTGATGGTCTAATTAAAAAATGTCCTGTGTCAATCTAGATTAACTGTGTAATGGTGAATTCCAATGTAACGGATGTTACACTCGTACGAAAATTTGATGTTTAAACAATTTTTAAGGGCATCATAAAAACGTCTCATAATAATGATTATATATTTTTTCCTAGTAAAACTAGTTCTGAATAAAAGATATACATGTTTTAAAATTTATTTCTGGGGGTTTGAAGTGGGGGGGGAATTATTGTTTTTTGTAAAGGATGTTACATCAAATGGAAGCCCTTTTACACTTTAGTGTCATCAGTTTAAAAAGTCTGTGAATCTATAAGCATTTTAGTTTTTAAAAAATTTAAATAACATTACTAGACATGTACGCAATAAATCACACTAAAAAATTGACTAAAAAATTCAGCCATTTTTTGCATTCTTTAAAAAACTCTAAACTTTCGTAACGGACGTTACATGGTGTAACGTAGCGGTTCTCAAACTGTGCTCCGCGGAGCCCTTAGGGCTCCGCCAAGCATTTTCAGGGGCTCCGCTAAGAAATTTGAAATAAATACATTTTTTTGATAATTTCTAATTTGCTTTTCTCTGAAATGTTATAAATAACTTTCTGTGAGGTGTTGGTAAAGTCTGCTGGTTTTTGCCTTTTTCATGTCTTTTTTGGTTTACCAAAACAAGTTAAAACCCTGCTTTTAGGGTCAAATTTCCAAAACTTTTCTGGGGGAGGAACCCCCAGGATGGGACGGATTGGCGCTGGCCGTTTGGGCGCCTTTCCCGTTTCGGCACCAAATTTTTCTTCTAATTTTTAGAAGAGTTATTAGAGTTCTATTTACTTTCATTTTATTTCTGCCGCTGAAACGGCCTCGCCGAATAGTATCACACCAAGGAACCCCCTTCCCCCACCTCTCAAATTGATTACTCAGCACCTTTTTTTTATAAAGTTATATATTAATTTCTTTAAGATGCAAATTCTGCCAAAAATGTATAAAAAGCTAACATTGATCCTATGGCATGGGAGGGGATAAGGAATGATTTTGGGCCCATGTATAAATAAATTTCGATATGTACCTCTGACGTATGGTCTAACGGGCCCCAAAACAGCTCTCGATTTCAAAAGAAGTAACTTTTAGGAAAACAAGATTTACAGATGTATAGATTTCCGTATGGAATCCTTTGTTCATGCATCTCCGGCATAATGATTAAAAGTGATAGCTTTAATATTCAGAAATTTAAAATAAAGATTTACATTGTATCCAATGATAAAATATAATCTGTAAACAAAATATTCCATATATCCCGGGGTGTATATCAAAGGGGCGAGGGGGCCCTGCCTCTCCCCCGGAAAATCGGACAACGTATAACAAAACAAGTTAAAACCATGTTATTTAGGGTCAAATTTACGAAATTCTTTTGGGGGAGTACCCCCAAACCCCCTATTGTACTTGAAGCTTTATTATTGTCACTTTTTATAGTAAGTTCGTTAAAATTAAAATCCTACCTAAAAATGAATGTCTAAAATTTGGACAATGATGGACCTCTAAAACGAGTTAAAAAACTGTTTTTAAGAATCACATTTCACAAAATCTTCTGGGGAGGAAGGACCCCCAGACCTTTCTATTGTACTTGGATCTTAATTCGTCACAATTTTTCTTACAAATAAATTATCTTAGATGCAAATTATACCCAAAAATGTTTTTAAAAGCTACGTTAAACTGTTAAATATGCATGGGAGGGGCTGAGGAATAATTTTGGACCCCTCCCGAAATAAATTTCTATAATGCTTTTATTTCTAGAAGCAATGGGTTTTATGTAATTTGTTTTTATACCTTGAAAAATTTATTTCGGAAAAGGGCTCCGCGAATAATTTGTCTCTTGAAAAGGGCTCCGCGACATAAAAAGTTTGAGAACCCCTGGTGTAACGTATGTTACGTCATACGAAATGCATAATATTTAGGCCTCAAAATAACATTATTTTGAATGAGTAATTCTGTTAAAATTAAATTTGATGTAGTTTATTAATAAAACAACGTTGCGATATTGGCCAATATTGCAAATACCGATAAACATCATAAATTGTTCAGAGCTTTAAATTAGTAAAAAAACAAGGTTAAAGACATACAAAGTAATATTATTTTGAATGAATAAACCTGTTAAAATTAAATTTGGTTTAGTTTATTAATTAAACAATGTTACGATATTGGCCAATATCGCAAATATCGAAAAATATCATACATAGTCAAGAGCTTTAAATTTAGTAAAAAACAAGGGTCAAAAACATACAAAAGTTATTTTGAATGAATAAACTTGTTAAAATCTACGATAGTGGCCAATTTCCCAAATACCGATAAATATTATGCATTGGGTAGCACTTTAAATTACTAAAAAATAAGGTTAAAAGCCCTCAAAATGACTTTATGAATGAATGAACGAACTTATTAAAATTAAAATAACTTATTAATTTACCAATGCTACGATATTAGTCATTACCTGTAAATATCAAATAAAAAAATAATATTATTTTACTCTTACCCTTTTATAATAAATAAAATGTGTCTGAGAAACAGCATTGGCCAGCCAAAACAAAAATTAAGGTATATTGACTGATATTTCTAAGTACATTTTAATAATGGCCAATACTGATAATATTATATTAGTCATGCTGCTTGGAAATAAGGGTAATGATAAAGTAATGATTATTACTTTCACATTAAAACTTTAAGTACCTAGAAATTAAGTTATAATGATAAATTAAATCTTAAGTGCATTGTTAAAAAATTCATTACGACAACCATTTTGAAATTGAAAGTGCCATTTTAATGATGTTAAAATTGTTACTAAAATGAAGTTAACGGTTGGTTTTTAATTTATTAGCTATATAAATACCTGATCTTATAATTTTTATTCATGAAAAAAAGGCTAAAATAAAATTGCTGAGAAAGATGTTAGAGATCTAACATCAATAATAAACTTCTCTGGAACAACTTTGATGGCATAATTTACAGATGTAATAAGGTAAAAAGTCGGTAATTTCAGCAGCAACAAAACTTTCACAATACATGCTTTTTGATTACTTCCTCTACAAAACAGAGCTAATATTTGTAAAAACCAATGTTTCTAATTCTATAGACTTTAAGCTTTCCAATGATGTATAACACTTGTGGTTTTGATAAAGTATATTTTTTCCACCTGGGTGACTAGTTAGCTGGAATTCACCTAATGGATTTTTCTAAACAAAGTTTCATTTAAAAAGGCTTCTAAAATTATTTTCAATATATTATTTTGTAAATTAATGTACTTCATTGAAAGTTTTGCCACTGTCCTGGCAAGAAAGAAAAAAACCATTTTGCATTGTTTCCAAGAATACAAGCATAGACAAACTTAAACCAGTGCTAGTTTTTAAAAAGATCTTGATTGCACATTCTGTGTTTTTTCATTCATAATAGCACGATTATAAACTTCTAACTTAATTTTGTTAAATCTAGTAAAATAACATAACTAATATGGTCTATCTTCCCCTCATAGAAACACCAAATGTTATTTGCCCTCCTGCTTGTGGAGTTGATCTGTACAGGTCACCAGCTAATGTGCATGTGCCTCTGTCAGCATATGTTCTTTTATTCTTGACCATTTCTTTAAGTTTTATCATCTAACTCACCGAATTTCACTGCCAATCTCATGTGGAATCAGCTGTTCATCCATTACTTGAGGTAAAGCCATGTGTATAATCAGTTTCATATTGTGAATCTCAACATCTTTTGAGATATGTATGGAAAACCTGTGTTTAGAACTGTTTGGTGGTTTATTTAATGTTTAATATGGTTATAAATACCATTGTTTATTATTCTTTAATTGTTTTGAAATGACAAATTTAGTATTTTGAAAAGTACTTATTGGTGTTTTACAAAAAGGCAATATTTTTTATCAGTTTTAAATTTTTGTTGATAATTTTATATATTAATCAAAATCTCTAACTTGTTATCATTTTTCTTATACTGTTAGTTTTATATGGCCATTATTTTTAGATTAATCAAAAGCTTGTTTAATTTCGAATTCTTTGTGTACTTAAAACTATTATATAGCTTTGTACTTAAATCAAGTTCTATGCATCTGTACTTATACTTCAGAGTAAAGTTATAAAAGTTTATTTAGCTGGATATTATTTAGGTAGCTATCTAGTAAAATTTAAATTGAGTGATAAATTTAAAATGTACTTGTGCTGTATGATTGTTGTGTAATGTATATAATTTAATCAGTAATAGTATTGAAGTTATGGAAACCCTGAAGAAAATAACTTGGAATGAATGTTCTTTTCTAAACAAAACAAAAAAAACTCACCCATGATGGAAATACTATTTATTTCTTGCATGTTAAAGTGTATATAACTTGTGTTTGGTATTTTGTTGAAATTTGTATTCATTGATTTAAATTTATACCTGTTTTTTTAGCTCCGTCCTTGTGTTAAGTTAATTGTTTTTAAGGGTTTTGTTTGCTGATGTTTGTCTTTGTAGGGTATTTTTATTATTAGCTACAGCAATATTTATTTTAACCTCTTGTTTCATATTATGGTGCAAGGTATGAACTTTTTTTATTGTTTTTTTGGTCTAGTTTAAATAGTTTGTGCTTTTTTTAGATCTGATGAATTGTGTACTTAATGTTATGTGAATTGATGTATTTTTTTATTTCTCTGATAGCAATATAAGCACAATTAAACCCATAATTATGTTTTAGTGCAATTTTGCAATCAAAAGTTTAGTTTATATTATCTAAGGAAAATACAACGTGTTCCTACGAGTGGCTTTCTGATTAGAGCTTTGTAATAAATGTAGATTCCATCCAAAATTTCCTATGATGAAAACATACATTTATCTTGATATATCTTTTAAGATCCAAGTTTGATAATTTAAATCAGGTTTACAAACTATATTAGAGCAGGATACTACCATTATGGCTTGTATGCCAATTTTTATAGTTTTTAGTAAAACTTTTTGGAAGTTTTTAAGTATTTAATTATTAGTCTTTAGACATTTAAAGTCTTGCTAGTGGTTCTAAAAAGTCATAGACTAAAATTGCATTGCTTATATATGTATAATTTATATTATGTTGCTAGCTTGTTGCAAAACAATAACCGAACCATATTTTCTGTCTCATAGTTTTTTTTACATCTTTCTTCTAAAAGTTGAGGAGCTTGCAGCAACCAGTGTACTCCAATTGGAGTAGGTTCATTGTTGCTGCAAGCACCTCAATTGAATCGCTTATTTCAGAAACATGTTAAACGCAATGTTAATCCTATGGGGTTTAAAATGTTTCTGAAATAAGCGATTCAATTGTAAAAGATGAAGGAAATCATTTCATTTTCACCCAGATGTTGTAAAATGTCTGAATTTACCTAGTCCTTTAATCAATCGATAAATAAATAAGCCCCTGATTTAATACAAGAAATAAATTTAAATCATTATGCTACATTTAATTGTGTTATCTGAACAAATTAAGCAATTAACCTCCTTTAAATTGTGGAGCTTATAATGTCACCATAAAAAACATTTTGTTATTGTAATTGCCTTTTCATATGTATACAACTTGCACATCTTTTAGAAGGCACTATATTGTTCTTCAAATTTTTGTAAATCACATCCTGTATGCAAATTTTATATAGCACATGTGATTGCACTTTTTAGGGTAACTTTATACAAAAACCAATTATCTTCAACATAGTTGGCGTAACTACCCCTTCAATTTTACTTGAAGTTCAATCCATCCAAGTCACTATGTTGTAGGTTCAAGTGCAATTAATGTCTTGGACAATCCTTTTGCACTTTCATTCACATAATGCTGATTAACGAGTGCATTTTCTACATACTACATCTTTAGAGTTAAGAGTCTCATTTTAACTAAATCTATAGTTTTAATTTAAACATTTTGATTGTACTTGTATAGTCTTCCAGACATATGTAATCTTTTTAATTTTTATTTGTAAACTGCAGATAATTCCTAAGTGTTACAAGTTACAAAGTATTCTGCAGTTTCAATGTTTTGAGTTTTATATACTACTCTTTATATAGTCTACTTTCAAATATATTTATATTTTTTCTTAGTTAACCCATTTTAGCTTAGAGGAGTGGCTACAAATTATATATGTTTTAATTATTTATTATATTATAATTAATTTAATATAGTTACAGGAGAAATAGTTTCAAAACAATGCAATTAATATCTCAGGAATAGTTAGTCTTGAAAATTGATAATGTAACTTGCTCAATTTCTTGTGTATCACGTGCACAATGCATTGTATTGTGGTATGAGCCAGAGTTTTATATTTGTAGCATAAAATACTGTCATAACGGACCAATTGTACTTTTGTATGACAATTTTATAAATAAAATTTTCTGGATGTATTAATAATTTTTGCTAACATCAATTTCTGAAGTGACGCTATTCCATAAGAGGACACAATCCCCAGTGCAAATGAAGCAAGTCAATCAATCAAAATATAGGGGAGACTCGGATAAAACCGGGACCCAAACTTTATTTGTTGAATATTCACTTTATGTGTGATCAAAACAGTCAATACTGGTGCTAAAACGATAAACTGGACCCTTATGCAGAAGAAAAATAGCAAATACATCATAACCGATAGCAATATAGATCATAAAAGCAAACTTTTCAGATGTGTAAAAGGTCCCGGTTTTATCCGACCTATTCGGACAAAACCGGGAACGATGGAGAAGAATCAAAATCAGATAGTAACTTCGAAAAAACATTATTTATTAAAAGAAAAATAGCTGGGAATGGCATTCTAAACTTTGAATCGATATAAAATTTTCATAAAATAATATTAATTTAAAATAAATCCTTAAAGACTTTGCTTTTAGCCAAAAAGGACTTAATGGAACTTTTTTAAGAATAAAAATCGCAGATGAAATTTCGGTCTTTTTTTATCCACATTGCTGCAGGCTTCATATACCCACCCCTTACATTGTCAGCACTGGATCCACATTTCTTTAGATTTGGATTGTCCGTAAAAGCCTTTGCATCCCGGTTTTGTCCGAACATGCCATTTTGAAGAAATTTTATTCTAGCGTTGATCAAACAACTCCAAGGTAAGAATAAAAACCATAAAATAACAAGTAAATAATGAGGTATCTATACGCTACACTCACCTAAACTGAATCTGTAAGTATTTAGGATTGGTAGACAAATGTGTCAGACGCTTTCGTTTTAAGATTTTGTAGTGAAATTTTAAATTTCTTCCCTCAGCGAGACGGGTTTGTAAATATACTTTCTTTCCACTTGACGATGTCTGGGCACATGCCTGGGAAGTAGTTCTAGCCGATTCCGCCAAATATCACCAGTAATCAAGGAATAAAGCTCAATTCCCCGTTTTGTCCACCTACCCGGTTTTGTCCGAGTCTCCCCTAAATGCAAAACTAATAATCTATTCTAACCTGTTCCTTATTCAGAATAAACTTCACTTCCACTTTTATAAAAAAAAGTGTTTATTTTTAAAGTAATGAATTAGATTCTTAGTTTAAAATGACTTAATTTTTTCACATTTAGAAATATATAAAAAATATCTTACAATAATTATATTTTCTTTATAAAATTGCAGGGCTCCCAGCAGGTCTCTAAAAGTCTTTTTCAAGATCATGGTCTTTTTTTACACTACTTTTAAGGGTTAAATTTTTTTATGGGGGAGTGCCCTAGACTCCCTCTGCTTTTGAAATTTTTATGTCCTGTGAATTTCCCTTGAAATTCTGACCCTCATCCCTGTATCTTTACTTGGGGTTCATGATTTATACAAACTGCGAACAAAATTTTACAGAGTCTGTTAGTTTGAATGAATTCTCCCCCCTCCCCAAAAGTCTGGTTATGGGTTTCAAGTGTGAAATAAAGCAATTAATAAACTAGCTGTTACAACCCGGCAAAGCCAATCTAGCCTTCTCTGGCGTTGATGCAAGATTCGCTCGTTACAACCTGTTCGTATTTATTTACACATTCCCTAACATTAAATATACCTCTGATTTCACATTGAATTGTCTCAAATTTATTACATTGAAATAATTGTCATTTAATTTCGACCAATCGTCAGCCCAATCCACCGAACCAGATCTGTACAAACTTGTTCTTAAATGAAATCTTACTACCCCTATATGAACCCATTTTAAGTGGCATTCTCCCAAAACCTTCCATTTTAAAATTATCATTTGATTTTAATTTGCCTCATAGTTTGAAGTTAATAGAAGTTTTTTTTATTGTAATACCACTTCGGAAGAGAAAGAAGAAATACTTGTATCAAATCTGCAGCAGTAAAATTTTTGAATTCAATGTGCCTGGTATTCTGTTGGGATAAATCAAGTAAACTGCAGGGGTAGAAGTCGTCCTATATTTCCTATATTCTCAAAAAACATGAAAAAAGCGTCCTATAAATCCTATATTTAAAAAAATAATCCTATATTCCATCAAATGGCCCTACTTTTGAGATCAAGTATTCAAAATTTAAGCTTGATATCTTGAATATCTTTGAAAATATTTTTAATACTTACTAAATGGCCCAAAATTTTAAATTTTAGATGGCTTTATAGTTTATAATTATTACAGGATGTTTTTGTTGATCATGTAGTAGTCCTAAAATCAAATAACAGTCTGGATTTCTTCTAAAAGTTAATGAGTTTTAATTATTTTTTGGGCTTTTTCCTATAAAGGTGTATTTTTTAGATTCAATGAGGGCAGAAAAAACAAGTGTATTATGTCATGATTGCGACTTTCGTGTCTTATGTCAATATTCTTGACTTCAAAACTTAATTTTGGAGAAGTGTTTACATGTGTCCCAAATATGGACAGGTTTAACAGGCATATTAAAAGATCAACCACTTAAATTGCTTGCTATTATGTAAGAAAGCAAAGTAGTTTGATATTATTCAACATTTTTTTTCCATCAGGAAAACAATCTTTCTCTTGGTGTTTTTTTTGTTTTAAAATTACTGGGAATTTTTTAAAAACTAGTGATGGGCAAAATCGATAATTTTAGGTATCGAATACTTTGGTATCGAATACTTATAGGTATCGAATACTTTGGTATCGAATACTTATAGGTATCGAATACTTTGGTATCGAATACTTATAGGTATCGAGTACTTTTAGGTATCGAGTACTTTTTTTCAATGTCGGGAAATGAACCTGAAGGGACAATTTTTTTAGGGCCTATCCATAATCAGACTAATATTCAAAAAACTGAAAGCGATCCATCAAAAAGCCCCGTAGCTACGGCCCTGGAGGTGGATAGAGGCGAAGGATTTGGCGGGGGAAAAACCTAGCCGCGTCAAATTTCTCTCGCGGATGATAACGACTTGGGTTTGAGCGTTGATCTACAGTAGGTATTATAAAGATTACTTCATTGAAAAATTTAAAACGAAATATGTCAATAAAGTATCGATACTTTTGTGGGTATCGAATACACTCGATACCTATAGGTATCGAGTACTTAAGTATTTGGTATCGATACCTGCCCATCACTATTAAAAACAAAAATGTAAGAGTTTTTTTAGATATACCATTCATGCATTTTTGCTTTTCGTGTTTTTTTTTATTAAACTGACTACAAATTACTAAAAGTATTTTTAAATTAAATACCTTAGGTTTTGTTTCGAAAGTTCGTGAAAGTATTTAGTTGCAATGTATAGTAGGGTGGGTCGAAAAAACACTTTTTTCGAAATTCGTTGGGCCTTAGGGGGGATTTTTCGCCAAATGTCTTCAATAATACGTAAAAAAAATTTCAGATCGATGCGACTATTCTTTCACTTGCCGCCGAGCGCTCAAAGTTCAAAATTTTAGAAAAAAACCTGAAATTTTTAAAATTTCGCAAAAAAATTTTTTTTTGGAAATATTCAAATTGTTAGCATAGATTTGAATCATAATGGAATCAATATAGCGTATAAAAAATTTGAGATCGATAGGACCATTTCTTCAGTACCCGGGGGGCAGGGGCGGATCCAGGATTTTCTTTTGGGGGGGGCACCACTGAAATTTTAGTCCTACCTGGGACACGGCATATAACGAGAATTTTTCTTCAGGGGGGGTTGACTCAACGTTAATTCTAAGGCACCCCAAACGAGTACAGATATGCGTTAACTTTTTTTAATCACTTAAAAGTAACACTGGTTCGGGATCACCCAAGAAATTTTATGAAAATTTGTCTCTAAAAGTAGTGTTTCAACTCAATATTTTGAGAACCTTTGGGTTACATCGAAAGAGAACAGCTCCTTTTAATCCACAAAATTTTGAGGGATCTAAATTATAAATAGACGTCAAAATTGCTTGGAGGGTTGGGGGTCTTCCCCCAGAATTTAAAATTTTTTTTTTATTAATTTGAAATTCTTTGGAAAACACCCGAAGAGGACCGCTTCTAAAAAGTGGCAGATTTTTCAAAGGAAAAACAATGTTAAAAGACGTCTAGTTTTGGAGGGGGTTTGGGGGTTTTCTCCCGAGAAAATTTTTGAAAGTTGACTCTAAAAAGTGCTGTCTTAACTCATTTTGAGACTCTTCAGGTTGCGCCTTGTAAGTTGTAGAATTCTTAAAAAATAAAACAATCTGATGTGAAAATTACGGACTTGGGGATTGAACTCCTAAAAACTTTCAGATACGGCCCTGACCTATAAAAAGCTGATACTCTCAAAAACTGTTATGTATTCTTATTTTTTACAATAAATGTTTTAAATTTTACTTTGAAAAATGATATTTACTAATAGTAAATATACAACATTATTTTCACAGTATTTAAAAGACACTGGTAGAAACAAGAAAATTGGTTAATATTTTCACACGGGACATATTGGAGGATTTTGAATAACTTAAAATAAGGTAAAAAAAACATTTAAAAACACAGTATTTTAATGAAATAAACCTGAAAAGCTTAACTCATGTGTCGATTTTTGAATCTAAACTATTTTTTTTAGAAAAAATATTTTTTTCTGTTTTAAAACAATAAAGTAATGGCCATATACTGACAGACCTATGGTGCAAGAGATAGAGAAAGTGTTTTGCTACGTGTAGAGAAAACTTACCTTAAAAAACTTAAAAGAATCGCATTAAGTCGTGATAAAAAATGACTAATTTATTAGATTCCTAACATGAAACAACTTATAATTAAAAATAAATAGCCTTTCAAGTGCTTATAACTTTTCAGTAAACCATAAACAAGTGTCTTTTAGTACTTGGCGGCCTTCATTTTCAGAGTTAGTTTAACTGTGAGCATTAAATTTTGTGCGTAAAACTTTCCAACGCCATTCCCCAATAAATAAAATATAGAATTTAGGGTAGGGTGATTAGTTAATATGAAAAGTAATTTTAAGTAGAGTAAACCCGATTTGTAAAACTTAGCTGAAGTTAGCTAGTCCCTCAACTCCTTTTCAATAGACTTATGCAGCCCACTTACGGAGCTCTAAGGGATCACCTGAGGTTAAATCTGACTATCAGTTGAGAACTCTCTAGAAAGGGGGGTCTGGGGGTCACCCCCAGAAAATTTTTGATTTTAAGCCCTAAAAAAGTGCCAAATATGCCTTTTTATGCAATTGTTTTTTTAGTCCTCTGGGGGGGGCACGTGCCCCCGTGCCCCCCCCCTGGATCCGCTACTGCCGGGGGGCCCCTCAAAAATGAAAATTTGACAAAAAAACACCTAATTTTCAAAGTTTGTCTACGAATGCTGATATCAAGCAAAATGAAAGGAGTCAATTATGTTTTTCGTCTTGACACCGTGAAGATGACATGAGTTTCCAAATATTTCGAGATCCTTTGATAATAATGGAAGATTTTAGTCTTATGGAAATTGGAAAACCATACAATGGCGTAGACTTTAATATACAATAATACATAATCTCAATGTTTTGTTGGCTGTGGTCAGCCACCCTGCATGATGTAGTTTTCCAGATTTTCTGTCAGCTAGATATTGAGGGCAATCCCCTCCTGAATATATAGCTTTGCACATATTGAGAAGATACTGCTGATCTGAGCTGAGATCACTTGCTTCCTCCAGGTCTAGTTCTTTGATCCATTGTACCGGAAAGGGATCAAAACTTTTGATGGTAAGATTTTTACAATTTTGCAGGACATTCCAATCGGTTCCTCAAAAGTGTTCGGTCCGGAACTTTTTCCGTCCAGTGATTGGAATAAGTGTCGAAAAGGCAATTCATTTGTGTGTAATAAACACACTACTCTTTGAACAGGTTTCCTTAATGAATATTCTAAACCAGTCATAACTCCATTTTCCTTGCCTGTATTAATTCCTGTGCCGTCGCACCCCATAATTTGTAGATTACATCAATCTATTCCTTTCTCTTGGAAAAATTTAATAATGGCTTTTTGTTTGGAGTCTCCCTTTCCTGACTTAGGAGTACCTTTACCAAGGTATTGGGATCCAGGCTCCTCCACTATAACAATATGATCTTTTTTAACAACCCTTTTAAACATATCGTTTTCTTCTCCAAAATTAGTGTTTGGTCTTGCCTTCCATCAAAATACAAGCCTTTAATTTCTTTATCTTTAATATTAGCATCTCTTTGGTTAAGTAGAGAAGTTAACAATTTCCTCTTTTCTCTGTGAACCTTTGAGGTGTCTATTACATTTTCTCTCTTGTCTGTTATTACTCGTCCGATATCCTCCATAAGGAACGAACCCCAAAGCGCAGCATTTCTACTAGATGTTTTAGTTCTATAAACTGCAGTTGAGAAGGTGGGTAGCTGCAATCGCATTTGTTGAACTGGCTTAGCTATTTGTTTTGCACGTTTAGGAGGGATATAGTCTTAATCTGAAGTTGAAGACTCACTCTCTTTCATTGGACTTAAGTTTTCAGGACTACAATCATCTTCCGTCTTTTTACGCAAATCTCGCTGAGCATCTCGTTGTAACTTTTTAAAACGTCGATTGGTTTCACGTTTATCTAAATTTCCAATAGTCAATTTTCTCTCTGCTCTTTGATCTAGAAGAAACGGAACCTCCAGCAGCGGTACCTTTTTTGTGTTTCACAGTTCCAGTAGGAAAGATTGGCACATTTACATGAAGCTTTGTCAAAGAGTGTTTTCTTGGCAAAACTCTGAAAATTTTCAATTTTTCTAACAACACTTGAGTTATTATTTTTCTGATATTTTTGAAGATTCTGGGGTTTATTGTCCAAGTCCATTTGCTGTCTTTCCCAAAGGTAACTCCTTAAAACATCTTCTACAGTAGGTAGATTAGCAACACACAATTCCTTTGGTAATCCAATGATGCTGTTTTTAACGTTGGACCGTAACCCACGCTTAGATGCCATAATTTTAAACTGCATGAAATGCGAACTGTCGCATGCACAAAAATGTCACAAAACAAGGAAACACGGGTACGGTCACCCTGAGTGCAGGATCAGGTGTATCTCCCCGATCTCTTTGTGTGGTTACATGAGGTCAATTAGCGAACAAAAGAGTGGGGTAGATATTCACTGCCCGATAAAATCCGCCTGATCTTGCGCTCAGGGTGACCGGGACCTTAGAGCTCTTCAAAAAGGATATCTCACTCAAAAACACTGTTTGTAAATACAACTACTTCGGGTTTGAGGATGCTTTCCCTGGGCGATGCAAGGGGGTGCGGTTAGAGGGGGCGGGCCATCTTGTAAGTCTAAACAGATGGACTGTGAGTTGTGTCGCGGTAAAATTATTTACACGACAAACTCCTTCCATTTTTCCTGAAATCAGCATTCGCCGACCACCTTTAAAAATTGGGTGTTTTTTGTCAAATTTTCATTTTTGAGGGGCCAGCCGGGTACTGAAGAAATGGTCCTATCAATCTCAAATTTTTTATGCGCTATATTGATTCCATTATGATTCAAATCTATGCTAACAATTTGAATATTTCCAAAAAAAATTTTTTTTGCAAAATTTTAAAAATGTCAGGTTTTTTTCTAAAATTTTTAACTTTGGGGGCTCGGCGGCAAGTGAAAGAAGAGTCGCATCGATCTGAAATTTTTTTTACGTATTATTGAAGACATTTGGCCAAAAATCCCCCCTAAGGCCCAACGAATTTCGAAAAAAGTGTTTTTTCGACCCACCCTAATGTATAGTGTGACTCTTATTCTAGCCAATTTTTGTAGCTAAGTACAAGTAAATTTGTAGTTGTAAGCCTAAATACCAAACACTTAAAACTGATACAAAAATATTATTAGTCCTGTTACCAAACTATTAAAAATTTATTTTTGTCCTATATATTTTTTTGAAAAATCCTATATTTTTTCATTTGGTCACTTCTACCCCTGAAACTGCCAAAACTTTGAAGCTTTATAATTTCAATGTAGATTTACTTCACGCTCTTAAGACGTTTTGCCTGAGTTGGTAAAAATATTAACTAAAAGCAATGGAGCAAATTGTCAATTAAAAAATGGAATGCTTTGGAGAAATGCGACCTAAATCTGGCTCATATAGGGGTGGAATGAAGCAAAACAAAAAGAACGCATAATTTTAAAATGGAAGGTTTTGGAGGAACGTGGCATATTATTGGTTCAACTAGGGGTGGAAAGCTTTCGATCAAGACCGAATTTGTCTAGAGAGCCTAAGTTGGTCCAAATTGGTTCGGCCTGGCAGCCGGCGGAACGGAACCTCTCCATAGACTTAACATGGGGACAAAACTAAAAACGCATAATTTTAAAATGGAAGGTTTTGGAGGAACGTGATGTATTATTGGCACCTCTAGGGTTGGAAAGCTTTCAATCAAGACCTAGTTTGTCCAAATTGGTTCGACCTGGTGGCCAGCGGAACGGAACCTCCCCATAGAGTTAACATTGGAGCAAAACGAAAAGAATGCATGATTTTAAAATGGAAAGTTTTGGAGGAACGTGACACATTATTGGCTCATCTATATCGTCAAATATATGTCCGAAATCCAGATTAGGTGTACCAAAACGAGTTGAAAATCTGCTTTTTAGACTAAAATTTCCAAAAATTTAATGGGGGAGGACCCCCAGACATTAGAAGACGATTTTGATATAAAAAATTCTCAGCCCCCCCCATCAAAAAAACCAAATCCTGGATCCGCTGCTGTCTATTTACCTTGGTTACCAACAAAATCGTACAAAAGTTTCAAGAAAAATTTTTGCCGCCTACCCCCTCTCCCTGAAAAAATGTCTAGTTACAGCCCTGCTTGGGACAAACTCATTCCTGGATAATGCAATTTTATTTTATGATGAGTTTTCTTTATCTTAATTTTTTGTTTACTATATGTAGTTAGTTTTTGTAACCAATAAATAGGATTAGTTGAACTTAAAAGCTATTTTTTGATTGCCCTTCCAAAAATAACTTTAAAAAATATAATTTTAATTTAAAGCTGCAGGGTTTTTACGTTTAAACACTTTGTTTTAAACATGTTTAAAACAAAGCGAAAAAAACATTGTTTAAAACACATGTAGTTTTTAGCAAGTTGCTCCCTTTATTTAGGCAACAAACTCACTATTTTCATTTATGGATCACTCAGAGCCTAAAAAGATGGAGCCAAGTATAAGGCTTGGGTACAAACCACCAAATCGCCATGAACTTGGCAGTACATTGCTTGATAAAGAGCATGATGCTGTGAAGAAAACTTACAAAAATCATTTAAAAAAACTAACTGTTTGTGATGTATTTAAAAGTATAGCTTTATTAATCTTATTTCGATTTGAAAAGTCAAATTTAAATTTTAAAAAATCGTAAAGTTCGACCAACCACCCATTGAAATTTTAAAACCTATTTATTTGTTATTTTTCCTAGAAAATTCTCAAAATGTATAACCCAAAGTGTCTCAAAATGAGCAAAAAACATAATTGTGAGGAGTAAATTTTCAAACATTTGAATGAAACCCCCTAGACCAGGGGTCGGCAACCTATTGAAACGGAAGAGCCAAAAGTAACAGTTTACAAAATTTCCCAGTTTTTAAAGAGCCCCTAATTTTTTTGCTTTAATGTTATAGTTTATGCTTAATATATATATTTGATTTTAGATATAATATATACATATATATTTGATTTTTACCTAACTTCTGTTGGGTAAAAAAGCTCCCCAACTAAAATCACTATTTCCTCCTTTCGGGTAAGGTACTTTTTTACATCAAGTTTTAGATGACTTACGTACACATTGTAAATTAACTTTATAGTGAACTTAATTTCCAAATTTTGTATAAACGATGTAAATTCCTGGAAAAATAAGAGGGTCTAGGGGGTCCTCCCCCAGAAAATTTTTTTGAAATTTCCCCTTCAATATCGTGTTTAAGCTCATTTTTGCCTTTTTCTATTTCACCCTAAAGCACCTCTCATTATTTAAGTGGCAGAATTTTCAAGGAAAAATGGTATAGTTATAATAAACAGCAAAATTTCGAGGGGGGTGTGGATCCGACTTCAGAAAAATTTTGGAAATTTGTCCCTAAAAATAGTTTTTTAATTAGTTTTTAGAAATTCTATAACGACCGAATAAGGATCACTTCTCATAAGTCACAGAATTTTCAAGGAAAATCAGCACATATTCCAAAATTTTGTTTGGAATTATCCTTAAAAGTAGAGTTTTGCTTTTTACTCTTGAGAACTTGAGAATATATTTTCTGATTTTTAAAAAGTTTTGATAATAAATTATTAATTTTTTCGAATGGAACTGGGGAGCCCAAATTTACATCGAAAGAGCCGCATGCGGCTCGCGAGCCGCAGGTTGCCGACCCCTGCCCTAGACACTTATTAAGTCTGGTAACAGGCCCTGGTTTTATTGCTACAATTTTTTTTGTTTTAGTTTTAAAATGGTGGGCTAATGCCAGTGTGGAAGTAGTATTGTATTCTCTTCTCTGTGATTTTTCAATGATATAATTTAAAATAAAATCTTTTCAAATTGGTAAAAATCAAATGGTGTATACAATTTTAAAAATATATATATATTCATAGCTGCCAAGTACTCCAATTTTATAGGAGTTACTCCTATTTTTGGTTTCTTCTCCGATAATCTGATTTTTCCCTAAAAACTCCGATTTTTAAAAAAAAATACTTGTTTCAATTATAAGTTAAAAATACTTAAAAGTAAGATGAGTGAAATATATGAATTCAATATTAATATAGGCAATAAATTTAAATTCAAAAGAACTACTACAAATTTAAAATCTAATAAGCTTTAGGATCGTGCGCTAATAGCAGCATCGTTCCATAAAGTTATTACACCAAGTTAAATTAAAATTAATTTAAAAAATGAAATGAAAGATATGCACCGGAAGACCCTCTCATCAGGGGGCACGGATCCCCCGGTACATAGAGGACTTTTCTGAGAGGCCCCATATCGTAAAGAAATGGGACCCCGTACCCCAAAGTCCTCCCACGCGAAAATAGAGTCTAGCACATCAAAAATAAATTTACAAAGAAAAAACACATCAAAATTACCTTACTCTCAACTGCACCCTGTTTTTTAAAAAAACAAATCAGTATTAAATACCATAAACCATACGTTAAGATTACAGTTAAACAGCAGAAAACAAGAAATGAGAAAAGCTCTAGCAAACACTGAAATCAGAATCAAGAACCCACTTCTCCACAGCACCACGTGTTCGAAACCAGCAAAAAACATTAATTAATTTTAATTTAACTTGAATTCAATATTACATTTTCTTAGAAGTTTTATTTTTCCACAAAAAGCATTAATTTCTGCTATGGTTATATAGCAAGAACCATGATTAAATCGTTTTGGACGCCTTTAGTTGTAACTTATGGATGAATTTGTTTTCATCTACTTTAAAGGGGATGTTTTTGTTTCTTCATAGTCAAAGTTTTAGGTTTTTATCTAAATTATTTGTGCTTCGTAATGAACTAAAAAAGCGGCTTGAGTTTTAAATCGTGACTGAAGAAAAGGTGGGCATGCTTCCATGTGTAGTCCATAAAAGTACTCCTATTTTTTTCCCCATCAGGTTGGCAGCTATGTATATTTAATTGCTTAAAAACATTCCATTTATGCTATTATTTCTTGTAGCAATATATATAGGTTTTGTTTAGTCATCTGTATTTTAACACCTTAAAAAAATAATCTGTGGAAAAAGTGCGCGTGCTCGGCAACTAAAAAAGTTTTGGAACCCCTGCTGTATACCATCATTTACTTTTCCAAAACTATAAATATTTCACACAACTCAAGACAGAATTAAATTATTTTATGAAATCTCTGAAGAATATTTTCTTACAGCAGCCTCTAAAATTGCATGGATGTCTTTACAACCTTGAAGAGCAATTTTTCTGATTTTCCTGAGATGGTCTATGTGTCTACGGGAGGTCAGTTCATCACACACTATTGTTTCTCCTTTGTTTAATATAGCCAAGTTCAACTCTGTGCCTCCCATAAAACTCTCTTGTTGGTTTACATCTATGAGGGGTGTTTCACTGACAAATCCGGCTGAACAAGCACAGACGTAGTCTTTCAGGGGAATGCCAGCACTTATTAGAGCTAACGTCCCAGCATTTATACACGCACTTAAATCTCCTCCATCTTGATAAAGAATCTGTAAAAAAGGGGATCAGGGATTACAGAAGAGAAATCACATTTGGTTAGGTTAGTGATTGTTCAAAAGAAATCTACTAAGGCTTGTTCACATTTCTTGCAATTTCACAATTGGTGTTTGATTTCACTGCAACCCTCAGCTAGTTCACTTTCCCAACCTTCACTTTAGAAGGGGGGAGTAACTAATGGTTTTGACCCAATTTTTTGCTCATCTGTCCTCTCTCTGGGTAATTCCATGGCAATGTAACATCAGTCATGTATAAATTCTCCCTTATTTCTTCATACAAGATAACCTCCTCCTGCCTGAAAATTGGTGGGTTAGTCTAACCCACCAGTTTTTAGGCAGGAGGAGGTTATCTTGTATAAAATAAGGGAGAATTTATACATGACTGATGTTACACAGCCATGGAATTACCCCTCTATCTAGACTTGAGTGAAATCTAAAACTAAATGCGGAACAACAGCCCGTTCAGGTACCCTAAACAAGCCTTATTTCAAATGCAATCTGTACCTACCCTTAATAGTCATAATTTTAAAACACAGTTCATAATTTTTAAACACTATTAAATTAACCAAACTATTTTTTGAAGACTTTTTTTACTTTGTCCTTCACCTTGTATCAAGTGTCAATCCTGTTACTGTCATATTATTTTAAAAAATAAAACAAGCATTTCAAATAACTTTTTTTTACTTAAAAATATGCCTATGGTGAAAATGACCTTCATACTTTTTTAGATGGGAAAAGTTATAAATTTATTTTCATAGAGAACAAAACCAAATGCTACCAGAAGTTTTGTTTGTAATTTAATTTATGGTAGAAAACTTGTCAACAGCTACATTATTTTTAAGTAATTTAAATATTTACCAAAAAGAAAATATCAATCTGTGAACCAGGATAAGTAGATGTTAGCACAGCAGCTTCAAAAGTCCGTTTCAAAACATTAGTTATGTTCTGACTTCTCCTGTCGTACTGATATTTGTGCCTACTTCCAGAACTAAAAGGAGCAGTTGAATACTGGCAGTTAATAATTGCACTATCTCCTGATACTTTTGACTTTCTTTTGGTAATCTAGAAAAGAAGGAAATCTGTGTCAAATGTTCATAAGTTATAAAAATATCAACACCAAAATATGTAGGTAAATGAAACAAATATACAATTTACACCTTGTTTGATTTTCAATTTAGAACTAGATGGTATAACTGAATGGTGAGGCATATTATGAGAATAAAAGCAAGCTTCTTTGAATTATAAAAGATTGACATAAATTGATTTTTAAATTACATTCGCCTGCATCCTAATGTGTTTTTCAGAAAATTGAATTTATGAGGTACATTATTGCTTAACCAACGATAGTAAAATCCCGTTATAACGAATGGGAACGAGTGCACTATGGCATTTTTAAATTTTCATCTTTTGAAACGGACCTTGAAAAGATATATATCATTATTAAATTACTGATTAGTTCTCCCAATTATTTCTTAAGCTTGTCTTTACTCTTTTCCTGCATGAGTGGGCTCTTACAACTACAGCAGAACTTACTGAAATAACTAAGATTTACTTAGTCCAGTTTTGCGAATTGGGGGAAATTCTCACTATATTTAAGGGATATAAATTTTAATTTTTTCAAATAATCCCCACTTTTTTAATTCCCAGATTATTTCCTTGAAAAATCGCAAGTTATTGCGTTAAAACTCGTAAAATCTCGACTTCTCGCGTAAGTTTCGTTTTGCTTGCGGATTGTTCCCGCGACTGCTTTCGTAAACCGCCGCGGGCGGTTATTGCCATGGTCAAAAGCCAACAGGACCAATTTGCTTCCGGTTTGGCCAAATTTGTGTTTCTTGTCCGAAATCGTATTTTTTCGCGTCTTTTCCTTCGAAATTTTCAGGGTCCCGCAGACCCGGTATTTTGCCGGTGTTGCATCCTGCTCTCGCAAATGTGCGTAAAAAACCCGCTGTAGCGCGTAAACGCGAACCCTGTTAACCATGGTGGATGTACTACCAGGACATCACATCAGGTATTATATTTTTTAAGGATTAATTGCTTAGAAACCTAGTAGGGGAGATTGGGATAGGATGGGACATTGGGTGGGATGGGACAACTTCAATAAATCTTATAATTAAAAACAAAATTTTTTTTTGAGTGTTCCACCAGGTAAATGGAATATTCCATTCCATTCCGTCGCCAGGGGTGGGATGGGACATTTTTAGAGTTACTTTAATTCGTGAGTAAAGTGAATATCTTACGCACATCATGGGGACCATACACCGTAACGAGAACTTTCGTGTTGCCTTGTTGATAAAAGGCAGATCCATCTGCATTACTTGATATTCCTCCAATCTTGCATTCAATTTTTCTAAGTTCAGTTGGACGACGTCCATCCATTCTTATTCCTTGATCTGAAAGAAGCTCTAGTCCTGCCATTTCTTAAAGCTGTGAGTTTTGTGGATCAGTTGATAAATTATTTAAAAAAAACCTTGCCGTCGCGCGAACTCATGGATAAATGTAAACAAATAAAAGTATAAAACGCAAACACAGTTTGAGTCACAGTTAATGAAGTTGTTCTGAGATATTTTCTTAGAATTTTAAAAGTTTCTTTCTGATACTCTATGTTCTGATTATGTACTTTTGAATTGACATCCAGGTAATCAATTTGTCAAAAGGCTTCAAACACTTAAATTGTTTTGAATTTAAGTTATATAATTTGCTTATGTTTCATTCGAGGGAGGAAAAATCAGGAAAAATAACTTCATTAAGTGGTTAGTGGCAAAGGTTCAACATCGAAACTTTTTTCTTACATAAACAACACTCCGACTCCACTCTCTTTATCAACAATCGTTTAAATAGAATGCAAACGGGAAGAGATAATTAAGAAGTCTCTTGTAACTTTCATAAAAGGCGTGGTATCATTTCTTACAATGATTGACATTAAAGGTGAATCCTTGAACAAAACAGAGGAGAAGGTAAGTCGGAAGAAACATACACTCTTTATGTTATCCATCCGATAATAAAAATTCACAATTGGTATCTTTCAATTAACACTTTTATTGTCTTGAAAGTTGAAGTTCTGCTGATAATAAAGTAAAAGAGTATTCTTTAACCATCAAAATTGTTAAATGTTTGTAGTCTTCATAATTTTATGGCCATGCCTTAATTTATTGATTTATTTAGCTGCAGGAATATCTGAAAACCGCATTTGTGGCTTGTTTTCATTTTTAGTTCCCACAAAAGTATTTCAGAACTTTAAACCCCCTTTTTTATTTTATAAAATTTCGAAATTTATTTTTTCTAAGGGTTGGTTGTTTAGTTGTTATTTGTTTTTTATATGCATAAGACGTATTTAACTTTTTATACTCTTAGGGTTTGAAATTTCATCAAACTTAATAGCACATTAAAAAAGAATATCAATCAGTTATAACTACACCGTATCTATCTCTTACTTGATAAAGAATTATATGATTAGGAATCCTAATCTAAATCCTAATTTAGGATTTAGATTAGATATCTTATCTAAGATATTTAACAGGACTGTTAAATCAGGCTTTCTTAAATTCACAATTGTTTGCTTTTGGGCAGTTCCATAAAAAAGTGGGCATGGGCTGAAATTTCAAAATGGTTTTATAATAGTTAATTATAAAACACACCAGTAGCTGACCTGTCACCAGTTTCCGTCCAAAGTGACTAAATTTAATCAGAATAAGAAAATAAAGACTTAGGGCTAGGTGAGATAATTGGGGAAAAAATCGCTACTTTAACTTCTAACTATCACTGTAACCAAGAAAAAGCACTTAAAAACTTTTTCTGTGCATACACTTGTTATTTCCGATCTCATTTAACTTCCCAGCGTGTCAAATAAAAATTTGGAGTTTTTAAGGGCCTTGTTTTTCACGTTCATAATTACCCCATAAGGTAAGGGGTAATTGGAAATGGCTAAATTTTTTCCCTGGGTATAATTAATGATTCCAAGCCCTCAGTAAGGATTATTTCCAATGCCTTTTATGGCTCTAACACTTTGAGAATTCTAGTGTCTTGTTCCCTATTACCCCAATCTGTGTTCTTCATTACTCCATTTATATTCATTTACTCCAACTGATGGGATTACCAAGACGTTGTGATGACAAATCTGAGTGCAAAGTATAAAAATTCTCTTTCCCTACCATGTTCCTTATCTCTAAGAGTTTTTCTGCATACGGGAGGAACATCTTTTATAAAAAATGTTGCTTTCTCCATCCATTCATCAGAAGTTGCGACGAACATAATGCGTGGGTATTGTTTATCGGGCATCCAACGAGGTTGAACCGGTGCAGGTGCTCAGGTTTTTTAAGGGAAAGGTAGGGGTGTTTTCTCACGTGATTTCAGGGAATCTTAGATCACTAAAACAGTTAATATTTACTTAAGGATTCATTGCTTAAGTAAAAACAATTATATTAAACTTGGTTATTTACGAAAAAATCCATACTACACTTTAAAAATGATTAAAATAAAGGACTGGTCCATTCAAGAGATCTTCCTCAAACAACTAATTCTGATTATAAACACTATTTCTCTTATAAATCGGTATTCTATGAAATGATGTAAATTAAAATCTCCAAAGAAGTTTGTTAAACTATTTTTCAAAGATGTCAGTTAATTTATTTAAAAAAAGTGAGTCCAATTTTCTTAAAAAGTGGGGAGAAACAAAGTTTGAAATTATGTTCCCAATTGCCCCTGAGGTAAAAATCTCAGGGTAAATTGAGAACAGACGTATAAAAAATTGTAAAAAAAGTATTAAGCAAAAATCAAAAGAAATTCCTTTAATTTTACTCAAGACTAACAATTATAAACAATGAAAGACACCTACCAGCGAAATCTGAAGGAACCAGCAGCTCTTGAAGGCACCCAAACGTTGGTAATCAGAAAAATTGGAAACAATATGTCATTCTTTTCATAAAATTTTCTGATAGTGATTATTAAAAAATGCGGTAATACTCTTAATCACTTCGTAGTGATAGTAACCTTAATGTTTTATGCTTTTTAAGTCCACCAAGCCCTTACACTTTTGATACTAGCACTTGTTCCCATTCCCAATTACCCCACCTAGCCCTAAAAACTTACTGTCAACGATATAAATTTGTAAAAATTATGGATAAAAATATAACCATCCAAAAAATCCCCCAAAAGTTTTTAATGGGTACAAAAAAGAAAAATGTGAAGACATCACAAAAATTGCCTACTTTTTAGTGTCTCGCAACTAAGTCGATACAGCCATATGTTTTAAAAAAAGTAGGAATGATTTCTCTGAAAACGTTATTTAAGATTTTCTTTTACCATGGCCGCATTGTGTTTATTGTCTAAACATAACAAGTATAGACAGATTTTCGAACAAATAATATTTTAAATGAATATTTTAGTATGGACGGCTATTGAAACGATGTTTTACTAATATCCGACCTGAGTGGTCGGAAAATGGAGCAGTGTATATTTTGCTTAGTACCAATATCCGACCATTGCATAAAAATACAGGGTGATTCAGAATTCATAAATAATATTTTAAATAATAAATATTTTAGTATGGACGGCTATTGGAACGATGTTTTACCAATCTGTACCAATATCCGACCTGAGTGGTCGGAAAATGGAGCAGTGTATATTTTGCTTAGAACCAATATCCGACCATTGCATAAAAATACAGAGTGATTCAGAATTCATCTTCAATATTTGGTGAGGAGGTAGAGGGGACCTAGACCAGCATATTTCAAATAGGAATGAGGGGGCGCAGGTACACTATTAAAGAGCTAGGACCTAATGTTGTGTGAGAGCGTTACAAAAGGATGTTTTCCCAAGGCCTGTTTAACGAAACAAAAAATAATAAAATGAAAAAAATATATTACATTACAAGAGGTACAGAAGTATCCGTACTACTTACACCATAAATTTGATAGAAATTGGACCACTTGCTAAACTGTGGGGTAAGTTTTAAAACGTACAATATTAATCATATAGCCAAAGAATGGAGTTCCCAGTGTTAGTGTAATGATCAGGGAAGGAATTTTCAATGATCATACATTGATCATTAAAACTTTAGAACGTGTTAAACTTTAAAGTAAAGTGGAGTAAATTTGTTCTGGACAGACTCTTGCTGTTTAAAATGAAGAGTTTAAGATGATTTAAATTTCATTATTTCCCTCTCTTTGAATCTAGTTATTGTTTAGAGGAATAAGGAGCAGCAAGTTCAAGCATGTCTTTGGTTGTGTGGCCAAAAAGGATAAATGCTATGATTGTATCAAAATCACAAAAAATGCCCACGACAGCTCCTTTTGTGCTGTCAATCCTAAGTTCATTGCTATAGCTACTGAAACTGCTGGTGGAGGTTCATTCTTTGTCATTCCGGTTGAAAAGGTAAAACAATTTTCCCATTCTTTCTTTTATGTGTTTTTATCAAAGAAATAAATCTGATTATTAATAATAATTCCCAGAAATCGTAAATAGTTCCAGCCATTTTAGGAAAAGAGATAAATACTGTTTATTTATTACTTTGCCAAGGCATTATTATTAATTGACCCTTAAATTTTTGGGAAATTAATAAAAAGACTGTTTTTTTTTGTATATGATACTTAAATAACTTATTAACCCTTTATCTACTGGCAGTACTTAAAAGGCCCACCAACTTTAAAATTACTCAGAATAACCATCCTTACAAATATACTGACCAAACTTTGCAGGAACACTCTTTTAGTTTTAGTGTTCCAGGATAAAAGGCAGCACAGATTTTAAGTATGAGTAATTTAGCGGGAAGTGATTTAGAACTGAAGTTGTGCTTTTACGTGCTATTCGGATCAAATTCTCATGATAGTTGTTTTTGTTCCTTCAAAAGTTGTTAAAATCAAAAGAAAAGTGTATTATTTTTTAAGACTTAAAACTCTGATACAAAGACATAGATTTTTTCGTATTGTGAGAATATTTTAGCCCTCAGTGTACTGACGATACTAAAAGTATCAATTTTATTAAATAAAGCTCTAGCAGATTAAATTTCCCAAAGATGATTATTTTATTTATGCATATATCTTAATTTTCAATTTAGTAACTCAAAAAAGTATTTGCTGTGGAAAAAATGTAGAAAATCGTAATGCAGTAGGTAAAGGGTTAAACAAAAAAAAGTTTCTATATTTGCCTATATTTAAGCTTTTTCAAAAGGGACCAGATCCTCACAGGTCTAATGCAGGGTGGCCACCAATATGGAAAATAGGGAAATTATGGAATTATCAGGGAATTTGAAACTTCTGGAAAAGTCAGGGAATTTTGAAGAAAATCAGGGAAATCTCTAGAGTATTTTCCTGACATCATACAAAATTAGTTACCAATCAGTTGGTTGAATCCCGTATAATTTTTTTTATTTCTAAAGGGGGATAATTAAATCTAAATTCTGATCAGATTAACTTTCGTTTTCAAAAGCGAAGGTTTGCAACAGCGTAGCGGAAAAAGGAGAGCTCACATTTTGGAGGAAAAGTTCCAGCATCGCGATACAAGCGAAAAGCCTTGTGTAAAATTGTCTCATCTTTCTAAATTGAATCTGAATTTTAAGAACAGAACTACTATTTTATTTTCATAGTATTTCTGGACGAATTGGTTTGTAGTGTAATTTGTATTATTTGCACTTCATTCTAAAGATTATCTATTTTAATTTTTATAACATTTATTTATTTTACTATAAGATCATAACTATTTTTTAAGGGGACTATGTCTAGGTTTCAAAGTAAATCATAAATTTATTAATATTTAATTTCAAATTGAATTTTTAAACTATTTTAACAAAGTTCTAATTTGTATAAAAGTAACTTTTTTGTAATTATTTGTTCTGTGATAAAGAGTCTAGAATTTTTAATATACAACTAGGGAAAATTTAGTTAAAACCTGGAATTATCAGGGAAAATTACTAAGCTCAGGTGGTGGCCACCCTGTAATGGTAATGTGACCAGGTTTTTCAATCTAAAAAATAGATTTCATTTCAGTCAGTTTTATTTTAGTTTCATTTTTAATTCTCAATTTAAGTGCGAAAAAATATTTGCACGAAAAAAATTGCATTAAATGATGAGGCGGTAAATAAAGGGTTAAATGGTAAGTAATTGATAAAACTAATAAGTTGTACTTCAGGCGATCAAATGTTCTTAAATTTTCATTTTTATTTGAGAAACTAAGAAAACAGAGGGTGCTGTTTTGTTAAAGATCACTTAATAAATGTAAATCCAGGGTTACAATGAGGAAGTTGCATTATATTTTTTTAATCTATTCCTCTTGCAAAAATAAGCAACTACCCAAAATTTGAGGCCGATCGAGAAATTTTTTGATTGCCAAAAAAATTAACAAAAATCCCCTTTTTAAAAGCGCGTAAAAACACCAAGAGTTTGGATGTGACGTCATCTTATAATAAACATTGTAAAGCAATGGAGTTGATGGTATTATTGTTGACGTCATCTTATAGTTTAAACAATAAACGTTTTCAGTCACGTGTTTTTTTCTCGACTTTTAAATTAAAATATTTAATTACCTGTACATTTTTTTGAAAAATCGACTAGATATTTCATTTTACCATACAAAAAACCATACGGAACACTTGTTTGTTTTTGAAAATCTGACACATGCAACTTCCTTATTAATACATAATTAACAATAACACTGTTCTACAAATTTGACCTTCAAAATTTTTTCCTTGATGAAAATAGTCAATTCTTATAGATTTTGGGTCGCTGAATACGAAAATCACCATTAAAATTCTCAATTGACTCAGGATTTTCGGGGAACAGCCCCTCCCCCTTTTTACGTTTTTCGACGACCTTATAACTTTAAACTCGATTTTCAGGGTCAAAAAGCATTATTTTTGTCTTCAAATTGCTCCCCAGTTAACAAGTAATGTTCAAATTAATAAAATATGATAAATTTATTACAAATGGATAGGGTTAAGGGGTAATTACCCCCCTAAAAATACAAAAAAATAGCTAAAAATTAAAGAGGTTTCTATACGCTACTTTTCCTCTTATTTTTTACGCAAATCCCGTTTGAAGGGTCCTAACCCTTCCCAAAGGACCCAAATTTGATGACAATATGCAGCAATAATTTTTACTAAAAGCGGTTGAGGTTTTAGCCTCCCAGAAGTCCCCGCGGAAGAGTTCGGAAGACTTCCAGAATCGCGAAGGTGCTCGCGAGTTCAGGAATTAATATCGATGATTTTGAAAAGATTACAAATGACGTTTTTCTTATATTTTGGGTGTATCCTAAGTAGAAACTCTTCAGTTCTTTAAAAACTGACCGATTTTCGGGAGTGAGGATTCCATGTTTCAAGATGATAATAGATGCACGGCTGTGGATAACAATTAGGGGGCATCCCCTTAAAAACTGAGGGTGATGGAGGAAAATGGGTGTCATATTTGAATTCAGCAGATTATTTTACACAAGAATCAGCTGAAATTCAGTAAGTGGCTTCAAATTTTTTTTTGTACAGCACAGTTAAACTCTAAGTGCGGCATTGAACCCTTCCTTGGGTGCTCTGGGGGTGCTCTCACCTCAACCGCTTTTAGCAAAAATCATTGCTGCATATTGCCATCAAATTTGGGTCCTTGGGGAAGGGTTAGGACCCTTCAAACGTGAATTGCGTATAAAATGAGAGGAAAAAATAGCGTATAAAAACCTCTATAATTTTTAGCTAATTTTTTGCATTCTTAGGGGGTTAACTACCCCTTAAACCTATCCATTTGTTATAAATTTATCATATTTTATTAATTTGAACATTTCTTGTCCCCTGGGGGGCAATTTGAAGACTAAAACAATGCTTTTTGACCCTGAAATTCGAGTTTAAAGTTATAAAGTCGTCGAAAAACGTAAAAAGGGGGAGGGGCTGTTCCCCGAAAATCCTGAGTCAATTGAGAATTTTAATGGTGATTTTCGTATTCAGCGACCCAAAATCTATAAGAAATGACTATTTTCATCAAGGAAATTTTTTCAGTGTAGAACAGTGTAATCTTTCATTTTTAGAATAATTTAAGACTTATCGGGCTAAAAAAAAAGCTGTTGGGCTGCATGCAGCCTATGGGCCATTTTCTTTGCAAGCCAGATTTTGCTTGTTTTTATTATTGTAATAAAATTATTTAATGGTTCAATGATGTGTATAAATTGTTTAACAGGATGTATCTTTCACTATTCTATTTAATGTGTACTTAGAACTGTTATTTTGATTTTAGACGGGTAGAATTGGTGTTACCACTCCCCACGTGTCTGGCCATCATGGTCCAATACTGGATCTCCAATGGAATCCCTTCAATGACAATATCATTGCCTCAAGCTCTGATGATTGTACTGTAAGTATAATATTGATGATGCTAAAAACTGATCAGCTCTTGTCTTTAAAAAAGATAGACATAATATGTTTTGATTGCTTACCATTTTCTAAGAAAAAGCTTAAAATATCAAATTAAATTGTTTCTTAAATTTTAAATGGATCATTCTTACCTTTCTAGAGATAATAACATATGATTTATATCTACTACATTACTGTTGTATTCTGGGAATACTTGTTAACTTCCTGGTCAACAAATGCAGGGCTCACACGCCTGCGCCAAACTGTGCCAAAACCAAATTTTGATACATACTGATACAAATTGCCTATTTTACCAGCTCCTGCGCCAAAACTGCGCCATTTTCAGAGACTACTACTACGGATTCTCCGTAGTTTCTACGGATGCCTTCGTTAAACTACGGACTATGGATAACATCGAAAAAGCTACGGAAAATCGGAAATCTATCATAAAAAGCACTTAGAAGCGCAAGTTTTTTCCCAATTATGCTCTATTTTTAGGATATTTTTTCTTGGACGGCGGCGGGCGCCAAGTTGAAGTTGGCTTCTTGCGATGTGGAGAAAACAACTTTATAGTGGTTAAAAGCCGTCGTTCGGTGTTTAGGATCGCATTCTGCGGAAAAGTAGAAAAATAGCGATTTTTCACGCAAGTACCGTTTTCCAGCAAGTAGTTGAAGATGGCTTCTTTTCACATAGCTGCCAAGTTTTACGGATTGTCCGTAAAATTTACGACTTTGCACCAAAATTTACGGTTTTACGGATCGACCCGAAATTTTTACGGAATTTACGTTTTTTTTGCATTATTCCTCCGTGAAAACGTAAAAAAATCTTGTTGCGCCAAATTAAAGTGTCTGCCTTTTCTAGACGTTTGGAAACAGGTAAATCGCGGAAAAAGCCGCGATTTTTCGCGAAAGTTTCGTTTTGTGCGCCGCGTGTTCCGTTCCTTCCGCGACTATTTTCAACGGCCGCGGACGCCAAGTTGAAGTCGGCTTCATCTCGTGTCAGTATTAGAATGCAGGAAAAACTACTTTAAGGTGGTCAAAGCCAACATTTCCGATGGTTAGAATCACGATCTTGAAAAGCCGAAAAATAGCGATTTTTCGAGAAAGTTTCGTTTTATCCGCGATTGCTTCCTACGGCGCCTAAGTGAAGTTGGCTTCCTTTCACTATAGTATTTACATTGTAGAAAAAACAACTTTACTATGGTCAGAACTAATTACTTAGGAGGTGAATTATCACTAGACCTAACCTCACTAACCTCAAGTAAATAAAAATTTATAAGGTGTAAAAATTGGATAAGAGCTGATGAATTAATAGAGGTTTAAGTTAAGTATTTATGAATTAAATCTATACGCACATTATTTGTCGTAATCAAAATTATATTGGGTTGTCCCATAAGTTCTGTTACTTTTTACGAATTTTCGTGTTTGAAAATTTTTTATGAAAAACTGGTAATAGCTGGAGATTTCAAACAAAAGGGATTTTGATCTATGTATATTTATGAACATAATGTGTGATTTTGGTAGTTCTCGTGATATTATTTCTTTTCAAAATGGCGGTTTGAAAAAAAGACCGCAAACGACGATTTTCGCGTAATTTTTTTCTTTTGTTTAAAAAACTAGGAGGAACGCATAATTCATGGCTAAAAAAATTTTAAATGTATGTTTGAAATGTTTAGATTAAGATGTCATAGTTTAAAGATAATTCGATAAGTTTAACTAAGGAAATTTCGGTCTCAAACATAACATCAATTGCAAAAAACTTTCCTCAGTAAAGTAATGTTAGTAATTTCAAAGAAATTCTCACAAAAAATAATCAAAAACAATAAAAAAGCTTACAGATAGACCCCAGTATTCAAAATATGCAGTATATTAAATTATCTCTGTAATTAAGTTTAGAAAGTAGTGCGCACAATTCAAGCGCGCAACATTTTAGCTTATCCGAATTACACTCGCTGAACTTATACGCTATGCGAACAAAGCAATTATTTGCTTCATACGAAAACACTACAATAAAAACAACTCGTTGGAATTTAGAAATAAATCTATTCAACTATAATATGAAAAGATGCTTTCAATGTTTAAATTGTGTAAAAAAGCATTATGGTTCAAAAAACATCTGCCTTTTATTTGCTTCATACCAGCTGCTTAGAAAAACAATGGGCGTGCTTTAAAAAACACGTGAAATTAGCAATATATGAAGTTTTAAAGCCAAAATTTCCTACCTTAAACTTATTGAATCATCTTGAAATTATGACACCTTGATCGGAACATTTCAAATAAAGTAAAACTTTTTTTTAGCCATGAATTATGCGTTCTTCCTAGTTTTTTAAACAAAAGAAAAAAAATAAGCAAAAATCGTCGTTTGCAGTCTTTTTTTCAAACCGCCATTTTGAAAAGAAATAATATCACGAGAACTACCAAAGTCACACGTTATGTTCATAAATATACATAGATCAAAATCTTCTTTGTTTGAAATCTCCACCTATTACCAGTTTTTCATAAAAAAATTTCAAACACGAAATTTCGTAAAAAGTAACAGAACTTATGGGACAACCCAGTAGTTTTCATGTCGTACAAAAAGTTTTACTGATGCAAGTTTAAAATATAATGAAGGGAGAGCTTTTGTAATTTTAAATTACAAAAGCTTCCCTGCAATCAAATTGCTACAAAAGGCGTTTTTTGTGATACAAAACTTGGTTTTACCTGATACAAAAGACATTTTTTGTGATACAAAACTTGGTTTTACCTGATACAAAAATTGATACTGTGAGATATTTCGCACAATTCTCATATTCACCAAATGGGCAATACCATGCCAAATGTATCTAATGTATAGTATAGCAACCCCCACTATATATACTTGTGTTTTATGTTCTTATGTAGCTCTCTCTCATACTCTCACGATGTCTTGTCCATAATAAATGTGTTAGTGCTAAGCTCTGTGTAGTCCCTGTCTTATGCTTTTCGCCACTGGAGATTTTTTTCTTCCACTGCGCGTTGCTCGGCCCCGCATGGTTATGGGCCCAGGCATGCATCAAGCTAAGCAGACGGGACTCCGACGCACCGCTCTCGGCGAAGCACAGGGACGCGCGCGGTAGATATGAAATGCGCGATAGATAGTTGGCTAAGTTTTTTTAAATTGCCACTATGGAAGAATCATCGGTGTTGGACTTCCCAAAATTGAAAGGATCGCAGAACTTCCACGAATGGAAAACAGATGTGGAGATGTTGCTGAGAGACCGCGGACTTTATGGTTTCATATCGGCAACTGAAACCGAACCCGAACCAACGGCCACATCGAAGGAAAAGAATGATTTCAATCGACGTAAGGATAAAGCGATCTCCACTATCTACAGAGCTTTGGATCCCTCAATTAAGAGATTAATTGCCACGGAGCGAGACCCCGGCCAGGCGTGGAAAATTCTGAAGGATAACTTCGAGCCCTCATCGAAGGCATTAATCGGTCGGCTCTTCACCGAATTCTTTTCATCACGGATGGAAAAAGAAGAGACCATCGCCATCTACTTAGCGCGACTCCAAGACCTTGTGAGAAGACTAAGTAACGTGGATTGCAAGATCGACGACAGACACCTGGCATATAAGATGATATCGAACTTGCCAGCAAATTTCGACTTCATCGTTCAACAACTTTACCAGCTTCCCGATGAGGAATTCACATCAGAAAGAGTTAGCCAGGCTCTTTTAGCAGAGGATGGACGGCTACAAAATGTGAATAGTGCGAGTGAATGTGTATCAGGTGCTTTTTCATCATCCGCGAATTCCCGTCAAATATGCTCACTGGATAATCAACGTGTTAATTCTAATCCAAAATTAGTGAAGTGCTTTATTTGTGATCAACCGGGACACATCGCGAGATTTTGTGCACTGAAAAAGCAATTTAATCGAGGAAAGGGTTATCCGACGCGGGGGAGAGGGATGTCGACGAGAGGAGGTAAGTCAAACTTTAATAGATTTCAAAGTAGTTGCATGGAAATATTTGAGGATGAATTTAGAGATAGTAAAAAGTTTATATTTGATTCTGGTGCAACTCATCATTTTTGTCACGATAAGAGTTTATTTTTAAATATAAAAAGAGTGGACAAGAAAGTTAAGCAGGGTAATGGATATTTAACTGCTAAAGGGATTGGAGATATGGATATCTTGTTAAAGGGTGATAATGGAACTGTTCAAATAAGGTTGAATAATGTATATTATATTCCGGAGATAAGTACGAATTTGATAAGTTTGGGATTAGTAGAAAACGCCGGAGGAACTTTCGTAGGCAAAAAGGGATATTTAAATATTTATTATCCGAATGGAAAGTTATTTTTGAGAGTAAAGAAAAGAAATTCCATTTATCCTATTCAAGTAGCGAAAGCGAATTTAGAGGCTAATGTTAATGTGAGTTCAGTTAATGAGAAATCCCTGAGATTATGGCATAAGAGATGCGCTCATATAAATGTTGGGGTGATATATAGGATGGCTAAAAGGAAAACTGTTTTAGGAGTAGATGAATTTAAAAATGAGGAGATTAATTGTCATGATTGCGCGATCGGCAAACTTCGCAGAGGTCCGTTTAAGAGATTAAAAGGAATAACTACTAGGAAACCTCTTGAATTATTGCATGTAGATCTTTGGGGACCAGCTCCCACAACTAGCATGGGAGGTAATAGATATTATTTAGGAATTGTTGATGATTATTCGAGATGGTTAGCGATTTATCCATTAAAACATAAAAATGACGCCGTTAAAAGCCTAAAAGAATTTATTGTAAATTCCGAACGTCAACTAAATTGTAAAGTAAAAGCTGTAAGATCCGATAATGGTCTCGAATTTTGTAATTCAGAACTCAGTTCATATTTTGCTGAATTAGGAATAAATCATCAGAGAACGAATGTTGCATCTCCTGAAATGAACGGGATAGCAGAGAAAATTAACGGGGATTCTATGGATGCCGTAAGAACTTTACTTTATACATCGAAATTAAGTCCTAAATTTTGGGTGGAGGCTTTGTTAAGTTATGTTCATACAAGAAACAGGTTACCCCATTCAACTGATAAAGACGCGACCCCTTATGAGAAATGGTACGGGAGGAAACCGAATATCTCATATTTTAGAATATTTGGAAGTTTATGTTTCTTTCATTTGCCGAAAATTTATCGTAATAAACTAGAACCCGTAGCGAGAAAGGGTATTTTTGTAGGTTACGCATTGAGAACTAAGGGATATCGAATTTATGATCCTGAAAAGAAAACTATAACGGAATTAAAACATGTTAAGTTTGATGAATCAATTATTGGAATTGACGGAATGAAAGATAATTTTTTAGAGAGATCTTTATCTTATTCGGATTTTGGCGATCTTGGCGAAACTTCGGAGGATGAGTCAGAGTCAATCGAAACCGAAACTCGGCGGGAAGAATCAAAGGCGCGAACCCCACTTGAGGAATCTGGGACCAGTCAAAGCGTGGGCAGTACGAGGATTAACGACCCACTTGTGAGTGATAGGATTCAGGGATGGAGGAGAGTTGAAGTAAAGAGAAAGACCGGGAACAGAACAGATGTATATTATTATAGCCCGGATGAAACGAAGTGCAGATCTTTGAATGACATTAAGAGGTTAGCAGAAAGGCAAAACCTGGATCTGGATTATGATCTTTTCAACTTTAGGCCACTTGGGAAGGTAATAAATAGTGAAACAGACGATGGGGAAAGTGATGAATCAGAGTTAATGGCTATGAGTGCTGAAATTCCTATTCCACATTCTTATCGCGAAGCTATGGAATCTTCATACAGTGAATACTGGGAAAAGGCAATTAAGGAAGAGTTGGATACAATTAATAAACGGGATGTATGGGAAATAATACCTCGTAATGACGATAATAAAATTATAACTTCTAGATGGGTATTTACTGTAAAACATAATCAGGATGGAACAATTAAAAAGTTTAAAGCTAGATTGGTTGCACACGGTTTTAAACAGAGATATGGAGAAGATTATGAATTAACTTTTTCTCCAGTTATTGAATTTGAACTTATTAAATTATTTTATGTATTACTGGTAATTTTAAATGGTTGGCTAAATAGTCATGTAGATGTACAGTGTGCATATTTGTATGGAGAATTAAAGGAGGATATATTTTTAGAAATTCCTGATGGATATGATGTTAATAAAAGTGATTGTGTTTTGAAATTAAAGAAAGCTTTGTATGGTCTTAAACAAAGCGGTCGTAGTTGGTATGAGCATTTAGCAAACACTTTAAAGGATTTAAATTTTTATCAATCACAGTATAATCCTTGCATATTCTTTTTAGATAATATGTGTGTTATTTTGTTATATGTTGATGATTTTGTTATTTTTGCAAAGGATAATCAAATTTTAGAAAGTGTTCTTTCATCATTATCTATGAATTATGATATTACTGATTTAAAAAATGTGAGTAATTTATTAGGTGTACAATTTGATATTATTGATGGTAATGTGCATATACATCAAACTAGGTATATTGAAAAGTTACTGAAGAAATTTAATGTAGATACTAATGTGAAAGTTTATACACCTATGGACTCTAATATTAATTATGATTGTGAAGTAGATGAATGTGAAAATAATTATCCATTTAGAGAATTACTAGGATCTTTATTATTTCTGGCTAATCGTACAAGACCAGATATTTTATTTTCTGTTATATTTGTTGCACAATTTTCTTCAAATCCAAATATTTTTCATTATGGTTTACTTTTAAGAATTTTGAAATATGTTGGTTCAACAAAGAGTTATTCAATTAATTTATCTAAAGCTAATTCTTGTGAGTTGAAAATTTATTCAGACGCATCATGGGCTTCATCAGTAGATTGTAGAAGATCAATTTCTGGATATATTTGGGGCATTGGTGATGTTTATTTAGGTTGGAGGTCAACAACACAAAAGTGTATTGCAAAGAGTACGATGGAAGCAGAGTTTATAGCTCTTGATTTGGCAGTAACAGAAGTTTATTATTTATCAAACATTATGAATGAATGTAAAGGGTTTAATTTTTCAGATAGGATTCCGACTATTTTATGTGATAATCAAGCTGCCATTGCATTTTCTAAGAATACCATTGTAAATAATCGTACTAAACATATTGATGTTAGATATTTTTATATTAGAGATTTGTTAAAGAGAAATTTAGTGATTATTAAGTATGTGCCCACAAAATTGAATATTGCAGATCTTCTTACAAAAGCCCTGGTGAAAGTAAATTTGCTGAAATTTGTGAAATGTATTTTTGAGAATTTTGCGAATGGGGGGCATATGTGAGATATTTCGCACAATTCTCATATTCACCAAATGGGCAATACCATGCCAAATGTATCTAATGTATAGTATAGCAACCCCCACTATATATACTTGTGTTTTATGTTCTTATGTAGCTCTCTCTCATACTCTCACGATGTCTTGTCCATAATAAATGTGTTAGTGCTAAGCTCTGTGTAGTCCCTGTCTTATGCTTTTCGCCACTGGAGATTTTTTTCTTCCACTGCGCGTTGCTCGGCCCCGCAGATACAAATATTTTAAAGTGAGTGTGAGCCCTGCAAATGTTAAAACTCATGTATATGTAATATGGTAATCTAAGTGTTCAGATCAATTAACCAATACTTAACAGCACCACAAGAGCTAGCAAACTAGTGAAACTACTGATAAGAAAGCTCTATCTTGATTGATTGTTTCATGGTCTCATGTAATAACCATATCGTTATCATTTACATATTTCCTGCTTTTTAAAAAAGTTCAATTAAGTCTATTACTTAACGTACAAATGAAATTTTTACATAGACTTTAAAGCTAAATCCCTTCTAGCCTGTGTTGATAAAGGGAAACTGATATTGAAAATAACATCATAAACACGGATGAAGTGAATAATCAAGAGAAGAGGATTTTTCAAATGCTCTGAATTTGTTGTCAAGTTAAGATTTGAAGAGTTTAATTATTGCTTGGCTGTAGACTTAAAAAACTTGTACATGATTTTTTAAGTTGGTCTCATACAAGCTATCTTATCTAGAAATCTATCATAGACAAACTGTATACAGCTTGTCCATATTTGATTCCTCTCTAAGAGAAAACCCTGACAACAATTTATTTCAGATACAAAGTTAAAAATTCCAGCAGCTGAATGCTCTAAAACATAGAGTTGTAAGAGGAGAGATTTTTTCTCATTCTCCCAATCAGTCAGGCTGACATCACAACCTATATGCTTGATTCTCAATTTTCATTGGTAGTCAAAATTTACAATTGTCAATTTGCTGCTCTGTTTGGCAGTTAACAAATACAAATGTTTTCATCACTGTTGACCAATAGTGGTTCTGAATACCATATAAAACAAATTAGTGATGGCCAGAAGTCAAAATTTACATTATATTTTGTCAAAACTTTTTTTTACTTTAATTTTTTTTAAATTACTTAATAACTTTTTAATACTTTTAAAATTAATAAAAATTTTCCTTGCCTTGGGGCAGTTTATTTGTATTCCAAATTACAATTTTGTCTTGATTACTTAACATAATATGGTTTAAACACAATATTATACCTCTTTATCTAATAAATCACCTATATACAATTAAATGTCATGACTATGTTTTAGATTAAGATTTGGTACATTCCTGATGAAGGATTAAAGGCCAATATGAATCAGCCTATAATGAATCTTACTGGTCATAAACGAAGAGTTGGGTACATTCACTGGCATCCTACTGCAGAAAATATCCTCTTTAGTGTTGGTTTTGACTATACTGTAAGTATCAGACCTTTTTGCAAGTAGTTATTATTACTTTATCTTCTCTAGGGCACAATTTGTTCAAGAAATAACCTTTCAAACTTTTCACCTAATTAAGTTACTGTAGAAAATTATTTTAGAAATTACCATAGATTTATCTTATTCATAATTAAGATTTTGAATTTTAACTTTTATCTATTTTTAAAGAGTTGTCTGTTCTTACCTTACAGATCTTAGTGTGGAATATTGGGGAAGGAACTCTTGTGAACAGCATTACTTGCCATCCTGACACCATACATTCATTGTCTTTCAATCGAGATGGAAGTCTAATTGCCACCACGTGTAAGGACAAGAAGCTTCGTGTCATCGATGCTAGAAATGGAACTATACTTCAGGTATAATTATCAACTTTCATTAAAAATTAACTTAAACTGCATCACAATTTAAAAAATGGACAGATGGTCTTTCGTATAACAAAAATTGCTAGATTTTTATCACAAATTTCTTATTCATAGCCTTGACTAATTTTAATGTGAATTAGTTATTCCTACTTCTGTTAACATATTTTATTATAACTTTTTATGGAAGCAACATGTGATAAGTTTTTCTTAATTTTCCCCCTTATATATACAAATGATGAAACTTAAAGAAATGATGCTTAAAATGTTATGTTCTTTAGGAAGGGGTGTGTCATCAGGGCTCTAAAGCCTCCAAAGTCGTCTTTCTAGGTGACACAGGAAGACTCTTCACGACAGGATTTTCTCGTTTCAGTGACAGACAGTGGGCTGTCTGGTCCCAAGTGAGAAATATTTAAGGCTGAATTTATACTAAAGCATTTAAACCAAAATCTATTTAAGGCTGTCTTTGTTAATTAAAATCTAGGCTTCTGTTGAATATATTTTAAAATATCCTTTGTAACTAAAACCTTATTACCCCTGTTTTTTGTCTGTATAAATAAAACCTTTTTATCCTATTCCAAACTATTAACACTCTCTGATGAATTTCCCTTATATTTAATACTCATGGAGTATTTTGAGTATATAGTTACACTATTGAAAACTAAATTGATGAGATAAATATGTTTGAATAGTTAAAATGCCTAATTGTGAAACTAATGGTACATAGTTGTCAAGACAGTTTTTATTTGAAAATAATCATTATTTCTACTTGCTTTAAAAATTGCAGCATAATTTGGAAGCTCCTCTTAGAATTGAAAATATTGACTCATCCTCTGGGGTATTGTTTCCATTTTATGATCATGACACAAAAATGGTGTATGTTGCTGGAAAGGTAATTAAATTCATTTTTTCTTAAATGTAAAACTCTACACAGATTTTAAATCAGTTTTTAAGTGCTTTAAGGTTGAAGTTAGTTTAAAATTTCCCTTAAATGTAATTTGATCTAACTTTGTATTTTTTATTTGTGTAAGCATAAAGCTAAACCAAGTGTTTTGATATTCTTTGAAATTCTTTATTAAATTTTTATTGCATAATAGTTCTTATTTATTTTAAGGGCGATGGAAACATTCGCTACTATGAAATTGTAAATGACCCACCATGGTGTCACTATTTAAACCAATTTCTGACTGGCTTTCCTCAAAGAGGCCTTGGATTCATGCCTAAAAGAGGACTCGATGTTCATCGTTGTGAAGTCTTTCGTTTTTATAAACTCCATACTGTTAAACCTGCATGCGAGCCTATTTCAATGATAGTTCCCAGAAAAGTAAGAATTTGTATTAACTCACTATGTTAAATAAATAAACTGTCTGTATAATTAAGCATTGTGATTTACTTTTTTGTACCTAATAAGAATCAATATTTTAATTTCTAGTCTGAGCAGTTTCAAGAAGACATATTTCCTGACACTGCTGCCCCTACTCCTTCTCTTACTGCAAAAGAATGGTTAAGTGGGAAGAATAGGAATCCTATACTGATTTCACTTAAGGTATTTATTTATTACTTTACTAAGTTTCGTAAAAACCTCCTGAGCAGCTCTTATGTTCACTTCTTCTAACTTCAAAAATAAATTTCTTTCATTGAAATCAGCACTTTTAAATTTTTCGATTAATCTGTTTTATTTTATCAGACTTCTAGAACTTCTCTTAATAGAGTTAGAGTTATTCAATCTCATTTCATGTTTTAACATATATTTATAAAAACAATTGATAATAAAAAAAAACCTTCGGTGCAAATTGAAAAGTTGCCTGGCTCATTCTCCTTTTCAGACTGGAGCTGGTGCTAAAACTAACAAGCCTGTAATGTATAATGCTGACGGACAGTACTTGTTGACATCTGACAGAAATAATGAAAAGAAGTTTATTTTTATTGCTGGGGACAACAAGGTAGACTATAGAGAGCTCCTCCAAATGAATGGAACCACTATCACTAAAGCAAGTTTGGATAAGTATGTTGACAAAGTACATATTTAAGTCTTTAAGAGTCCATTTTCCCCTTAGTTTAACTGTTTTTTGTATTCTTTAAACTTCCTACAAAAATAACCTTTTAAACCTTGACTAGATCAAAAATGATTGCAGAGCCAATAATTGGGAATATTGTTTAAAAAAAAAAACTTTATTTTTAACTTTTGGGGAGACCAAAAATTTGCTGAATGTGTCATACATGTGATTCTTCCGCCAATTGGCGGAAATCCGCCAATTTGCTTAGCAAAATTAAATGCGACAATTCGATTTGCAAAACTGAAATTCCACTTTCTTATTTTCCAGTCGTTTTTTACTGAAAACTCTGACTGCCAGTGTAATCTAGCATATCGAATCCTAGATCTTGGGCTATACCCTGTCTTGGGTCATGCACCATAAAAACCCAACCAACCTAGATCTCGGGAAGTAGAAGCCGATAGACCCCTCTACTTAAAATTAAGAAAAATTTAGGTGCCATCGAATTTTTTTTTAAATTTTTTCCGCCAATTTTTTGTCTGTGTAATCACATGTATGATGTGTTCTCCATCTTTAATCAAAAGGATAGCACCAATTTACCAATGGCATCTAACATAAGAGGCCTATGTAAAGGGGGACAGACGATGAACACCCTATGATTTAGAACTTGGCTTCATTTAGAATGGGTTGAAGCCAGTGCTGAGATTGGAGGACATAATCTCGGCAAAAAAACTTGTTTCTAGCAAAAAAAAAGTTATGAAGCGAGCCCATCTCCCAGAAAAAAAAAATATAGCTACAGCACTGATCAAAGTTCAGAAAATTTGATTTTGAAATTGTTTAATCATATAACACTGAAAATGGGTATAATGCTGTTTTGAAAGGTCAAATTTCAAAAAAATTTCTAGGAAGGACCGACCCCCAGACCTCCTTATACATTTCTATAATAAAGTATTCTTTTAAAACTAGCACAGAACAGTTGGTATGAATGCAACATATTGAAACCATTGGTAATGTTAGCCTCATATGAGACTTGTTGCATTTTCTCCATTTTAACAGAAAGCACTTGGTTTAGAACTAATTAAAAGACATGCTCATAATATTAGAAGGTTACAAAATAAGAAAATATTTACCAACCTATAAAATAATTTTCTACAGAAGCTAGTATCATTAACTATTTTCTCTTCACAAGCATCACAGCTTAAAATGTAAACATTGAGGTATAAATTGTCTTGCTGCCATCTAGGAACGAATTCAAAAAAGAAGTAAAACCTCAAATATGAGATCTACATCAGTGGTCCCCAACCTTTTTACCACCACGGACCGGTCAACGCTAGATAATTTTACTGCGGCCCACTGGGGGGGCGTTGATTGTTTACATTATAGATTTTCTTATTATTAATTTTAATTAAATTGTCCTTAAACATGCTTTCAAAATAAAATACAGTTACACCAAAAAATAAATATAGTGATTTATAATTCATTTCATTCATTAATTTGAAGTATAAAACTAGGAATTTAAATTCATTTTCAATGAAATGATCGGCCCGGTATCATTTGATACACGGACTGGCATCGGTCGGATGCTGTTAGTGCGTTTCAGGTGCGGATGCTGTTTATAGGACCTTCGGTCCTATATAATCTCTGACCATGACACGACACCAACCAACCAACCGGCATCAGTCCGCAGACCGGGGGTTGTAGACCAATGATCTACATGAATCAGTGAAGTCACTGATGAAAAGAAACTAAATTTGCGTGTTTATATCATGCGAAAATTATGCTCATAAGTAGGGGCCTCATATGAGGCCCAGGGTGCTGAGAAGGTTAAACCTTTTTTACTACTTAATTCAGTCATTTTTAGTTGTATCTTTTCTGATGATACTCTTGTTCTAGTGTTAACCATAATTTGGCTAACCAGCCAAATCCCAAGAAATATCAGTGGTCGGAAGAACCATCAACAGAAACCAACATTGTCTCACGTCACACTTTACCTGTTGCTACCTTTGTTACAATTCAAGATAATGATAGTTCCAGTGATCAGGAGGATTCCAGCCTAGAACTTCCTACTAATGCAGAAGTAAGAATAAAATATTTTCAAATCTAGTTTTGTTTTTCTTAAGATTTGAATTAAGGTTTATAAGGTCTGTGAAAAATAATGAAACTGATGCCATAAAAATATTTAATATTTCAAAATGTTTTTTGAATGGGTTTGTTTTGGAAAATGGGAAAGTTATTGAAATGAGATTTACCATTTAATTTAATGAGAAACAGAAGGTTGGGGCAATGTTTGTTGACTCAGTTTTTCTCCAAGACTAAAAACACTTATTTGTTTCTGAAAGGGTCATTTCATTTAAAATCACCCGTTCGGTTTTGGCCACCATGTTACAGATTTTCCTGAAAATTTTATGCAGAAGAGAATATGATAAAAAAGGCTAAAATAATTTTTTTCATAATTTTCAATCAAAACTGATGCCGTGGAGCCATTTAAAAAAAATATGTAAAAATTTCCATTTTTCTCCTTCTTTATTTTTAAAAAAATTAACTGCAAAAACACCCTCCTGATTTTTTTATGGTGAAATATGAGATTTACAACATTGAGAAAAAAATCAGATGAAAGGGGTGGATTTTTACCTTTAAAAATGCCCTAAAAGTTCCTCCAAAATTTCTTTTTAATGGATTTTTCTAGAAGTTGATCCACTATTTCTGGAATTTTTTTTTACTTTTTCATTTAGTTGGTATTTTTATCTTTAAAAAGACAACAAACTTATCTATATCAGATGATAAATAAGAAAATTATTGAAGTTTCAAAATTTTCAGGAAAATCTGTGACATGGTGGCAACAAGAATATTTTATTTTGGGTGATTTTAAATAAAATGAGCCGAAAATATATATTATGACATCAGTCTCATTACTTTTTGGCAGACCTATGCGACATGTCTTGTCGTTAAAATTATGGGAAAAAATCTGAAGAAAAAGGTCTAACTTATGTTATAGAATTTTAAAAATGGCACTGAAAATGACTGCTGCATATATTTAAGACAAGTTCATTTTGTAGTTGGTACAGACCTGCAAAAAGTTATCCACACAAGTAAAAGATTTGCAAGAAAAACTCCAAACTAAAGATGAAAGGATTAAGGAGTTGGAAGAAAAACTTCATCTTCTCCAGAGAGAAGCTGGAAAATCTTAAACTGTTAACCAGATCTTCTATTTGTTTTCAGACTTTATTTGTATGTTAAATTTATTTTTAGCCAACTTCTGCACTCCCTTATTTTATAAAACATACTTTAGAATTGAAATTTCACAATGCAGAGAGTAAACTTCTAAGTCTGTGCAATGTATGCCTGTAAGTGTTACTGATGCGGGAAAAATCCACATATATTTCACTATATGTATTGATGGCAAAAATTTTCTCTAAATTTATCACTACCTATTGGTGTTATATATGCTATTGAATTTGATCAAACATATGATTGTTGAGTATTTCTTGATTATATTTACATGATTCAATTAAAGGTATAGAAGGGTTCCCATTATTATGGAATATTATTGCTTGTTATATTGAAACTAATGGTATTAAATCAAAATTATTGACAAAATTAACAACTTACCTTGCTAAAGGTAGTATGGCTTTTAAAAATGTTTGTTTTTAATACAGTAGACTAAATTAACCAGAATAAGATTTTCTGGAAATCTACCCCCTAAAAAAGTAGTATTTGGGTGCAGGAAGACCACATTAATTTTGGTATTTTAATAGTGAAGCTAAACATTCAAGTTCTTTGTGTTGCACAAAAAATAAGTTTGTATCGCCCTATTGTATAATAACTTTTTCTCCATTATTTTTTCTTCTAAATGTTTCATCAATGGCCGTATAAATTGTGATATGCAAAAGGAGGCATTTCTTGATTATCCAGGTTAATTGGAAGTCTACTGTATTTTACACACTATTTTCTATAAGTTTTTTTAATTGACAAGATGTAATTCATTCAGAGCATTCTCATCACATTAGCCATCCTTATTGAAGGCCTTTCTAAGCTAGAAATATTTCACCATGTTTTGTTGTAAAATTATCTTGATTCATTTCTGGGATTATGTGTAAAATGATTAGAATATGAAATATTTTGTATTTATTTCTTAACTGTGTTGTATTATATTTAAAATGAATTCTTAGTTGAACTATGATTAGTTACTGATTGTTTAATTTGTCTTTTTGTTTCTTTTCATTATAAAATACACTATATCTATGCAAGATTTCTAAGTGGCTTGAATGCATGTTAGCACCAGTAATACTTAATTATCAATTTTATTTGATTGAAGTGGGTCCTGGATATCTGCAACTAAGAGTGCATGGCTGTGTTGAACAGTAAGTGCCTCCTGCCTTTATATGCCATTTCTTGCTGAGATGAAACTTATGTTTAAACCTAGATCACATTTTGCCTTAATGTTTAATGTGATAAAGTTCTTAAATTGGTTGTCTTGCACAAACTGTATGAAATATAAAAAAACTTGATTTGTAATGCATTTTTTTCACCTTTATATGTTTGTATATGATATATTATCTTATTACTAGGAATTCATTATTGTGTACTTTTTATTTAAAGTAACACGCACAACACTCATGATGGCATAACCTAAAATGACTACTTTTTTTTTCCTTTATCACATACATGTTTGGCAATCATTTTCACTTATGTAATACGCAGAAAATTCTTATATATTTCTGACAATCTTTTCTTCTTTACTCAGGACTATCATTTTGATTCTGAACTGACCAAGTATTTAATAATTGTCGAATTCTATGTATGTAATCTTAAAATTTCAGCTCATTTTTGCTCTTGGATCTGATATTTTTTCACTTTTATATTCAATGAAAGGCAGCTTGTTTAATATTTTTTATGTTCATATAAGTCTTAAAGTAGTTCCATTTTATTTTCTCTTACTTGAAGCTATTCGTTTTATCCTACATTCAATATTTTTATGTTGAACAATGTTATTAAATTTGTCTTGGAGAATGTTTTATTAGTGCCTTTAAATGAAATTTTTACTGTGGATTTGTTTAAACAGTTAATTGTTATTAGCTTTAAACTTAGTGTTATGTGTTATTCCAAAGAATTTGTGAATCAGTAGAGTTTATCTACAATTGTTTTGTTTTGTAACTTATGAATAGCTTTATTTATCATTCCATGTTCATTTTCTGTTTGTAAATATATTAATGGGCATTTATTTTTCAACCAATGTCATTTAGTGTATACCTTTGAATATTTTCCAGCGATTTGACAGCTTTAATTTGAAATTACTATTCCAAGTAGCCTCAATTGATGCTAAAGATCAAATAATTATAATCACTAGTTTCTTATAGGATAAAAGCTAATAGTTTTGATGCATAAAGTACTACAGTGAGCAGCTATTCACTTTGCATTTCTAATAATGGAAGAATTGAAAGGGTGCACAGATTGTTAAACTTTAAATCAAACCTATTCCTATTTTAGTATTGGACATTCCCGTAAGGAATTTACTAATAAGAAACATACCTGAATGAAGTATTAGATTTAATATTTGAAATGTAAATTTTAATTTCAAGGCTAATTCAATTCTATGGGGTAAAATAAGTTTTATGTACAAGTATTTTGAATTAGCCTTTTCTTAAAATTTGTGCACCCTTACTCCTAAGTATAAAAGGCTTAGCATTTATATCTAAATAATACATAAAAGCTATTTGTATATTTCCTCTGATATTGAGGAAGCCAAAGCTCATAGTGTATAAGAATTTGGTATATTCACTTGCAGCTATTCAATAAATTATTAAATGCATGAATCTGGATTGATTTTACTTTAAGAAGGTATCTGAATTGGAAAAAAAGGCCTTAGTATGAAAATATACTATGAAGCCAAATTCCCAAGGGATGCAGTTTAAAATCTGCAAGCAAAAAACGCTTCTCTACTTTCCCTTCGTTTTCTGAAGAAAAGAGCAATCCCTTTCTTTTAAAACTAGACTCACAGGCTTAGAAAAAAACCAGCTCAGCTCCAAATTTCGCTTGCATTTTTTCTTGGTTTCAATTTATCCCCTTAGTGTAATGGTATTTTTTATGGAAGTTGGTTTAAAAAATACCATTACACTAAGGAAACAAATATTGCACGTTTTATAACTCACCCCACGTGTTAACAAGTGGTCCAATTTTGTTCAAATTTATGGTGGAAGTAGTATGGATACTGCTGTACATCAGGCAATATTTTTTATTCTATTATGTTTTGTTTCGTATAACGAGCCTTAGGAAGACGGCCTTTTGTAAGGCCCTCGCATTACATTAGAGGGGTTTTAGCTCTTTAACGGTGCATCTGCGACCCCCAATTCCTATTCAAAATATGCTTGTCTAAGTCTCCTCTACCCCTCAAAGTTTGTCCACAGTGTTTCCGAACACCCTGTATACAAGGGTCTAGTGAAACAACATTCGTCACTGACTACATGGTAACTGAAAAAAGTCTACAATCTGTATAGAAATGGTTTCTCAATTCAGCTATAGGGTAAGATTGCATTATGGTCTGAATAAAAAAGGGTTTTCGATTCAGCTATCCGGAGGGATTTTCGCTACGGTCCTACACAATACTTTTCTATGTGGTCCCTTTTTTCATGAATTTTTTTTAAGTGGTCCCTATCCACCGCACAGAAACAGGTTTGAGTGTATTAAAATTAAACTATACTATCAGTCTGACTTCTTGCTGTCAAATGAATAAATTTTAAAGTTTTTTGAAGTTTTCTTTTATATGTGTGTTGGTCAAATTTTGAAAAAATATAAATACTTATACAATTTTAAGAAGTTAAAAGTTTTAAAGTTATTGTAATTTTTGGCGGCAATAAAAAAGTAAGAAAAAGCCAGTGAGTGGTTATAAGAAACGGGGCTTGCGAAAAAGCTAGGGAAAAGGAGCCTTGAAAAACTGCAAGCGGTTAAACCACTTGCGGTTTTACAAAATATGCATTTAATGTGCATTCAGCTTTATAGATAGTTCAATTCATTTTTACATAAACTGGACCCATTTAACAGCCGTATTCCCTGGTATAGTTACTGGTGAATACGGCCGTTAGATGTATCTAAACTCAACTGTTGAATTGTAATCATAGGCTTGTTGGTAGGTTAACGAATGCAACCTTTAAAAATCAATATATAGTTTTATATTGGAAAAGAAACTTAAAATTCTTTCATTTTAAATGCCTTCTTGGTTCATGATTTTTGAGGGATCGTAACAATGACTTTAATCATAGGAATCCACAGCCTTGACTTTAGAATTTCCCAACAAAATATGTAAAGACATGTGAGGACCATCAATATTTATTTCTCAGACTTTCTTAAAAACATAACGATTCAATCATTACAAAACAAGGAGATCAATGCTTGGCACAAAATGTTGTATGAATAAAATGCAGTTTTCAAGCAGGATGCTTAGGAACAATATTAATAGATCATTCTTGTAATATTGTTAACATGTATCACATTCTGAGGGAGGACTTATAAAAAGCATACATGCATACAAGAATATTTTTAGAAGAGGGGGAAAATAATGAGCAACTACTTCAGAAAGAACTAGGAAAAGCCTGATGCAAAAATATGGAATTGTATAAACTTAACAAAAATAATGGCTTGTGTATAACTCATTTCAGTACTGTGTGCATTAGGGTCAAGTGCAGTAATTGTGAAACACTGAAAAATAATGGATTTTAGGCTTATTTAATAAGCACTTTACAGAATAAAATTGTTAATCACAATTTCCCTTCTTGACCCTACTAAAAATAAATGCAAACATACACTTATCGAAAAATAAAAACAGTCCAATAATGTCAGTTTTTCCTTGCTGAAATACACCATTATCCCTTAAATTTCTAGAATCACATTAATAACCTAAAGTACATGAAAGTCATTTAAAATTTCTTAAAACACGAATAGTCAGAAAAGATATCTGTAGTTTCAAAAGTACATCAATATCCAAATAATGGCACTTCAAAGGAAATAATAAAGATTCTCAGATCTTTAGTCCTGAATTTTAATGATAAAATTACAATTTTACTGTCTGTTCTGTGCTGCTAATTCCTTCTTGCTTCAATCTTTTTAGCATGGGTTGATAAATTTCAGGAACCATTGGAATGACCATTCCTTTAGTCTGGATTTCATCTAAAAGTAGGTAAAACATGTCAATTAAATATTTCAACTTTGTGATTCCCTTTACTGCAAGATTTAAAATAAAAAGCATACATACTTTCTAAAACCATTTTTGTGGCAATGGCAGCTGGGTAACCAACTGTTTTAGCCATGGCACTATAACCATCTTGGTCACCATAAACTACCAGATCAATTTGCCTTTCCTCCTGTTGAATAGTTCAAAAATATATTTTAAAAAGTGGTTAAAAGTCCTAATTATGACTATACAATAAAATAGTATTTACTAATACAGTGTTTCAGAACTATGTAAGAAAAGACAGGGTGGTTAGAGGGGTCCTCAACAAACAGCAAGGGTTATATTAGTGTTACACTTAATGCAATATATTACAAACAGCTATTTTCCCAAGACCTGTTTGAAAAACCAAAACATAACTAATGAAAAGATTCATTACATAAGGCATAGCAGTATGTCAGAGCTACTTTCATCATAATTTGATTAAAATAAAAGTTTGTCAAACCATGGGATGAACTACTAAAAGTGTAACATCAAGAGATAAGCCAAAGAATGAACATCCATTTGTCTAATGGTATTTAAATCATGACTGGAATTTCTTTAGATACAACATGAGGTGGAAGTAGAAAGAACAAGACTAAAATATAAATAAATGTAAAAATAATCAAACAGATCTCAGCAATTGGAGACGATCAACTGTAGATGTTTCCTTGGAACTCTAATCTGTAGATGGCCTCTCAATATTGCACTTCTACACTACCCTACGAAAATGGACTGGACAATAGACAATTTGCATGAAATCTGACTATGTCAATTTTTTTACATTTCAATGCTTACACGTGACCTGGTGAGGTTCCTACTTAAGTTCTGCATGAAATTGTGATATTTTGAAAAGAAATAAACTTGGGGACTTAGAAAGAAGTTATGAAGCAAGTAGTCACTTTAGAAGCAATTCTATTCGTTCAATTTTGGGACAGTTATTAAAGTTACAGCAATTTTCAAGATTACGGGAGTTGAGACACTAATTGCACTTGATGTTTGTCCCTCAAAAGTGACTTAATGGCATCAGCGTGTCCTAAAGTGTAAAGATGGTAAAACCCACAAAAAATAATTCAAAATTAGTGTTAACAGGCTGCAGAGTATAGGTCCAATACAATACTTAGTAAAAATAAATGCCCGTCTTTAATATCCATAGTTTTGTTGCAGCAAACAAGACAAATATCACATCATCCAAAATAGAAGGCAGACTATCTTGGTGTTTGCAACCTCGTAACTGGACTTAAAACAACCAGGAAGCTGGTTTATGAAGAGTCGAGTTACACAAAACACTCCTCAGTCGATTAGGCAAGCTTTAGTTTGAAAAATGACCAGGGGAAGTCTTTCTCGAGTGCATTGCACAAATCGCCAAATTCAGAAATGGTGTAATCTTGTTTGGGGGTGTTTTTCGTGAAAACCCTTAACTTTTGTTAATGGTAAATTAAATATTGATGCCAGGTTGAACATTTTGGACAGTTAGATTCTCACCACCCACTTTCAATTTCATAAAATGAACAGAAGTTACTTCCTGCAGGGAAATGCTTTCTGTCATGTTTAAGCCTGTCATGCAGGGGGATCAATATATAGATGTGAAATTTTTTCTCTGACCCCTTCAGAAACCCAAAACAAACCCTAAGAAACCTTTTTGGAATAAAATAACTCGACATTTAAGGAATGAGGGACCACGGTCAAAATCGACAACTGAGGTAGCAATATTCTATACTCTATTCATTTAGAATTGGCGCTTGAGAAATAGTGCTTTCCCCCACGCTAGAAGCGTTACCATAGTTACGCTCTTCGAGCAGCCAATAGTAAGCCTTCTTCGTCACTTTGGCGTGGATAGTTGCTATGGTTACCGATCGGTGGTGGGGGAAGGAAATATTTTCAAGCACCAGTTCAAAATGAACCGAGTATAAAGGCAGATTTGGACACAAATTTCCAAATCTGAGTTTCAAAATATTTTTGAGTTATATGCCTAGAAAGGTCGATAATGATATATTGCATAGAAGTCAATGACTTCCAATTAAATCATGTATTTTTTCAGTTAAAGCATCACACCTTGTTGTCCAGTCAATTATTGTAGGGTAGTCTATAACTCCTCAGATGGTTTTATTTATTTAAGAAGTTAGTGTACCGTATGTCATGAATCTTTCCACTCAATTAAGATTTGTATTTTAAACAGATTTTGAGAAAAATGCTTTTTGTAACGCCTTTGTACTACATTAGGTCTCAGCACTTCAACAGTGCATCACCTCATATTCCTGTTTGTCTAAGTACTCATTAGCCACCCTTTCACTTTTTGGAGTTCAGAAATACCCTGTATAAGTAATGCATGCTTATAAAGTTGAATAAACAAATATGCATTCATGAAAAATTTACTTACATTCTTATTATCTGGCCATTCAATTCCAATATTGTGCCTTAGAATTATCACATCTCGTTCACCGGGTTCTAAAGATAAACAAGGTAACAAATTGAAAAGTCTATGATCATCTAAATATTTAATGTTCAAAAGTTTAGAGTATAAAAGGTAAAAACCATTGCTCAAACCAGCAAAAAATAAAGAATCAATTTAAGTAGAACATTTAAATTAATAGGAAAGAGGGCCGACAGATACTTACGGATAGCTAGTTTGTTTCCCAAGTAATAAATTAGAGTTTCAAAGGGAGAGGTACATTTAACAACAGGTTCTTCTTCAAGCAATCCAAGTCTATAAAATATAACAGGTTTAGAATGTATTTTATTATAATTTAAGAAACCATACAGCAGATACTAAACCTAGTATAGATGTTACATGTATTAATTGGTTTCATTAAGGCATTACTTAAAAACAGTAAAAATTTCATTTATCAACCAAGTTTTTACACCATATACAAACAATAAGAAATATAAAGTAAGAAATAAAATTACAGAATACAGTAAAGTGCAAGTTCAAAAAAAACAATTAAACTAATTCAAATTGTTTAAAATTAAGCTTTTTATTAAAAAACAAAACCAATAGAGTGAATGCGTTGAATCCTGTTTTACCTTTCTATTGCTCCAACTTGATATTCAGATTTACCAATTACATCATAGACCAAATTTTTCAGGTTTGGAGTTAACATACCATGATCTGTTTGACCAAGAAGGGTGCAGATAAATTGTTTCTAGAAGGAAAACAAATCATTGACATTATGAAAAGAGTATACGTGGAGTATGTGCTCATTAAATCTGTGTGTCCAAAAAAACTAGTAGTTGGCCCTGGAACAGTTTACTATGTGTCCAGGAAGTATTGTACATGTAAAAGCATTTTCAGAGAAGTTATAACAATAAAAAAGAAAAGTTATAGATTTATACCAAAATAATCCACTTACCCAAGTCAGTTCAGGACCTTTAGGATGTAAACATGGATGAGGTACCTCACTGAAAAGACCCAGACTTTGTAGTGCACGAACGGTCTCACAATACCCCTGGAATATAGAGCACGATAAATGAAACATCCAACAGCCGTATGTAAATTTCAAACAGCATAATACTACAGTAAAATCCCATCATAACAAACTTCAAGGGACCGTAAAATTTCTTCGTTGTAATGGTACTTCGATAATTCAAATAAAAACGGTTGGGGACTTTCAAGACTTTCGTAAACAAGGTTTTTCATTGTATCAGTATTCATTGTAACAGGATTTCCCCGTATAGGGGCCGTTCAAATATTATGTAAGCACTTTTTTGGTCAGTTTAACCCCCCTCCCCCTTGTCAGCATACATGAGCAAACCTTAAACCCCCCACCATAATTCTGAAGAAACTCGACAGGGATAAACGGAAAATCACAGATATAAGTAGAAATTAATTTATTGAGCACATGAAAGATACAATAAGCATTGAAATTTCATTAGATAAAAATTACCTTGTATCTCAAAGTTCCTCTTATTACTGTCTCGGCAGATTGAATGTTATAAGCGTCAATGTATGTTGTGGAATCTCTATTAGGATATCCTTCCAAATTGAATCCTGGTAGGAAATCGACTTCTCTTGCGTTATTCATCAAAGCCCCACCAGCAGGAATTTCTACAATCTAAGAAAAAGAAGATTTTAGCGATTCCTTTAACCAATATCAAATATGGAGATATTAAATGAATCAAAATAAAACCTACTTTTCCCTTTTCAAGGTATTTGGCGCTACCAAGTGTAGTCTGAAGGGCACCTCGTGGGTTCCAACTAAAAATAATCTATCTTACAATGGAGTGAAGAAATGAGAGACAAGAAAAGGAGCATTCAATGGCAAGCTATGCATGTTGATATTCAAGTTATTTTTTTTACTAACCACAATAATTCTTACAAATAACCAGAAGAATATGTGTTACACTTAGGGGACTTGAAGTCCGTTCAAGTGTACAAAAAAAAATATTACTTCACAAGTTTATATATATAAAGATACTTGCTATATATACTTATTATTGTTGATAGATACTTATCAGTAGGGTTAAATAAAATTGATTGAAACTCCTCAACTATTAATGTTACAAATATGGAAACAATTTGAATCTAGAAAACTAAGCAGAGAAAGATATTGCAAAGTATTTGAAGAACTATTGAATACTTAAATACTATAATATCATAATGGCCTTTATTTTTCAGTGTATCTCAATTACTTGACTTGATTCTCACTTAAATTCAAAGCTTATATAGTAAATCAGACACTGAGAAAAAAATTAAAACAAACCCTAATAAACAAATGTTATTAATGAAATTTTGTAAATAATTCCAAAGGGTATAAAATCCAAGTATTAACAAACAAAAGTGAAGGTGTTCTTCACCTAAACTTGTATCTCAGTGGATTTTCTGAGAATTCCGGTGCAGGCAGTCCACCACAAAAAGAGACGAATGACTTTATCTGAAGTAAAAAATAAAGGCTTTACAGTTTGACATCTCAGTTAAAACTAGTTTGAGATTTAAGCACATATAATTTTTAAGCAAGACCAACAACTTAAACTAGCTCTACCTTGCCTCCACTGAGTTTAATTTCATCAAAGCATTCCAAGGCCAAAAAGTGATCTATTCCTGGATCCAAGCCAACCTCATTCAAAATGGTGATACCAGCATCGACAGCACTGTAAACACACAAAAATACACTTCAACAAAACACATAAAACATCCACTTCAGCTATTGTTGAAATTTTAAGATGTACAAACTCACTTCCAGAATGCAAAAGTACGGATGTTTAAAGAGGTGAAGCAAATTAACAAGTACTGACTTTGACCATACATTGTCAACATACATTAAAAACCATACATGTGCCATACATTGGCACTACAGAAATTGTCAACTTACGCTTGATGAAGGTTCTTCATTGCTGGTGACAAGTAGCTTGAGGTAACCATGTTCACTTTGTGTTTAATACAGCGCTCGGCAACGGTGGGATGGAGAGTATAAGGAAGAATACTGTAAAACAGAACGGATTCGAGAAACCAACTAAGATAACATAAATTCACAAAAGCATGTCAGTCGAAGTATGGGAAAACTTGTGAAGATTTTGATAAATGGACTTTTTTTACTGGTGTTGTTGAAGAAGCATTATCAGTGTTTTGGTGAGCATTCTGACTGGTATTATGTTTAAAGTCAAAATGTTAAAGGTTGACATGTTTAATGAATTTGCAGTAAGTATTTAAAGAAAACTTTGTGCACAAAGTTTTTGTTTTATAGAAGTCTTAAGAAATCAGTTTCAATGCTGACCTTTTCTAAATGTTTAACTGCTAAAATTAAATGTCTTTCATAAGAGACAGAACATAAAAAATAGAGGCATTGGTAACATTACCTAATTTAATCAAATTGTAGGACGACAGGGTTTGTACTAAAGTTTGAAGAGTAAAATTAGACTTTCTTAAGGATATTTTTACAAACAACGAAGCAAATACAATTTTTTGTTTGGGGGTTTTGATTTCCGACTCACAAAATCGAAACTACATGCCCCTGGCTCTTGCTTATTATATTCCTCCAGCGTTCCCACCAATAAATTACAACAATCATTAGCTTTGATAGTTTTTTACTTCTGATTTGCTGCAGAACATTTGGAATGATACAGAATTTTTTTCTTTGAAAAAACGAAGTTAGGGCAATGAGGAAAAAACAACTACGTACTTCTGAAAAGTAAAGACTCGAATGTGTAAATTTAGGGATTTTAAGGACCCTTTTGCAAGGACTAGGGCATTCTAAGGAGTTTATAAGGACTTTTAAGGACTGTGTGCACCTTGGGACAATGAACAGCTAGAGAGGAAGAGAGGCAAGAACTTTTGGATAGAAAAAAAATTACTCATTTTCACAAATAATTTTAAAGGTAATTATAGATATACCTTTAAGTTGTCATTTGAGATAGCAGTAAATTATGTCAGAGGATTGATTAAAAAGCAAAAATTCATAAGACAAATCATTATTACATGAATTTAAGAAGCATAAAGTTCAGCTCTTGCAATCAATATATATAATTACATGTATTAGATTAATCAATATAATCTAATACTTATAAGCACTACCTAACAACTAAATCTGAGTCCTCAATAAGCTTGTCTAAAGCTCCTGTTCCAGTTGTGACATCCAAAACAACATGCTCTGCATTATCAGATTTCACCAATTCTTCTCCTTTTTGAAGGGCAGAACCTGTGAAACAAAAAAATTAATAGTTTAAAACAAGGTTTGGTCGAGAGATATTATTCAAAAGATGAATGAGAAAACTTAACAAACCTATGGTGACATGAATGGTCTCGTCTTTGGTCAAGCAGTCAACAAGTGGGCCAGCCACAAAGCCTGCACCAAGAACAAGCACTTTTTTTGCTGCTGTAGCAGCCAGAGATTTGGCCTTCATCTGAGATCTGCAGAACATGTTTACATACTTAAATTTCAAGTTAAAAATTTTATTATTTATTAAAGTCAACTACAGTTAAAGGTTTCCTGAAATTGAAAAAGCATTACAATCAGACTTGGATAAAAAAAACAACTTTCAGCGCACACATTTCCGCTTAATTATTTTCTGCAGATAAATTAAGTGCCCCCTGGTATTAAATTTTGCTTCAAAACATAATGCCAGTCACTGTTCTCCAGCAATGAATTGTGATAATACTTTGTAAAGAACAACTGTTGGAAAAATCCTCTTACTGATCTAAAATTTAATTTGTTTAGTAAGATTTTCAGCAAAATTCTTTAAACATTATGCACTTGGTGTGTGCCTATATTATCCAAGTCTGATTACAATATGTGAGGAAAACTTACACCCTATCATCATGTTTTTCCATAAAAGAACCTGAATGCAATTTATTAAAAATGCAAAGAATATTAAACTTTAAGTAACCAAGTAGTTTCTTATATAGTATGAAAACAACACTTACGTGGAGGTCATTCTTAGTTCTTGAATGTATTCAAAATTAGGAGTAAGACTTCCATTGCTGGCAATGACAGCCTGTAAAAAATATTTTATGATTAATTTATTAGATCCATCCTTACAACAAGCATTAATATTCTATCTGAATGCATTTAAAAAAGAAAAATTAAAGTTTACAAACCCCTTTAACAGTTTGTCCAAAGTTATGCTGTTCCATAGGCTTTGCAGCATCTGAAGACAGCTGAAAAGATATTAAATTGAGCTAAAATTACAAAATCATAGGTAGTAACAAAAATTCAGTCCAATAATAGTTTTTCAAAAAAGTGCTTCTCAAACTTTTCCACTAACTCTCATTGTTCTAAAAACTTTTCCAGGAACAGCAATTTGATTAGGAAGTAAAAGAAAACATTGTAATTTTATTGTCTACTTATGTTTAACATAATGAATGAGAATGCACTAATTTTTCATTATTTTTTACATTATGGAAATAGATACATAATTAATTTAACCCAACTGGATCCACAATGTTTACATTAAAAAAAGCACTACTTACAATACTTTCCATGTATGGGTATAACAAATCTCCAAAGAAATCAGTAGCTTCTAGAGGCAATTGAGTTGGCATGTTATCAATAGAACAAACAAGAACACCAGGACCTGAAAAACTAATGAACCAACTAATTAGCTTTTGGGAAATTTTAATTTTATGAAATATTAGATTATATGAGTTAGAAGGAAATGTTAATAGTTGAGGGGGAGACTTCATAAAATCAATCCTGGTAACATGGGCGGATTTAGATGGTGAACCCTGGGGGTGCGTACTGGAAAACTTAGGGGTGCAAGTTATCCCTGATGACTTTGAAAACATGATTTTCCCCTATAAAAATGAATTTTCTCAAAAAGTTGGGGGTGCGTTGCACCCCCATGCACCCCCTTAAATCCGCCCATGCCTGGTAAATACAAATATTAACACATAATTAGATGTCTTACTGCTCACTGTTCTTGTGTTGGTCAGCATCATATAAACAGAAAGGGGTGTCAATAGTTGTGCATTCAGACATGAATTCAATGGAGCCACCAGGATCGGCACTGATATCACAAATAGCTAAAAGACGGTGGGGGAGAGAAGGAGTGCCTTCACTGGACGGCAACCAGGGAGTATAGCTAGGTCTAAGGAGATGCTTAGCATCGGGAATAGTCATCAACCTAGGGGAATTAACTGCCCAATAAATGCCATTAATGATCACTGATGCATATGGAGCAATCTGAAAAAGGACAAAACCAAATTTCAGGGGTAAAACAAAACAAAACAGTTATAAAAAGTTTGAAATTTTTTTTAATCAAGAAACCTTACAGTTTTGGCAAAATTTGAGTAATAACGCTCAGGATGATTTTCATATTCTTCGGCGTCAAATTCCCCTCCCTCTTTCCTTCTGAAGTGATCATCTCTACTCACTACAGCACCATAAACCTTGTTCATAGCTGAAAACAGGATGTCAATTGTCAGTAGAGAACGATATAAAATGTTCATTCTTACCAAATTACAGCCATGCAAAAACTAAAAATATTACCTCAATTAGTTATGATGGTATTTTAACCCTTTCAGTCTCAGACTGATTGGGATTTCTATTGAATTCTATAGAAAATCTGGGGTGGCCATGACTGAAGGGGTTAAGTAGAGCAAGTTCATAGCTAAAGTTATTTAGGGGTGTTATTAATTTTTAGTCCTTGCATTACAGATGTTTAAAAGTTTATAATTAAAGTTTTGATTTTTAAGGCAATAACATATTAAGGCTATAAAAAGGAAACCAATGGTCAGAATGACATGTTTGCCCTTTTCTTCTTCAACTCTTTATCTACTGAAAGTACTTACAAGTCCAACCAATTTTAAAATAACATAGAATAACCATCCTTATGAATATACTGACGATACTTTGGAGGAACAGTCTCAGTTTTCTCTTTTCCAGGATAAAAGTCAGCACGGGTTCTGTGATGAGTATTTTAGCACACAGAAAATGTGAATAAATGTGTTGTGCTTTCAATTGGATTCCCATGATTGTCGTTTTTGTTCCCTCAAAATAGTGTAAGTCAAAAGGAAAGTGTAATATTTTTTACAGCGATAAAAAGCCACATGGCTCTTTTGTTTTGTGAGAACATTTTACCCCTCAGTGTAGTGACAGTATGCAAAAATATCTATTTAATTAATAAGCTCTAGCGAATTAAATTTTCCAAAATTGATTACTTTATTTCTGTATACCCCTTACTTTTCAATTTAAAGACTTAAAAAAATATTTGCAAGAAAAAAATTGCAGAAAATCATAATGCAGTAGATAAAGGGTTAAATTGGAACATCGGGATGTATCAGAATATCCCTAATGTTGAATAGGCGATGCTAAAACTAATATTGCTCAGTCCTATGGATGAACAATCTTGTCAATTTGTTTTTTACATCAAGTTTCTGAGTCCATAACCACTTGCATAGTTAAACTACTTTAAGGATTTTGGCACAGCTTCGATAAGAGTCGACCAGCCGCCATGTTTACCCACAGCTCAAATGATGACACACAACAATACAGATCTAATTTGAGCTGGGGGTAAACATGGCGGCTGGTCGACTCTTATCGAAGCAGTGCCAGGATTTCTTTTCAAATATTTAAGTAGTGAGGAACATTATCAGTTTCATAAATAATAGATATTTTCAACTTACAACCATGTTGAGCAACTTGAGGTAGATCAGTAGGGTTAACATATTCATAAGGCAACTCTTGAAACACTTCTTGAGCTCCCTAATCATAATTAAGAAATTTAAAAATTAATAATCTACACAACAACAATTCAAAAAATTACACAACTATCAGTTTTAAATATGAAAGAAAAGGAATGAGATAATAATAATAGCTTTACTTGTGAGACATTTCCAGATCCAGTGAACACAAAAGTCAAAGGACCAATGGAACGAGGCATCATTCCTAATGCAATCTCGTATCCGGCATCTCTTACAGTTTGTCTAGCCATGCCACTGTTTCTGTAGTTATGAGCAGGACCAACATGCTGGAAAATTGAACACATTACGAGAGGGGATTTTTATTTTTTCAAGTAACACTAGACTGATTACTATAAAAATTACATTCTAATCTCTTAAAATCTTTGCTAGAATTAAGTTTTTTATTCAGCCAATATAAAATGCCCAAATAAGAAGCATCTTATTAGGGCATTATAACTTATCTCTCTCACTAAATATCACCAAGCTTTTTTGTCCATGTCTACAGTGGCGGCTCGTGAGTTTATTAACAGGGTGTTCACACCCTTTGTAATATGAATTAAAATTTACACAAGAGCAAGAAAGAGAAGGGATGTTGGACGAATACATAAAGAAAACTTGTTTTTGAACAAATTTATTTATTTCAGGGGAGTTATTTTAGGTTTCATAAATTTTTCACTGCATGCATTTTTATATTTTTAAATATGCGTTAAATGGAAATAAGCAAAACTTATGATAAAGAAGGCCTTTATTTTTTATAATACCCCTAGCCTATAACATAATACCTCAAAAACAACTTTTATGCATGATATCCACTCGTCTAACCTTTTTTGAAGCAAACAAATTTTTGATACTTTCATTAAAATCATGCATAATACCTAATCATAACTTTTTAAATTAAGAGCATGACAAGAGCACTGGGTCTGTCTACTCATAGTGCTTGTTATATATGCTTTATCGAACAATTGATTGTGAAAAATACAGGTGATGTGTAATGTTCAAGATCTGTAATTTTACTCCAACGCCACTCTAAAAAAATAACCAATAACAAAAGAATTAATTATTACAAATTAGCTGACGTGAAAAGTTTAATGATACTTTCAAAAGGTTCTTATCTTGTTTTCCAGTCCGGGAAAAAATCCAGACCACTAAAAAGCAAGCTTAACCTCAAAACCGTAAGCCTCGGCACACAAAATCTGTGCGCACGGGGATCTCCAATGTGTTGCCGTAAGCCCAAATGTTCTCCGGCGAGAAGTCGAGGTTTCTTCCGACTCATTCAGTTTCTTCGCTCACGTGCGTATAAAGAAAGAAAATAAGAATGTAGCATTCTCTTTATTTGATTAACACAAAACTTTCGCGTTTCCGGCAATAATTTTTTTGCGGAGAGGTGAAAGGGGGGGTAGAAACTTGATTCTGAGTATGAAAAAGAAATTGAGGATTATTTATGTATTGTTTTCTTTTGATATTTGTGTATCTTTATATTTGGGTTTATTTCTAGTGATGGGCAAAATCGATAATTTTAGGTATCGAATACTTTGGTATCGAATACTTATAGGTATCGAGTACTTTTTTTCAATGTCGGGAAATGAACCTGAAGGGACAATTTTTTAGGGCCTATCCATAATCAGACTAATATTCAAAAAACTGAAAGCGATCCATCAAAAAGCCCGTAGCTACGGGCCTGGAGGTGGATAGAGGCGAAGGATTTGGCGGGGGAAAAACCTAGCCGCGTCAAATTTCTCTCGCGGATGATAACGACTTGGGTTTGAGCGTTGCAAAATGAAAACGGAAACAGGGTGCGTTTAATCTACAGTAGGTATTATAAAGATTACTTCATTAAAAAATTTAAAACGAAATATGTCAATAAAGTATCGATACTTTTGTGGGTATCGAATACACTCGATACCTATAGGTATCGAGTACTTGAGTATTTGGTATTGATACCTGCCCATCACTATTTATTTCTACTTTTTTACTGGGTGTTCACGTGCTCCTGTGCTCCTATGGACGAGCCGCCACTGCATGTCTAAGTCCAAAACTTCTTCTAGTTTAAAATTATGGTTTGTATATGTTCTCCTATAGCGTTTTCAGCCATGGTTTACTTTAAAATGGCAAGAAACTTTAAATAAAGTCACTATATGAGAAGGATAGGAGTAATTAGGGGCCATTCATTAATTACGTAAGGATGATTTTGACAATTTTTGACCCCCCCCTAAACCCATGTAAGGGTACATAAGATTTTTCAAACCCCTCCCCCCCTATTCTTATGCAAGATTCCATTTCGTTTTTCAAAATAATAAAATGTTAGAAAAGGATCAGTTTCACTAAAACTCTCAGTTTGACGTAAATCAAAGATTTTTATTTTTCAACAGATAAGTAATATTCTTGCTGTCAACTAGTGCATATTACCATTATATTATAATCTCTTGATTAAAATAATTGGAATTTGTTTAAATAAACATTACATAAGAATGGGTTTGACCCCCCCAAGTAAGGGTATGTAGAGATTTTTCCAACCCCCTCCCCCTCGGGACCCTAACGTAATTAATGAATGGCCCCTTATGAAGAATTAGAAAAAAGAAAGCACTATCAATGAGACATTCAGGCTTAAATGTGGGGCAAACAATATCATCCAACAAATAATGAAAACTAAATATATTAAGTCAAGTCATCAAAAATGTGCATGAGGGTCATAAAAAACATTCACAAACATATTTAACAAAGTACATTGCAATATTATAATGTGTGCAGGAATGTGCAAAATATGTAACTAAGCCAAGGGATGCTTAAGGTTAACTAAGCATCACTCTAAAATACTTAATGCTTATAATCAGGCTAGCATGCAAAGCTAAGGTTAAACTAGTGTATAATACTGGTACTACCTTTGACTAAAGAGGTAGCTACTATCAAAGTGCCTTTTGTTAAAATGTCCATGCATATATAGTTCATGATTTACTTGCCTAATCTTTAAAAAAATTTCACATCATGTAACCCATCAAAATAGCTGCTTGAAAAAATTAATCAATGGAATCAAATGTATGTAATAACAATAATGTTTTTTAAAAAACGATAGTAAAAGTTAAAATTTACCATAAAAGGAGTATGATGTCCTAGAGCTAATAGCCTCAAACCAAGACCATGTAAAATATTTATAGTCCCAGCAACACCAGCAAACTTTCCAAAAGCTACAACCCGCTGACCTTTGCTATCCACTAACTTTTCATAATCAATCAAGCGAATATTCTGAAAAACAACAAAATTAATTCTATTTGAACATTTTAAATGGATATTACATCATCAGGCATTATTATTTTCTATGTATCAAGTTACCAATTTCGATTGGTGAGGTTAATAACAAATTTTATGGTTCAATTTGCTATTAACTTTAATACATTTCGTAAGTAAGTTTTTTACCCTTTCAAGAATGCAATCCAGCATGGGCATATTTGACTCTTGAGCCTTAATAGTGTGAGAGAAAAAACAGTAGGTCTTGTTAGGATACAAGCTATCAATAGGAACTTGTTTCACACCAATGATGATGGGAGCTTCACTTATATCTTCTTGGATGATAGCACCAGCACTAATATAAGCCTGAAAGAAATAATTAATTTAGATAAAACAAATTAAAATAAAACTTAATGTTAAAAAATCCTATCAAATTTATAAATTTGGTATTAAGGTACATGAGTTTATTTAAAATCATATTTCAATGCCTAAGCAGGGCTACTTTCTTTTATCTTTCTTAAGAATGTAATTTTTAAGCTAATTTTAAATTATTGCTGAGTTTTCAGCTCTGTAAAATACTTAGTTGCATTCTCCCAATCATCTAACGTTCCAAGCATTTTAATCACTGCCTGGTCCTAAAGTGACAAATGATGGTTAAACTTTTTTTAAGGTATAATTATATCAACAGTATCATATTAATCTGAAATCACTAAATTACATACCCACATAAAGTGCTAATCCTAGCATTACAACTTTAAAATTATTAATTCTAATACAACCCACAAGTATCTACTCTACATATAAGTTGCGTTCAATAAGATTTGAGTTGGATGTGGCAGTCATGCAAAGATAATACAAATAATCATATTTAGAACTTTCAAAGAAACAAAAAACAATCCTACCTGCACGGGATAAGCTCTTCTGTTGGAAGGTTGCACCAAAACTTTAACACCATCTTTAGTAAGGCGCTTGACATGATGAGGGGCAAGAGGAGCTCTTCTTTCCCAAACAGAGGCATCCTCTCGTCTAATGGCTAGAACCTGTAAGAAGAGTTAGAAATTTATAAAATAAATTGCTAGAATTTTGTACAGAAATTAGGGTTCTTGCATATTACCCCATCAACCATGCCGCTGAATCCGAAAACATTATCAAAGCCGATTGACTTTCTATAGCTAAGCCGCTACATTTGACAGTCGCTGAACAGTCAATGGTATAATACATAAGTACCGTATTTAGTATTCTATATATAAATATTTTTAGGTACAGTGTTGGAAAGGATTCATTTTGGTGAACAACCCTAGGGATTACTTAATTGGTGCCGTTGAAGAGCTGAGCTGTCAATTCACTGCAATTTCATTTGCCATGTTTAACCATGGCTCAAATGGTGATAATGATGTGAATAAAATTTACAGCATAATTAGGTTTGATAAAATACATGAGGTTAGGATGAAAAGTAATGCACACTCGCTTGTAGAATGTGAACAAAAACTAATGTAACAAGATTGTGTGAAAAGTGATATTTAAATAATTTAATATCAGTAGTAAATTACGAAGCTAACCATACATTTCCCATCATGTTCCTTTAAAGAAATTTCTATATGCACCAATGTGGCATCTTTAGTAAAAAAAACACGGCAACAAGAAATCACTAACAATCCAATTTAAACTGGGACTAAGTTAGGGATTAAAAAGAACATTGTATCAAAACTAAAAACAAAATAACTTCCTTAACACAGTAAAATCTTTTGCATTCATTGCTGGCATGCAGCAGGCATGTGATTGCTAAAGAAAGAAATTATCTGAAATCTTTTAGAAGAAGCGTCTAGATAAGTTACAGTGGTATAGAAATTTATTTTGGGAGGCGCCCAAATTCAAATCCCTATATCCCATACAATAGGTTCAATTTAGCTTCTTAATACTTTTCAGATAGGATTCTCATATAACTAAACTCAATCTCAGAAATTTGAGCCTAAATAACAGGGGTTTAATCGTTTTGGCACACTTTGTCCGCTCAGGAAACAAAATATTCAGATTTTTCCCTCTTAGAAATATTAATTCCGCACACAATTGAGCGGAATTCCGATTCTCAACACCTCTAAAATTAGCGGATTTCCGCTAATTAGCTGAAAAATCACATGCCTGATGCAGATAATATGGAAACATGTGGGTTTTTATGAAGAATTCAATCTTACCTTTCCGGATGACTTCCACCTAATAGCATTTTTAGATTTTGCTTTGTAGACATAAGTAGCAAAACTCTTGTTTTCTCTTATCAGGCGAAGCATTTTCAATCTAAATGAGAAATTGGAACTAACATAAAAAAGTTTTCAACAATTAGTTGTCTGTTTGTAACTGAGAAATTTTCATTCTCAAGAAATAGAAACAATTAAGAAAATTTAAAAGTTTAGCGTAATTTTTCTGGTTTTATATAAATAAAATTTTTGAGATAAGAAATTGCCAGGTACTTTTCCGTTAGCCGGGCGCAAATGTCGCCAGTTGTGAACCAAACACGAGCCAAGTCGCCAAGCAAAGCGAATGGCATTGTAAGAAATTTGGCAAGAATTCTACATTATATTTAGCGACTTTTTCGCCCGGCTGTACCAAATTGTAGTTTAGTATGTTCAGTTGGTGAATTTACATCTTGAAATTTGAAAAGGGGCGACGTCACCGCCTTTTCTCCTCATCACATACTACAATGTCTGGGGTTTTCCAGTGAAGAGGCTGGGACTGGTCCACTGCTGTTTTTGGACTTTCTAGACACTTTTGGCCTTATGGAACTGGTCTATAGTCTGTGTAATTAAAATAGGCGGTTGGACGTCATCAGTTGAAATTCATCGCCTAGGTAACGAAGGAGAAAACGTAAGCGATTTTGCTTTATTTTTGCACATCAGTTACGGCAGGGCGTGAAATTAAATTGAAACTTTGAATCGTAATAGTTATAAAACTAATTTGAATTTTTTAAAAAACGAAAAGAAAATATTTTTGAAAAAAAATAATTGTACATTTGTTTAAAATTTTGTACTCCTACCATGATTAGTTTTTTGTTTATAACGAAAAAAAGTGTTCCGATTATTTCATTGGCTGCCGCGACACGAGTTAGATTCAATGACCATCTCGGGTGGTTGTTGGCTTGGCGTGATGTGGGAAAAAATAAGACTGGTGGAAACCATGGCAACGCACTGGGGAAGGGAGTGGAGACTGGGGAAATCACGTGACTTTTCAACCGCCGATTCTAATTACACAGACTATAGTAAAACTAGACCAGATGGAGATTAGTCCCACCACCAGTCCAGAATAATATACAAAAACACGCAAACAGCGTTCGCAGAAAATTTTGCTATCTGCAGAAAAACTACAAAAAAAATTTTTTTTAGAAAATTATTTGCAGAATTTTTTTTAGATCTATAAATTAGTTCTTTCGTTTTACGCCAAATACTTCCGCCTCCATCCTATTAAACGTATCTGCGTGGAGGATCGGATCTTTGGAATACCCCTCGAGTTGCAGTGTTATCGTTTTCTCCTTTCACTGCCCGGGGAGAAGGGTCTGCTCTTCTTTGGCAGAAGGAATCATTACCAGAGCGGCTGTCAGCAATGTAAATTTTTTACCAGTACGAAAGTGCACAATTTGAAATAATTAAGATAGAAAAAATTTTCTATCTAAAAATTTTCTTCTAAAAAACTTGGTTTTTCCACGTAAAATCTATTCATTTGCAGTCGTACCATACTTCGAGATTACGGCAAACTAAGATCGTTAGTAGTATGTTGCTGGGGTTATAGCAAAAACATCTTGAAGAGGCCCTCAGTTTAGTTTTTTAGGGGGGTGGGGGTCAGGAGTGTATCACTTGTATTGCCAACCCCTTGTAGAGAGGAGCTGCTGCCATGTGTTTGTAATCTTGTGTCCATTGTTGTTGTGTCCAATGGTCACCTCTCGTTTACTGATTAGAGGAATGGGGTTTCTCTTTGTCTGGAAAGTCTGACGTTACATGTAATATGTGTTGCTTCAATTTTAGCTTCAGTGGAGTTGGTGTGTGAAACGTTAACCTCCATTTATGAATACCATGTCAATGATAGAAGACATATTACAGAGGAGGCTGCTCATCATCAGCTGATGATAGCAATAAATGAGATAAATCCCCCTAAATGTGACTCTGTAGTGTCTGAGGCTATGGAAAGCTATTTCTCACAACAAAAAAACTGGCACTTCATTAAAATATCCAATTAGCATTAAAGAATGGGCAGTTTCAAAAACCTGACAAATTAATGAACCGGATTTCAGCTCTCCCCTTTATGGGAAGATTTCTTTGTTTTGTTCAGAGAAAATATGTTCAACTATGTTTTAAAACTATTTGATGGAATAATGCTTTGAATATTCAGATTAAATTTTTTGATACTATTTGTTATAACTTGTGATTTAAACTATCAGTATTTTTGTAAATTTTCAGGTTAAAAAGGTTTAAAATACAGTAGATTATTACTTAAATTATGTTTAAAATAGAAGCATATTAGGTGAAAATTTGTATATGCTTTCAGTAAAAAGCAGAACACTTAAAAAAATAAAGTTAAGATTTAAGAACACTTTAAAAATACCAGATTTAAAAAAAACTTTCCTCTTGGCAGCTGATACGTATATTCCCCATTATTCGTTTGTATAAAAAATTTTTTGTAGGTATATTCCCCATTGTTGTTTGTATAAAAAAAGGTAAATTCTTGCAGAAAAAGTTTGGGAAAAAATTTGAGTTGGCAGACAGGTAAAAATTTATACGAGTATGCCGACCACCACCACATTTTGAAATAATAATAAACATATATGCATTATATACCTTATCCTATTTAATGGAATGAATCTAATTTATTATTAATCCTTTTGATATAGCAAAAAATAAGTTTACTGCCAGGAAGTTATTTCTCCCCAAGTAATTATTACGATGAAATAACTTTGCTGTCTGACAGTCTAACAGATGCATGAACGATCCCATAATGATGTTTCAACAGCAACAATGATGTTACAAGCTAATGTTTGAATTTATTGATGGTAACAGCATGCCCTGCAGTATTGAAAGGGTTAAAGAAATCTTGGAATAGGCAATACCAGCATGTTCAAATTTAGATAGTGGAACCTTGGCGGTAAGCTGTCCCTGATGTCTTTGAAAACTTGATTTCCCTTATAAAAGAGGAATTTCCTCAACAAGTTTGGCGACAGCATGATCAAATGGGGAAAGTAGAGCTTTCAATTGCAGATAATTTACAACTGGAGTCCACCTCTAATAACAGTAGGGGAGACCGGGCAGGGATCGGACACAGGGTGGAATGGGTAGAGATGGGAATGGCCGGAAAAAAACCGGAAACTTTGGGAAAAAAACCGGTTTTTTTCCAGTTTTTTTCCGAAGGGTTTATTTCTTTCCGGAAAAATTGAAAATGTTAATTTAAAATACTTTATTTAGAATTTAAATATTAACCAATATCAATTAAAATATTATTTAGATGATATTCTTATACAATAAAGTACTTAAAAATGAAGTTTTAACCATATAATAAACATTTTTTTCCCAAAAAAGTTGGATTCCACTCGGGAAAAGTTAAAAATTTTTAAGTTTGTATGCATTTAAAATTTTCTACATTCACATTATAATGTTTTCTCGTTTGATATTTTTTTATACTCAATATTTCACATGAAAACACAAATTTGGAAAAAGTAAGCTACAAGATAAATTATTTTAACATCCAAGTGTTATTTATTTTACTCTCTAAAAACAAAAATAATTATGCAATGCAAATTAATATCAATAATACCAATTAGGATTAGAAGAATATTATATATATAAATTTGGTATTCTTATACAGTATCGGATCCCGTATCCGGCGTTCCGATAACCGGAGTGTTCCGAAAACCGGCGGTTTTTCCAAAATTAAAATTTTTTTTTTCAAGTCCCAAATCTGTGCTTGTAAAGGATCCAGTGAGTTCCGACCGATGTACTCCGATTTTCGGCGCCGAAAATCGGCCCGCGGATGACGTAGTCCCTTTTTTCAATCAAAAAGGGATAAACTTTGGCAACCAAAGTCGCGCGGTAAAAACGCGCTTCGGTACCGAAAAAACGCAGCGTACTCGTAACCGTGCCGAAAATCGGCATCGTATCAAAACCGAAACAAACAAATCCGATCAGGTGAGTTCAGCTTTTAATTTCTTTAGTCTTAAGTTTATTTTTATAGATACTAAAGAACTATTTTAGTACAAAATCTTTAAAGTAATTTATTTTAATCACATGACACTTACGTTTTTCCAGCGCCGAGAAAAAGTCCATCCATGCCGGGCAGAAAACCGGCTTCGGCATGCCGGTTGAATACGCCTAGCCATTGGTCCGTAGGACTCACGTGACCTCCAAAAAAACGCATTTCGGCGCCGAGGGGGATGCCAGGGGCCGCGCGAGATTGATTGTTTATTTTGCTCTCTCGCGCGACCCTGCAGATTGCGCGTATTTTCGTTACGATCGCGTCATACGAACAGACGCTGTCTTTCTGAGCTTTTTTCGGGAATTGTTCCGAAAACCGGATTTTCCCGTAAACCGGACTGATGCCGGTCCCGAGCGAGCCGGATACGGGGTCCTATACTGTACTATATTAATCATAAAATGCAGCACTTTAAAAATATTTTAACCATTAAATCAGATTGTCTAACAATCATAAGCATATGAAATGACTTACTACTTCTTCAAGTTTCTCTTTTTAAAAAAATTTAGATCAGATTTCAAAGTTTGGGATTATTGGAGGCTTTTTACGGGGTTGCTTAAATAATATTAATGGTGTATGAGTATTTATTGAACAATGAACACATTAATATCATGAAAATTAAATAATAAAAAAATAAGTTCCAAAAATATTTAAACAAAACAATGAACGATTTTTTAATTTTTTATATAATGACTTCAACATTTTTTTTAAATTGGCAGAATTTAATTAAAACTTCTCAACCTTTCTAAGAAAACATAATTGCAATGATTATATGAAAAAGGTTAGGATCAATTATGTATATTAATGGTAAATATTATAGCAAACATCTGTTATTTGTTATTGGATCATGTTGTATACAAAATTAATTCATTAAAAGTACTTTATGTTTAATAAATAAATATTAAATTAATGTTATTTATTACAATCACATGCTTTATATTTATATTGCATATATTATTTTATAGTTATAAAAACAGTAGTTTTTTTGTTTTAAAATTACTCGTAAAATGCTGCATATTTTTGTTTTGGAAGAATTATTTTTAATTAATTTTTAATGATTTAATGACTAATGATTTTTATACAACGAATGATTATTTAGCTTCTAAAAGAATATGTATTCAAAAACCACTATTTTCTATGCAAAAAAGGTCAATTTTTCCGACTTTTCCAATTTTTCCGGAAAAAAACCGGTTTTTTTCCGCCTTCCCAAAATTTCCGGAAATTTTCCATCTCTAGGAATGGGACATCTTCAATAAATCTCATAATTAAAAACAAAATTAGTTTTTGAGTGTTCAACCAGTTAAAGCCACCATAGCTTCATACTGTGTAACTAACTGTAATACTGGAAGTAACTCTAAAAATGTCCCATCCCACCCTGGTGCCGGGGTGTTACTTTAATTGATTTATAGTTACTTTAATTTGTTTAAATCTTAAGTTTTGTTTGCTATCACAATGGTTAATTTTTTACACATGTTAAAGTGTTTCAAGATGTTATTTCATTGAAAGTTTAAAATTTATACAAGGAAAACTAAATAAAAAAAATATTCTTGTAAAAAATGTCCCATCTCTTCCCGGTCTTCCCTACCAGTACCGGACATTACAGTACGCCCATCAACTTATGAGCCAAGGGTATATGGTTCTTCAAAAGTTTATAACAAAAATTCAAAACTTTTGTAAATACTAATTTTAATTTTTACTCTGATTTAATTTCAAAGAAAAACATTTTGAATGACTAACATTTAAAAAAATATGATGAACTTTTATGTAAACTAAATTTACCTATGCAAAGACAAAATTAAATTACAATAATTGTATACAAAGATTTAACTTTTAAAAGGTAATTACTTATAAATATTTTCAGAAAAGCAAATAATTAAAAAAAATATTTAGAATGGACCAAAAACTAGCTGAACACATGAACTATACGGTAGATATAATTCCTATAGCTAAAATAAATATGCATAATAAATGGTTACTTTGTAAAAGAAGAGCTAGAGAAGCTAAGTGCAATCATGGTGATCTAATCTAAGATACTGATCAATAAGAGCAGTGGGTTTTCTTCCTAGTTGATATGAATATTTTTTTTATCTTTCTTCAAGTAGATAAAGAGATAGGAATTGTGAAATCATAAAATGGTATGTACCAGAGAAAAAACCTTGAACAGGAGCTAGAGAAAGAATGTTTAGTTGCGAATGAAAAAGAAAACAAAGAGATGAAGTAATAACGGGAACGTAGATGCTCCAGCTTACTTAGAAAGAATATAAAATGAAATTCCTCAGAACAAGAGATAATTAATTAGATTCACACGTTGAAAAACACATGCAGAAGACCCGATACGTCGCCCTTTTCGGCGTCAACAAAATTGATTGTTTGATTGACAATTGTGTTCGTTTTGTTTTTGACGACCTTGAGTTCAGAAATTTTGTTGCTGGATCTGGTATTTTTCAATAACACATTTTTAATTTTAATCAAATCTCAGAAGTGCTTTTGTTGTTACTAAATTGGATACTCGATTTAAAGAATGTCTAAAATTCTTGATATTTTAGTTTATACCACAGGATTATAACAGGAAACTGCAATCTGAAGAGTGTCAGTGTCAGTAGAGAAACACATTTAAAATCATTTAAAATTTAGATCTTGATAATCCTGTGAATATAGAACCAAATTAAAATCTTATAGATGCAGATTATAAGTTTTATCATTTGTTTTTCAGAAATAATAACCTAATATAAATTCATCTGTTTACCGGCCTCGAACGAAAATGTTTGTTTACAAAAACACGAACAGCAGTTGGAGTTGGTGTATTTTTCTCTCCTTTTTTTGTGAATCTTGTTATCTTGTTAACTGCTATGCCCTGAAGTACGAGGTCTTCAGCAATTTCACTTAGTGGAATTTCTTTTCCAACTTTTCGCACTATGTATTGTGTTGAGCACGAGTTGTACAGCACTTTCTTTTCAATCTCTTGATCCGATGTAGTTTTAACTTCTAAAGCCTTAATAGCTGAAGTCTCACTTTTTGCAATGATATTGAAATATCCTTTTCCTGTGTTCTGGATTTCGTCCTCTGTTTTCAGGATTTCCTTTCCAAGTAGTCTCAACTGGGCCGAGCTGAAACTTGCGTTTTCTGTTATCCCACGAAATACAATTTTGACTTGTTTAGCGCCATTTCTGAAGGCACTAGATATCTGTTCCTTCTCGTCTTGAAGATTCACAAGTACAAAATCTTGTCTTCGTTTCTTCTCCTTTTCTTCTGCGTTGCCTTCTGGGTCTTCCAAGGCCCTTTTGGGTCTTTCAGCCTCTACCGGCATCCCATGGTCTACAATCTCCTCCAGAACTATGGAGGGACCTCGTACTTCAGGGCATAGCAGTTAACAAGATAACAAGATTCACAAAAAAAGGAGAGAAAAATACACCAACTCCAACGATCCTGATCAGGGAACTAGGTGAAGTTAAGAGAGTTAAAGTAAAGATAGGTCACGAAATCTTAAAGGTACGAAAATTCATCCCCAAACCAAAAATCTGTCATAGATGCCTGGAGTTCGGACACTTCCAAGCAAACTGCAAAGCCGAAGAGCCAAGATGTGAAAACTGTGGTGAAAGCCATGTAACAAAGGAATGCATCAAAATTGATGATCAACACGAATGTTTCAGATGCGGATCCAAAACCCACTCTGCGTATGATTTTAACTGTCCGGTGGTAAAAAAAGAATCGGGAAACTTGAACAAAACGAAGACTGGAAATTCCCAAGTAAAACAGGTGAACAAACCAACGACAAATAGAAGATCATACTCGGAAGTAGTAAGATCAAACGAAAGTGAAGCAAGAGTAGCGATAGAAAATCCGAACGAAGAGTTAGTCATCAGCATAAAAGAATTAAAGTATACGGTAGAAACCTTAGTAAATGTTACAGCAGAGCTAATTTCGAAGATAAGTGAAAAGGCAACAGAATCGAAGAAAACAACGGAATGTGAACTAACATCCAAATCGGTTAGCCGAGAGGTTAAAAAAGAGGTCAAAAAAGTTATAAGAACGGACATCGAAAAGCCAATTCTCCAAATCAAAGAATCAGTCAAGTTGCTGGCGAAATCACTGGAAACCTACATAAGGATCACCGACCAGTCAACGGACATAAACCAATTTCAACCTGGAAATGAATTAGAAGAGAAGACCGAAGAAACACTAGTTGGTGTCTCAACACAAAAATTAAACGATGACTCAGATGCAATGGATCAATCCGATCCGATCGAAGAAAAACAAGAAATATTTAAAGATAAAGAAAGAAGCAGTGAAGAAAGATTAGAAAAACTAAACAAAAGAATAACGGAGGTAGTGAATCAACATAAAAACAAAGAAATGAACCCGAACGGATCAAAGTTTGAAGATTCCCCTACCAATTCAGAAAGCGAATTAGAACAATCAGAAGACGAAAGCGAACCTGTAATAGAAGTTAAAAATTCTGAGGTGGACTTTACAGAAATGACAGAACGATGTATGGCCGAAGTGAGAGAACAACAAGAAAGAAGCATGAGGGAATTCAGGGAGCAATACGGACTTCCCCACCCCCAATGAAAGAGTGATAATTACCCAGAGAGGAAGACCAAAGAAAATTCCGAGAGAATTTATAGAGAGAATATAACTTAAAGATAAATTTCATATCTCAATCAACCATAGTCATCTTCATCTTTTCATTATATTATCATCCAAAAAAAAAAAAAAAAAAAAAAATCTTTAAAAACATTTGGAAAAAGAAGGTTAAGCGGCTCGTAAGAGCAAGCAAATACCTCTATCACCTCAATTATCAATTATCACGAACAGCAGTGGTGCCATGGAACTAGGAAGATAGGGAACTGCCGTAATACACTTGGCCACGCGCCAGTGGAGAGACAAATAGAGGGCGCCACGTGCGCGGTTGGTTGGTTGGATTGGTTAAACCGCGGCTTCGTCTTCTTGAAATAAAACAGCAGAAAAAGTGAAATCACTAAGTAAAAAATATGCTGAAACATGTAACTAACTTAGGAACGCGCGTGAGATCGTTTCCTCCACTGAGCTGTTTCCTCCTCCGCTCCGCATTTAAACTTATCAACCAAGCAGCATGAAAAAACTAAGACAAAGCGGCTTTTAGTGAGCAAACATATGTCTCTACCCATCGACTTCTCTCCTCTGATCAACCAAATATGCACGCGTAGCTCCCTCTATGTGTCTCACTTTTGGCGGATGTGAAATACATTGGAGAGATAGACCACGGCAGTTCCCTATATTCCTAATTCCATGAGTGGTGCTTTTGATTTGGAAGATCGATCAGCATTAGGAGTTCCGAAATTGACAGTATTGCTTTGTATTTTAAATTTTAAAAATACTGTGCAAAGATCCATAACATTTAAAAGGATTTTAAAAGAGAGTTGTATGATCTTTAAAAAACCTTAACTCAGTAGTGAAAATTAAATGAATATACAGTGGCGTATATAGAAATTTATTTCGGGAGGGGCCCAAAATATTTTTCACCCCCTCCCAAGTAAATTTATTACGTCCAATGTAACTTTTTAAATTTTTTTGTGAAAATTTACATCTAAAAGAACTTATTATGTAAAAAAAGTTTTGAGTAATTTTGTTCAAAGTACCAAAGGGGGGTCTGGGGGTCCTCCCCCAGAAAATTTTTGAAAATTTGACTCTTAAAAATTGGTTTTTAACTTGTTTTGGTACACCTAGTCAGAATTTTTGATTTATATTTTCAGATAGGATTTGCATTTGGGTAAACTTAATATAAAAAATAGTTGTAAATAATAGAGTTCCAAGTAGAAAAGGGGATCTGGGGGTCCTCCCTCAGAAAATTTTGGAAATTTGAACCTAAAAACAGGATTTCTACTTGGTTTTGGTACACCTACCTAGTCCTAATTTTGGACATATATTTATAAGTAGGATTAGGATTTCGATGAACTTATTATAAAAATAATTGCAATAATAAAATTCCAATCAGAAAGGGGGTATTGGGGGTCCTCCCCCAGAAAATTTTTGGAAATTTGTCCCTAAAAAACAGGGTTTTAGCTTGTTTGGTACACCAAGTCCGGATTTCGGGGGGGCCAGGGCCCCCTCGGCCCCCCCTTATATACGCCACTAGAATATCATATTTCAAACAATTGAGGCGATCCGTGCCAGAGGGGCGAACATAGACTCGCTTTACTAGCAGAGTACGCCCTTCTGGTACGGACCACCTCATTTCTTTGTGAACTAGGTATGTCTCTTATATCTTGCTCTTAAACCATTGTCAATTCAAAAGGAGTACCACTAAAATGATCTCCTTGGAATATATTTTCGTTATTCAACATCATATCGTGAGATCACCTAATAGTGGGGTTCATTAGATTGTCATAATTTTTTCATAAAAATGTATGGCAAATCTTAAATGTATGAAACCCCGGACATTTTAGCGTCCCAAGACATTTCCCCGGACAGCTCTAAAAAACCTTGCTTGACTGCCTGGGGTAATTCCGGACGTATGGTAAGCCGGGTAAGCCTAAGCTTGGCACTATCTAGTTCTGGCTTGGCGCTTTTTTTCGGATTGTCGCGAAGGGTGGGGGCCCTCCTAGGATTTTACCCACAAGAGAAACACAGGAGTGTTTAATTTCTGGGGTAGCACCAGAAATCCAGTTTTTTCAACAGCATGTATCCCTGAACTCTGGGTTTTTTCGAAAATCCTAATCTAAACAAGAAAGCATAGAATTAGGTCCAATTAAAAAATAGTAGCAGGTCGGAACCTTAAAAACATCTATTAAGAAGAATCAGGTCCCACCATTGGTTCTAAGCTAGATTACATCTGTAAACATTCCGGAATTTAGAGAATTCCATTTTGGATTCCGGATTAAAGGTTTATTCTCTAATTATTTTCTGGGATTTCAGATTGAAGTCCACCTCTAGAAACATAGTGACCATTTATTAAAACAGTGGGATATTTTGCGCGTTATAACTATAACAGGAATTTACTGTTATTCAGTTTTTAACCATTAGTTTAACTTTAAAAATAGTATGTTAGGATCAATTAATAACTGCAATCCCCAAGTAAATAATAAAAATTTGATTTACTAAAGCGTTTAGATGATTCTTATGTCTGCTTACTAGAATTTGATTTGTGAAATTTGCATTGGCAAGATGATATATACAAGATGCAAAGAGAAATAAGTTGTGTAATAAATGCTAGATTTGAAGGAGAGTAAAGGAAAAGGCCTTACTTTTTCCTTTACTCTTTTCTTTTTAAAGGAAATCCTTACTTTTTCCATTTCAGATTGCTTAAGATTTTTCATCGTTCAATAAGACTTCATAGAACTCGAATTTCCTACAACACATTTAATATCTTTATATGGAATGTGTACTGTGTACATATAACGTTTATTTTTGTGTATGGTATCTATCTATTTATCTCTCACATACTTAGTACATCCTTAATTCAGTTTTCATTCTAGGTTGGTTCATCTCTGTGCTGCTCAGCAAGAGCTTTCATTACGAAATGTCTGCTCCAAAAAGATATTTCGTTAACAGACTTCCTGACTATGTTTCTGGCTCTGAGAATCACATTCCTCATGAACTTATAAAAGAAAGATGTTCCAACTATGTCCAGACAATTTTCACCCGACAAAATATGTCACACAATGAGTGTGATGGAGGATTGTATGTGGGAATATCTGGAATCAGTTACATGTGTTATTACCTCTCTCAGCAACCAGCATTTTCTCACCAGAAAGATTATTTTCTTGAGAAAGGATTATTTTATTTAAATCATGCATTGAGTTACGAAAATCTTCCTAGAATGATGGCTGATCGGTCAATGAAATCTGCTTTTTTGCTGGGAACTGCTGGTACTCTTGCTGTAGCATCTGTGATTTCTAAGGCTTTAGGAAAAGACGATGAGTGTAATAACTACATCAGGCAGTACGCCTCTCTGGCATCTGGTTGCACTGCAAGAGATTACTTGGGATGTGGTTCTGATGAGCTATTGGTTGGAAGGGCTGGATACTTGAGTGGTGTTTTATACCTTCAAAAGGAACTAGGAATTCAGGTATACATAACTTTATAAGATGAAAATATCCTTCAAGTGTGTGTTTAAGTATTAAGTGATTTGTTTATTTTTAGATTTAATGTAGTATAAAGAACATTTATACTTTGTCCAATAAAAATTTATTAAGTTTGTTTTTAAACATGAAAAAATATTTAGGTATTTCTATTTGAATAAAATTGAAATAAATTATGGTTCATAATTACTATAATGTTTATAATAATTATGGTTCAACCAAAACTTATACCAAAAATATTTTTATATCACCTTTTTTGGAATTGAAAAAAAATATATATATATGGAACAAGAACAAAAGAACAAGTGAATGGCTAAAACTAAAAGCCATAAAAATTTTCAGTTTTTTTTAAAAATCTTATTTAAGTTTCAGTTTGCCTTTGGTCACAAGCTAAGTAATAAGAACCCCAGGCCCAAAGCGGAATGGGATGATTAGGCGCGGCCGTTTTGGCGCTGGCCGTTCGGGCGCCGTCCCGTTTCGGCACGAGACAAAATTTGTTTTCTTATTTTTTAAAGGATTATGAAAGAGTTCTATTTACTTTAATTTTAATTTTGGTGCCGAAACGGCCCGCGCCCAATCGGCCAGCGCCGAAACAGCCGCGCCCAATAGTAGTAGACCGGGCCCAAAGACTAATGAAACAAAGATGAGCATTGCCAGATAGGCTACTAGGCCTGGGCAGAATTTGATTTGACCTTAAAATATAATGTAGATGAATTAAATGCACATTCCAAAGAGGATTGTGGTAACCTTACTTATATTTGAAAAATTTTGTTTTTTAATTCCTTCTAAAATTACATTTTTAGTTATGTGTTTGCAAACTGATAGATGGTGGCTCAGTATGTAACTGAAATTATGATTATTTTTTAACAATGGTGGGTGGGTATCTGGATTATCAATCTTACCCCGATCGATCTGGTGACTCATATGCCGTAAGAAGCACTGAGCTATAAAACAAACGAGTGACGAGTGAGCGCGCTGAAACCGCATCACACCTTATCAAAGTGCAAGTCCGCACGGAAAGGTTTTTTATCTTCAACTGTTAGCACAGTTGTATGCACAGAATGAAACGACTATTCTAAATTTTGCTCATAATATTTTAAAAAACAGGCATTGGGGGGATTTAAAGGGGGTCCTGCGGAAAAATGCCCTTCCAACTTGCCCCGTTTGCTGAGCAATTGGGGCAGCTTTTAACCTTTCCCACCGGCACGTTTGGTCACTTGTCATAGTATCGGAGGTTGTTACTCCAGTTTGTTTTATAGCTCAGTGGTAAGAAGTACCAACTCTACTTTACCCATCAGGCACCTGTGGACTGAAGTCCCAGAGGTGTGGTACTGCACATTTGTTTGCACAACCCCTTTCTTACAGAAGGGCTCATTCATTTTAAGTACACTAGGATAGAACCTTCCCAAACAGAGATTCGATATCCAGACCTACAGCTTTGCAATCTAACCAGTATGCTTGTATGCCAGCTAATTGAAATTTTGAGATCATGTTTTATAACATGTTAATAATATAAGCTTGCAATGAAAGATTTTATTCTTTTACCTATTCAAATTTATAAAAGGCATTTAAATGAATAATTCATGTTACAGGTCCTCCCTGATGAACAAATATTTGAATTATGTAATGCAATACTTGCATCTGGCCTGGAGTATTCCATTAGAGTTAAATCTGCTTGTCCACTCATGTATGCTTATTATCAAACTGAGTATTTAGGTGAGATTTTTTGCTTTAAAACCTAGTGTGTGCTTTACTGGATTTTCTTCAATTTTTTTTTGGAGGGGGACTATTAACATTGTACTTTTATGAAGTACACCAATTTGAAGAAAAGTTGTCTATCAAGAAAAGTGAATGTAATTTAAAAACAAAATTGTTAAACTCAAACTAAAACAGTAAAAGTACTTAAGGGGTTCTATACAGTTAGACGGCCGAAAAAAAGTGAATTTTCCAGAATTTTTTCTGAGAAAACTTTTGAATTTATTGATCCAAAAATTTATACACATATTACGGTATCTTTTAACTGTATTTTAAGACTTAGTACTAGTAAAAATATTTATTTGAAAAAGAGCTACAGCTGATCTCCAGGAGCTCCTCTCAAAAAAGACGTTTTGCGGTGACCACTATATCTCGGAACTGGATCATCTGAAATGAAAAAACCAAACAGATTTCGTTAAAATAATTTTAAATCTAGTAATTAATCGAAGGAATAAGCAAAATAAAATTTTTTGACAAAATGGCGGTTTCTCAAAAAAAAAATCGATTCTTCACCGAAATTTCGGCCTTAAATTGTTTATAAAAAGAGAAATATTTATCGGAGAGAACAAATCTTCGATTAATTACTAAAAAATATATTTAAGAAGGTCGTGTTAAAATTTGAGACTGATCGGTTTAGCCGTTTTTGAGTTATGTTGGTCACCGACTTCGAAAACACCATTTTGAGAAAAACGCGTTTAAAGTTTGGAATGCACTTTACATGGGATAAAAAAAATTTTTTAAACTTACATGGAGTTGTCTATTCCAGGACCATATAATACACCCTCCGCCGATTCAGCAGCTTCTAATAACTCAAGCTGATGTTGTCTGCGAGCCATTCTTCCATCTCGGGTGCTCTCACGCGCTCTGAGATCGGAAATGCTCACGCGCTTCTCATCTTCTTTTTCGGCATATGAATGCGCATTGGGCCCAAGTGTAATTCCTATTGCATTCATATAATACAATAGTGATGCCATTCCTTCATTAAATATGCCAGCAGCTATGTATGCAGCAATTTCCACAGTTTTCGAACCGGCTGGAACAATTTTGGGAGAGATTTTCCAAATCAGTTGATTGTAGCTCTCGTTGTTGTTTTGCTCTTCTTTTGGACTCGTCTACTCACGGCAACCCTGTTTATAGCTCTTCTCCTCGCGGTATGTCAGTAGGCGCTGCCGCTCCGACCTTGTACTTCCAAGCACTCTGAAACGCCTTTTCAAATTTGCTTGTAACTTTGAAAATATTCACCGGAACGATATGAAATTTTCTGTGTGTATTCTTAAATATATGTACATTAAGAAAATAAAATAAAAAAAAATTCGATTTTTTGAAAATTCTAACTGTATATAACCCCTTAATGCTATCCCTTATGTTTGTAAAAAAATAACTATAACCTTGAGCATAAAAGCAGTTATTTCATTACATCCTTTTTCTTTTAATGAAAACATTTTCACTGCTTTCTTATTTTTGATCCTCTGTCATTGAAAAAAGTGATTTCCTTATTAAAGAACATCTTATTGTAATATGAACTGTGTATAAACCTGTTGATTTTAATAAAGTTGTTCTTGTTCTCTCACTTATAGGTTAAAACCTCTAGCAGCCCTATTCACAGCCATCAGTGCCAGGTTAACCAGCAGCTAAAGAAAGAAAAATTAAGCTTTTTGAAGACTCTTTTGGAATCCTTCTTTGACTAAGGATTTAACACTGAGGCCGATAGCTGTGAATATGGCTGTAAGAAAGCCCAATTATGTTAAACGAGTTTCCTTTTAATGAAGTAATCTGAAGAAAGTAACACACAAAGAAACAGTTCAAAGTATTAAGTTAATATCGTCTTCATATCTGGAGTATACAGGGTGTTTCAAAATTGCGTTGCACGGCTTTTATTTGTAACCAATCGCTCCTAGGGTCACGGAAGTAAGGTCTACCCCTTGGTAAGTGAGCCAGGAAAATCCGTTGAGAGGGCTTTCAGCACCCCTAGCGGCAAAATCAAAAAGTTAATAAAATTAATTTAAAATCTAAAGGAGATGGGCAAAAACTTCAGTGAGAGTATTGTTGCCAACGTCATGAAGAACTCACTGAAAAAAATTTGATTAAAATATCTTGAATATTCGCGGAGATATTAGCATGTGAAAACAGCACTTTTTCAGGGGTCAAAAATCAAAAAGTTTGCATATTTGCAAATTTTTCAGTGTTCTTTTGTAGTTTTGTGTTTTTTTAGTTTAAAGAACACAAAATTTAATCAAACAAATTTGCAAATATGCGAAATTTTTCTTTTTTGACCCCTGAAAAAGTACTATTTTCACATGCTAATATCTCAGCGAATATTCAAGACATTTTCATGAACTTTTTTCAGTGAGTTCTTCATGACGTTGGCAACAATACTCTCATTGAGGTTTTTGCTCCATCTCTTTTAGTTTTTAAATGAATTTTTTTAACTTTTTAATTTTGCCGCTAGGGGTGCTGTAAGTCATTTCAGTGCATTCTCCAGGCCCACTTACCTAGGGGTAGACCTTACTTCCATGACCCTAAGAGGCGTTGGTTCCAAATAAAAGCCGTGCAACGCAATTTTGAAACACCCTGTATACCACTAGTATCCTAGTAATCCTCACTTGATCAAATTTGTTTGTCTACTACTATTTGATTTTTAATGGATTTTATATATATTTTATACCGTTTCAGCTCTAATGTCCTATTTCAAATTTCAGGGGCTGCTCATGGTCTTTGTGGCATCCTCCAAATACTTTTGAGTTTTCCCAAGTTTCTGCAACAAAATGCAGCTGCAGAAGGAAAGATAAAAGAATCTGTAGATTTTCTCCTAAGGCTTCAGACACCTGACGGAAATTTCCCTTGTGCCATGGATGAAGTGAATCCACCTCGATCTGAATCCAATGAGTTAGTACATTGGTGCCATGGAGCTCCAGGTATGTAGTCAACAGTTTGTCTGATGTACAATCTAAATTAGAAAAACCGTTTCTGTGTCTGGACTAAGGCATACAAAAGTTACGACTGGGGGAAAAGTTGGGTTGGTAGATAGGTAGAGGAAGGATGCTAGACTGTACCTTTTAACTGTACCTTTTACTTCTTACTTCTTGTTACGAGCATCCGGCTAATTGTAGCTGTAGCCGATAGCTCGGTGTCCCTGATAAGTTAGGTAGGCGTGGGTCCAAAATTTTTTATTTTTAAGAATTTCCTCCACGGTGGTTGCCACTCCCCGAAGAATATCCCGATGGAATATGGGATATGTGCACCCGAGGAGGATGTGACTAATGTCCTCCTCTTCCCTCTCACACAGTGCACAGAGAGCAGACTCGGCGAGATGAAACAGGTAGAGGTAAGCCTGCGTGACCAGATGCCCAATACGTGCTCTTGCAGCAAAGGTGGCCACCATCCTTGGCACGTTTTTATACATATCCTCTTCCGTGGGCGATGGTAAAAGTTTAAAAAGATGACGGCCAGTGGTTTCTCCTTTCCAAATTTCTGCCCATTGCCTCTTAAAGGCCCTTCCACTCGAACTTTTGCAGTGGGCCAGTGAGGAGATCTTTTGTTGGACTGGAAATAATTGAGATGAGTCTTTGGCGATGACATCTGCAATCTCATTGCCAGTTATGCCACAGTGAGATGGTACCCATTGAAAACAGAGTGTAATTCCAATCTCTTGGATTTTCAGAATAAGATGTCGCAATTCTGAGATTCTGAACGAATATGCGCTGTTGTCATTGCTTAAAAGAGCCTAGCAGATTGTGAATCGGTGAGAATGCAAACCTTTTGAACATTAGTCATGCAGGTGCAACTCACCAAAGCAGCATTAATTGCCAGAAGTTCAGCATCCAAGCTAGAATTGGAGCTCGCAGGAACAAAAAATTTCTCAATTTAATAAGACAAGAATATCATTTAATGTGCACCTAATTAAATTAAAGATATTTTTTGTGAGCTATTGAACTTTTTCACACACCACTTCCCACCGGGTGCGGATCCAGCACAGCTCCAAGGGGAGGCACTTTTCCAGTCCATCACCTTTACCTTTTGAAACAAAATGTAAAAATGTTGGGGATTTCCTAAAAAGTATCACACAAGATCCCCTTGAGGTACTGCTAGGGGCGGACCTGGAAAAAGTTGATACCTTCCCCCGAACCTAACCGAAATTTACCCAAACCTTATGTAGTGCACCTATGGAGCTGGCAGTGGCTTCCCCGAACCAGATTCGCAGGTTTGGGCACTTTCTCCAGGTCCGGCTATGGGTATGGGGCTCCTCCCCGGAAAGAATTATGAAATTTGACTGGTAAAAGTAGGGTTTTAACTCATTTTGAGTACTTTTTTGGGTCCAAAGGGGGCACCGGACCCTATGGGTTCATGGACCACCATTAAAAGTTAATCAAAGCGGGGACAAAACTCTAAAACTGATAAAGTATCCTTAAATTGAAAACCTTTTTCAAAATTAAAAAATGTTTATTTAATTACAGGTGTGGTGTACTTAATGGCAAAAGCGTACTTACATTGGAAAGAAGATAAGTACTTACAATCTTGTTTATTATGTGGAGAAATTGTGTGGAAAAAAGGTCTGTTGAGAAAAGGTCCTGGTATTTGCCATGGTGTAGCTGGAAGTGGATATGTGTTTCTGCTGTTGCATAGACTCACGAGAGATGAAAAACACCTTCACAGAGCTCTCCAATTTTCAGAATTTCTTTTCCACAAGGAATTCAGAACAGCCAGAACACCTGATAAACCTCTGAGTCTCTATGAAGGAATTGCAGGAACTGTTTGCTTCTTGGCTGACATTCTACAAGTTGAGAAAGCTCATTTTCCCTTCTTTGATGTGTTTTAAGGGAACGTTATCACATTTCATCACAGTGTCAACTGTAGTAGAACCTCGTCTGTCCCTCCCCCTCCTCACGTCCAGTCGTTGGTCATTACGTTAAAAACGGAATCACAATCGTGGGAGAACAAAACAGTCTTACAAAAAGCTAAAAACAATGTAATAAATCAAAATTGGGTACACAAATTATATTTCTAAGACAAAGAACATTTTAGGCATTTATTTAAAGTAAATTAAAGTTTGTAAATTAACTCCATCACTTTTATCAAGTCCACAGAATTCTTAGTTTCTGTTCAATTGTACCCAGAACATATTTCTGTGTTGAATCTGTAGCCATCTTTATTAGACTTTCAAATTCCCCTAAACTTCTTATTCACAACTTAATTAAACTGTTTAGGACTTCACCTCAACTTTAGAAGAAAGCAGTCATAATCTAACAAGAAAGCTAGTCCATGGATAGTCAGATTATCTGATTAGTTGGTGAATCAAAGGTTGGATAATCGAGGTTCTACTTTATATTACTGCTGTAACTTAAAAGGTTTTTTTAGGTTGCTGCCTTCTATGTGTAACAATGTTTTAAAATACTTATGAACTCCAAAAATGCCTCTTTAAAATACTTTAAGCTAAAAAATTTTTTTTAAAAAGAAAGTAAAAATCTGATGTGTATTTTATTTGGAAGGAATTCTAACAAAGATGCTTATTAAAATATACACATAAAAATTAAGATTGTTGAACCATTCCAATTGTTATTTTTCTCTTTGGTGGTTAACTGTTGGATAACTTACTTTTTGCACACAAATTTTTATTTACCTAAACCAAAATGGTTTTCCTCATTTGTATTTATTTTTTACATGACTTGATTCTTTTTAAAAATGTATTTGAATGTGTTGACACTGAAACCACTACAAATTTCATAGAAATAAAACTACTAGAACTGTCTGAAAAGTATTTTTAAAAGAATAGTACAGCTTTATTTGATGGAATATTAATCATAACCATTAATTTTACCAGCAATTTCTTCTTACTAAGTCTGTACCTTAGAGTACTTTAAAAGCTTCTTAATTAATCAATGTGCAAATATCAGCAGGAGATTTTTCCACTACTTTTGAGTGATTTGGGGGATTTTTACCATGTTTTCTTTTTCCAGTGATTTGGGGGCTTTTTTCGATGTTTACAAAGACTTCCTTGAAGTTTTGTATTAATTAAGTTCAAGGTATGTATACATTTTTGTTTCATAACTTTTATAATTAATATTAGAATGCAGAATGTTTTGATTAAGTTGTATAACAATCAATTGTCAATACATTCTAGAACGACCAATCCTCTAAACTACCAATTTTTCATTGATTAGAGTCTTGTCGTTCTCTAGAGGTTTTACTGTAATTTGCTTTTCACAATAGGCTTCTTTCTACTTTATTTTCTATAAATAAAATATGTCAGTTTCGTTTTAAATATACAAAACGAACTTAAATAGAATGATGTGACTTAGCTAGGTATGAACAAATTATTCAACTTATCAAATATTACTTAACAGCTAGTTTTCATACCACTAGAAAAATGTATATGATAAAATCAATCAAATATTAAAGGACAGAACTTTCACGTTTTATTCAAATGAAAGTTATCTTACAGAAAACTGATGCTTGTCACTCAACAAAAATTCAAAAAGTAAAAATAACCTTTCTCTGTTTATCTTTAAATTTTCAGATAAACTAAATCAGCTTAAGGTCATTTTATCATTTTTTAGCTGACATAGTTATGATAAAAACAAGATTAGACAAATTTTGAAACTGCAGATAAGATAATAAAATAGCTTTAGTTTCTAGGACATATCCACATGAAAAAAAATAATAAATTCTTAATTACATTTTAATTATGATATTTAGAAAGATTATTTAAAATTGGATAAAAAATACACTAATTTATCTAATAGTAATTGACTTCACTCATTCAATTCTAAAACAGTTTTCAGAGAAAATAAAACAAGTGCAATTAGTAAATCAACTACACAGAACTAATTGTTGTTTAAGGTTCAGCATCATATAACTTTAAAATCTGTCCATTTTAAATCATGCATCAGTCTATATTCAAAATTTGACACAGCATTGCTGAAATAAACAGATTTGCAAAACTAGCCATAGAACTGCTGCTATGACTAGTTTTGTCATTTCTCTGTCCATAAAGAGGCACATTAATGAAAGCGTTTCACCTTTCCTGAAAAGTTGGAGAAATTTAGTTATGTCACACTGCACCTTAAGTATCAAAGTATGGTTCAATTTCATTATCTGTCTTGTTAAATATTGACAAGCTATTTTATATGCTATAAAAGAGAAATATCCCCAAAAATTAATAGATATAATGACAAAGATGAAAATTTGGCAATTTGAAATATTTTGTGCTTAAAGCAGCCTAGATATATTTAATGTAACAGAATTGAACCCAAAATATTGATTGTATATTGGAAAATAAAATAAATACACATGATGGGAGCAGATGCCAAGAAGTATTAGTAAAGCATGCTATTATTTTTATGAAAAGCAAATAATTCCATAGGAAGCAAATTCATTATCCCACATTAAAAATACCCTAACAGGGATGATAGTGTTTCGAGGTACCATAGATTTATGGGTCTTCGATTAACACTTCCCAATTTTTTCAGATTTCTCTATTTTCCAATTTACCTGGCTGGGTTATGTAAAACGAATTGATATTCAAATTTCTTCTTTAAATACCTACCTTTCTTTTCTAGGATTCTTTTGAGTGATTCTTATCCAACATACACAAATTTTTTAGAAAAGAAAACAAATCTTTGATTTTGTTTGCAGGGACAAATCCAGGATTTTCAACTTAAACCTGCTTTTTGTGAAAAATTAAATAGCATTTTATTTTTTGTGAAAAATTGCAAGATCTTTTTAATTGATGTGAAATTTTTATAACTATTTTAATGGAACTTGCAAAATTAATGAAATCACACACACACACACATCATTAAATTACTTCAGTTTTACAGCAATTTGAATATTCAATTAACTATAAGCAATCCACATATAATTAAAAATAATTTTTGTTAAGGTGCCGTTTTTGTTTGTTGCAGATTTTTTGTGAAGGTGCCGATAAACAGTTCTAAAATTGGTCTGGTTTGTCCAATTTAAAAGGGTTTTGAATGAAATGATCCTAGATTTATGAATTTTACGGTTTTATCAATTTTTGGGGTAAATTTTCTAAGATTTTTACCCTGTACACAATCCCCTCTTACCCATTAAGATTTTATAACAGACAAAAGCACAAGTCTTCAACACAGACTGGTAAAAACCAGTTTTTATAAACCTGTAAAGTCATGTACTTATAGAAATAAAAATAACTCGTATCAAAAGTTACCTCAAAATAATTATTTCAATAAAATTTACTATTTTCACACTATACTACTTCCATGGGCGCCCATGCGTAAGGACAAAGCGGGGCTTGTCCCTCCTTACACTGGAAAAGTTACATAAAATTTTCCTTTGACTATAGTAAATCAGTTCTTATTCAACGTTCTTTTTTCATTTAAATTTTTAAAAATGTAAATAGTTTCTAACAATGTTAACCACTCTTTATGTGTACTAATTTCTAACTTGAAATTTTGTAGCTCGGTATAGAAGCAATCTTCTTTTAGAAGTCATCCAAATGAGTTAAAACACTACTTAAAATTTCAAAACATTTTCTGGGGAAGACTCTTAGACACCCCCTTTTTGCTTGAAAATCAGCATTTTATGCAATTTTTTTTTCAATAAGTACTCTTGAGGGGCTTCTTTGACATAATTATGAAGCAACCCCCCTCTTAAAAAAGGAAACTTGGGTCTTGCTGGCTAACTTGCAAAAACTTTTCTTGGGGCCCCTTCCTGAATTCTAATATATGGCCACCCATAAAAGCTTCGTTATTTCAACTTTCTAAAAAGTTTTGATTATCGAAAGTTTAAACATAGTAAGTAGCATTCTTTTTTTATAAATTCTTCCTATGTATTCTTTTCTTTAAAAAAATAATTTCGAAGAAGCCAGATGTTTAAACTTACACATATATAAAGAAAGCAAATCAACTTCAAAATATTATAGTGAAAAATTACAACAGAAACTTATTAACAATGTTTTCCTTGAACCAATTCAAATCAATTTGAAGATGATCACCAACAGTTTCCAAAAAGTGAAGTTTACCTTGGCTGTCCATCTCTTTAAGACCCAGCCAATCCTCACTGTATAAAGGCATTTCTTGCAATTTAAGAGTTTCTGTAGCCTGACCAGGTTTGTAATATCCAAACCATTCTGAATCCATTGGTTGAACCATTTTATCTTCCGTGAATTTAACCATAACGAAATTCGAGAGCTTTTGCAAATTCACCTTGTAAGTCTGATTTTTAGCGTTTTCATTATTGATGTCAGCTAAAAACAAGCTTTTAGCTTTGTATTCTTCTTCATTCAAAGGATCGTGCCAGTACTGAGCCTGCGCAAGATGCTGTTGAATCCAATCAACATAAGCTCCTTCGTTTAACAACCTTCTAAAATAATCACACACCTTGATGCTTTCACTGGGACATCTTGGAAAACCGTAAACCCCCTGATGTTGTCCACCAAACGATATGAGGTTCTTCATAGGAGGGTCTGGGCAGCGTTGAGCAATTGCACGGAGAAACTGACCACCTTGGGAAAATCCAATCGCATTATAACCATCTTTTAATACTTTATCCTCAGATATAAGTTTACAAGCCAAAGTTACTTGATCGTTCACGGGCATGAGAAAGCTATTTTCGACGTCACTTAACACATTGCTACCGATTTCTAGGGAATTTACGTGGACATCCTTAATAGTTTGTTCTAAAAACTTCTTGATCGATCCCATGCTTAAAGGGTTACAGCAACTATCTCCCATTCCATGCCACAAAACTATAGGCGTAGGACTAGAGGTAAAAATATCATTGCTTTCAATTTCTTTTAATGAGCTTGAATACGCAGAAGAAATAAAAAGTAGGACTAAAATACAAGACTTCATGATCCTTCGGAATCAGGTATGTCAGCTTTAGAAATTCGGCGAGAAGTAAATTAAGATGTTTAAGGACTTATATCCACTGAAAGCTGAAGTGTCAAAATGTTTCTTTGGCCTTTTTACTTTTTGTTTATATCGTTGTTTGTTTCCAAACATTAGCAGGTGATTTCGTTTTCTTCACTTCAGTCATGTTTATAAACAGAAATTTCCTTCCTAATAAAAACATTTTTCCCATTGCTTGCAGCGTCGCGAACGACAATAATAATAACTAATTTAAGGGGGGTTTGGGCGTCTGGGACACAAAAATCGTCAGATTTTCTAAAAAAAATATTTCTTTTTACTTTAAAAAGTAACTCAGTAATGATGTTTGGATTATGTTTTTATCATATATTTGATACGCGCTTTCTTTCTTTTTTTGAGACCTTTATGGGAACTGATTGAAAATCTATATTTTCTGTTTCGCTATATCGATTGTCATTGCTAAACAATGTCTTAAACATTGTATCCTTATTATCTTATACCACGGCTAGACTGGATTAACTGTGTTTATATACGGCTTGCGCAATTACGCGAAAAGGTAGGTTCAAGAAACTGGGATCTACGATGTTAGCGCCATCTATCTGTCATTCATGGCATTCCACTGGAAAATAATTATTGGTTGGTTGATTTCATACGATTCAAAGATATGCTTAAAAGGAGCCACAGACGAGCAACTTGGTCATCAACCGGGTTGATTATTTTTCCATGGATCGTGAACCTGGTTGAATGTGACCTGCTCGTCTGTGGGGTCGTGGCTAGTTCACAGGGTTGGTAGTATGGTGAAGAATAAAAAAATCATAAATTTCGTAATCACGATAATGAATCACAATCATGAAAAATCATAAATTTGTATTTTTATGACTTAGGTAAATGACTAAAAGTGTTCTTAGAACGTAAAAACAAAAATTATACGACAAAAAATATATATAATATAATTATATATTATAAAAAAAATAATACGCCCTCCAATCCTTCCAGAATTTGAAAATATCGTTTTGGAACCTGTGTTAGGATTTTTCTGTGTACTGCGTATTTTGAAGACCCGAAGCAAACCAACCAACCCTAACGAGCCACTACGCGCGGTACCCCCTCAAGCGGTAAAAACTGGAAACTTCCGGCGCCGTCGGCCGTGCGTCGGCTCTTTTGATCTTTTGGATAGTGGATAAGCCGTATAACCTACGGTCGCGATCAAGTTTAGCCGTGCTTATACAAAACGCATTTTGGATCCACAATATTTTGGAAATTTATTTCTTATGGACAAGTGAAGACAAGTGAAGATGTTAACCTTTCTTTTTTACTAGCATAAATTCTCTGCGATAAGTTATTAACTTTGGAAGCCGACTTATTCAACGTTTATATACATTCATCTTTTCTCTGAACAAAATCGTGGATTCAAACGGGAAAAAATATAAAAAAAAACACAAAAAAACCCAGCTACTACTTTCTTTCTGAAAGGGGATTCCCCTTTAAGCAATTATGTAACCTTTTTATTCTTTACGAAAAAGAAATACTCCCGTTCTACTGAGTTCTATAATACTACACTATACTACAAACTCGGGTTTCCCGTGTATAGCGGCGACAGGCCAATGTTCCCAATTGGTAACATGCATGTTTCGCAAGCTACTACAAGCGTGTTTTTAATAGTTATTAATTATACTGAGGATATCTATTTAAGGTAATAGTTAAGGTATACCAATATCCTTACCAAATTTTGGAAACTTAGGACAATATTTCGATTTTTCATGAATTATTTTGTGTACCTCTATCAAAAAGTGTAAAAATGGCCTATTTTAAGATTTTTTTGTATTTTTTTCTCATAAAGATAGCAACTTCATTTGAATTTTAAAACATCAAGTCATCCTTCAACTTTAAATGGTAAAATTTTCAACAGTATACTAATAGTAGTTATTTGTTTATGAATTTTCAAACACGACGTTCCCAATTGGGAACATTGGCCTGTAAAAGGATAAGTAATTTTTAAGGAGACTGAATGAAAATCTATTTGTTCTCCACATCGGCGGCCACATATTATGTTTTGGTATATGGGGTCATAATGGAGGATTATATTGAATATCAGAATTCTGATATTCGAATTTTGATGTGTTTCGCTATATCGACTTTTAAGCCCCCGGATATAAAATTATTTACATCAACTTTTAATATTAAATTACATACCTTTTACCTGCCGATGTTCCCAAATGGGAACATCATTTTAAGGAATTTTTTCACCACTTAATTTTTCCTGCAGAAATTTGATACTTGGTAGAAAGCAACTCAAAGATATGAAGTTATTTTACATGCAAAAGTTTTTCATGTGCAATTTAATCCTTTTTGTAAAATTTACATCAAAATAAGAGATTTTTGGATCTTCCAAAAGTTCCATAAGTTTCAACTTGTGAAAATTTTAAATAAATTTAGTTTTAAATAATTTTGCTGTGTTTAGGTAGCTTAAGTACACATCTTCCGATTTGGATTGACAGAATAGCTTCATATTCTAATTTTGGAGAGTAATTACCAATACAACGTATATGTTCTCAAATGGGAACATCGGCGTTTGGGGTATAGTATTTGAGGGGATTTTTATAACATGCAAAAATTCAAGTTATTTCCTATTTTCTTTAATTTTTTGAACCTTTTTTGTCTCAAAGGATCTAAACAGGTTAAGAATGATGTTTTAAATTCAAAAAATATGTAATTTTATTTTTTCACCTGATTTATCTAATATAATAAAATTGAATGTGTGTATATATAGGGGAGAGTGTTGTACCTACGGACAAAAATCACGTTTGGATTTTTCTAAGACAGGTAAAATCACATTTTGACCATTTAAAGTGCCCAACCTATAGTCCTAACCTTTGTGAGTAGAGAGATATTTTTTATTAGTCAAAATCTTGAAAATTGGATTTTTAATCATTTATAATAACTTGGAAAAATTTGTGTCCAAAGGTACAACAACCTGTTGTACCTATGGACAGACCCAGTTGTACCTGTGGACACCCTTAAAAAGGGAAGTTTTACTTGAAAAAAGCTAAGAATGAACATTTTTATTGATGAATTACCTTTTAATAACCTATAGGCCAGTCAATAACGACAAAAAAAAGGGCGATAATTGCAAAAAATAAGGTAGTTCCAATTTTTGTCTTATGTTGTTAGGACCCATCCCAGTAGTTAGTAACCAATTTTGCAACCCTGAAAGCCCTGTGCTAACTTCGCAATCCTCAAAAAACCTCAAAATTTTCCGACTTTTTTCAGTTTTTGGCTTATAACTCATACAAAATGCATCCGCACGAAAAAGTTTCAAATTTATCTTTTAAAGTAGATAAAGTTTGCAATAATTTAAGACCATCCCCAAGTTTATACGTCCCATAGATTCCGAGTTACATCTCTTCAAAAATGCACAATTTTTTCCCAAAATTCAAAATTTTGAGTCTAAGTCGCTTTTATAGCTAAAAAAAGCCTATAGTACTCGTAATAAAAGGTAAATAAGGGCAAATAAGTTATAGTACAGTTATTTAGCTTTAATTTAAGCAATAAATGAAGTCTCTAGGCCCCATAGTTCTTACTTTATCTTAAAAAACAAACAATTTGGGAAAACCGAAATTTCGGAAAAATAGAGCATAACGTTGTATGGGCATAGTAAAGGAAAAATAAAGCTATAACACAATATGACGTTATAAAAATTATTAGATATTTATTGAATACAAAGTTATTTTTCTTAATACTTGTTAATTAATGTTAATTTTTAAATTAAATTGAGATTAATTAGTATGAATTATAATTAATAAATTAAAAAATGTATATTAATTTATTGCTTCTTTAAGTATAAGTTTATAAAACACGACTTTTTGAAGTACCAAAGATCATGTCTCTTCCAAGGATTCAGGACTGTCTTCCTCGTTGTCAGACTCGTCTATCTCAATTGTAGGGATGTTGAGGCATGACTTGCCTTGACATGGTTTACATAGTGCAGAACACTTAAGTCCCGCTTTCTGACATGAGCAGCCTCTTCCAGCACACCCTTTTTGGCACTTGCATGATATGAATTTCAGGAGAGTTTTTGATGCTGGATCTTTTGTAGAGGTAATAGGTAGCAGACCTTGCTGACTCCTCGTCCAGCCCCAGTCAGTTGGTTTTTTGTCTGCACCTAACCATGTCTGCACCTGGTGGAATGTGCGATATGCATGTTGAGCTGCATTGCTGTTGAACTCATGGTCGAGGCATATCCAGCAACATTCTTACGCGTTGGACTGAAGGAATGGTGTACATGCTGAATATCTGTGAAGGGCTTGAATACTTTTGGAACGTTTCCTATTCTACCACCGAACAACACGTTGACATGAGGCCCACTCAAATAGAAAGAGATACTGATCATGTGCAAAAACTTAAGAACTGGTTCGATGCCCACACACCATTTCCATTTAATGAAAAAATACCATCCATCAGCTCTGGTATGGTTGGGGACTCTGAAGTCAATTGCCACATGGCCTACGAATTGGGCATAAATGGAATAAACCAAATCACGGGAAACACCTTTGGAAAAGTTAGTTTTAAAAGAAAAGATAAAGTGCGAACCCTGGCATCAGTCACTATCAAATTACAAAATCAGAAGGTTCAAATAGATCCCCTCACAATTTTTCAAAGGCTGTGTATCACGAAGCAGACAGAGGGTGACTTGAAAGAGCACTTTAAGTTCGAGTTGGCTCCCTACCCAATGGCTTTGTTTTGTGAAGATGGGATGCGTAAAGGCAAAAAGTCCAGCTTTTACACAGCTATTACCCCTCTTCCTGAAAATATCACTATATGAGCCACTACGTTTGTTGTTGTGGATGGCGGCTACTTACTTCATAAAGTAAGATGGCATCGGAATATCACAACCACGGCAATTGTAGCCACTTACATCAGCTACACAATTAGCCATTTTGGAAAAAATGTGTCAGTTGTATTTGATGGATATCCAGACAATGGGTCTGAAAGAAGTTTTAAAACTGCAGAACGATTACGTCGAAATGCTAACTCATCATGCAGTGATATATTATTTCAAGACCACACAGTTATAAAAGTGCCACAGGAGAAGTTTTTATCCAACGAAAACAACAAGCGGCAACTTATTAAATTCCTTTGTTTAGGATTGGATAACCAAGGAATTGAAACAAAGCAAGTTGCCGAGGACGCAGACTGTACAATCGTACGGACTGCTCTCGACAAAAGCAGCTCGCATGAAAATGTCATCGTGGTTGGAGAAGATGTGGACTTGTTGGTTCTTTTAAATGGATTGGGCTCGACGGTGGAAAATGTTTTCCTTCAAAAAGGTGTCAAGCGGGAATCAACTTGTTTGCAGTTTTCCTCCAAATCTTTAAATAGCGGAGAGCTGGCCTGTCCCCACGGATTTTAATTGTTTCTGCAAGCTTTCTCTGGTTGTGACACCACCTCTGCAATTTTCAGGCAAGGGAAAATGAAGATGCTAAGCATGCTTGAAAAAAATCACCATCTGGTTGGCGTGGCTTCCATTTTCCTGCAGGGTGATATTAGCCACAAAGAAATAGCCTCTGCTGGAAATAAGTGTCTTGTGGCTCTGTATGGAGGAGGAGACTCCGACACTCTTCACGCCCTCCGTTACGAAATCTTGGTTCGTTCAGCTGCCAACACCAAGGTCCACCTGGCTCGTCTGCCTCCAACCAAAGAGGCTGCAGATCAACATGCATATCGCACATACCACCAGGTGCAGACATGGTTAGGTGCAGACAAAAAACCAACTGACTGGGGCTGGACGAGGAGTCAGCAAGGTCTGCTACCTATTACCTCTACAAAAGATCCAGCATCAAAAACTCTCCTGAAATTCATATCATGCAAGTGTCAAAAAGGGTGTGCTGGAAGAGGCTGCTCATGTCAGAAAGCGGGACTTAAGTGTTCTGCACTATGTAAACCATGTCAAGGCAAGTCATGCCTCAACATCCCTACAATTGAGATAGACGAGTCTGACAACGAGGAAGACAGTCCTGAATCCTTGGAAGAGACATGATCTTTGGTACTTCAAAAAGTCGTGTTTTATAAACTTATACTTAAAGAAGCAATAAATTAATATACATTTTTTAATTTATTAATTATAATTCATACTAATTAATCTCAATTTAATTTAAAAATTAACATCAATTAACAAGTATTAAGAAAAATAACTTTGTATTCAATAAATATCTAATAATTTTTATAACGTCATATTGTGTTATAGCTTTATTTTTCCTTTACTATGCCCATACAACGTTATGCTCTATTTTTCCGAAATTTCGGTTTTCCCAAATTGTTTGTTTTTTAAGATAAAGTAAGAACTCTGGGGCCTAGAGACTTCATTCAGGGCTTAAATTAAAGGTAAATAACTGTACTATAACTTATTTGCCCTTATTTACCTTTTATTACGAGTACTATAGGCTTTTTTTAGCTATAAAAGCGACTTAGACTCAAAATTTTGAATTTTGGGAAAAAATTGCCCATTTTTGAAGAGATGTAACTCGGAATCTATGGGACGTATAAACTTGGGGATGGTCTTAAATTATTGCAAACTTTATCTACTTTAAAAGATACATTTGAAACTTTTTCGTGCGGATGCATTTTGTATGAGTTATAAGCCAAAAACTGAAAAAAGTCGGAAAATTTTGAGGTTTTTTGAGGATTGCGAAGTTAGCACAGGGCTTTCAGGGTTGCAAAATTGGTTACTAACTACTAGGATGGGTCCTATGAACATAAGACAAAAATTGGAACTACCTTATTTTTTGCAATTTTCGATGTCGTTATTGACTGGCCTACTATTTCAAGCCTTTTTAAAATTGAAAATATATTTTTTAAAGTAATGTAGTTTTAGATCGTAAATGATCATTAAAACGAAGTTGAATTATAAAAGTCTTGATTTTTTACCAAAAACACAAAAATCACATAGTATTTTCAGATCAGAATTTAAGGTAATAGTTTCATCAATCATGCTGATTGATCTGACAACTTAACTGATCCAAAAAAAAACCCAATTCGATCGACACTTAGTTGTGCAAGCATTTGGTGGTAATAACAATAATAATTTGGTGGCAAATCTTCTTCAGGGGAAATTTTAAGTTTTTTTTAATCATCATACTTAAATGCGATAGGGTGCTTAGGGTTTTACACCATATTTTAAATTAAATTCCAAGTAGAATCATAAATTTAAAAAAGTAGTTTAGATCACAAAATATTTGATTTTTCATCTAAAACTCACTTGAAAATAATCGCTGACAAATAGATTACCATTTAGAATTAATTTAACATTTATTAAAATGTATTCAGTTAAATGAAACCTGATTCTAAAACGGTGATTAGCTACAGACACCCACAAGAACGTGTCCGTAGGTACAACACTTATGGTGTCCGAAGGTACAGCATCAGGTGTTTTTGCATTCAAAGTTCTATAAAAGATAAAAGAATTGAGATCTGACGATTTCTAATATCAAAACTAAAAAGTCAAAATCTCGGGGATTCCCCCCATATATCCCATTTTATCATATCATAATCATAGAGGAAGAAAATAATTAATGTAGTGATGCACTAAAAAAAACTTTGAGCACCTAAAAACAGTATTTTTACTATAGAAAATTTAAATAATATTTTAAACAGCTGATTTCACGTTAGCAACTAGATAGCATATGTTTACATTCAAAATCGACCACAAATTCAAATTTACATTTTTTCCCGAATTTTAAAATGAGGTGGCTGAAGGTACAACCGTCCGTAGGTACAACACTCTCCCCTGTGTGTGTGGGTGTGTTTGTCTTTTATACAAATCCACAGTTTTCTTCCGATCTGCATCAAACTTGGTATACATACGTAAAAAAACTCCAGAAAAAACATAGGCTATGTTTTGAAAACTTTTAATGACCCCTTGACCCTCTTTCGACCCTTTTTATGGTCATTTTGCTGAAATAGCTTCATTTCCCCTCAAGAAGAGATCTGCTTACTCCATTGTTACAAAGAAAATTTAATGCTAAACAACAATTTTTTAATAGAAACACTAGGTACAAATCTATTTAAAAATTATTTTAATATTTTAAAAATCTATTTCAATGAAATTTAAAAGTTATGTATAGTTAAACATATTTTTATTTGACAGATTATCTAATTTTTATATTTTAAAAGCTTTATAGAATATCATTGTTGTTAAAATAGTGTCCATGGAAACGAGGATGTAAAATCAAAAAGTGATAATATTTTAACTTTTAAGAAAGTTGGTTAACAAACCAAAAACCATTAAAACTCCCTTTCAACTAGAAAATATTGATTTTTTTTCTTAAATTTCAAAACGGAATAAGCTTTAATTATTGAATAATTTCACCGAAAACGTGTATTCTTAAAGAAATGATTAATTAAGGAATCTGAGAAATTTTAAATAATTTTTAGAATATTTTTTCCATGTAAATGTGGAAATCATTCAAAAATTATATTGCTTAAGAACTGAAGGAATTTTAATCCATCTGGGAACACTGGGATAAGAAAAATTACTAAGAACACAGGGATAGGAAAAGTTACCGGGAACACTGGAGTATGAAAAAGACGCCTAGGATACCGGGATGATTGGTAAATGCTGATTATCTAAAATTAGTAATGTATTTGGGAAAACTTAAAAATGAGGCGTTTGCTATCAAAACCAGCTTATTCCATTTTTGGAAATTTTACAGGAGAGACAAAAAACTTCTCACGTCCACAGTTCTAAAGCAAAATATGTTTTTTAAATTTTTAAATGTAGGTATAATTCGATTAGTTTTTCATTTTCCTTTCAGTTGGGCGTAATTACGCTAAAACCTTGGGCGTAATTACGCTTATTAGGTTAGAATGAGCTGACTTTGATGCAAAAACACAATTTTTCATACTTTTTTCAATTTTTTTTTGTTCAATTAAGTTGTGAAGTGGTTTTTTCCAGTTTATTGGGTTGGAATGAGCTGGGTTTGAGCTATATCCCTTTGCCAGGTTATGAAGGACCCTCTAAACTTTCAAAATATGCAAAAAAGTGGATTACAGAAAAATATGGAATGAGCTGGTTTTGATAGCAAAGGCCTCAAATAATAAATTTATACTCTTCACCCGTGCAAGGCCGGGCATATCAGCTAGTATCTAATATAATAAAATTGAATGTGTGTATATATATATATGTATATATATGTTTGTCTTTTATACAAATCCACAGTTAACTTCCGATCTGCACCAAACTTGGTATACCTACGTAAAAAAACTCAGAAAAAAACATAGGCTATGTTTCGAAAACTTTTAATGACCCCTTGACCCTCTTTTGACCCTTTTTATGGTCATTTTGCTGAAATAGCTTTACTTCTCCTCAAGAAGAGATCTGCTTACTCCATTGTTACAAAGAAAATTTAATGCTAAACAACAAGTTTTTAATAGAAACACTAGGTACAAGTCTATTTAAAAGTTATATTACTAATTTAAAAATCTATTTCCATGAAATTTAAAAGTTTAAGTATAGTTTAACATATTTTTATTTGAGAGTTTATCTAATTTTTAAATTTTAAAAGCTTTATGGAATATCATTGTTGTTAAAATGTCTCCATGGAAACGAGTAAGTAAAATCAAAAAGTGATAATATATTAGCTTTTAAGAAAGTTGGTTAACAAACCAAACTATTAAAACTGCCTTTCAACTAGAAAAGATTGATTTTTTTCTTAAATTTGAAAGTGGAATAAGCTTTAAATATTGAACAATTTCACCGAAAACGTTAATTCCTAAAGATATGATTAATCAAGGGATCTGAGCAATTTTTAGAATATTTTTAAAAATATTTTTTCAATGTTGTCAATGTGGAAATCCTTCAAAAGTTATATTGCTTTAGAACTGAAGAAATTTTAGTCTATCCGAGAATACCGGGATAAGAAAAATTACTAGGAACACCGGCATAGGAAAAGTTACCGGGAACACTAGAATATGAAAAAGACGCCTGGGATACCGGGATGATTGGTAGATGCTGATTATACAAAATTAGAAATTGTATTTGGGAAAACTTAAAAATAATAAATTTATATACTCAGCACCCGTGCAAGGCCTGGCATATCAGCTAGTGGAGAAATAAATTCCAAATCTTTATAGCAGATTCTTACAATTGTATATATTTCTAACTCCCTGATCGATTAATTTTCAGTAATTATCAAAAGGGGTTATGAAAAGAGCATATTTGGAGTGATTCTGAGGATTCGCGTACATATTTTTGTTCAAGTACTTTTTTACATAAAAATTTTAGGAATAAAATTGAAGAATTTTGAAAATAAGGAAAAGTGCTTACATCTAAAAACACTCCTCTAAAGTAAGATGGATGTAAGATATATGTGGTTCAGTTCGGAATATTCCATGAGAAACACAGCGTCAATAAATCAATGGAGATAATCATGATTATCAATTTTGAAAGCTTATTAGATTTGAATGCAATTAGTGGATTTTATGCTAGATATCCGAATAGAACCGTAATTAAAGCTAATTTTTCTCACAGAACCTTAAATTTTTAGCTTTAAAGAGCATGGGAACACTCTTATGTATTTTTTACACCAAAATATTACTAATAGTGCAAGAATAATTTACGGAAAAGCTTCGCGTACGTAATAAACATGTTAATTTTTTCTTATGAAAATCCATAAAATGTTGCTCAATCGTCCAAGTTTGGATAATAAATTCGAAAAAACCGTCCACAATCATCAAAATGTTCATAATTATTGAGTAGAAACTGATTTTAATAATTTTATTTGATTTAATTGTAAAATATGTGCCTTTTGGAAATCCCCCTGAAAACTTCACCCCAAACGCCAATGTTCCCATTTGGGAACATCCTCAAAATCATACTTAGGATTTTTTTTTCGACAAAAACTGACTAGAATGGTTTTAGTAATGATGAAACAAGCCATTTAAGCCAAAAATCAGAACCTTTAATTCGAAATTTGAATTGCGGCGTTTAACCTTTTACCTGCCGATGTTCCCAAATGGGAACATCATTTTAAGGAATTTTTTCACCACTTAATTTTTCATGCAGGAATTTGATACTTGGTAGAAAGCAACTCAAAGATATGAAGTTATTTTACATGCAAAAGTTTTTCATGTGCAATTTAATCCTTTTTGTAGAATTCACGTCAAAATTAGAGATTTTTGGATCTTCCAAAAGTTCCATAAGTTTCAAATTGTGAAAATTTTAAATAAATTTAGTTTTAAATAATTTTGCTGTGTTTAGGTAGCTTAAGTACACATCTTCCGATTTGGCTTGACAGAATAGCTTCATATTCTAATTTTGGAGAGTAATTACCAATACAACGTATATGTTCCCAAATGGGAACATCGGCGTTTGGGGTATAGTATTTGAGGGGATTTTTATAACATGCAAAAATTCAAGTTATTTCCTATTTTCTTTAATTTTTTGAACCTTTTTTGTCTCAAAGGATCTAAACAGGTTAAGAATGATGTTTTAAATTCAAAAAATATGTAATTTTTATTTTTTCACCTGATTTATGGAGAAATGAATTCCATATCTTTATAGCAGATTCTTACAATTGTATATATTTCTAACTCCCTGATCGATTAATTTTCAGTAATTATCAAAAGGGGTTATGAAAAGAGCATATTTGGAGTGATTTTGAGGATTTGCGTACATATTTTTGTTAAAGTACTTTTTTACATAAAAATTTTAGGAATAAAATTGAAGAATTTATAAAATAAGGAAAAGTGCTTACATCTAAAAACACTCTTCTAAAGTAAGATGGATGTAAGATATATGTGGTTCAGTTCGGAATATTCCATGAGAAACACAGCGTCAATAAATCAATGGAGATAATTATGATTATCAATTTTGAAAGCTAATTAGATTTGAATGCAATTAGTGGATTTTATGCTAGATATCCGAATAGAACCGTAATTAAAACTAATTTTTCTCACAGAACCGTAAATTTTTAGCTTTAAAGAGCATGGGAACACTCTTATGTATTTTTTACACCAAAATATTACTAATAGTGCAAGAAAAATTTACGGAAAAGCTTCGCGTACGTAATAAACATTTTAATTTTTTCTTATGAAAATTTATAAAATGTTGCTCAATCGTCCAAGTATGGATAATAAATTCAAAAAAACCGTCCACAATCATAAAAATGTTCATAATTATTGAGTAGAAACTGATTTCAATAATTTTATTTGAATTAATTGTAAAATATGTGCCTTTTGGAAATCCCCCTGAAAACTTCACCCCAAACGCCAATGTTCCCATTTGGGATCATCCTCAAAATCATACTTAGGATTTTTTTTCCGACAAAAACTGACTAGAATGGTTTTAGTAATGATGAAACAAGCCATTTAAGCCAAAATTCAGAACCTTTAATTCGAAATTTGAATTGCGGCGTTTAAAAGGTTAAAAGGTTAAGGGAGATGAATAAAAATCTATTAATATACCTTATTTGTGGCCACATATATTGTGATTGATGTGGTCATATTGAATCATGTCGAATATCAGAATTCTGATATTCGAACATCGAGTTATGGTATTGTTGACTTTGGAGGGCAAGAATAAAAATTTTCTACATGAATACAAAACATTAAGTAATTTTTAAGGGGACTGAATGAAAATCTATTTTTTCCCCACATCGGCGGCCACATATGGTTTGGTATATGGGGTCATATGGAGGATTATATTGAATATCAGAATTCTGATATTCGAATTTTGATGTGTTTCGCTATATCGAATTTTAAAGGCCCGGATTTAAAATTTTTTACATCAACTTTTATTATTAAATTACACTTAGGGAGATGAATAAAAATCTATTACAACAGCACATCGGTGGCCACATATTTTGTGAGGGATGTGGTCATATTGAATCATGTCGAATATCAGAATTCTGATATTCGAACATCGAGATATGGTTGTGTTGACTTTGGAGGGTAGGAATCAAAATTTTCTACATCAATTTAAAATAGATTATGGGTCAGGACTCAAGGATGTAAGGCGATTATAAATCTTTATTCAGCATGATCTGTGCCGTGAGCGTAATGACAACAAATAGGCTCGCGTGTAAACAAAACGCCAGTAGAGGCGAGTTGAGTAGCACAGCACCTGGACGGACGATGTTAACATTTTATTTATATGACATGCCCTTTTTTTTGAAGATTAAAGAAGTTTAATATTTATGACATGCAAAAGATAAGTATTCATATTAGTAAATTAGTTAGGTTAAGTTCTATATCTAGCAGGTCGGTTAATTGTTCTTCCACTACGGGTAATAGGGGGTCCAGTTGAAGCTGCTAAGTGTTGAGACACAACTGAAGGGGAGCATGGTTCATCAGAGGAGGGACAGGACATGTCCTCAGTCACAGTAGTGTAGTAGTCCTCTACCGTTGTGGAAGATGTTAGCCGATGAGTAAGAGGACCCTTGCATGGACGAAGGTAAAACCTATTCCTGACATAGATTTTCCCATTTTCTGCTGCCACTGTGTAGGTCCTAGGGTTGGGTCCTACTTCAACTATTCTTGCTTTTAGCCAGGGTTCTGCAGGCTTTAAGCGGAACCAAACTTCCTGATTCATCTGCAGCTCTGGTAGGGTCTTCTTGCCTTGGTCAGCATATCGTTTTTGCTGCTGCTGATTCTTTCTTAGCTGTTCCACCTGCTCCTTGATGTCGAAGCTTGGAAGAAGGTTTGTTGAAAGCGACGGAATGAAGGACCTCAGACGTCTTCCCATCAATAGCTCAGCAGGAGATTTCAATCCGTTAGCCGGTGTAATTCGGTAGTCCAGGAGAAATGTATAGAGATCTTTTCCTTCCTCCATTGCCTTCATCATCCCATTCTTGAACGTTTGGATAGCTCGCTCTACTTGGCCATTGGATCGAGGAAAATGAGGGGGAAGTTTTCCGATGGATAACATTCCAGTTTTCTAGAAAGTTTTGAAAACTCTCACCATTGAACGGAGGACCACCATCGCTGACAAATTCCTCTGGAATTCCATGCCGGGCAAATGCTGACTTCATGGCATTTACAACAGCTGGAGTTGTTGTGCCATGCATGAGTTGTACTTCAATATACTTAGAGAAGTAATCAATTAGCAGGAGATATGTGTTCCCCTTCAGGGTGAGAAAATCACCTGCTAACACTTCCCATGGTCGCTCAGGCAGACGTCTCTCAATCAGGGGCTCTTGCGGGTTGTTCCTTGCAAATTTTTGGCAGATTTCACACCTTTCTATTAGGGCCTCTATATCCTGGTTCATGGATGGCCAGTATATGTATTCTCTCGCCTTTGCTTTACAGGCCACAATCCCTCTATGGGCCGTATGCAAGGACTTGAGTGTCTCAAGTCTAGCTACTTCAGGAATAACAATCCGCTTTCCTCTGCATAGGACTCCTTCCTCAGTTACATATAATTCATTTCTGCAGTGCCAGAAGGGTCTTGCAGCAATGTTTACATGAGTCTTCTCACCAGGCCAGTCTTTCTTAACATACTCTGAGACAATTTGTAAGACACTGTCCTGGAATGTCATGTCTATGAGCTGTTTCCACTTTGGAGCTGTTGCAACAGCTAAAACACAAGTATGGATGGATGGTGTTGCTACTTGATAATTTTCCTCAAAGACGTCAGAGCTGGTCGCCCGAGAGAGTGTGTCGGCAACAATGAGTTGTTTTCCTGGCACATAATTTAAGGTCACGTCCAGTGGCGAATCCAGGATTTTGGTCTGGGGGGGGCTGAGTTTCACAAATAACCTTATTGCTATTATGGGCTGTTCAAATATTAATGTAAGCAACCGAAAGGGGGATGGGGGGTTGCCAGTGCCGTAACCAGGTTTTTGTTTAGGGAGTTACTCAACATCTTTTCTGGGGTCTAATCTTAGGAATACTAAGTTTTAGGTGAGATGACTTCGTAAGGTTTTAATTTTGGTGCATTAAGTTTCAAAATTGTGTAAAAATGTTAAATCCAAGTAAAAGGGGGGTCTGGGGGTCCTCCCCCAGAAAATTTTTGAAAATTTGCCCCTCAAAATAGTGTTTTAGCTCATTTTGAAGCCTTTCAGATTCCACCCAAAGAGCACAACTCATTGTAAGCGGCAGAATTTTCAAGGAAAAAAATTTATAGTATTATGAATTGGAAAATTTCTAGGGGTTTAGAGGTTCCTATTCCAGAAAATTTTTTGAATTTTGCCCCTAAAAGTGGCATTTTAACTCATGTTGAGACACTTTAGGTTACATCAAAGAGGATCACTCTTTGTAAATCCCTATGGTTTCAAGGAAAAACCGTACTTATTAGATTCCAAAATTTCGAGGGGGTTTGGGGGTCTTCCCCCAGAAAAATTTTGGAATTTTTACCCTCAAAAGTAGGGTTCCGATTCATTTTGAGACCCTTTGGGAAACACCACCGAATGTCCGCAACGTAGTGAAATTTCTTTTTGGTTTTATTGCTATTACCAAAACTTGAATGTCTTATTCCTGGGGGGGGGCTGCAGCCCCACAGCCCCCCCTACTGGATTCGCCACTGGTCACGTCATATCTGTTCAGCCGGAGAAGCATTCTTTGTAGCCTTGGTGAAATTTCTTCATAGGGGCGTTTGCAGAGCCCAAGTAAGGGTTTGTGGTCGGTTTCTACCTCTATGTGTCTGCCATATGTAAAGTAGTTGAATTTTTCCAACCCAAATAAGATTGCAAGGAGCTCTTTCTCAATTTGGGCGTACCTTTTCTGCGCTCCTGTCAGTGTTGCAGATGCGTATCCAACTGGCTTCTTTTCTTGAACCAGTACTGCCCCCAGACCATACTGGCTCGCATCAACTGAAAGAAGGACTGGCTTGGAGTTGTCAAAAAAGCTTAAGCATGGTGCTTCTAGCAGTATTCTTTTCACTTCCTCAAAGTATCTTTGGGTGTTTGCATCCCATGTGAATGCGATATCTTTCTTCAGTAGTTGTCTCATTGAGTGAGTGATAGTTGAGAGATGGTTGGTAAATTTAGAATGATAAGTTACCATGCCAAGAAACCTTTGCAAGGCCTCCCTGTTTTCAGGAGTGGGAAAGTCTTGAATGCCTTTGACTTTTACAGGATCCGGTTTAATTCCTTCGTTAGATATGATGTGGCCTAGGTAATTGATTGAGGATTTTGCAATCTGGGCTTTTGATGGGTTGAACTTCAGATTCTTTTCCCTCGCTATAGTTAGTGCTTTTCTAAGCAAGATACAATGTTCCTCAGCCGTGTTCTGTTTCGAATATTTCCTCCATGGCACGCTGAAATTCCTCTGGAGCATTATTTAGGCCAAAGGGTAGGACTAAGAATCTATAGCGACCCCATGGAGTAGTGAAGGTGGTGAGATACGAGCTTTTATCATCCAGTGGTAACTGCCAAAACCCATTTTTTTGCGTCCAGGAGACTGAAGATGGTACAACCTTGAAGATTAGTAAACAGTCTCTCAGTCGTTGGAATGGGGTAGTGTGGTCTTCTAATTGCTTCGTTTAGAGGTCTTGGGTCGATACAGATTCTGAGCTTTTTAGGACCATCAACAACAACCATGTTGCTGACCCACTCTGTAGGTTTCTCCACTTTCGTAATTATCCCTTGACTCTCCATGTTGGCAAGTTCTTGTTTAACTCTATCATGTAGTGCCAGGGGAATCTTTCTGGGTGCTGATACGTGGGGGACAGAATTGGGCTTCAAATTGATGCTGACAGTCTTGCTAAGTCTGCCTATCCCTGTGAAGACATCCTGGAACTCTTCGAGAATTTGTTCCACAGTCTGTATGGATGGATTGTTGCCTGATGTTGCCTGGAGTTGATAGAGCCGTTTAATAAGACCCAGACTCTTGCACGCATCAAGACCAAGTATAGGGGTTGAGTTCAAGCTTGTTATTATAAACTCTAGCCTCTTGTGGATTTGAGAGGTCTTGCAAAGGAGAGTACACATGCCCAGTACAGGGATCGGATTCTTATTGTAATCAATAACTGGAACATGGCTTTCTTGCAGGGCTGGCGGATTCTTCAATTTTTCAAAGATACTGTTTGGTAGCACATTTACCTGTGCACCAGTATCAAGCTTAAAGTCGACTTCAGTCTGATTCACAAGTGTCTTGTGCATCCATTCTTTCTCACCAGAAGTGGAGACTTCTTCCAGCTTTAACTCCCCAAGAAAGAAAGCATCATCTGGTTCGATAGCATGCACTTTTCTGAAGGGATTTGTGTACCGTCCTCTGTTTTCCCTGGAACGGCAAAATTCAGCCCAGTGATTTCTCTTTCCACAGTTCTTGCACGTCGTGTTGTAGGCTGGGCAATTCCTGGGCTCATGTCTGCGTCCACAGTTTGTACAGGGGTCTCTCCTATGGGACAGGTGTATATCTTGCATTCGCTGTCTGGAAATAGCATCAACTTCACTCTGGTGTGTTCTGGACTGGTCTGCCGCATAGCATTCACGGATAGCATGAATTTCATTATTATCGTTCATTGCAGAAGCTTGTGTTCTAGATTGCTCAGCCGCGCGGCATTCACTAATTACCTCCTGGAGGGTCTTAGCCCGTCTACTTGTCTCGCGTAACAGCCTTTCCTGGAGGGGCTTGTCTTGGAGACCATGCACTATTTTATCCCTCAGCATTCTTTCAGTATTTGGAGCGTATCGGCAGTCTTCTACTGCCAACTTCAGCCTGGAGTAAAAATCCTGGAATTTTTCTCCAGGTTTTTGTTTAATTTCCAGAAATAGAAAAGCTGCATATATTTCGTTCTGAAAATCATACTGACCATCAAGTGCATCCAGAATCTGCTTCAGGGTGACTTCCGTTGCAGGAGGTACTGCTGTCAATGTCATCGTCCGGTAAATGGTTTTCAACTCGTCTCCACAAACATGGCGAAAAACAGCCGTCTTCTTCTTCTCTGGCTCTTCGGAGTAGTTAGCAGCCTCCAGGAAATCCAGGAAGTCTTGTTTCCAGAACCTCCATGATTCTGAGGGGTTCGCGCCGGCAACGAACGGCTTCATTGTGTTTAGATTATTCATTTTTGTTTTCCGCTCGTTCAAATTTGAGAAATTTCTGTTTAAAGTTAGTAGTGGTTTTCTTCTGACACCATTTAAAATAGATTATGGGTCAGGACTCAAGGATGTAAGGCGATTATAAATCTTTATTCAGCATGATCTGTGCCGTGAGCGTAATGACAACAAATAGGCTCGCGTGTAAACAAAACGCCAGTAGAGGCGAGTTGAGTAGCACAGCACCTGGACGGACGATGTTAACATTTTATTTATATGACAATCAATATAAAATATTAAGTAATTTTTAAGGGGACTGAATGAAAATCTATTTTTCCCCACCTCGGCGGCCACATATGGTTTGGTATATGGGGTCATATGGAGGATTATATTGAATATCTTAATTCTGATATTCGAGTTTTGATGCGTTTCGCTATATCGACTTTTAAGGCTCCGGATTTAAAATTTTTTACATCAACTTTTAATTAGTGATGGGCAGGTATCGATACAAAATACTTAAGTACTCGATACCTATAGGTATCGAGTGTATTCGATAAACACAAAAGTATCGATACTTTATTGACATATTTCGTTTTAAATTTTTCAATGAAGTAATCTTTATAATACCTACTGTAGATCAAATGCAGCCTGTTTCCGTTTTCATTTTGCAACGCTCAAACCCAAGTCGTTATCATCCGCGAGAGAAATTTGACGCGGCTAGGTTTTTCTCCCGCCAAATCCTTCGCCTCTATTCACCTCTAGGCCCGTAGCTACGGGGCTTTTTGATGGATCGCTTTCAGTTTTTTGAATATTAGTCTGATAATGGATAGGCCCTAAAAAAATTGTCCCTTCAGGTTCATTTCCCGACATTGAAAAAAAGTACTCGATACCTAAAAGTACTCGATACCTATAAGTATTCGATACCAAAGTATTCGATACCTATAAGTATTCGATACCAAAGTATTCGATAAAATTATCGATTTTGCCCATCACTACTTTTAATATTAAATTACGTTAAAGGGGATGAATATACATCTATTACAACACCACATCGGTGGCCACATATTTTGTGATGGATGTGGGCAAATTGAATCATGTCGAATATCAGAATTCTGATGTTCGAGCATCGAGATATGGTTGTGTTGACATTGGAGGGCAGGAATCAAAATTTTCTATATCTAATATTATTATTTCCAATGGCAGGTAATTGAACAGTTACGGATAACAGAGTTCATTGACCAACAGACATGCCGTAATTAGTACTTTCTTCACGTTACCCAGTGGGCACCTGTGGACCGAAGCCACGGAGGTGAAGTACTGTTGCCCACGCCACACACACACGCATTCGCTCACACTAATATAATAAAATCAAGTGTGGGTATATATATGGGTATGTGTGTTTGTCTTTTATACAAATCCACAGTTTTCTTTCAATCTGCACCAAACTTGGTATACCTACGTAAAAAAATTCAGAAAAAAAAACATAGGCTATGTTTCGAAAACTTTTAATGACCCCTTGACCCCCTTTCGACCCTTTTTATGGTCATTTTGCTGAAATAGCTTTATTTCTGCTCAAAAAGAGATCTGCTTACTCCATTGTTACAAAGAAAACTTAATGCTTAACAACAAGTTTTTAATAGAAACACTAGGTACAAGTCTATTTAAAAATTATATTAATAATTTATAAATATATTTCAACAAAATTTAAAATTTTAAAACTGGTTAGTATAAGTATAAAATATTTTTATTTTAGAGTTTTACAAATAAAAAGTTTCATGGAATAGCATTGTTGTTAAAATAGTCTCCATGGAAACGAGGATGAAAAAATCAAATGATGATCATATTATTAGCTTTTAAGAAAGTTGGTTAACAGACTCAAAAACTAGAGTTAATATTAAAAAAAAGTTCAAGTGGAAATATTGGATTTTTTCTTTAATTGTAGGAATATGTTTTATTTATTAAATTTTACCAAAGATATAATAAAATCATGAAAATATTATTGATTAAGGATTTCAATTGAGCATTTTAAGTGATTTTTGGAAGAATATTTTTCTAATATTCTGTTGTTTTTTATGGAATCATGTGGTATATGCAGAAATCGTTCAGAATTTAAAATGCTTGATTCGACACCTTTCACTCATCAAAATATAGGCGCGGATCCAGCACGGCTCGAAGGGGGGGCACTTTTCCGGACAAGATCCTCTTTGGTACCATTGAGGGTATGGGGGTCCTCCCCTAGGAAAAATTTGAAATTTGACGTTTAAAAGTAGGGTTTAAACTTATTTTTAGAAACATTTTGAGTATAAGGGGCACTTTTTAACACCATTGCTATTTACTTTTTCACCCAAAATATCAAAACATTGGGAATTTCCTAGAAATTATCACTGAAGATTCCCTGGTGGTACTAATGGGAGGCATGGGGGTCCTCCCCCAGAAAAAAATTGGAAATTAGAACGGTAAAAGAAGGGTTTTACTCATTTTGACAACCTTTTTGGGTTTCCAAGGGGAGGCGCTGTCAAAATGCTACCTCCTGGATCCGCGCCTGGAAGGTAGAAAATGAATTAAAAATTCTAAAGAAAAAAATCTCCATCTCTACCCGTGCAAGGCCGGGCATATCAGCTAGTCAAATATAAATATTAAGTAATTTTTAAGGGGACTGAATAAAAATCTATTTAACCCCACATCGGCGGCCACATACGATTTGATATATGGGGTCATATGGAGGATTTAATTGAATATCAGAATTCTGATATTCGAATTTTGATGTGTTTCGCTATATCGAATTTTAAGGCCCCGGATTTAAAATTTTGTACATCAACTTTTAATATTAAATTACATTAAGGTAGATGAATAAAAATCTATTACAACACCACATCGGTGGCCACATATTTTGTGATGGATGTGGGCGTATTGAATCATGTCGAATATCAGAATTCTGATATTCGAGCATCGAGATATGGTTGTGTTGGCTTTGGAGGGCAAGAATCAAAATTTTCTACATCAAAATATAAAATATTAAGAAATTTTTAAGGGGACTGAATGAAAATCTATTTTTCCCCACCTCGGCGGCCACATATGGTTTGGTATATGGGGTCATATGGAGGATTATATTGAATATCAGAATTCTAATATTCGAATTTTGATGTGTTTCGCTATATCGAATTTTAAAGGCCTGGATTTAAAATTTTTTACATCAACTTTTAACATTAAATTACACTTAGGGAGTTGAATAAAAATCTATTACAACAGCACATCGGTGGCCACATATTTTGTGATGGATGTGGGCAAATTGAATCATGTCGAATATCAGAATTCTGATGTTCGAGCATCGAGGTATGGTTGTGTTGGCTTTGGAGGGCAAGAATCAAAATTTTCTACATCAAAATATAAAATATTAAGTAATTTTTAAGGGGACTGAATGAAAATCTATTTTCCCCACCTCGGCGGCCACATATGGTTTGGTATATGGGGTCATATGGAGGATTATATTGAATATCAGAATTCTGATATTCGAGTTTTGATGTGTTTCGCTATATCGACTTTTAAGGCCCCGAATATAAAATTGTTTACATCAACTTTTAATATTAAATTACATTAAGGGAGATGAATAAAAATCTATTCATATACCTTATTCGTGGCCACATATTCTGTGATTGATGTGGTCATACTGAATCATGTCGAATATCAGAATTCTGATATTCGAACAAAGAGTTATGGTATTGTTGACTTTGGAGGGCAAGAATAAAATTTTCTACATGAATATAAAATATTAAGTAATTTTTAAGGGGACTGAATGAAAATCTATTTCTTCTCCACATCCGCGGCCACATACAGTTTGATATATGGGTCCATATGGAGGATTATATTGAATATCAGAATTCTGTTATTCGAGTTTTGATGTGCTTTGCTATATCGACTTTTAAGGCCCAGGATTTAAAATTTTGTACATTAATTTTTAATATTAAATTACATTAAGGGAGATGAATAAAAATCTATTACAACAGCACATCGGTGGCCACATATTTTGTGATGGATGTGGTCATATTGAATCATGTCAAATATCAGAATTCTGATATTTGAACATCGAGATATGGTTGTGTTGGCTTTGGAGGGCAAGAATGAAACTTTTCTACATCAAAATATAAAATATTAAGTAATTTTTAAGGGGACTGAATGAAAATCTATTTTTCCCCACCTCGGTGGCCACGTATGGTTTGCTATATGAGGTCATACGGAGGATTGTATTGAATATCAGAATTCTGATATTCGAGTTTTGATGTGTTTCGCTATATCGAATTTTAAAGGCCTGGATTTAAAATTTTTTACATCAACTTTTAATATTAAATTACACTTAGGGAGATGAATAAAAATCTATTACAACCACATCGGTGGCCACATATTTTCTGATGGATGTGGTCATATTGAATCATGTCGAATATCAGAATTCTGATATTCGAACATCGAGATATGGTTGTGTTGACTTTGGAGGGTAGGAATCAAAATTTTCTACATGAATACAAAACATTAAGTAATTTTTAAGGGGACTGAATGAAAATCTATTTTTTCCTCACATCGGCGGCCACATATGGTTTGGTATATGGGGTCATATGGAGGATTATATTGAATATCAGAATTCCGATATTCGAGTTTTGATGTGTTTCGCTATATCGACTTTTAAGGCCCCGAATATAAAATTGTTTACATCAACTTTTAATATTAAATTACATTAAGGTAGATGAATGAAAATCTATTACAACACCACATCGGTGGCCACATATTTTGTGATGGATGTGGGCGTATTGAATCATGGCGAATATCAGAATTCTGATATTCGAGCATCGAGATATGGTTGTGTTGGCTTTGGAGGGCAAGAATCAAAATTTTCTACATCAAAATATAAAATATTAAGTAATTTTTAAGGGGACTGAATGAAAATCTATTTTTCCCCACCTCGGCGGCCACATATGGTTTGGTATAAGGGGTCATATGGAGGATTATATTGAATATCAGAATTCTGATATTCGAGTTTTGATGTGTTTCGCTATATCGACTTTTTAGGCCCTGAATATAAATTTGTTTACATCAACTTTTAATATTAAATTACATTAAGGTAGACGAATAAAAATCTATTACAACACCACATCGGTGGCCACATATTTTGTGATGGATGTGGGCGTATTGAATCATGTCGAATATCAGAATTCTGATATTCGAGCATGGAGATATGGTTGTGTTGGCTTTGGAGGGCAAGAATCAAAATTTTCTACATCAAAATATAAAATATTAAGTAATTTTTAAGGAGACTGAATGAAAATCTATTTTTCCCCACCTCGGCGGCCACATATGGTTTGGTATATGGGGTCATATGGAGGATTATATTGAATATCAGAATTCTGATATTCGAATTTTAATGTGTTTCGCTATATCGAATTTTAAAGGCCTGGATTTAAAATTTTTTACATCAACTTTTAACATTAAATTACACTTAGGGAGATGAATAAAAATCTATTACAACACCACATCGGTGGCCACATATTTTGTGATGGATGTGGGCGTATTGAATCATGTCGAATATCAGAATTCTGATATTCGAGCATGGAGATATGGTTGTGTTGGCTTTGGAGGGCAAGAATCAAAATTTTCTACATCAAAATATAAAATATTAAGTAATTTTTAAGGGGACTGAATGAAAATCTATTTTTCCCCACCTCGGCGGCCACATATGATTTGGTATATGGGGTCATATGGAGGATTATATAGAATATCAGAATTCTGATATTCGAATTTTGATGTGTTTGCTTAGGGTGGTCCTAATTTTTCAAACTCTGATTTTCTTCGGTCGCACCCCCCAACTTTTTTACTTAAGGTATGAAATGAATGTATACCAAATATTTTTCAAATATTTTAATATTAACACGTGCCGCAACGCGATTGAAGTTAGAGTACGGTAGATGCGCGGGACTCCGTAACACTGAGGGAGGTATGCCGGCTGGATGCGCACTTTCCGCCGCAACAGTGGAAGCTGCACGGGCGTTATCAAAAGATCACTTTGAAAGTCGGTATCTTCATGTATTTTATGATAAACTTGAAAACCTCCTACACTATGATTATTGCACATATTTTAGGGTGAAATTCATTATTATAAGTGGATTCCAATGGAGGATTTAAGGTAAAGTGGAGGATTTTCCAATGAGGGTTGGGACATAAAACAAAACTTTAATATAATGTTCAAAACAATGAAAATTATATTTTAAATGTAATTCATCATAGTTAAAGGTTTGATTTGAAATTTACACTGAATTTTATAAGCCTAAGCTCATATAATACATTTTAATGTTCTTAAATTAGTGTTAAAAGCGTCCTTTGGAGCTTGCATTAATGCATCCCATGGACCTACCTTTTTATTCAAACATTTTGAAAATCTTGGGATGTTATCTTTAAATCAAAGTAACAATCAGGTATTAAAAATGAAGTTGTAAAAGCCACCATTGATGGAAGATACAAAGAAGAAATTCGCAAGTTGGCTAAAACAAAGCTTGAACACCAATCGAGAGATGACTACCAAAAGTTTCTATAATTGATAATAGCACTTTTAGATTATTATGAAGCTAAAATGATTAAATTTAAACAACCTGGTGCTATCCATCATTCTAGGTGGATGTCTTAAGTAATTTATTGCTTAAAGATATTTATATTTATAAATGAGGGTTAATTTGGATAATCCAATACTACAAGGTATGAGTATTATTGTTAAGCTATACATAAAGGCCTGGTTTGATGTGCAAATGGATCACAAAGCCACATTTCAAGAATTGAAATTCATGAGGGACCTGTTTTTCTACAGAGGAATTAAAGAAAATATAATCTAAGGCAGCATCAAAGAAAATGATTAGTCATGGATATGGTTTCTTAGAGGAGACAGTTGCCTTTGCCTTTTTTGATGAGTCTGTCCCCACACAGCAATTTCCAAATAGTTTGTTTAGAGGGAAAGAATCTACCCGTGTGGGTTGTTACAAATTAGTTTTGTAGAAATGGAAGGACTCTAAGAAAAATCAAGCCAATTTTGTGTCAAAATGAACCGCAAACTGTTTTCAAAGGTTTTTAAGTTTTCTTCAAAATTTATTTCTAGGGTTCCTTTAAAACGTGTGAAGATTATTGGAGGTTATCAGGAAGGGTTTAAAGTCGTCAGTAACTTATCTGTTGTAAATAATGCTGCAGAAGGGGAAATCAAGCTTTTTGAAGAATATAACGATATTTTAACGCATAATGAGGAGAAAATACAATACCTTTAAAAATTTTCAAAGGCTATAAAGGCCAATATTCTTCATGTTTAAGTATTTTATGTTAAAAAAAGTATAGAAATATATTGAATTATATATTTTAAATAAATTTTATGATTTTTCAAAGTTTTGAGAATTTTAATGTTTTTCAGATTTTCATCCCTTTTGCGGCACGTGTTAATATTAACCGATTCGGATAAAATTTTTACCAGTTATTTACTACCCCATAAGGAAAAAATTTAGGGGGTGCGACTTGAAAAATTCCGAAAATTTTTTTTTACCATTATACTTAGGACAACCCTAGTGTTTGCTATATTGAATTTTAAAGGCCTGGATTTAAAATTTTTTACATCAACTTTTAATATTAAATTACACTTAGGGAGATGAATAAAAATCTATTACAACCACATCGGTGGCCACATATTTTGTGATGGATGTGGGCAAATTGAATCATGTCGAATATCAGAATTCTGATGTTCGAGCATCGAGGTATGGTTGTGTTGGCTTTGGAGGGCAAGAATCAAAATTTTCTACATCAAAATATAAAATATTAAGTAATTTTTAAGGGGACTGAATGAAAATCTATTTTTCCCCACCTCGGCGGCCACATATGATTTGGTATATGGGGTCATATGGAGGATTATATAGAATATCAGAATTCTGATATTCGAATTTTGATGTGTTTGCTTAGGGTGGTCCTAATTTTTCAAACTCTGATTTTCTTCGGTCGCACCCCCCAACTTTTTTACTTAAGGTATGAAATGAATGTATACCAAATATTTTTCAAATATTTTAATATTAACACGTGCCGCAACGCGATTGAAGTTAGAGTACGGTAGATGCGCGGGACTCCGTAACACTGAGGGAGGTATGCCGGCTGGATGCGCACTTTCCGCCGCAACAGTGGAAGCTGCACGGGCGTTATCAAAAGATCACTTTGAAAGTCGGTATCTTCATGTATTTTATGATAAACTTGAAAACCTCCTACACTATGATTATTGCACATATTTTAGGGTGAAATTCATTATTATAAGTGGATTCCAATGGAGGATTTAAGGTAAAGTGGAGGATTTTCCAATGAGGGTTGGGACATAAAACAAAACTTTAATATAATGTTCAAAACAATGAAAATTATATTTTAAATGTAATTCATCATAGTTAAAGGTTTGATTTGAAATTTACACTGAATTTTATAAGCCTAAGCTCATATAATACATTTTAATGTTCTTAAATTAGTGTTAAAAGCGTCCTTTGGAGCTTGCATTAATGCATCCCATGGACCTACCTTTTTATTCAAACATTTTGAAAATCTTGGGATGTTATCTTTAAATCAAAGTAACAATCAGGTATTAAAAATGAAGTTGTAAAAGCCACCATTGATGGAAGATACAAAGAAGAAATTCGCAAGTTGGCTAAAACAAAGCTTGAACACCAATCGAGAGATGACTACCAAAAGTTTCTATAATTGATAATAGCACTTTTAGATTATTATGAAGCTAAAATGATTAAATTTAAACAACCTGGTGCTATCCATCATTCTAGGTGGATGTCTTAAGTAATTTATTGCTTAAAGATATTTATATTTATAAATGAGGGTTAATTTGGATAATCCAATACTACAAGGTATGAGTATTATTGTTAAGCTATACATAAAGGCCTGGTTTGATGTGCAAATGGATCACAAAGCCACATTTCAAGAATTGAAATTCATGAGGGACCTGTTTTTCTACAGAGGAATTAAAGAAAATATAATCTAAGGCAGCATCAAAGAAAATGATTAGTCATGGATATGGTTTCTTAGAGGAGACAGTTGCCTTTGCCTTTTTTGATGAGTCTGTCCCCACACAGCAATTTCCAAATAGTTTGTTTAGAGGGAAAGAATCTACCCGTGTGGGTTGTTACAAATTAGTTTTGTAGAAATGGAAGGACTCTAAGAAAAATCAAGCCAATTTTGTGTCAAAATGAACCGCAAACTGTTTTCAAAGGTTTTTAAGTTTTCTTCAAAATTTATTTCTAGGGTTCCTTTAAAACGTGTGAAGATTATTGGAGGTTATCAGGAAGGGTTTAAAGTCGTCAGTAACTTATCTGTTGTAAATAATGCTGCAGAAGGGGAAATCAAGCTTTTTGAAGAATATAACGATATTTTAACGCATAATGAGGAGAAAATACAATACCTTTAAAAATTTTCAAAGGCTATAAAGGCCAATATTCTTCATGTTTAAGTATTTTATGTTAAAAAAAGTATAGAAATATATTGAATTATATATTTTAAATAAATTTTATGATTTTTCAAAGTTTTGAGAATTTTAATGTTTTTCAGATTTTCATCCCTTTTGCGGCACGTGTTAATATTAACCGATTCGGATAAAATTTTTACCAGTTATTTACTACCCCATAAGGAAAAAATTTAGGGGGTGCGACTTGAAAAATTCCGAAAATTTTTTTTTACCATTATACTTAGGACAACCCTAGTGTTTGCTATATTGAATTTTAAAGGCCTGGATTTAAAATTTTTTACATCAACTTTTAATATTAAATTACACTTAGGGAGATGAATAAAAATCTATTACAACCACATCGGTGGCCACATATTTTGTGATGGATGTGGGCAAATTGAATCATGTCGAATATCAGAATTCTGATGTTCGAGCATCGAGGTATGGTTGTGTTGGCTTTGGAGGGCAAGAATCAAAATTTTCTACATACAAATATAAAATATTAAGTAATTTTTAAGGGGACTGAATGAAAATCTATTTTTCCCCACCTCGGCGGCCACATATGGTTTGGTATATGGGGTCATATGGAGGATTATATTGAATATCAGAATTCTGATATTCGAGTTTTGATGTGTTTCGCTATATCGACTTTTAAGGCCCCGAATATAAAATTGTTTACATCAACTTTTAATATTAAATTACATTAAGGGAGATGAATAAAAATCTATTCATATACCTTATTCGTGGCCACATATTCTGTGATTGATGTGGTCATACTGAATCATGTCGAATATCAGAATTCTGATATTCGAACAAAGAGTTATGGTATTGTTGACTTTGGAGGGCAAGAATAAAAGTTTCCACATGAATATAAAATATTAAGTAATTTTTAAGGGGACTGAATGAAAATCTATTTCTTCTCCACATCGGCGGCCACATACAGTTTGATATATGGGTCCATATGGAGGATTATATTGAATATCAGAATTCTGTTATTCGAGTTTTGATGTGCTTTGCTATATCGACTTTTAAGGCCCAGGATTTAAAATTTTGTACATTTATTTTTAATATTAAATTACATTAAGGGAGATGAATAAAAATCTATTACAACAGCACATCGGTGGCCACATATTTTGTGATGGATGTGGTCATATTGAATCATGTCAAATATCAGAATTCTGATATTTGAACATCGAGATATGGTTGTGTTGGCTTTGGAGGGCAAGAATGAAACTTTTCTACATCAAAATATAAAATATTAAGTAATTTTTAAGGGGACTGAATGAAAATCTATTTTTCCCCACCTCGGTGGCCACGTATGGTTTGCTATATGGGGTCATACGGAGGATTGTATTGAATATCAGAATTCTGATATTCGAGTTTTGATGTGTTTCGCTATATCGAATTTTAAAGGCCTGGATTTAAAATTTTTTACATCAACTTTTAATATTAAATTACACTTAGGGAGATGAATAAAAATCTATTACAACCACATCGGTGGCCACATATTTTCTGATGGATGTGGTCATATTGAATCATGTCGAATATCAGAATTCTGATATTCGAACATCGAGATATGGTTGTGTTGACTTTGGAGGGTAGGAATCAAAATTTTCTACATGAATACAAAACATTAAGTAATTTTTAAGGGGACTGAATGAAAATCTATTTTTTCCTCACATCGGCGGCCACATATGGTTTGGTATATGGGGTCATATGGAGGATTATATTGAATATCAGAATTCCGATATTCGAGTTTTGATGTGTTTCGCTATATCGACTTTTAAGGCCCCGAATATAAAATTGTTTACATCAACTTTTAATATTAAATTACATTAAGGTAGATGAATGAAAATCTATTACAACACCACATCGGTGGCCACATATTTTGTGATGGATGTGGGCGTATTGAATCATGGCGAATATCAGAATTCTGATATTCGAGCATCGAGATATGGTTGTGTTGGCTTTGGAGGGCAAGAATCAAAATTTTCTACATCAAAATATAAAATATTAAGTAATTTTTAAGGGGACTGAATGAAAATCTATTTTTCCCCACCTCGGCGGCCACATATGGTTTGGTATAAGGGGTCATATGGAGGATTATATTGAATATCAGAATTCTGATATTCGAGTTTTGATGTGTTTCGCTATATCGACTTTTTAGGCCCTGAATATAAATTTGTTTACATCAACTTTTAATATTAAATTACATTAAGGTAGACGAATAAAAATCTATTACAACACCACATCGGTGGCCACATATTTTGTGATGGATGTGGGCGTATTGAATCATGTCGAATATCAGAATTCTGATATTCGAGCATGGAGATATGGTTGTGTTGGCTTTGGAGGGCAAGAATCAAAATTTTCTACATCAAAATATAAAATATTAAGTAATTTTTAAGGAGACTGAATGAAAATCTATTTTTCCCCACCTCGGCGGCCACATATGGTTTGGTATATGGGGTCATATGGAGGATTATATTGAATATCAGAATTCTGATATTCGAATTTTAATGTGTTTCGCTATATCGAATTTTAAAGGCCTGGATTTAAAATTTTTTACATCAACTTTTAACATTAAATTACACTTAGGGAGATGAATAAAAATCTATTACAACACCACATCGGTGGCCACATATTTTGTGATGGATGTGGGCGTATTGAATCATGTCGAATATCAGAATTCTGATATTCGAGCATGGAGATATGGTTGTGTTGGCTTTGGAGGGCAAGAATCAAAATTTTCTACATCAAAATATAAAATATTAAGTAATTTTTAAGGGGACTGAATGAAAATCTATTTTTCCCCACCTCGGCGGCCACATATGATTTGGTATATGGGGTCATATGGAGGATTATATAGAATATCAGAATTCTGATATTCGAATTTTGATGTGTTTGCTTAGGGTGGTCCTAATTTTTCAAACTCTGATTTTCTTCGGTCGCACCCCCCAACTTTTTTACTTAAGGTATGAAATGAATGTATACCAAATATTTTTCAAATATTTTAATATTAACACGTGCCGCAACGCGATTGAAGTTAGAGTACGGTAGATGCGCGGGACTCCGTAACACTGAGGGAGGTATGCCGGCTGGATGCGCACTTTCCGCCGCAACAGTGGAAGCTGCACGGGCGTTATCAAAAGATCACTTTGAAAGTCGGTATCTTCATGTATTTTATGATAAACTTGAAAACCTCCTACACTATGATTATTGCACATATTTTAGGGTGAAATTCATTATTATAAGTGGATTCCAATGGAGGATTTAAGGTAAAGTGGAGGATTTTCCAATGAGGGTTGGGACATAAAACAAAACTTTAATATAATGTTCAAAACAATGAAAATTATATTTTAAATGTAATTCATCATAGTTAAAGGTTTGATTTGAAATTTACACTGAATTTTATAAGCCTAAGCTCATATAATACATTTTAATGTTCTTAAATTAGTGTTAAAAGCGTCCTTTGGAGCTTGCATTAATGCATCCCATGGACCTACCTTTTTATTCAAACATTTTGAAAATCTTGGGATGTTATCTTTAAATCAAAGTAACAATCAGGTATTAAAAATGAAGTTGTAAAAGCCACCATTGATGGAAGATACAAAGAAGAAATTCGCAAGTTGGCTAAAACAAAGCTTGAACACCAATCGAGAGATGACTACCAAAAGTTTCTATAATTGATAATAGCACTTTTAGATTATTATGAAGCTAAAATGATTAAATTTAAACAACCTGGTGCTATCCATCATTCTAGGTGGATGTCTTAAGTAATTTATTGCTTAAAGATATTTATATTTATAAATGAGGGTTAATTTGGATAATCCAATACTACAAGGTATGAGTATTATTGTTAAGCTATACATAAAGGCCTGGTTTGATGTGCAAATGGATCACAAAGCCACATTTCAAGAATTGAAATTCATGAGGGACCTGTTTTTCTACAGAGGAATTAAAGAAAATATAATCTAAGGCAGCATCAAAGAAAATGATTAGTCATGGATATGGTTTCTTAGAGGAGACAGTTGCCTTTGCCTTTTTTGATGAGTCTGTCCCCACACAGCAATTTCCAAATAGTTTGTTTAGAGGGAAAGAATCTACCCGTGTGGGTTGTTACAAATTAGTTTTGTAGAAATGGAAGGACTCTAAGAAAAATCAAGCCAATTTTGTGTCAAAATGAACCGCAAACTGTTTTCAAAGGTTTTTAAGTTTTCTTCAAAATTTATTTCTAGGGTTCCTTTAAAACGTGTGAAGATTATTGGAGGTTATCAGGAAGGGTTTAAAGTCGTCAGTAACTTATCTGTTGTAAATAATGCTGCAGAAGGGGAAATCAAGCTTTTTGAAGAATATAACGATATTTTAACGCATAATGAGGAGAAAATACAATACCTTTAAAAATTTTCAAAGGCTATAAAGGCCAATATTCTTCATGTTTAAGTATTTTATGTTAAAAAAAGTATAGAAATATATTGAATTATATATTTTAAATAAATTTTATGATTTTTCAAAGTTTTGAGAATTTTAATGTTTTTCAGATTTTCATCCCTTTTGCGGCACGTGTTAATATTAACCGATTCGGATAAAATTTTTACCAGTTATTTACTACCCCATAAGGAAAAAATTTAGGGGGTGCGACTTGAAAAATTCCGAAAATTTTTTTTTACCATTATACTTAGGACAACCCTAGTGTTTGCTATATTGAATTTTAAAGGCCTGGATTTAAAATTTTTTACATCAACTTTTAATATTAAATTACACTTAGGGAGATGAATAAAAATCTATTACAACCACATCGGTGGCCACATATTTTGTGATGGATGTGGGCAAATTGAATCATGTCGAATATCAGAATTCTGATGTTCGAGCATCGAGGTATGGTTGTGTTGGCTTTGGAGGGCAAGAATCAAAATTTTCTACATCAAAATATAAAATATTAAGTAATTTTTAAGGGGACTGAATGAAAATCTATTTTTCCCCACCTCGGCGGCCACATATGATTTGGTATATGGGGTCATATGGAGGATTATATAGAATATCAGAATTCTGATATTCGAATTTTGATGTGTTTGCTTAGGGTGGTCCTAATTTTTCAAACTCTGATTTTCTTCGGTCGCACCCCCCAACTTTTTTACTTAAGGTATGAAATGAATGTATACCAAATATTTTTCAAATATTTTAATATTAACACGTGCCGCAACGCGATTGAAGTTAGAGTACGGTAGATGCGCGGGACTCCGTAACACTGAGGGAGGTATGCCGGCTGGATGCGCACTTTCCGCCGCAACAGTGGAAGCTGCACGGGCGTTATCAAAAGATCACTTTGAAAGTCGGTATCTTCATGTATTTTATGATAAACTTGAAAACCTCCTACACTATGATTATTGCACATATTTTAGGGTGAAATTCATTATTATAAGTGGATTCCAATGGAGGATTTAAGGTAAAGTGGAGGATTTTCCAATGAGGGTTGGGACATAAAACAAAACTTTAATATAATGTTCAAAACAATGAAAATTATATTTTAAATGTAATTCATCATAGTTAAAGGTTTGATTTGAAATTTACACTGAATTTTATAAGCCTAAGCTCATATAATACATTTTAATGTTCTTAAATTAGTGTTAAAAGCGTCCTTTGGAGCTTGCATTAATGCATCCCATGGACCTACCTTTTTATTCAAACATTTTGAAAATCTTGGGATGTTATCTTTAAATCAAAGTAACAATCAGGTATTAAAAATGAAGTTGTAAAAGCCACCATTGATGGAAGATACAAAGAAGAAATTCGCAAGTTGGCTAAAACAAAGCTTGAACACCAATCGAGAGATGACTACCAAAAGTTTCTATAATTGATAATAGCACTTTTAGATTATTATGAAGCTAAAATGATTAAATTTAAACAACCTGGTGCTATCCATCATTCTAGGTGGATGTCTTAAGTAATTTATTGCTTAAAGATATTTATATTTATAAATGAGGGTTAATTTGGATAATCCAATACTACAAGGTATGAGTATTATTGTTAAGCTATACATAAAGGCCTGGTTTGATGTGCAAATGGATCACAAAGCCACATTTCAAGAATTGAAATTCATGAGGGACCTGTTTTTCTACAGAGGAATTAAAGAAAATATAATCTAAGGCAGCATCAAAGAAAATGATTAGTCATGGATATGGTTTCTTAGAGGAGACAGTTGCCTTTGCCTTTTTTGATGAGTCTGTCCCCACACAGCAATTTCCAAATAGTTTGTTTAGAGGGAAAGAATCTACCCGTGTGGGTTGTTACAAATTAGTTTTGTAGAAATGGAAGGACTCTAAGAAAAATCAAGCCAATTTTGTGTCAAAATGAACCGCAAACTGTTTTCAAAGGTTTTTAAGTTTTCTTCAAAATTTATTTCTAGGGTTCCTTTAAAACGTGTGAAGATTATTGGAGGTTATCAGGAAGGGTTTAAAGTCGTCAGTAACTTATCTGTTGTAAATAATGCTGCAGAAGGGGAAATCAAGCTTTTTGAAGAATATAACGATATTTTAACGCATAATGAGGAGAAAATACAATACCTTTAAAAATTTTCAAAGGCTATAAAGGCCAATATTCTTCATGTTTAAGTATTTTATGTTAAAAAAAGTATAGAAATATATTGAATTATATATTTTAAATAAATTTTATGATTTTTCAAAGTTTTGAGAATTTTAATGTTTTTCAGATTTTCATCCCTTTTGCGGCACGTGTTAATATTAACCGATTCGGATAAAATTTTTACCAGTTATTTACTACCCCATAAGGAAAAAATTTAGGGGGTGCGACTTGAAAAATTCCGAAAATTTTTTTTTACCATTATACTTAGGACAACCCTAGTGTTTGCTATATTGAATTTTAAAGGCCTGGATTTAAAATTTTTTACATCAACTTTTAATATTAAATTACACTTAGGGAGATGAATAAAAATCTATTACAACCACATCGGTGGCCACATATTTTGTGATGGATGTGGGCAAATTGAATCATGTCGAATATCAGAATTCTGATGTTCGAGCATCGAGGTATGGTTGTGTTGGCTTTGGAGGGCAAGAATCAAAATTTTCTACATACAAATATAAAATATTAAGTAATTTTTAAGGGGACTGAATGAAAATCTATTTTTCCCCACCTCGGCGGCCACATATGGTTTGGTATATGGGGTCATATGGAGGATTATATTGAATATCAGAATTCTGATATTCGAGTTTTGATGTGTTTCGCTATATCGACTTTTAAGGCCCCGAATATAAAATTGTTTACATCAACTTTTAATATTAAATTACATTAAGGGAGATGAATAAAAATCTATTCATATACCTTATTCGTGGCCACATATTCTGTGATTGATGTGGTCATACTGAATCATGTCGAATATCAGAATTCTGATATTCGAACAAAGAGTTATGGTATTGTTGACTTTGGAGGGCAAGAATAAAAGTTTCCACATGAATATAAAATATTAAGTAATTTTTAAGGGGACTGAATGAAAATCTATTTCTTCTCCACATCGGCGGCCACATACAGTTTGATATATGGGTCCATATGGAGGATTATATTGAATATCAGAATTCTGTTATTCGAGTTTTGATGTGCTTTGCTATATCGACTTTTAAGGCCCAGGATTTAAAATTTTGTACATTTATTTTTAATATTAAATTACATTAAGGGAGATGAATAAAAATCTATTACAACACCACATCGGTTGCCACATATTTTGTGATGGATGTGGGCGTATTGAATCATGTCGAATATCAGAATTCTGATATTCGAGCATGGAGATATGGTTGTGTTGGCTTTGGAGGGCAAGAATCAAAATTTTCTACATCAAAATATAAAATATTAAGTAATTTTTAAGGAGACTGAATGAAAATATATTTTTCCCCACCTCGGCGGCCACATATGGTTTGGTATATGGGGCCATATGGAGGATTATATTGAATATCAGAATTCTGATATTCGAATTTTAATGTGTTTCGCTATATCGAATTTTAAAGGCCTGGATTTAAAATTTTTTACATCAACTTTTAACATTTAATTACACTTAGGGAGATGAATAAAAATCTATTACAACACCACATCGGTGGCCACATATTTTGTGATGGATGTGGGCGTATTGAATCATGTCGAATATCAGAATTCTGATATTCGAGCATCGAGATATGGTTGTGTTGGCTTTGGAGGGCAAGAATCAAAATTTTCTACATCAAAATATAAAATATTAAGTAATTTTTAAGGGGACTGAATGAAAATCTATTTTTCCCCACCTCGGCGGCCACATATGGTTTGGTATATGGGGTCATATGGAGGATTATATTGAATATCAGAATTCTGATATTCGAGTTTTGATGTGTTTCGCTATATCGACTTTTAAGGCCCCGAATATAAAATTGTTTACATCAACTTTTAATATTAAATTACATTAAGGGAGATGAATAAAAATCTATTCATATACCTTATTCGTGGCCACATATTCTGTGATTGATGTGGTCATACTGAATCATGTCGAATATCAGAATTCTGATATTCGAACAAAGAGTTATGGTATTGTTGACTTTGGAGGGCAAGAATAAAAGTTTCCACATGAATATAAAATATTAAGTAATTTTTAAGGGGACTGAATGAAAATCTATTTCTTCTCCACATCGGCGGCCACATACAGTTTGATATATGGGTCCATATGGAGGATTATATTGAATATCAGAATTCTGTTATTCGAGTTTTGATGTGCTTTGCTATATCGACTTTTAAGGCCCAGGATTTAAAATTTTGTACATTTATTTTTAATATTAAATTACATTAAGGGAGATGAATAAAAATCTATTACAACACCACATCGGTTGCCACATATTTTGTGATGGATGTGGGCGTATTGAATCATGTCGAATATCAGAATTCTGATATTCGAGCATGGAGATATGGTTGTGTTGACTTTGGAGGGCAAGAATCAAAATTTTCTACATCAAAATATAAAATATTAAGTAATTTTTAAGGAGACTGAATGAAAATATATTTTTCCCCACCTCGGCGGCCACATATGGTTTGGTATATGGGGCCATATGGAGGATTATATTGAATATCAGAATTCTGATATTCGAATTTTAATGTGTTTCGCTATATCGAATTTTAAAGGCCTGGATTTAAAATTTTTTACATCAACTTTTAACATTAAATTACACTTAGGGAGATGAATAAAAATCTATTACAACACCACATCGGTGGCCACATATTTTGTGATGGATGTGGGCGTATTGAATCATGTCGAATATCAGAATTCTGATATTCGAGCATCGAGATATGGTTGTGTTGGCTTTGGAGGGCAAGAATCAAAATTTTCTACATCAAAATATAAAATATTAAGTAATTTTTAAGGGGACTGAATGAAAATCTATTTTTCCCCACCTCGGCGGCCACATATGGTTTGGTATATGGGGTCATATGGAGGATTATATAGAATATCAGAATTCTGATATTCGAATTTTGATGTGTTTGCTATATTGAATTTTAAAGGCCTGGATTTAAAACTTTTTACATCAACTTTAAATATTAAATTACACTTAGGGAGATGAATAAAAATCTATTACAACCACATCGGTGGCCACATATTTTCTGATGGATGTGGTCATATTGAATCATGTCGAATATCAGAATTCTGATATTCGAACATTGAGATATGGTTGTGTTGACTTTGGAGGGTAGGAATCAAAATTTTCTACATCAAAATACAAAATATTAAGTAATTTTTGAGGGGACTGAATGAAAATCTATTTTTCCCCACCTCGGTGGCCACGTATGGTTTGCTATATGGGGTCATACGGAGGATTATATTAAATATAAGAATTCTGATATTCGAGTTTTGATGTGTTTCGCTATATCGAATTTTAAAGGCCTGGATTAAAAATTTTTTACATCAATTTTTAATATTAAATTACGTTAAGGGGAATGAATATAAATCTATTACAACACCACATCGGTGGCCACATTTTTTGTGATGGATGTGGGCGTATTGAATCATGTCGAATATCAGAATTCTGATATTCGAGCATCGAGATATGGTTGTGTTGGCTTTCGAGGGCAAGAATTAAAATTTTCTACATCAAAATATAAAATATTAAGTAATTTTGAAGGGGACTGAATGAAAATCTATTTTTCCCCACCTCGGCGGCCACATATGGTTTGGTATATGGGGTGATATGGAGGATTATATTGACAATCAGAATTCTGATATTCGAGTTTTGATGTGTTTCGCTATATCGACTTTTAAGGCCCCGAATATAAAATTGTTTACATCAACTTTTAATATTAAATTACATTAATTTAGATGAATAAAAATCTATTACAACACCACATCGGTGGCCACATATTTTGTGATGGATGTGGGCGTATTGAATCATGTTGAATATCAGAATTCTGATATTCGAGCATCGAGATATGGTTGTGTTGGCTTTGGAGGGCAAGAATCAAAATTTTCTACATCAAAATATAAAATATTAAGTAATTTTTTAGGGGACTGAATGAAAATCTATTTTTCCCCACCTCGGCGGCCACATATGGTTTGGTATATGGGGGCATATGGAGGATTATATTGAATATCAGAATTCTGATATTCGAATTTTGATGTGTTTCGCTATATCGAATTTTAAAGGCCTGGATTTAAAATTTTTTACATCAACTTTTAACATTAAATTACACTTAGGGAGATGAATAAAAATCTATTACAACAGCACATCGGTGGCCACATATTTTGTGATGGATGCGGGCAAATTGAATCATGTCGAATATCAGAATTCTGATGTTCGAGCATCGAGGTATGGTTGTGTTGGCTTTGGAGGGCAAGAATCAAAATTTTCTACATCAAAATATAAAATATTAAGTAATTTTTAAGGGGACTGAATGAAAATCTATTTTTCCCCACCTCGGCGGCCACATATGGTTTGGTATATGGGGTCATATGGAGGATTATATTGAATATCAGAATTCTGATATTCGAGTTTTGATGTGCTTTGCTATATCGACTTTTAAGGCCCAGGATTTAAAATTTTGTACATTAATTTTTAATATTAAATTACATTAAGGGAGATGAATAAAAATCTATTCATATACCTTATTCGTGGCCACATATTCTGTGATTGATGTGGTCATACTGAATCATGTCGAATATCAGAATTCTGATATTCGAACAAAGAGTTATGGTATTGTTGACTTTGGAGGGCAAGAATAAAATTTTCCACATGAATATAAAATATTAAGTAATTTTTAAGGGGACTGAATGAAAATCTATTTCTTCTCCACATCGGCGGCCACATACAGTTTGATATATGGGTCCATATGGAGGATTATATTGAATATCAGAATTCTGTTATTCGAGTTTTGATGTGCTTTGCTATATCGACTTTTAAGGCCCAGGATTTAAAATTTTGTACATTAATTTTTAATATTAAATTACATTAAGGGAGATGAAAAAAAATCTATTACTACACCACATCGGTTGCCATATATTTTGTGATGGATATGGGCGTATTGAATCATGTCGAATATCAGAATTCTGATATTCGAGCATCGAGATATGGTTGTGTTGACTTTGGAGGGCAAGAATCAAAATTTTCTACATCAAAATATAAAATATTAAGTAATTTTTAAGGGGACTGAATGAAAATCTATTTTTCCCCACCTCGGCGGCCACATATGGTTTGGTATATGGGGTGATATGGAGGATTATATTGAATATCAGAATTCTGATATTCGAATTTTGATGTGTTTCGCTATATCGAATTTTAAATGCCTGGATTTAAAATTTTTTACATCAACTTTTAATATTAAATTACACTTAGGGAGATGAATAAATATCTATTACAACCACATCGGTGGCCACATATTTTCTGATGGATGTGGTCATATTGAATCATGTCGAATATCAGAATTCTGATATTCGAACATCGAGATATGGTTGTGTTGACTTTGGAGGGTAGGAATCAAAATTTTCTACATCAATATAAAATATTAAGTAATTTTTAAGGGGACTGAATGAAAATCTATTTGTTCTCCACATCGGCGGCCACATATGGTTTGGTATATGGGGTCATATGGAGGATTATATTGAATATCAGAATTCTGATATTCGAGTTTTGATGCGTTTCGCTATATCGACTTTTAAGGCCCTGAATATAAAATTGTTTACATACTTTTAATATTAAATTACATTAAGGTAGATGAATAAAAATCTATTACAACACCACATCGGTGGCCACAGATTTTGTGATGGATGTGGGCGTATTGAATCATGTCGAATATAAGAATTCTGATATTCGAGCATCGAGATATGGTTGTGTTGGCTTTGGAGGGCAAGAATCAAAATTTTCTACATCAAAATATAAAATATTAAGTAATTTTTAAGGGGACTGAATGAAAATCTATTTTTCCCCACCTCGGCGGCCACATATGGTTTGGTATATGGGGTCATATGGAGGATTATATTGAATATCAGAATTCTGATATTCGAGTTTTGATGTGTTTCGCTATATCGACTTTTAAGGCCCCGAATATAAAATTGTTTACATCAACTTTTAATATTAAATTACATTAAGGTAGATGAATAAAAATCTATTACAACACCACATCGGTGGCCACATATTTTGTGATGGATGTGGGCGTATTGAATCATTTCGAATATCAGATTTCTGATATTCGAGCATCGAGATATGGTTGTGTTGGCTTTGGAGGGCAAGAATCAAAATTTTCTACATCAAAATATAAAATATTAAGTAATTTTTAAGGGGACTGAATGAAAATCTATTTTTCCCCCTCTCGGCGGCCACATACGGTTTGGTATATGGGGTCATATGGAGGATTATATTGAATATCAGAATTCTGATATTCGAATTTTGATGTGTTTCGCTATATCGAATTTTAAAGGCCTGGATTTAAAATTTTTTACATCAACTTTTAATATTAAATTACACTTAGGGAGATGAATAAAAATCTATTACAACCACATCGGTTGCCACATATTTTCTGATGGATGTGGTCATATTGAATCATGTCGAATATCAGAATTCTGATATTCGAACATCGAGATATGGTTGTGTTGACTTTGGAGGGTAGGAATCAAAATTTTCTACATCAATATAAAATATTAAGTAATTTTTAAGGGGACTGAATGAAAATCTATTCGTTCTCCACATCGGCGGCCACATATGGTTTGGTATATGGGGTTATATGGAGGATTATATTGAATATCAGAATTCTGATATTCGAGTTTTGATGTGTTTCGCTATATCGACTTTTAAGGCCCCGAATATAAAATTGTTTACATCAACTTTTAATATTAAATTGCATTAAGGGAGATGAATAAAAATCTATTCATATACTTTATTTGTGGCCACATATTCTGTGATTGATGTGGTCATACTGAATCATGTCGAATATCAGAATTCTGATATTCGAACAACGAGTTATGGTATTGTTGACTTTGGAGGGCAAGAATAAAAATTTTCTACATGAATACAAAACATTAAGTAATTTTTAAGGGGACTGATTGAAAATCTATTTTTTCCCCACATCGGCGGCCACATATGGTTTGGTATATGGGGTCATATGGAGGATTATATTGAATATCAGAATTCTGATATTCGAATTTTGATGTGTTTCGCTATATCGAATTTTAAAGTCCTGGATTTAAAATTTTTTACATCAACTTTTAATATTAAATAACACTTAGGGAGATGAATAAAAATCTATTACAACAGCACATCGGTGGCCACATATTTTGTGATGGATGTGGGCGTATTGAATCATGTCGAATATCAGAATTCTAATATTCGAGCATCGAGATATGGTTGTGTAGGCTTTGGAGGGCAAGAATCAAAATTTTCTACATCAAAATATAAAATATTATGTAATTTTTAAGGAGACTGAATGAAAATCTATTTTTCCCCACCTCGGCGGCCACATATGGTTTGGTATATGGGGTCATATGGAGGATTATATTGAATATCAGAATTATGATATTCGAATTTTGATGTGTTTCGCTATATCGAATTTTAAAGTCCTGGATTTAAAATTTTTTACATCAACTTTTAATATTAAATTACACTTAGGGAGATGAATAAAAATCTATTACAACAGCACATCGGTGGCCACATATTTTGTGATGGATGTGGGCGTATTGAATCATGTCGAATATCAGAATTCTAATATTCGAGCATCGAGATATGGTTGTGTTGGCTTTGGAGGGCAAGAATCAAAATTTTCTACTTCAAAATATAAAATATTAAGTAATTTTTAAGGGGACTGAATGAAAATCTATTTTTCCCCATCTCGGCGGTCACATATGGTTTGGTATATGGGGTCATACGGAGGATTGGCCCCGAATGTAAAATTGTTTACATCAACTTTTAATATTAAATTACATTAAGGGAGATGAATAAAAATCTATTCATATACCTTATTTGTGGCCACATATTCTGTGATTGATGTGGTCATACTGAATCATGTCGAATATCAGAATATCATGGTCATATTGAATCATGTCAAATATCAGAATTCTGATATTTGAACATCGAGATATGGTTGTGTTGGCTTTGGAGGGCAAAAATGAAAATTTTCTACATCAAAATATAAAATATTAAGTAATTTTTAAGGGGACTGAATGAAAATCTATTTTTCCCCACCTCGGTGGCCACGTATGGTTTGCTATATGGGGTCATACGGAGGATTGTATTGAATATCAGAATTCTGATATTCGAGTTTTGATGTGTTTCGCTATATCGAATTTTAAAGGCCTGGATTTAAAATTTTTTACATCAACTTTTAACATTAAATTACACTTAGGGAGATGAATAAAAATCTATAACAACACCACATCGGTGGCCACATATTTTGTGATGGATGTGGGCGTATTGAATCATGTCGAATATCAGAATTCTGATATTCGAGCATGGAGATATGGTTGTGTTGGCTTTGGAGGGCAAGAATCAAAATTTTCTACATCAAAATATAAAATATTAAGTAATTTTTAAGGAGACTGAATGAAAATATATTTTTCCCCACCTCGGCGGCCACATATGGTTTGGTATATGGGGCCATATGGAGGATTATATTGAATATCAGAATTCTGATATTCGAATTTTAATGTGTTTCGCTATATCGAATTTTAAAGGCCTATATTTAAAATTTTTTACATCAACTTTTAACATTAAATTACACTTAGGGAGATGAATAAAAATCTATTACAACACCACATCGGTGGCCACATATTTTGTGATGGATGTGGGCGTATTGAATCATGTCGAATATCAGAATTCTGATATTCGAGCATCGAGATATGGTTGTGTTGGCTTTGGAGGGCAAGAATCAAAATTTTCTACATCAAAATATAAAATATTAAGTAATTTTTAAGGGGACTGAATGAAAATCTATTTTTCCCCACCTCGGCGGCCACATATGGTTTGGTATATGGGGTCATATGGAGGATTATATAGAATATCAGAATTCTGATATTCGAATTTTGATGTGTTTGCTATATTGAATTTTAAAGGCCTGGATTTAAAATTTTTTACATCAACATTAAATATTAAATTACACTTAGGGAGATGAATAAAAATCTATTACAACCACATCGGTGGCCACATATTTTCTGATGGATGTGGTCATATTGAATCATGTCGAATATCAGAATTCTGATATTCGAACATCGAGATATGGTTGTGTTGACTTTGGAGGGTAGGAATCAAAATTTTCTACATCAATATAAAATATTAAGTAATTTTTAAGGGGACTGAATGAAAATCTATTTGTTCTCCACATCGGCGGCCACATATGGTTTGGTATATGGGGTCATATGGAGGATTATATTGAATATCAGAATTCTGATATTCGAGTTTTGATGCGTTTCGCTATATCGACTTTTAAGGCCCTGAATATAAAATTGTTTACATACTTTTAATATTAAATTACATTAAGGTAGATGAATAAAAATCTATTACAACACCACATCGGTGGCCACAGATTTTGTGATGGATGTGGGCGTATTGAATCATGTCGAATATAAGAATTCTGATATTCGAGCATCGAGATATGGTTGTGTTGGCTTTGGAGGGCAAGAATCAAAATTTTCTACATCAAAATATAAAATATTAAGTAATTTTTAAGGGGACTGAATGAAAATCTATTTTTCCCCACCTCGGTGGCCACATATGGTTTGGTATATGGGGTCATATGGAGGATTATATTGAATATCAGAATTCTGATATTCGAGTTTTGATGTGTTTCGCTATATCGACTTTTAAGGCCCCGAATATAAAATTGTTTACATCAACTTTTAATATTAAATTACATTAAGGTAGATGAATAAAAATCTATTACAACACCACATCGGTGGCCACATATTTTGTGATGGATGTGGGCGTATTGAATCATTTCGAATATCAGATTTCTGATATTCGAGCATCGAGATATGGTTGTGTTGGCTTTGGAGGGCAAGAATCAAAATTTTCTACATCAAAATATAAAATATTAAGTAATTTTTAAGGGGACTGAATGAAAATCTATTTTTCCCCCTCTCGGCGGCCACATACGGTTTGGTATATGGGGTCATATGGAGGATTATATTGAATATCAGAATTCTGATATTCGAATTTTGATGTGTTTCGCTATATCGAATTTTAAAGGCCTGGATTTAAAATTTTTTACATCAACTTTTAATATTAAATTACACTTAGGGAGATGAATAAAAATCTATTACAACCACATCGGTTGCCACATATTTTCTGATGGATGTGGTCATATTGAATCATGTCGAATATCAGAATTCTGATATTCGAACATCGAGATATGGTTGTGTAGGCTTTGGAGGGCAAGAATCAAAATTTTCTACATCAAAATATAAAATATTATGTAATTTTTAAGGAGACTGAATGAAAATCTATTTTTCCCCACCTCGGCGGCCACATATGGTTTGGTATATGGGGTCATATGGAGGATTATATTGAATATCAGAATTATGATATTCGAATTTTGATGTGTTTCGCTATATCGAATTTTAAAGTCCTGGATTTAAAATTTTTTACATCAACTTTTAATATTAAATTACACTTAGGGAGATGAATAAAAATCTATTACAACAGCACATTGGTGGCCACATATTTTGTGATGGATGTGGGCGTATTGAATCATGTCGAATATCAGAATTCTAATATTCGAGCATCGAGATATGGTTGTGTTGGCTTTGGAGGGCAAGAATCAAAATTTTCTACTTCAAAATATAAAATATTAAGTAATTTTTAAGGGGACTGAATGAAAATCTATTTTTCCCCACCTCGGCGGTCACATATGGTTTGGTATATGGGGTCATACGGAGGATTGGCCCTGAATGTAAAATTGTTTACATCAACTTTTAATATTAAATTACATTAAGGGAGATGAATAAAAATCTATTCATATACTTTATTTGTGGCCACATATTCTGTGATTGATGTGGTCATACTGAATCATGTCGAATATCAGAATTCTGATATTCGAACAACGAGTTATGGTATTGTTGACTTTGGAGGGCAAGAATAAAAATTTTCTACATGAATACAAAACATTAAGTAATTTTTAAGGGGACTGATTGAAAATCTATTTTTTCCCCACATCGGCGGCCACATATGGTTTGGTATATGGGGTCATATGGAGGATTATATTGAATATCAGAATTCTGATATTCGAATTTTGATGTGTTTCGCTATATCGAATTTTAAAGTCCTGGATTTAAAATTTTTTACATCAACTTTTAATATTAAATAACACTTAGGGAGATAAATAAAAATCTATTACAACAGCACATCGGTGGCCACATATTTTGTGATGGATGTGGGCGTATTGAATCATGTCGAATATCAGAATTCTAATATTCGAGCATCGAGATATGGTTGTGTAGGCTTTGGAGGGCAAGAATCAAAATTTTCTACATCAAAATATAAAATATTATGTAATTTTTAAGGAGACTGAATGAAAATCTATTTTTCCCCACCTCGGCGGCCACATATGGTTTGGTATATGGGGTCATATGGAGGATTATATTGAATATCAGAATTATGATATTCGAATTTTGATGTGTTTCGCTATATCGAATTTTAAAGTCCTGGATTTAAAATTTTTTACATCAACTTTTAATATTAAATTACACTTAGGGAGATGAATAAAAATCTATTACAACAGCACATTGGTGGCCACATATTTTGTGATGGATGTGGGCGTATTGAATCATGTCGAATATCAGAATTCTAATATTCGAGCATCGAGATATGGTTGTGTTGGCTTTGGAGGGCAAGAATCAAAATTTTCTACTTCAAAATATAAAATATTAAGTAATTTTTAAGGGGACTGAATGAAAATCTATTTTTCCCCACCTCGGCGGTCACATATGGTTTGGTATATGGGGTCATACGGAGGATTGGCCCCGAATGTAAAATTGTTTACATCAACTTTTAATATTAAATTACATTAAGGGAGATGAATAAAAATCTATTCATATACCTTATTTGTGGCCACATATTCTGTGATTGATGTGGTCATACTGAATCATGTCGAATATCAGAATATCATGGTCATATTGAATCATGTCAAATATCAGAATTCTGATATTTGAACATCGAGATATGGTTGTGTTGGCTTTGGAGGGCAAAAATGAAAATTTTCTACATCAAAATATAAAATATTAAGTAATTTTTAAGGGGACTGAATGAAAATCTATTTTTCCCCACCTCGGTGGCCACGTATGGTTTGCTATATGGGGTCATACGAAGGATTGTATTGAATATCAGAATTCTGATATTCGAGTTTTGATGTGTTTCGCTATATCGAATTTTAAAGGCCTGGATTTAAAATTTTTTACATCAACTTTTAACATTAAATTACACTTAGGGAGATGAATAAAAATCTATAACAACACCACATCGGTGGCCACATATTTTGTGATGGATGTGGGCGTATTGAATCATGTCGAATATCAGAATTCTGATATTCGAGCATGGAGATATGGTTGTGTTGGCTTTGGAGGGCAAGAATCAAAATTTTCTACATCAAAATATAAAATATTAAGTAATTTTTAAGGAGACTGAATGAAAATCTATTTTTCCCCACCTCGGCGGCCACATATGGTTTGGTATATGGGGTTATAAGGAGGATTATATTGAATATCAGAATTCTGATATTCGAATTTTAATGTGTTTCGCTATATCGAATTTTAAAGGCCAGGATTTAAAATTTTTTACATCAATTTTTAACATTAAATTACACTTAGGGAGATGAATAAAAATCTATTACAACACCACATCGGTGGCCACATATTTTGTGATGGATGTGGGCGTATTGAATCATGTCGAATATCAGAATTCTGATATTCGAGCATCGAGATATGGTTGTGTTGGCTTTGGAGGGCAAGAATCAAAATTTTCTACTTCAAAATATAAAATATTAAGTAATTTTTAAGGGGACTGAATGAAAATCTATTTTTCCCCACCTCGGCGGCCACATATGGTTTGGTATATGGGGTCATACGGAGGATTATATTGAATATCAGAATTCTGATATTCGAGTTTTGATGTGTTTCGCTAAATCGAATTTTAAAGGCCTGGATTTAAAATTTTTTACATCAACTTTTAACATTAAATTACACTTAGGGAGATGAATAAAAATCTATTACAACAGCACATCGGTGGCCACATATTTTGTGATGGATGTGGTCATATTGAATCATGTCGAATATCAGAATTCTGATATTCGAGCATCGAGATATGGTTGTGTTGGCTTTGGAGGGTAAGAATCAAAATTTTCTACATCAAAATATAAAATATTAAGTAATTTTTAAGGGGACTGAATGAAAATATATTTTTCCCCACCTCGGCGGCCCTATATGGTTTGGTATATGGGGTCATATGGAGGATTATATTGAATATCAGAATTCTGATATTCGAGTTTTGATGTGTTTCGCTATATCGACTTTTAAGGCCCCGAATATAAAATTGTTTACATCAACTTTTAATATTAAATTACATTAAGGTAGATGAATAAAAATCTATTACAACAGCACATCGGTGGCCACATATTTTGTGATGGATGTGGGCGTATTGAATCATGTCGAATATCAGAATTCTGATATTCGAGCATCGAGATATGGTTGTGTTGGCTTTGGAGGGCAAGAATCAAAATTTTCTACATCAAAATATAAAATATTAAGTAATTTTTAAGGGGACTGAATGAAAATCTATTTGTTCTCCACATCGGCGGCCACATATGGTTTGGTATATGGGGTCATATGGAGGATTATATTGAATATCAGAATTCTGATATTCGAGTTTTGATGCGTTTCGCTATATCGACTTTTAAGGCCCTGAATTTAAAATTGTTTACATACTTTTAATATTAAATTACATTAAGGTAGATGAATAAAAATCTATTACAACACCACATCGGTGGCCACATATTTTATGATGGATGTGGGCGTATTGAATCATGTCGAATATCAGAATTCTGATATTCGAGCATCGAGATATGGATAAGTTGACTTTGGAGGGCAAGAATCAAAATTTTCTACATCAAAATATAAAATATTAAGTAATTTTTAAGGGGACTGAATGAAAATCTATTTTACCCCACCTCGGCGGCCACATATGGTTTGGTATATGGGGTTATAAGGAGGATTATATTGAATATCAGAATTCTGATATTCGAATTTTAATGTGTTTCGCTATATCGAATTTTAAAGGCCAGGATTTAAAATTTTTTACATCAATTTTTAACATTAAATTACACTTAGGGAGATGAATAAAAATCTATTACAACACCACATCGGTGGCCACATATTTTGTGATGGATGTGGGCGTATTGAATCATGTCGAATATCAGAATTCTGATATTCGAGCATCGAGATATGGTTGTGTTGGCTTTGGAGGGCAAGAATCAAAATTTTCTACATCAAAATATAAAATATTAAGTAATTTTTAAGGGGACTGAATGAAAATCTATTTTTCCCCACCTCGGCGGCCACATATGGTTTGGTATATGGGGTCATATGGAGGATTATATTGAATATCAGAATTCTGATATTCGAGTTTTGATGTGTTTCGCTATATCGACTTTTAAGGCCCCGAATATAAAATTGTTTACATCAACTTTTAATATTAAATTACATTAAGGTAGATGAATAAAAATCTATTACAACACCACATCGGTGGCCACATATTTTGTGATGGATGTGGGCGTATTGAATCATTTCGAATATCAGATTTCTGATATTCGAGCATCGAGATATGGTTGTGTTGGCTTTGGAGGGCAAGAATCAAAATTTTCTACATAAAAATATAAAATATTAAGTAATTTTTAAGGGGACTGAATGAAAATCTATTTTTCCCCCTCTCGGCGGCCACATACGGTTTGGTATATGGGGTCATATGGAGGATTATATTGAATATCAGAATTCTGATATTCGAATTTTGATGTGTTTCGCTATATCGAATTTTAAAGGCCTGGATTTAAAATTTTTTACATCAACTTTTAATATTAAATTACACTTAGGGAGATGAATAAAAATCTATTACAACCACATCGGTTGCCACATATTTTCTGATGGATGTGGTCATATTGAATCATGTCGAATATCAGAATTCTGATATTCGAACATCGAGATACGGTTGTGTTGACTTTGGAGGGTAGGAATCAAAATTTTCTACATCAATATAAAATATTAAGTAATTTTTAAGGGGACTGAATGAAAATCTATTTGTTCTCCACATCGGCGGCCACATATGGTTTGGTATATGGGGTTATATGGAGGATTATATTGAATATCAGAATTCTGATATTCGAGTTTTGATGTGTTTCGCTATATCGACTTTTAAGGCCCCGAATATAAAATTGTTTACATCAACTTTTAATATTAAATTGCATTAAGGGAGATGAATAAAAATCTATTCATATACTTTATTTGTGGCCACATATTCTGTGATTGATGTGGTCATACTGAATCATGTCGAATATCAGAATTCTGATATTCGAACAACGAGTTATGGTATTGTTGACTTTGGAGGGCAAGAATAAAAATTTTCTACATGAATACAAAACATTAAGTAATTTTTAAGGGGACTGATTGAAAATCTATTTTTTCCCCACATCGGCGGCCACATATGGTTTGGTATATGGGGTCATATGGAGGATTATATTGAATATCAGAATTCTGATATTCGAATTTTGATGTGTTTCGCTATATCGAATTTTAAAGTCCTGGATTTAAAATTTTTTACATCAACTTTTAATATTAAATAACACTTAGGGAGATGAATAAAAATCTATTACAACAGCACATCGGTGGCCACATATTTTGTGATGGATGTGGGCGTATTGAATCATGTCGAATATCAGAATTCTAATATTCGAGCATCGAGATATGGTTGTGTAGGCTTTGGAGGGCAAGAATCAAAATTTTCTACATCAAAATATAAAATATTATGTAATTTTTAAGGAGACTGAATGAAAATCTATTTTTCCCCACCTCGGCGGCCACATATGGTTTGGTATATGGGGTCATATGGAGGATTATATTGAATATCAGAATTATGATATTCGAATTTTGATGTGTTTCGCTATATCGAATTTTAAAGTCCTGGATTTAAAATTTTTTACATCAACTTTTAATATTAAATTACACTTAGGGAGATGAATAAAAATCTATTACAACAGCACATTGGTGGCCACATATTTTGTGATGGATGTGGGCGTATTGAATCATGTCGAATATCAGAATTCTAATATTCGAGCATCGAGATATGGTTGTGTTGGCTTTGGAGGGCAAGAATCAAAATTTTCTACTTCAAAATATAAAATATTAAGTAATTTTTAAGGGGACTGAATGAAAATCTATTTTTCCCCACCTCGGCGGTCACATATGGTTTGGTATATGGGGTCATACGGAGGATTGGCCCCGAATGTAAAATTGTTTACATCAACTTTTAATATTAAATTACATTAAGGGAGATGAATAAAAATCTATTCATATACCTTATTTGTGGCCACATATTCTGTGATTGATGTGGTCATACTGAATCATGTCGAATATCAGAATATCATGGTCATATTGAATCATGTCAAATATCAGAATTCTGATATTTGAACATCGAGATATGGTTGTGTTGGCTTTGGAGGGCAAAAATGAAAATTTTCTACATCAAAATATAAAATATTAAGTAATTTTTAAGGGGACTGAATGAAAATCTATTTTTCCCCACCTCGGTGGCCACGTATGGTTTGCTATATGGGGTCATACGAAGGATTGTATTGAATATCAGAATTCTGATATTCGAGTTTTGATGTGTTTCGCTATATCGAATTTTAAAGGCCTGGATTTAAAATTTTTTACATCAACTTTTAACATTAAATTACACTTAGGGAGATGAATAAAAATCTATAACAACACCACATCGGTGGCCACATATTTTGTGATGGATGTGGGCGTATTGAATCATGTCGAATATCAGAATTCTGATATTCGAGCATGGAGATATGGTTGTGTTGGCTTTGGAGGGCAAGAATCAAAATTTTCTACATCAAAATATAAAATATTAAGTAATTTTTAAGGAGACTGAATGAAAATCTATTTTTCCCCACCTCGGCGGCCACATATGGTTTGGTATATGGGGTTATAAGGAGGATTATATTGAATATCAGAATTCTGATATTCGAATTTTAATGTGTTTCGCTATATCGAATTTTAAAGGCCAGGATTTAAAATTTTTTACATCAATTTTTAACATTAAATTACACTTAGGGAGATGAATAAAAATCTATTACAACACCACATCGGTGGCCACATATTTTGTGATGGATGTGGGCGTATTGAATCATGTCGAATATCAGAATTCTGATATTCGAGCATCGAGATATGGTTGTGTTGGCTTTGGAGGGCAAGAATCAAAATTTTCTACTTCAAAATATAAAATATTAAGGGGACTGAATGAAAATCTATTTTTCCCCACCTCGGCGGCCACATATGGTTTGGTATATGGGGTCATACGGAGGATTATATTGAATATCAGAATTCTGATATTCGAGTTTTGATGTGTTTCGCTAAATCGAATTTTAAAGGCCTGGATTTAAAATTTTTTACATCAACTTTTAACATTAAATTACACTTAGGGAGATGAATAAAAATCTATTACAACAGCACATCGGTGGCCACATATTTTGTGATGGATGTGGTCATATTGAATCATGTCGAATATCAGAATTCTGATATTCGAGCATCGAGATATGGTTGTGTTGGCTTTGGAGGGTAAGAATCAAAATTTTCTACATCAAAATATAAAATATTAATTAATTTTTAAGGGGACTGAATGAAAATATATTTTTCCCCACCTCGGCGGCCCTATATGGTTTGGTATATGGGGTCATATGGAGGATTATATTGAATATCAGAATTCTGATATTCGAGTTTTGATGTGTTTCGCTATATCGACTTTTAAGGCCCCGAATATAAAATTGTTTACATCAACTTTTAATATTAAATTACATTAAGGTAGATGAATAAAAATCTATTACAACACCACATCGGTGGCCACATATTTTGTGATGGATGTGGGCGTATTGAATCATGTCGAATATCAGAATTCTGATATTCGAGCATCGAGATATGGTTGTGTTGGCTTTGGAGGGCAAGAATCAAAATTTTCTACATCAAAATATAAAATATTAAGTAATTTTTAAGGGGACTGAATGAAAATCTATTTGTTCTCCACATCGGCGGCCACATATGGTTTGGTATATGGGGTCATATGGAGGATTATATTGAATATCAGAATTCTGATATTCGAGTTTTGATGCGTTTCGCTATATCGACTTTTAAGGCCCTGAATTTAAAATTGTTTACATACTTTTAATATTAAATTACATTAAGGTAGATGAATAAAAATCTATTACAACACCACATCGGTGGCCACATATTTTATGATGGATGTGGGCGTATTGAATCATGTCGAATATCAGAATTCTGATATTCGAGCATCGAGATATGGATAAGTTGACTTTGGAGGGCAAGAATCAAAATTTTCTACATCAAAATATAAAATATTAAGTAATTTTTAAGGGGACTGAATGAAAATCTATTTTACCCCACCTCGGCGGCCACATATGGTTTGGTATATGGGGTTATAAGGAGGATTATATTGAATATCAGAATTCTGATATTCGAATTTTAATGTGTTTCGCTATATCGAATTTTAAAGGCCAGGATTTAAAATTTTTTACATCAATTTTTAACATTAAATTACACTTAGGGAGATGAATAAAAATCTATTACAACACCACATCGGTGGCCACATATTTTGTGATGGATGTGGGCGTATTGAATCATGTCGAATATCAGAATTCTGATATTCGAGCATCGAGATATGGTTGTGTTGGCTTTGGAGGGCAAGAATCAAAATTTTCTACTTCAAAATATAAAATATTAAGTAATTTTTAAGGGGACTGAATGAAAATCTATTTTTCCCCACCTCGGCGGCCACATATGGTTTGGTATATGGGGTCATACGGAGGATTATATTGAATATCAGAATTCTGATATTCGAGTTTTGATGTGTTTCGCTAAATCGAATTTTAAAGGCCTGGATTTAAAATTTTTTACATCAACTTTTAACATTAAATTACACTTAGGGAGATGAATAAAAATCTATTACAACAGCACATCGGTGGCCACATATTTTGTGATGGATGTGGTCATATTGAATCATGTCGAATATCAGAATTCTGATATTCGAGCATCGAGATATGGTTGTGTTGGCTTTGGAGGGTAAGAATCAAAATTTTCTACATCAAAATATAAAATATTAAGTAATTTTTAAGGGGACTGAATGAAAATATATTTTTCCCCACCTCGGCGGCCCTATATGGTTTGGTATATGGGGTCATATGGAGGATTATATTGAATATCAGAATTCTGATATTCGAGTTTTGATGTGTTTCGCTATATCGACTTTTAAGGCCCCGAATATAAAATTGTTTACATCAACTTTTAATATTAAATTACATTAAGGTAGATGAATAAAAATCTATTACAACACCACATCGGTGGCCACATATTTTGTGATGGATGTGGGCGTATTGAATCATGTCGAATATCAGAATTCTGATATTCGAGCATCGAGATATGGTTGTGTTGGCTTTGGAGGGCAAGAATCAAAATTTTCTACATCAAAATATAAAATATTAAGTAATTTTTAAGGGGACTGAATGAAAATCTATTTGTTCTCCACATCGGCGGCCACATATGGTTTGGTATATGGGGTCATATGGAGGATTATATTGAATATCAGAATTCTGATATTCGAGTTTTGATGCGTTTCGCTATATCGACTTTTAAGGCCCTGAATTTAAAATTGTTTACATACTTTTAATATTAAATTACATTAAGGTAGATGAATAAAAATCTATTACAACACCACATCGGTGGCCACATATTTTATGATGGATGTGGGCGTATTGAATCATGTCGAATATCAGAATTCTGATATTCGAGCATCGAGATATGGATAAGTTGACTTTGGAGGGCAAGAATCAAAATTTTCTACATCAAAATATAAAATATTAAGTAATTTTTAAGGGGACTGAATGAAAATCTATTTTACCCCACCTCGGCGGCCACATATGGTTTGGTATATGGGGTTATAAGGAGGATTATATTGAATATCAGAATTCTGATATTCGAATTTTAATGTGTTTCGCTATATCGAATTTTAAAGGCCAGGATTTAAAATTTTTTACATCAATTTTTAACATTAAATTACACTTAGGGAGATGAATAAAAATCTATTACAACACCACATCGGTGGCCACATATTTTGTGATGGATGTGGGCGTATTGAATCATGTCGAATATCAGAATTCTGATATTCGAGCATCGAGATATGGTTGTGTTGGCTTTGGAGGGCAAGAATCAAAATTTTCTACTTCAAAATATAAAATATTAAGTAATTTTTAAGGGGACTGAATGAAAATCTATTTTTCCCCACCTCGGCGGCCACATATGGTTTGGTATATGGGGTCATACGGAGGATTATATTGAATATCAGAATTCTGATATTCGAGTTTTGATGTGTTTCGCTAAATCGAATTTTAAAGGCCTGGATTTAAAATTTTTTACATCAACTTTTAACATTAAATTACACTTAGGGAGATGAATAAAAATCTATTACAACAGCACATCGGTGGCCACATATTTTGTGATGGATGTGGTCATATTGAATCATGTCGAATATCAGAATTCTGATATTCGAGCATCGAGATATGGTTGTGTTGGCTTTGGAGGGTAAGAATCAAAATTTTCTACATCAAAATATAAAATATTAAGTAATTTTTAAGGGGACTGAATGAAAATATATTTTTCCCCACCTCGGCGGCCCTATATGGTTTGGTATATGGGGTCATATGGAGGATTATATTGAATATCAGAATTCTGATATTCGAGTTTTGATGTGTTTCGCTATATCGACTTTTAAGGCCCCGAATATAAAATTGTTTACATCAACTTTTAATATTAAATTACATTAAGGTAGATGAATAAAAATCTATTACAACACCACATCGGTGGCCACATATTTTGTGATGGATGTGGGCGTATTGAATCATGTCGAATATCAGAATTCTGATATTCGAGCATCGAGATATGGTTGTGTTGGCTTTGGAGGGCAAGAATCAAAATTTTCTACATCAAAATATAAAATATTAAGTAATTTTTAAGGGGACTGAATGAAAATCTATTTGTTCTCCACATCGGCGGCCACATATGGTTTGGTATATGGGGTCATATGGAGGATTATATTGAATATCAGAATTCTGATATTCGAGTTTTGATGCGTTTCGCTATATCGACTTTTAAGGCCCTGAATTTAAAATTGTTTACATACTTTTAATATTAAATTACATTAAGGTAGATGAATAAAAATCTATTACAACACCACATCGGTGGCCACATATTTTATGATGGATGTGGGCGTATTGAATCATGTCGAATATCAGAATTCTGATATTCGAGCATCGAGATATGGATAAGTTGACTTTGGAGGGCAAGAATCAAAATTTTCTACATCAAAATATAAAATATTAAGTAATTTTTAAGGGGACTGAATGAAAATCTATTTTACCCCACCTCGGCGGCCACATATGGTTTGGTATATGGGGTCATATGGAGGATTATATTGAATATCAGAATTCTGATATTCGAATTTTAATGTGTTTCGCTATATCGAATTTTAAAGGCCTGGATTTAAAATTTTTTACATCAACTTTTAACATTAAATTACACTTAGGGAGATGAATAAAAATCTATAACAACACCACATCGGGGGCCACATATTTTGTGATGGATGTGGGCGTATTGAATCATGTCGAATATCAGAATTCTGATATTCGAGCATGGAGATATGGTTGTGTTGGCTTTGGAGGGCAAGAATCAAAATTTTCTACATCAAAATATAAAATATTAAGTAATTTTTAAGGAGACTGAATGAAAATCTATTTTTCCCCACCTCGGCGTCCACATATGGTTTGGTATATGGGGTCATATGGAGGATTATATTGAATATAAGAATTCTGATATTCGAGTTTTGATGTGTTTCGCTATATCGAATTTTAAAGGCCAGGATTTAAAATTTTTTACATCAACTTTTAACATTAAATTACACTTAGGGAGATGAATAAAAATCTATTACAACACCACATCGGTGGCCACATATTTTGTGATGGATGTGGGCGTATTGAATCATGTCGAATATCAGAATTCTGATATTCGAGCATCGAGATATGGTTGTGTTGGCTTTGGAGGGCAAGAATCAAAATTTTCTACTTCAAAATATAAAATATTAAGTAATTTTTAAGGGGACTGAATGAAAATCTATTTTTCCCCACCTCGGCGGCCACATATGGTTTGGTATATGGGGTCATACGGAGGATTATATTGAATATCAGAATTCTGATATTCGAGTTTTGATGTGTTTCGCTATATCGAATTTTAAAGGCCTGGATTTAAAATTTTTTACATCAACTTTTAACATTAAATTACACTTAGGGAGATGAATAAAAATCTATTACAACAGCACATCGGTGGCCACATATTTTGTGATGGATGTGGTCATATTGAATCATGTCGAATATCAGAATTCTGATATTCGAGCATCGAGATATGGTTGTGTTGGCTTTGGAGGGTAAGAATCAAAATTTTCTACATCAAAATATAAAATAGTAAGTAATTTTTAAGGGGACTGAATGAAAATATATTTTTCCCCACCTCGGCGGCCCTATATGGTTTGGTATATGGGGTCATATGGAGGATTATATTGAATATCAGAATTCTGATATTCGAGTTTTGATGTGTTTCGCTATATCGACTTTTAAGGCCCCGAATATAAAATTGTTTACATCAACTTTTAATATTAAATTACATTAAGGTAGATGAATAAAAATCTATTACAACACCACAACGGTGGCCACATATTTTGTGATGGATGTGGGCGTATTGAATCATGTCGAATATCAGATTTCTGATATTCGAGCATCGAGATATGGTTGTGTTGGCTTTGGAGGGCATGAATCAAAATTTTCTACATCAAAATATAAAATATTAAGTAATTTTTAAGGGGACTGAATGAAAATCTATTTTTCCCCACCTCGGCGGCCCTATATGGTTTGGTATATGGGGTCATATGGAGGATTATATTGAATATCAGAATTCTGATATTCGAGTTTTGATGTGTTTCGCTATATCGACTTTTAAGGCCCCGAATATAAAATTGTTTACATCAACTTTTAATATTAAATTACATTAAGGTAGATGAATAAAAATCTATTACAACACCATATCGGTGGCCACATATTTTGTGATGGATGTGGGCGTATTGAATCATGTCGAATATCAGAATTCTGATATTCGAGCATCGAGATATGGTTGTGTTGGCTTTGGAGGGCAAGAATCAAAATTTTCTACATCAAAATATAAAATATTAAGTAATTTTTAAGGGGAATGAATGAAAATCTATTTTTCCCCTCCTCGGCGGCCACATATGGTTTGGTATATGGGGTCATATGGAGGATTATATTGAATATCAGAATTCTGATATTCGAACATCGAGATATGGTTGTGTTGACTTTGGAGGAAAGGAATCAAAATTTTCTACATCAATATAAAATATTAAGTAATTTTTAAGGGGACTGAATGAAAATCTATTTGTTCTCCACATCGGCGGCCACATATGGTTTGGTATATGGGGTCATATGGAGGATTATATTGAATATCAGAATTCTGATATTCGAGTTTTGATGCGTTTCGCTATATCGACTTTTAAGGCCCTGAATTTAAAATTGTTTACATACTTTTAATATTAAATTACATTAAGGTAGATGAATAAAAATCTATTACAACACCACATCGGTGGCCACATATTTTATGATGGATGTGGGCGTATTGAATCATGTCGAATATCAGAATTCTGATATTCGAGCATCGAGATATGGTTGTGTTGGCTTTGGAGGGCAAGAATCAAAATTTTCTACATCAAAATATAAAATATTAAGTAATTTTTAAGGGGACTGAATGAAAATCTATTTTTTCCCACCTCGGTGGCCACGTATGGTTTGCTATATATGGGGTCATACGGAGGATTATATTGAATATCAGAATTCTGATATTCGAGTTTTGATGTGTTTCGCTATATCGAATTTTAAGGCCCCGAATATAAAATTGTTTACATCAACTTTTAATATTAAATTACATTAAGGTAGATGAATAAAAATCTATTACAACACCACATCGGTGGCCACATATTTTGTGATGGATGTGGGCGTATTGAATCATGTCGAATATCAGAATTCTGATATTCGAGCATCGAGATATGGTTGTGTTGGCTTTGGAGGGCAAGAATCAAAATTTTCTACATCAAAATATAAAATATTAAGTAATTTTTAAGGGGACTGAATGAAAATATATTTTTCCCCACCTCGGCGGCCCTATATGGTTTGGTATATGGGGTCATATGGAGGATTATATTGAATATCAGAATTCTGATATTCGAGTTTTGATGTGTTTCGCTATATCGACTTTTAAGGCCCCGAATATAAAATTGTTTACATCAACTTTTAATATTAAATTACATTAAGGTAGATGAATAAAAATCTATTACAACACCACATCGGTGGCCACATATTTTGTGATGGATGTGGGCGTATTGAATCATGTCGAATATCAGAATTCTGATATTCGAGCATCGAGATATGGTTGTGTTGGCTTTGGAGGGCAAGAATCAAAATTTTCTACATCAAAATATAAAATATTAAGTAATTTTTAAGGGGACTGAATGAAAATCTATTTTTCCCCTCCTCGGCGGCCACATATGGTTTGGTATATGGGGTCATATGGAGGATTATATTGAATATCAGAATTCTGATATTCGAACATCGAGATATGGTTGTGTTGACTTTGGAGGGTAGGAATCAAAATTTTCTACATCAATATAAAATATTAAGTAATTTTTAAGGGGACTGAATGAAAATCTATTTGTTCTCCACATCGGCGGCCACATATGGTTTGGTATATGGGGTCATATGGAGGATTATATTGAATATCAGAATTCTGATATTCGAGTTTTGATGCGTTTCGCTATATCGACTTTTAAGGCCCTGAATATAAAATTGTTTACATACTTTTAATATTAAATTACATTAAGGTAGATGAATAAAAATCTATTACAACACCACATCGGTGGCCACATATTTTATGATGGATGTGGGCGTATTGAATCATGTCGAATATCAGAATTCTGATATTCGAGCATCGAGATATGGTTGTGTTGGCTTTGGAGGGCAAGAATCAAAATTTTCAACATCAAAATATAAAATATTAAGTAATTTTTAAGGGGACTGAATGAAAATCTATTTTTCCCCACCTCGGCGGCCACATATGGTTTGGTATATGGGGTCATATGGAGGATTATATTGAATATCAGAATTCTGATATTCGAATTTTAATGTGTTTCGCTATATCGAATTTTAAAGGCCTGGATTTAAAATTTTTTACATCAACTTTTAACATTAAATTACACTTAGGGAGATGAATAAAAATCTATTACAACAGCACATCGGTGGCCACATATTTTGTGATGGATGTGGTCATATTGAATCATGTCGAATATCATAATTCTGATATTCGAGCATCGAGATATGGTTGTGTTGGCTTTGGAGGGCAAGAATCAAAATTTTCTACATCAAAATATAAAATATTAAGTAATTTTTAAGGGGACTGAATGAAAATCTATTTTTTCCCACCTCGGTGGCCACGTATGGTTTGCTATATTGGGTCATACGGAGGATTATATTGAATATCAGAATTCTGATATTCGAGTTTTGATGTGTTTCGCTATATCGAATTTTAAGGCCCCGAATATAAAATTGTTTACATCAACTTTTAATATTAAATTACATTAAGGTAGATGAATAAAAATCTATTACAACACCACATCGGTGGCCACATATTTTGTGATGGATGTGGGCGTATTGAATCATGTCGAATATCAGAATTCTGATATTCGAGCATCGAGATATGGTTGTGTTGGCTTTGGAGGGCAAGAATCAAAATTTTCTACATCAAAATATAAAATATTAAGTAATTTTTAAGGGGACTGAATGAAAATATATTTTTCCCCACCTCGGCGGCCCTATATGGTTTGGTATATGGGGTCATATGGAGGATTATATTGAATATCAGAATTCTGATATTCGAGTTTTGATGTGTTTCGCTATATCGACTTTTAAGGCCCCGAATATAAAATTGTTTACATCAACTTTTAATATTAAATTACATTAAGGTAGATGAATAAAAATCTATTACAACACCACATCGGTGGCCACATATTTTGTGATGGATGTGGGCGTATTGAATCATGTCGAATATCAGAATTCTGATATTCGAGCATCGAGATATGGTTGTGTTGGCTTTGGAGGGCAAGAATCAAAATTTTCTACATCAAAATATAAAATATTAAGTAATTTTTAAGGGGACTGAATGAAAATCTATTTTTCCCCTCCTCGGCGGCCACATATGGTTTGGTATATGGGGTCATATGGAGGATTATATTGAATATCAGAATTCTGATATTCGAACATCGAGATATGGTTGTGTTGACTTTGGAGGGTAGGAATCAAAATTTTCTACATCAATATAAAATATTAAGTAATTTTTAAGGGGACTGAATGAAAATCTATTTGTTCTCCACATCGGCGGCCACATATGGTTTGGTATATGGGGTCATATGGAGGATTATATTGAATATCAGAATTCTGATATTCGAGTTTTGATGCGTTTCGCTATATCGACTTTTAAGGCCCTGAATATAAAATTGTTTACATACTTTTAATATTAAATTACATTAAGGTAGATGAATAAAAATCTATTACAACACCACATCGGTGGCCACATATTTTATGATGGATGTGGGCGTATTGAATCATGTCGAATATCAGAATTCTGATATTCGAGCATCGAGATATGGTTGTGTTGGCTTTGGAGGGCAAGAATCAAAATTTTCAACATCAAAATATAAAATATTAAGTAATTTTTAAGGGGACTGAATGAAAATCTATTTTTCCCCACCTCGGCGGCCACATATGGTTTGGTATATGGGGTCATATGGAGGATTATATTGAATATCAGAATTCTGATATTCGAATTTTAATGTGTTTCGCTATATCGAATTTTAAAAGCCTGGATTTAAAATTTTTTACATCAACTTTTAACATTAAATTACACTTAGGGAGATGAATAAAAATCTATTACAACAGCACATCGGTGGCCACATATTTTGTGATGGATGTGGGCAAATTGAATCATGTCGAATATCAGAATTCTGATGTTCGAGCATCGAGGTATGGTTGTGTTGGCTTTGGAGGGCAAGAATCAAAATTTTCTACATACAAATATAAAATATTAAGTAATTTTTAAGGGGACTGAATGAAAATCTATTTTTCCCCACCTCGGCGGCCACATATGGTTTGGTATATGGGGTCATATGGAGGATTATATTGAATATCAGAATTCTGATATTCGAGTTTTGATGTGTTTCGCTATATCGACTTTTAAGGCCCCGAATATAAAATTGTTTACATCAACTTTTAATATTAAATTACATTAAGGGAGATGAATAAAAATCTATTCATATACCTTATTCGTGGCCACATATTCTGTGATTGATGTGGTCATACTGAATCATGTCGAATATCAGAATTCTGATATTCGAACAAAGAGTTATGGTATTGTTGACTTTGGAGGGCAAGAATAAAAGTTTCCACATGAATATAAAATATTAAGTAATTTTTAAGGGGACTGAATGAAAATCTATTTCTTCTCCACATCGGCGGCCACATACAGTTTGATATATGGGTCCATATGGAGGATTATTTTGAATATCAGAATTCTGTTATTCGAGTTTTGATGTGCTTTGCTGTATCGACTTTTAAGGCCCAGGATTTAAAATTTTGTACATTTATTTTTAATATTAAATTACATTAAGGGAGATGAATAAAAATCTATTACAACACCACATCGGTTGCCATATATTTTGTGATGGATATGGGCGTATTGAATCATGTCGAATATCAGAATTCTGATATTCGAGCATCGAGATATGGTTGTGTTGACTTTGGAGGGCAAGAATCAACATTTTCTACATCAAAATATAAAATATTAAGTAATTTTTAAGGGGACTGAATGAAAATCTATTTTTCCCCACCTCGGCGGCCACATATGGTTTGGTATATGGGGTGATATGGAGGATTATATTGAATATCAGAATTCTGATATTCGAATTTTGATGTGTTTCGCTATATCGAATTTTAAAGGCCTGGATTTAAAATTTTTTACATCAACTTTTAATATTAAATTACACTTAGGGAGATGAATAAAAATCTATTACAACCACATCGGTGGCCACATATTTTCTGATGGATGTGGTCATATTGAATCATGTCGAATATCAGAATTCTGATATTCGAACATCGAGATATGGTTGTGTTGACTTTGGAGGGTAGGAATCAAAATTTTCTACATCAATATAAAATATTAAGTAATATTTAAGGGGACTGAATGAAAATCTATTTGTTCTCCACATCGGCGGCCACATATGGTTTGGTATATGGGGTCATATGGAGGATTATATTGAATATCAGAATTCTGATATTCGAGTTTTGATGCGTTTCGCTATATCGACTTTTAAGGCCCTGAATATAAAATTGTTTACATACTTTTAATATTAAATTACATTAAGGTAGATGAATAAAAATCTATTACAACACCACATCGGTGGCCACAGATTTTGTGATGGATGTGGGCGTATTGAATCATGTCGAATATCAGAATTCTGATATTCGAGCATCGAGATATGGTTGTGTTGGCTTTGGAGGGCAAGAATCAAAATTTTCTACATCAAAATATAAAATATTAAGTAATTTTTAAGGGGACTGAATGAAAATCTATTTTTCCCCACCTCGGCGGCCACATATGGTTTGGTATATGGGGTCATATGGAGGATTATATTGAATATCAGAATTCTGATATTCGAGTTTTGATGTGTTTCGCTATATCGACTTTTAAGGCCCCGAATATAAAATTGTTTACATCAACTTTTAATATTAAATTACATTAAGGTAGATGAATAAAAATCTATTACAACACCACATCGGTGGCCACATATTTTGTGATGGATGTGGGCGTATTGAATCATTTCGAATATCAGATTTCTGATATTCGAGCATCGAGATATGGTTTTGTTGGCTTTGGAGGGCAAGAATCAAAATTTTCTACATCAAAATATAAAATATTAAGTAATTTTTAAGGGGACTGAATGAAAATCTATTTTTCCCCCTCTCGGCGGCCACATACGGTTTGGTATATGGGGTCATATGGAGGATTATATTGAATATCAGAATTCTGATATTCGAATTTTGATGTGTTTCGCTATATCGAATTTTAAAGGCCTGGATTTAAAATTTTTTACATCAACTTTTAATATTAAATTACACTTAGGGAGATGAATAAAAATCTATTACAACCACATCGGTTGCCACATATTTTCTAATGGATGTGGTCATATTGAATCATGTCGAATATCAGAATTCTGATATTCGAACATCGAGATATGGTTGTGTTGACTTTGGAGGGTAGGAATCAAAATTTTCTACATCAATATAAAATATTAAGTAATTTTTAAGGGGACTGAATGAAAATCTATTTGTTCTCCACATCGGCGGCCACATATGGTTTGGTATATGGGGTCATATGGAGGATTATATTGAATATCAGAATTCTGATATTCGAGTTTTGATGTGTTTCGCTATATCGACTTTTAAGGCCCCGAATATAAAATTGTTTACATCAACTTTTAATATTAAATTGCATTAAGGGAGATGAATAAAAATCTATTCATATACTTTATTTGTGGCCACATATTCTGTGATTGATGTGGTCATACTGAATCATGTCGAATATCAGAATTCTGATATTCGAACAACGAGTTATGGTATTGTTGACTTTGGAGGGCAAGAATAAAAATTTTCTACATGAATACAAAACATTAAGTAATTTTTAAGGGGACTGATTGAAAATCTATTTTTTCCCCACATCGGTTGCCACATATGGTTTGGTATATGGGGTCATATGGAGGATTATATTGAATATCAGAATTCTGATATTCGAATTTTGATGTGTTTCGCTATATCGAATTTTAAAGTCCTGGATTTAAAATTTTTTACATCAACTTTTAATATTAAATAACACTTAGGGAGATGAATAAAAATCTATTACAACAGCACATCGGTGGCCACATATTTTGTGATGGATGTGGGCGTATTGAATCATGTCGAATATCAGAATTCTAATATTCGAGCATCGAGATATGGTTGTGTAGGCTTTGGAGGGCAAGAATCAAAATTTTCTACATCAAAATATAAAATATTATGTAATTTTTAAGTAGACTGAATGAAAATCTATTTTTCCCCACCTCGGCGGCCACATATGGTTTGGTATATGGGGTCATATGGAGGATTATATTGAATATCAGAATTATGATATTCGAATTTTGATGTGTTTCGCTATATCGAATTTTAAAGTCCTGGATTTAAAATTTTTTACATCAACTTTTAATATTAAATTACACTTAGGGAGATGAATAAAAATCTATTACAACAGCACATCGGTGGCCACATATTTTGTGATGGATGTGGGCGTATTGAATCATGTCGAATATCAGAATTCTAATATTCGAGCATCGAGATATGGTTGTGTTGGCTTTGGAGGGCAAGAATCAAAATTTTCTACTTCAAAATATAAAATATTAAGTAATTTTTAAGGGGACTGAATGAAAATCTATTTTTCCCCACCTCGGCGGTCACATATGGTTTGGTATATGGGGTCATACGGAGGATTGGCCCCGAATGTAAAATTGTTTACATCAACTTTTAATATTAAATTACATTAAGGGAGATGAATAAAAATCTATTCATATACCTTATTTGTGGCCACATATTCTGTGATTGATGTGGTCATACTGAATCATGTCGAATATCAGAATATCATGGTCATATTGAATAATGTCAAATATCAGAATTCTGATATTTGAACATCGAGATATGGTTGTGTTGGCTTTGGAGGGCAAAAATGAAAATTTTCTACATCAAAATATAAAATATTAAGTAATTTTTAAGGGGACTGAATGAAAATCTATTTTTCCCCAACTCGGTGGCCACGTATGGTTTGCTATATGGGGTCATACGGAGGATTGTATTGAATATCAGAATTCTGATATTCGAGTTTTGATGTGTTTCGCTATATCGAATTTTAAAGGCCTGGATTTAAAATGTTTTACATCAACTTTTAACATTAAATTACACTTAGGGAGATGAATAAAAATCTATAACAACACCACATCGGTGGCCACATATTTTGTGATGGATGTGGGCGTATTGAATCATGTCGAATATCAGAATTCTGATATTCGAGCATGGAGATATGGTTGTGTTGGCTTTGGAGGGCAAGAATCAAAATTTTCTACATCAAAATATAAAATACTAAGTAATTTTTAAGGAGACTGAATGAAAATCTATTTTTCTCCACCTCGGCGGCCACATATGGTTTGGTATATGGGGTTATATGGAGGATTATATTGAATATCAGAATTCTGATATTCGAATTTTAATGTGTTTCGCTATATCGAATTTTAAAGGCCAGGATTTAAAATTTTTTACATCAACTTTTAACATTAAATTACACTTAGGGAGATGAATAAAAATCTATTACAACACCACATCGGTGGCCACATATTTTGTGATGGATGTGGGCGTATTGAATCATGTCGAATATCAGAATTCTGATATTCGAGCATCGAGATATGGTTGTGTTGGCTGTGGAGGGCAAGAATCAAAATTTTCTACTTCAAAATATAAAATATTAAGTAATTTTTAAGGGGACTGAATGAAAATCTATTTTTCCCCACCTCGGCGGCCACATATGGTTTGGTATATGGGGTCATACGGAGGATTATATTGAATATCAGAATTCTGATATTCGAGTTTTGATGTGTTTCGCTAAATCGAATTTTAAAGGCCTGGATTTAAAATTTTTTACATCAACTTTTAATATTAAATTACACTTAGGGAGATGAATAAAAATCTATTACAACCACATCGGTGGCCACATATTTTCTGATGGATGTGGTCATATTGAATCATGTCGAATATCAGAATTCTGATATTCGAACATCGAGATATGGTTGTGTTGACTTTGGAGGGTAGGAATCAAAATTTTCTACATCAATATAAAATATTAAGTAATTTTTAAGGGGACTGAATGAAAATCTATTTTTCCCCACCTCGGCGGCCACATATGGTTTGGTATATGGGGTCATATGGAGGATTATATTGAATATCAGAATTCTGATATTCGAGTTTTGATGCGTTTCGCTATATCGACTTTTAAGGCCCTGAATATAAAATTGTTTACATACTTTTAATATTAAATTACATTAAGGTAGATGAATAAAAATCTATTACAACACCACATCGGTGGCCACAGATTTTGTGATGGATGTGGGCGTATTGAATCATGTCGAATATCAGAATTCTGATATTCGAGCATCGAGATATGGTTGTGTTGGCTTTGGAGGGCAAGAATCAAAATTTTCTACATCAAAATATAAAATATTAAGTAATTTTTAAGGGGACTGAATGAAAATCTATTTTTCCCCACCTCGGCGGCCACATATGGTTTGGTATATGGGGTCATATGGAGGATTATATTGAATATCAGAATTCTGATATTCGAGTTTTGATGTGTTTCGCTATATCGACTTTTAAGGCCCCGAATATAAAATTGTTTACATCAACTTTTAATATTAAATTACATTAAGGTAGATGAATAAAAATCTATTACAACACCACATCGGTGGCCACATATTTTGTGATGGATGTGGGCGTATTGAATCATTTCGAATATCAGATTTCTGATATTCGAGCATCGAGATATGGTTGTGTTGGCTTTGGAGGGCAAGAATCAAAATTTTCTACATCAAAATATAAAATATTAAGTAATTTTTAAGGGGACTGAATGAAAATCTATTTTTCCCCCTCTCGGCGGCCACATACGGTTTGGTATATGGGGTCATATGGAGGATTATATTGAATATCAGAATTCTGATATTCGAATTTTGATGTGTTTCGCTATATCGAATTTTAAAGGCCTGGATTTAAAATTTTTTACATCAACTTTTAATATTAAATTACACTTAGGGAGATGAATAAAAATCTATTACAACCACATCGGTTGCCACATATTTTCTAATGGATGTGGTCATATTGAATCATGTCGAATATCAGAATTCTGATATTCGAACATCGAGATATGGTTGTGTTGACTTTGGAGGGTAGGAATCAAAATTTTCTACATCAATATAAAATATTAAGTAATTTTTAAGGGGACTGAATGAAAATCTATTTGTTCTCCACATCGGCGGCCACATATGGTTTGGTATATGGGGTCATATGGAGGATTATATTGAATATCAGAATTCTGATATTCGAGTTTTGATGTGTTTCGCTATATCGACTTTTAAGGCCCCGAATATAAAATTGTTTACATCAACTTTTAATATTAAATTGCATTAAGGGAGATGAATAAAAATCTATTCATATACTTTATTTGTGGCCACATATTCTGTGATTGATGTGGTCATACTGAATCATGTCGAATATCAGAATTCTGATATTCGAACAACGAGTTATGGTATTGTTGACTTTGGAGGGCAAGAATAAAAATTTTCTACATGAATACAAAACATTAAGTAATTTTTAAGGGGACTGATTGAAAATCTATTTTTTCCCCACATCGGTTGCCACATATGGTTTGGTATATGGGGTCATATGGAGGATTATATTGAATATCAGAATTCTGATATTCGAATTTTGATGTGTTTCGCTATATCGAATTTTAAAGTCCTGGATTTAAAATTTTTTACATCAACTTTTAATATTAAATAACACTAAGGGAGATGAATAAAAATCTATTACAACAGCACATCGGTGGCCACATATTTTGTGATGGATGTGGGCGTATTGAATCATGTCGAATATCAGAATTCTAATATTCGAGCATCGAGATATGGTTGTGTAGGCTTTGGAGGGCAAGAATCAAAATTTTCTACATCAAAATATAAAATATTATGTAATTTTTAAGGAGACTGAATGAAAATCTATTTTTCCCCACCTCGGCGGCCACATATGGTTTGGTATATGGGGTCATATGGAGGATTATATTGAATATCAGAATTATGATATTCGAATTTTGATGTGTTTCGCTATATCGAATTTTAAAGTCCTGGATTTAAAATTTTTTACATCAACTTTTAATATTAAATTACACTTAGGGAGATGAATAAAAATCTATTACAACAGCACATCGGTGGCCACATATTTTGTGATGGATGTGGGCGTATTGAATCATGTCGAATATCAGAATTCTAATATTCGAGCATCGAGATATGGTTGTGTTGGCTTTGGAGGGCAAGAATCAAAATTTTCTACTTCAAAATATAAAATATTAAGTAATTTTTAAGGGGACTGAATGAAAATCTATTTTTCCCCACCTCGGCGGTCACATATGGTTTGGTATATGGGGTCATACGGAGGATTGGCCCCGAATGTAAAATTGTTTACATCAACTTTTAATATTAAATTACATTAAGGGAGATGAATAAAAATCTATTCATATACCTTATTTGTGGCCACATATTCTGTGATTGATGTGGTCATACTGAATCATGTCGAATATCAGAATATCATGGTCATATTGAATAATGTCAAATATCAGAATTCTGATATTTGAACATCGAGATATGGTTGTGTTGGCTTTGGAGGGCAAAAATGAAAATTTTCTACATCAAAATATAAAATATTAAGTAATTTTTAAGGGGACTGAATGAAAATCTATTTTTCCCCAACTCGGTGGCCACGTATGGTTTGCTATATGGGGTCATACGGAGGATTGTATTGAATATCAGAATTCTGATATTCGAGTTTTGATGTGTTTCGCTATATCGAATTTTAAAGGCCTGGATTTAAAATGTTTTACATCAACTTTTAACATTAAATTACACTTAGGGAGATGAATAAAAATCTATAACAACACCACATCGGTGGCCACATATTTTGTGATGGATGTGGGCGTATTGAATCATGTCGAATATCAGAATTCTGATATTCGAGCATGGAGATATGGTTGTGTTGGCTTTGGAGGGCAAGAATCAAAATTTTCTACATCAAAATATAAAATATTAAGTAATTTTTAAGGAGACTGAATGAAAATCTATTTTTCTCCACCTCGGCGGCCACATATGGTTTGGTATATGGGGTTATATGGAGGATTATATTGAATATCAGAATTCTGATATTCGAATTTTAATGTGTTTCGCTATATCGAATTTTAAAGGCCAGGATTTAAAATTTTTTACATCAACTTTTAACATTAAATTACACTTAGGGAGATGAATAAAAATCTATTACAACACCACATCGGTGGCCACATATTTTGTGATGGATGTGGGCGTATTGAATCATGTCGAATATCAGAATTCTGATATTCGAGCATCGAGATATGGTTGTGTTGGCTTTGGAGGGCAAGAATCAAAATTTTCTACTTCAAAATATAAAATATTAAGTAATTTTTAAGGGGACTGAATGAAAATCTATTTTTCCCCACCTCGGCGGCCACATATGGTTTGGTATATGGGGTCATACGGAGGATTATATTGAATATCAGAATTCTGATATTCGAGTTTTGATGTGTTTCGCTAAATCGAATTTTAAAGGCCTGGATTTAAAATTTTTTACATCAACTTTTAATATTAAATAACACTTAGGGAGATGAATAAAAATCTATTACAACAGCACATCGGTGGCCACATATTTTGTGATGGATGTGGGCGTATTGAATCATGTCGAATATCAGAATTCTAATATTCGAGCATCGAGATATGGTTGTGTAGGCTTTGGAGGGCAAGAATCAAAATTTTCTACATCAAAATATAAAATATTATGTAATTTTTAAGGAGACTGAATGAAAATCTATTTTTCCCCACCTCGGCGGCCACATATGGTTTGGTATATGGGGTCATATGGAGGATTATATTGAATATCAGAATTATGATATTCGAATTTTGATGTGTTTCGCTATATCGAATTTTAAAGTCCTGGATTTAAAATTTTTTACATCAACTTTTAAAATTAAATTACACTTAGGGAGATGAATAAAAATCTATTACAACAGCACATCGGTGGCCACATATTTTGTGATGGATGTGGGCGTATTGAATCATGTCGAATATCAGAATTCTAATATTCGAGCATCGAGATATGGTTGTGTTGGCTTTGGAGGGCAAGAATCAAAATTTTCTACTTCAAAATATAAAATATTAAGTAATTTTTAAGGGGACTGAATGAAAATCTATTTTTCCCCACCTCGGCGGCCACATATGGTTTGGTATATGGGGTCATACGGAGGATTATATTGAATATCAGAATTCTGATATTCGAGTTTTGATGTGTTTCGCTAAATCGAATTTTAAAGGCCTGGATTTAAAATTTTTTACATCAACTTTTAATATTAAATAACACTTAGGGAGATGAATAAAAATCTATTACAACAGCACATCGGTGGCCACATATTTTGTGATGGATGTGGGCGTATTGAATCATGTCGAATATCAGAATTCTAATATTCGAGCATCGAGATATGGTTGTGTAGGCTTTGGAGGGCAAGAATCAAAATTTTCTACATCAAAATATAAAATATTATGTAATTTTTAAGGAGACTGAATGAAAATCTATTTTTCCCCACCTCGGCGGCCACATATGGTTTGGTATATGGGGTCATATGGAGGATTATATTGAATATCAGAATTATGATATTCGAATTTTGATGTGTTTCGCTATATCGAATTTTAAAGTCCTGGATTTAAAATTTTTTACATCAACTTTTAATATTAAATTACACTTAGGGAGATGAATAAAAATCTATTACAACAGCACATCGGTGGCCACATATTTTGTGATGGATGTGGGCGTATTGAATCATGTCGAATATCAGAATTCTAATATTCGAGCATCGAGATATGGTTGTGTTGGCTTTGGAGGGCAAGAATCAAAATTTTCTACTTCAAAATATAAAATATTAAGTAATTTTTAAGGGGACTGAATGAAAATCTATTTTTCCCCACCTCGGCGGTCACATATGGTTTGGTATATGGGGTCATACGGAGGATTGGCCCCGAATGTAAAATTGTTTACATCAACTTTTAATATTAAATTACATTAAGGGAGATGAATAAAAATCTATTCATATACCTTATTTGTGGCCACATATTCTGTGATTGATGTGGTCATACTGAATCATGTCGAATATCAGAATATCATGGTCATATTGAATAATGTCAAATATCAGAATTCTGATATTTGAACATCGAGATATGGTTGTGTTGGCTTTGGAGGGCAAAAATGAAAATTTTCTACATCAAAATATAAAATATTAAGTAATTTTTAAGGGGACTGAATGAAAATCTATTTTTCCCCAACTCGGTGGCCACGTATGGTTTGCTATATGGGGTCATACGGAGGATTGTATTGAATATCAGAATTCTGATATTCGAGTTTTGATGTGTTTCGCTATATCGAATTTTAAAGGCCTGGATTTAAAATGTTTTACATCAACTTTTAACATTAAATTACACTTAGGGAGATGAATAAAAATCTATAACAACACCACATCGGTGGCCACATATTTTGTGATGGATGTGGGCGTATTGAATCATGTCGAATATCAGAATTCTGATATTCGAACAAAGAGTTATGGTATTGTTGACTTTGGAGGGCAAGAATAAAAGTTTCCACATGAATATAAAATATTAAGTAATTTTTAAGGGGACTGAATGAAAATCTATTTCTTCTCCACATCGGCGGCAACATACAGTTTGATATATGGGTCCATATGGAGGATTATATTGAATATCAGAATTCTGTTATTCGAGTTTTGATGTGCTTTGCTATATCGACTTTTAAGGCCCAGGATTTAAAATTTTGTACATTTATTTTTAATATTAAATTACATTAAGGGAGATGAATAAAAATCTATTACAACACCACATCGGTTGCCATATATTTTGTGATGGATATGGGCGTATTGAATCATGTCGAATATCAGAATTCTGATATTCGAGCATCGAGATATGGTTGTGTTGACTTTGGAGGGCAAGAATCAAAATTTTCTACATCAAAATATAAAATATTAAGTAATTTTTAAGGGGACTGAATGAAAATCTATTTTTCCCCACCTCGGCGGCCACATATGGTTTGGTATATGGGGTGATATGGAGGATTATATTGAATATCAGAATTCTGATATTCGAATTTTGATGTGTTTCGCTATATCGAATTTTAAAGGCCTGGATTTAAAATTTTTTACATCAACTTTTAATATTAAATTACACTTAGGGAGATGAATAAAAATCTATTACAACCACATCGGTGGCCACATATTTTCTGATGGATGTGGTCATATTGAATCATGTCGAATATCAGAATTCTGATATTCGAACATCGAGATATGGTTGTGTTGACTTTGGAGGGTAGGAATCAAAATTTTCTACATCAATATAAAATATTAAGTAATATTTAAGGGGACTGAATGAAAATCTATTTGTTCTCCACATCGGCGGCCACATATGGTTTGGTATATGGGGTCATATGGAGGATTATATTGAATATCAAAATTCTGATATTCGAGTTTTGATGCGTTTCGCTATATCGACTTTTAAGGCCCTGAATATAAAATTGTTTACATACTTTTAATATTAAATTACATTAAGGTAGATGAATAAAAATCTATTACAACACCACATCGGTGGCCACAGATTTTGTGATGGATGTGGGCGTATTGAATCATGTCGAATATCAGAATTCTGATATTCGAGCATCGAGATATGGTTGTGTTGGCTTTGGAGGGCAAGAATCAAAATTTTCTACATCAAAATATAAAATATTAAGTAATTTTTAAGGGGACTGAATGAAAATCTATTTTTCCCCACCTCGGCGGCCACATATGGTTTGGTATATGGGGTCATATGGAGGATTATATTGAATATCAGAATTCTGATATTCGAGTTTTGATGTGTTTCGCTATATCGACTTTTAAGGCCCCGAATATAAAATTGTTTACATCAACTTTTAATATTAAATTACATTAAGGTAGATGAATAAAAATCTATTACAACACCACATCGGTGGCCACATATTTTGTGATGGATGTGGGCGTATTGAATCATTTCGAATATCAGATTTCTGATATTCGAGCATCGAGATATGGTTGTGTTGGCTTTGGAGGGCAAGAATCAAAATTTTCTACATCAAAATATAAAATATTAAGTAATTTTTAAGGGGACTGAATGAAAATCTATTTTTCCCCCTCTCGGCGGCCACATACGGTTTGGTATATGGGGTCATATGGAGGATTATATTGAATATCAGAATTCTGATATTCGAATTTTGATGTGTTTCGCTATATCGAATTTTAAAGGCCTGGATTTAAAATTTTTTACATCAACTTTTAATATTAAATTACACTTAGGGAGATGAATAAAAATCTATTACAACCACATCGGTTGCCACATATTTTCTGATGGATGTGGTCATATTGAATCATGTCGAATATCAGAATTCTGATATTCGAACATCGAGATATGGTTGTGTTGACTTTGGAGGGTAGGAATCAAAATTTTCTACATCAATATAAAATATTAAGTAATTTTTAAGGGGACTGAATGAAAATCTATTTGTTCTCCACATCGGCGGCCACATATGGTTTGGTATATGGGGTCATATGGAGGATTATATTGAATATCAGAATTCTGATATTCGAGTTTTGATGCGTTTCGCTATATCGACTTTTAAGGCCCTGAATATAAAATTGTTTACATACTTTTAATATTAAATTACATTAAGGTAGATGAATAAAAATCTATTACAACACCACATCGGTGGCCACAGATTTTGTGATGGATGTGGGCGTATTGAATCATGTCGAATATCAGAATTCTGATATTCGAGCATCGAGATATGGTTGTGTTGGCTTTGGAGGGCAAGAATCAAAATTTTCTACATCAAAATATAAAATATTAAGTAATTTTTAAGGGGACTGAATGAAAATCTATTTTTCCCCACCTCGGCGGCCACATATGGTTTGGTATATGGGGTCATATGGAGGATTATATTGAATATCAGAATTCTGATATTCGAGTTTTGATGTGTTTCGCTATATCGACTTTTAAGGCCCCGAATATAAAATTGTTTACATCAACTTTTAATATTAAATTACATTAAGGTAGATGAATAAAAATCTATTACAACACCACATCGGTGGCCACATATTTTGTGATGGATGTGGGCGTATTGAATCATTTCGAATATCAGATTTCTGATATTCGAGCATCGAGATATGGTTGTGTTGGCTTTGGAGGGCAAGAATCAAAATTTTCTACATCAAAATATAAAATATTAAGTAATTTTTAAGGGGACTGAATGAAAATCTATTTTTCCCCCTCTCGGCGGCCACATACGGTTTGGTATATGGGGTCATATGGAGGATTATATTGAATATCAGAATTCTGATATTCGAATTTTGATGTGTTTCGCTATATCGAATTTTAAAGGCCTGGATTTAAAATTTTTTACATCAACTTTTAATATTAAATTACACTTAGGGAGATGAATAAAAATCTATTACAACCACATCGGTTGCCACATATTTTCTGATGGATGTGGTCATATTGAATCATGTCGAATATCAGAATTCTGATATTCGAACATCGAGATATGGTTGTGTTGACTTTGGAGGGTAGGAATCAAAATTTTCTACATCAATATAAAATATTAAGTAATTTTTAAGGGGACTGAATGAAAATCTATTTGTTCTCCACATCGGCGGCCACATATGGTTTGGTATATGGGGTCATATGGAGGATTATATTGAATATCAGAATTCTGATATTCGAGTTTTGATGCGTTTCGCTATATCGACTTTTAAGGCCCTGAATATAAAATTGTTTACATACTTTTAATATTAAATTACATTAAGGTAGATGAATAAAAATCTATTACAACACCACATCGGTGGCCACAGATTTTGTGATGGATGTGGGCGTATTGAATCATGTCGAATATCAGAATTCTGATATTCGAGCATCGAGATATGGTTGTGTTGGCTTTGGAGGGCAAGAATCAAAATTTTCTACATCAAAATATAAAATATTAAGTAATTTTTAAGGGGACTGAATGAAAATCTATTTTTCCCCACCTCGGCGGCCACATATGGTTTGGTATATGGGGTCATATGGAGGATTATATTGAATATCAGAATTCTGATATTCGAGTTTTGATGTGTTTCGCTATATCGACTTTTAAGGCCCCGAATATAAAATTGTTTACATCAACTTTTAATATTAAATTACATTAAGGTAGATGAATAAAAATCTATTACAACACCACATCGGTGGCCACATATTTTGTGATGGATGTGGGCGTATTGAATCATTTCGAATATCAGATTTCTGATATTCGAGCATCGAGATATGGTTGTGTTGGCTTTGGAGGGCAAGAATCAAAATTTTCTACATCAAAATATAAAATATTAAGTAATTTTTAAGGGGACTGAATGAAAATCTATTTTTCCCCCTCTCGGCGGCCACATACGGTTTGGTATATGGGGTCATATGGAGGATTATATTGAATATCAGAATTCTGATATTCGAATTTTGATGTGTTTCGCTATATCGAATTTTAAAGGCCTGGATTTAAAATTTTTTACATCAACTTTTAATATTAAATTACACTTAGGGAGATGAATAAAAATCTATTACAACCACATCGGTTGCCACATATTTTCTAATGGATGTGGTCATATTGAATCATGTCGAATATCAGAATTCTGATATTCGAACATCGAGATATGGTTGTGTTGACTTTGGAGGGTAGGAATCAAAATTTTCTACATCAATATAAAATATTAAGTAATTTTTAAGGGGACTGAATGAAAATCTATTTGTTCTCCACATCGGCGGCCACATATGGTTTGGTATATGGGGTCATATGGAGGATTATATTGAATATCAGAATTCTGATATTCGAGTTTTGATGTGTTTCGCTATATCGACTTTTAAGGCCCCGAATATAAAATTGTTTACATCAACTTTTAATATTAAATTGCATTAAGGGAGATGAATAAAAATCTATTCATATACTTTATTTGTGGCCACATATTCTGTGATTGATGTGGTCATACTGAATCATGTCGAATATCAGAATTCTGATATTCGAACAACGAGTTATGGTATTGTTGACTTTGGAGGGCAAGAATAAAAATTTTCTACATGAATACAAAACATTAAGTAATTTTTAAGGGGACTGATTGAAAATCTATTTTTTCCCCACATCGGTTGCCACATATGGTTTGGTATATGGGGTCATATGGAGGATTATATTGAATATCAGAATTCTGATATTCGAATTTTGATGTGTTTCGCTATATCGAATTTTAAAGTCCTGGATTTAAAATTTTTTACATCAACTTTTAATATTAAATAACATTAGGGAGATGAATAAAAATCTATTACAACAGCACATCGGTGGCCACATATTTTGTGATGGATGTGGGCGTATTGAATCATGTCGAATATCAGAATTCTAATATTCGAGCATCGAGATATGGTTGTGTAGGCTTTGGAGGGCAAGAATCAAAATTTTCTACATCAAAATATAAAATATTATGTAATTTTTAAGTAGACTGAATGAAAATCTATTTTTCCCCACCTCGGCGGCCACATATGGTTTGGTATATGGGGTCATATGGAGGATTATATTGAATATCAGAATTATGATATTCGAATTTTGATGTGTTTCGCTATATCGAATTTTAAAGTCCTGGATTTAAAATTTTTTACATCAACTTTTAATATTAAATAACATTAGGGAGATGAATAAAAATCTATTACAACAGCACATCGGTGGCCACATATTTTGTGATGGATGTGGGCGTATTGAATCATGTCGAATATCAGAATTCTAATATTCGAGCATCGAGATATGGTTGTGTTGGCTTTGGAGGGCAAGAATCAAAATTTTCTACTTCAAAATATAAAATATTAAGTAATTTTTAAGGGGACTGTATGAAAATCTATTTTTCCCCACCTCGGCGGTCACATATGGTTTGGTATATGGGGTCATACGGAGGATTGGCCCCGAATGTAAAATTGTTTACATCAACTTTTAATATTAAATTACATTAAGGGAGATGAATAAAAATCTATTCATATACCTTATTTGTGGCCACATATTCTGTGATTGATGTGGTCATACTGAATCATGTCGAATATCAGAATATCATGGTCATATTGAATAATGTCAAATATCAGAATTCTGATATTTGAACATCGAGATATGGTTGTGTTGGCTTTGGAGGGCAAAAATGAAAATTTTCTACATCAAAATATAAAATATTAAGTAATTTTTAAGGGGACTGAATGAAAATCTATTTTTCCCCAACTCGGTGGCCACGTATGGTTTGCTATATGGGGTCATACGGAGGATTGTATTGAATATCAGAATTCTGATATTCGAGTTTTGATGTGTTTCGCTTTATCGAATTTTAAAGGCCTGGATTTAAAATGTTTTACATCAACTTTTAACATTAAATTACACTTAGGGAGATGAATAAAAATCTATAACAACACCACATCGGTGGCCACATATTTTGTGATGGATGTGGGCGTATTGAATCATGTCGAATATCAGAATTCTGATATTCGAGCATGGAGATATGGTTGTGTTGGCTTTGGAGGGCAAGAATCAAAATTTTCTACATCAAAATATAAAATACTAAGTAATTTTTAAGGAGACTGAATGAAAATCTATTTTTCTCCACCTCGGCGGCCACATATGGTTTGGTATATGGGGTTATATGGAGGATTATATTGAATATCAGAATTCTGATATTCGAATTTTAATGTGTTTCGCTATATCGAATTTTAAAGGCCAGGATTTAAAATTTTTTACATCAACTTTTAACATTAAATTACACTTAGGGAGATGAATAAAAATCTATTACAACACCACATCGGTGGCCACATATTTTGTGATGGATGTGGGCGTATTGAATCATGTCGAATATCAGAATTCTGATATTCGAGCATCGAGATATGGTTGTGTTGGCTTTGGAGGGCAAGAATCAAAATTTTCTACTTCAAAATATAAAATATTAAGTAATTTTTAAGGGGACTGAATGAAAATCTATTTTTCCCCACCTCGGCGGCCACATATGGTTTGGTATATGGGGTCATACGGAGGATTATATTGAATATCAGAATTCTGATATTCGAGTTTTGATGTGTTTCGCTAAATCGAATTTTAAAGGCCTGGATTTAAAATTTTTTACATCAACTTTTAATATTAAATTACACTTAGGGAGATGAATAAAAATCTATTACAACCACATCGGTGGCCACATATTTTCTGATGGATGTGGTCATATTGAATCATGTCGAATATCAGAATTCTGATATTCGAACATCGAGATATGGTTGTGTTGACTTTGGAGGGTAGGAATCAAAATTTTCTACATCAATATAAAATATTAAGTAATTTTTAAGGGGACTGAATGAAAATCTATTTTTCCCCACCTCGGCGGCCACATATGGTTTGGTATATGGGGTCATATGGAGGATTATATTGAATATCAGAATTCTGATATTCGAGTTTTGATGCGTTTCGCTATATCGACTTTTAAGGCCCTGAATATAAAATTGTTTACATACTTTTAATATTAAATTACATTAAGGTAGATGAATAAAAATCTATTACAACACCACATCGGTGGCCACAGATTTTGTGATGGATGTGGGCGTATTGAATCATGTCGAATATCAGAATTCTGATATTCGAGCATCGAGATATGGTTGTGTTGGCTTTGGAGGGCAAGAATCAAAATTTTCTACATCAAAATATAAAATATTAAGTAATTTTTAAGGGGACTGAATGAAAATCTATTTTTCCCCACCTCGGCGGCCACATATGGTTTGGTATATGGGGTCATATGGAGGATTATATTGAATATCAGAATTCTGATATTCGAGTTTTGATGTGTTTCGCTATATCGACTTTTAAGGCCCCGAATATAAAATTGTTTACATCAACTTTTAATATTAAATTACATTAAGGTAGATGAATAAAAATCTATTACAACACCACATCGGTGGCCACATATTTTGTGATGGATGTGGGCGTATTGAATCATTTCGAATATCAGATTTCTGATATTCGAGCATCGAGATATGGTTGTGTTGGCTTTGGAGGGCAAGAATCAAAATTTTCTACATCAAAATATAAAATATTAAGTAATTTTTAAGGGGACTGAATGAAAATCTATTTTTCCCCCTCTCGGCGGCCACATACGGTTTGGTATATGGGGTCATATGGAGGATTATATTGAATATCAGAATTCTGATATTCGAATTTTGATGTGTTTCGCTATATCGAATTTTAAAGGCCTGGATTTAAAATTTTTTACATCAACTTTTAATATTAAATTACACTTAGGGAGATGAATAAAAATCTATTACAACCACATCGGTTGCCACATATTTTCTAATGGATGTGGTCATATTGAATCATGTCGAATATCAGAATTCTGATATTCGAACATCGAGATATGGTTGTGTTGACTTTGGAGGGTAGGAATCAAAATTTTCTACATCAATATAAAATATTAAGTAATTTTTAAGGGGACTGAATGAAAATCTATTTGTTCTCCACATCGGCGGCCACATATGGTTTGGTATATGGGGTCATATGGAGGATTATATTGAATATCAGAATTCTGATATTCGAGTTTTGATGTGTTTCGCTATATCGACTTTTAAGGCCCCGAATATAAAATTGTTTACATCAACTTTTAATATTAAATTGCATTAAGGGAGATGAATAAAAATCTATTCATATACTTTATTTGTGGCCACATATTCTGTGATTGATGTGGTCATACTGAATCATGTCGAATATCAGAATTCTGATATTCGAACAACGAGTTATGGTATTGTTGACTTTGGAGGGCAAGAATAAAAATTTTCTACATGAATACAAAACATTAAGTAATTTTTAAGGGGACTGATTGAAAATCTATTTTTTCCCCACATCGGTTGCCACATATGGTTTGGTATATGGGGTCATATGGAGGATTATATTGAATATCAGAATTCTGATATTCGAATTTTGATGTGTTTCGCTATATCGAATTTTAAAGTCCTGGATTTAAAATTTTTTACATCAACTTTTAATATTAAATAACACTTAGGGAGATGAATAAAAATCTATTACAACAGCACATCGGTGGCCACATATTTTGTGATGGATGTGGGCGTATTGAATCATGTCGAATATCAGAATTCTAATATTCGAGCATCGAGATATGGTTGTGTAGGCTTTGGAGGGCAAGAATCAAAATTTTCTACATCAAAATATAAAATATTATGTAATTTTTAAGGAGACTGAATGAAAATCTATTTTTCCCCACCTCGGCGGCCACATATGGTTTGGTATATGGGGTCATATGGAGGATTATATTGAATATCAGAATTATGATATTCGAATTTTGATGTGTTTCGCTATATCGAATTTTAAAGTCCTGGATTTAAAATTTTTTACATCAACTTTTAATATTAAATTACACTTAGGGAGATGAATAAAAATCTATTACAACAGCACATCGGTGGCCACATATTTTGTGATGGATGTGGGCGTATTGAATCATGTCGAATATCAGAATTCTAATATTCGAGCATCGAGATATGGTTGTGTTGGCTTTGGAGGGCAAGAATCAAAATTTTCTACTTCAAAATATAAAATATTAAGTAATTTTTAAGGGGACTGAATGAAAATCTATTTTTCCCCACCTCGGCGGTCACATATGGTTTGGTATATGGGGTCATACGGAGGATTGGCCCCGAATGTAAAATTGTTTACATCAACTTTTAATATTAAATTACATTAAGGGAGATGAATAAAAATCTATTCATATACCTTATTTGTGGCCACATATTCTGTGATTGATGTGGTCATACTGAATCATGTCGAATATCAGAATATCATGGTCATATTGAATAATGTCAAATATCAGAATTCTGATATTTGAACATCGAGATATGGTTGTGTTGGCTTTGGAGGGCAAAAATGAAAATTTTCTACATCAAAATATAAAATATTAAGTAATTTTTAAGGGGACTGAATGAAAATCTATTTTTCCCCAACTCGGTGGCCACGTATGGTTTGCTATATGGGGTCATACGGAGGATTGTATTGAATATCAGAATTCTGATATTCGAGTTTTGATGTGTTTCGCTATATCGAATTTTAAAGGCCTGGATTTAAAATGTTTTACATCAACTTTTAACATTAAATTACACTTAGGGAGATGAATAAAAATCTATAACAACACCACATCGGTGGCCACATATTTTGTGATGGATGTGGGCGTATTGAATCATGTCGAATATCAGAATTCTGATATTCGAGCATGGAGATATGGTTGTGTTGGCTTTGGAGGGCAAGAATCAAAATTTTCTACATCAAAATATAAAATACTAAGTAATTTTTAAGGAGACTGAATGAAAATCTATTTTTCTCCACCTCGGCGGCCACATATGGTTTGGTATATGGGGTTATATGGAGGATTATATTGAATATCAGAATTCTGATATTCGAATTTTAATGTGTTTCGCTATATCGAATTTTAAAGGCCAGGATTTAAAATTTTTTACATCAACTTTTAACATTAAATTACACTTAGGGAGATGAATAAAAATCTATTACAACACCACATCGGTGGCCACATATTTTGTGATGGATGTGGGCGTATTGAATCATGTCGAATATCAGAATTCTGATATTCGAGCATCGAGATATGGTTGTGTTGGCTTTGGAGGGCAAGAATCAAAATTTTCTACTTCAAAATATAAAATATTAAGTAATTTTTAAGGGGACTGAATGAAAATCTATTTTTCCCCACCTCGGCGGCCACATATGGTTTGGTATATGGGGTCATACGGAGGATTATATTGAATATCAGAATTCTGATATTCGAGTTTTGATGTGTTTCGCTAAATCGAATTTTAAAGGCCTGGATTTAAAATTTTTTACATCAACTTTTAATATTAAATTACACTTAGGGAGATGAATAAAAATCTATTACAACCACATCGGTGGCCACATATTTTCTGATGGATGTGGTCATATTGAATCATGTCGAATATCAGAATTCTGATATTCGAACATCGAGATATGGTTGTGTTGACTTTGGAGGGTAGGAATCAAAATTTTCTACATCAATATAAAATATTAAGTAATTTTTAAGGGGACTGAATGAAAATCTATTTTTCCCCACCTCGGCGGCCACATATGGTTTGGTATATGGGGTCATATGGAGGATTATATTGAATATCAGAATTCTGATATTCGAGTTTTGATGCGTTTCGCTATATCGACTTTTAAGGCCCTGAATATAAAATTGTTTACATACTTTTAATATTAAATTACATTAAGGTAGATGAATAAAAATCTATTACAACACCACATCGGTGGCCACAGATTTTGTGATGGATGTGGGCGTATTGAATCATGTCGAATATCAGAATTCTGATATTCGAGCATCGAGATATGGTTGTGTTGGCTTTGGAGGGCAAGAATCAAAATTTTCTACATCAAAATATAAAATATTAAGTAATTTTTAAGGGGACTGAATGAAAATCTATTTTTCCCCACCTCGGCGGCCACATATGGTTTGGTATATGGGGTCATATGGAGGATTATATTGAATATCAGAATTCTGATATTCGAGTTTTGATGTGTTTCGCTATATCGACTTTTAAGGCCCCGAATATAAAATTGTTTACATCAACTTTTAATATTAAATTACATTAAGGTAGATGAATAAAAATCTATTACAACACCACATCGGTGGCCACATATTTTGTGATGGATGTGGGCGTATTGAATCATTTCGAATATCAGATTTCTGATATTCGAGCATCGAGATATGGTTGTGTTGGCTTTGGAGGGCAAGAATCAAAATTTTCTACATCAAAATATAAAATATTAAGTAATTTTTAAGGGGACTGAATGAAAATCTATTTTTCCCCCTCTCGGCGGCCACATACGGTTTGGTATATGGGGTCATATGGAGGATTATATTGAATATCAGAATTCTGATATTCGAATTTTGATGTGTTTCGCTATATCGAATTTTAAAGGCCTGGATTTAAAATTTTTTACATCAACTTTTAATATTAAATTACACTTAGGGAGATGAATAAAAATCTATTACAACCACATCGGTTGCCACATATTTTCTAATGGATGTGGTCATATTGAATCATGTCGAATATCAGAATTCTGATATTCGAACATCGAGATATGGTTGTGTTGACTTTGGAGGGTAGGAATCAAAATTTTCTACATCAATATAAAATATTAAGTAATTTTTAAGGGGACTGAATGAAAATCTATTTGTTCTCCACATCGGCGGCCACATATGGTTTGGTATATGGGGTCATATGGAGGATTATATTGAATATCAGAATTCTGATATTCGAGTTTTGATGTGTTTCGCTATATCGACTTTTAAGGCCCCGAATATAAAATTGTTTACATCAACTTTTAATATTAAATTGCATTAAGGGAGATGAATAAAAATCTATTCATATACTTTATTTGTGGCCACATATTCTGTGATTGATGTGGTCATACTGAATCATGTCGAATATCAGAATTCTGATATTCGAACAACGAGTTATGGTATTGTTGACTTTGGAGGGCAAGAATAAAAATTTTCTACATGAATACAAAACATTAAGTAATTTTTAAGGGGACTGATTGAAAATCTATTTTTTCCCCACATCGGTTGCCACATATGGTTTGGTATATGGGGTCATATGGAGGATTATATTGAATATCAGAATTCTGATATTCGAATTTTGATGTGTTTCGCTATATCGAATTTTAAAGTCCTGGATTTAAAATTTTTTACATCAACTTTTAATATTAAATAACACTTAGGGAGATGAATAAAAATCTATTACAACAGCACATCGGTGGCCACATATTTTGTGATGGATGTGGGCGTATTGAATCATGTCGAATATCAGAATTCTAATATTCGAGCATCGAGATATGGTTGTGTAGGCTTTGGAGGGCAAGAATCAAAATTTTCTACATCAAAATATAAAATATTATGTAATTTTTAAGGAGACTGAATGAAAATCTATTTTTCCCCACCTCGGCGGCCACATATGGTTTGGTATATGGGGTCATATGGAGGATTATATTGAATATCAGAATTATGATATTCGAATTTTGATGTGTTTCGCTATATCGAATTTTAAAGTCCTGGATTTAAAATTTTTTACATCAACTTTTAATATTAAATTACACTTAGGGAGATGAATAAAAATCTATTACAACAGCACATCGGTGGCCACATATTTTGTGATGGATGTGGGCGTATTGAATCATGTCGAATATCAGAATTCTAATATTCGAGCATCGAGATATGGTTGTGTTGGCTTTGGAGGGCAAGAATCAAAATTTTCTACTTCAAAATATAAAATATTAAGTAATTTTTAAGGGGACTGAATGAAAATCTATTTTTCCCCACCTCGGCGGTCACATATGGTTTGGTATATGGGGTCATACGGAGGATTGGCCCCGAATGTAAAATTGTTTACATCAACTTTTAATATTAAATTACATTAAGGGAGATGAATAAAAATCTATTCATATACCTTATTTGTGGCCACATATTCTGTGATTGATGTGGTCATACTGAATCATGTCGAATATCAGAATATCATGGTCATATTGAATAATGTCAAATATCAGAATTCTGATATTTGAACATCGAGATATGGTTGTGTTGGCTTTGGAGGGCAAAAATGAAAATTTTCTACATCAAAATATAAAATATTAAGTAATTTTTAAGGGGACTGAATGAAAATCTATTTTTCCCCAACTCGGTGGCCACGTATGGTTTGCTATATGGGGTCATACGGAGGATTGTATTGAATATCAGAATTCTGATATTCGAGTTTTGATGTGTTTCGCTATATCGAATTTTAAAGGCCTGGATTTAAAATGTTTTACATCAACTTTTAACATTAAATTACACTTAGGGAGATGAATAAAAATCTATAACAACACCACATCGGTGGCCACATATTTTGTGATGGATGTGGGCGTATTGAATCATGTCGAATATCAGAATTCTGATATTCGAGCATGGAGATATGGTTGTGTTGGCTTTGGAGGGCAAGAATCAAAATTTTCTACATCAAAATATAAAATACTAAGTAATTTTTAAGGAGACTGAATGAAAATCTATTTTTCTCCACCTCGGCGGCCACATATGGTTTGGTATATGGGGTTATATGGAGGATTATATTGAATATCAGAATTCTGATATTCGAATTTTAATGTGTTTCGCTATATCGAATTTTAAAGGCCAGGATTTAAAATTTTTTACATCAACTTTTAACATTAAATTACACTTAGGGAGATGAATAAAAATCTATTACAACACCACATCGGTGGCCACATATTTTGTGATGGATGTGGGCGTATTGAATCATGTCGAATATCAGAATTCTGATATTCGAGCATCGAGATATGGTTGTGTTGGCTTTGGAGGGCAAGAATCAAAATTTTCTACTTCAAAATATAAAATATTAAGTAATTTTTAAGGGGACTGAATGAAAATCTATTTTTCCCCACCTCGGCGGCCACATATGGTTTGGTATATGGGGTCATACGGAGGATTATATTGAATATCAGAATTCTGATATTCGAGTTTTGATGTGTTTCGCTAAATCGAATTTTAAAGGCCTGGATTTAAAATTTTTTACATCAACTTTTAATATTAAATTACACTTAGGGAGATGAATAAAAATCTATTACAACCACATCGGTGGCCACATATTTTCTGATGGATGTGGTCATATTGAATCATGTCGAATATCAGAATTCTGATATTCGAACATCGAGATATGGTTGTGTTGACTTTGGAGGGTAGGAATCAAAATTTTCTACATCAATATAAAATATTAAGTAATTTTTAAGGGGACTGAATGAAAATCTATTTTTCCCCACCTCGGCGGCCACATATGGTTTGGTATATGGGGTCATATGGAGGATTATATTGAATATCAGAATTCTGATATTCGAGTTTTGATGCGTTTCGCTATATCGACTTTTAAGGCCCTGAATATAAAATTGTTTACATACTTTTAATATTAAATTACATTAAGGTAGATGAATAAAAATCTATTACAACACCACATCGGTGGCCACAGATTTTGTGATGGATGTGGGCGTATTGAATCATGTCGAATATCAGAATTCTGATATTCGAGCATCGAGATATGGTTGTGTTGGCTTTGGAGGGCAAGAATCAAAATTTTCTACATCAAAATATAAAATATTAAGTAATTTTTAAGGGGACTGAATGAAAATCTATTTTTCCCCACCTCGGCGGCCACATATGGTTTGGTATATGGGGTCATATGGAGGATTATATTGAATATCAGAATTCTGATATTCGAGTTTTGATGTGTTTCGCTATATCGACTTTTAAGGCCCCGAATATAAAATTGTTTACATCAACTTTTAATATTAAATTACATTAAGGTAGATGAATAAAAATCTATTACAACACCACATCGGTGGCCACATATTTTGTGATGGATGTGGGCGTATTGAATCATTTCGAATATCAGATTTCTGATATTCGAGCATCGAGATATGGTTGTGTTGGCTTTGGAGGGCAAGAATCAAAATTTTCTACATCAAAATATAAAATATTAAGTAATTTTTAAGGGGACTGAATGAAAATCTATTTTTCCCCCTCTCGGCGGCCACATACGGTTTGGTATATGGGGTCATATGGAGGATTATATTGAATATCAGAATTCTGATATTCGAATTTTGATGTGTTTCGCTATATCGAATTTTAAAGGCCTGGATTTAAAATTTTTTACATCAACTTTTAATATTAAATTACACTTAGGGAGATGAATAAAAATCTATTACAACCACATCGGTTGCCACATATTTTCTAATGGATGTGGTCATATTGAATCATGTCGAATATCAGAATTCTGATATTCGAACATCGAGATATGGTTGTGTTGACTTTGGAGGGTAGGAATCAAAATTTTCTACATCAATATAAAATATTAAGTAATTTTTAAGGGGACTGAATGAAAATCTATTTGTTCTCCACATCGGCGGCCACATATGGTTTGGTATATGGGGTCATATGGAGGATTATATTGAATATCAGAATTCTGATATTCGAGTTTTGATGTGTTTCGCTATATCGACTTTTAAGGCCCCGAATATAAAATTGTTTACATCAACTTTTAATATTAAATTGCATTAAGGGAGATGAATAAAAATCTATTCATATACTTTATTTGTGGCCACATATTCTGTGATTGATGTGGTCATACTGAATCATGTCGAATATCAGAATTCTGATATTCGAACAACGAGTTATGGTATTGTTGACTTTGGAGGGCAAGAATAAAAATTTTCTACATGAATACAAAACATTAAGTAATTTTTAAGGGGACTGATTGAAAATCTATTTTTTCCCCACATCGGTTGCCACATATGGTTTGGTATATGGGGTCATATGGAGGATTATATTGAATATCAGAATTCTGATATTCGAATTTTGATGTGTTTCGCTATATCGAATTTTAAAGTCCTGGATTTAAAATTTTTTACATCAACTTTTAATATTAAATAACACTTAGGGAGATGAATAAAAATCTATTACAACAGCACATCGGTGGCCACATATTTTGTGATGGATGTGGGCGTATTGAATCATGTCGAATATCAGAATTCTAATATTCGAGCATCGAGATATGGTTGTGTAGGCTTTGGAGGGCAAGAATCAAAATTTTCTACATCAAAATATAAAATATTATGTAATTTTTAAGGAGACTGAATGAAAATCTATTTTTCCCCACCTCGGCGGCCACATATGGTTTGGTATATGGGGTCATATGGAGGATTATATTGAATATCAGAATTATGATATTCGAATTTTGATGTGTTTCGCTATATCGAATTTTAAAGTCCTGGATTTAAAATTTTTTACATCAACTTTTAATATTAAATTACACTTAGGGAGATGAATAAAAATCTATTACAACAGCACATCGGTGGCCACATATTTTGTGATGGATGTGGGCGTATTGAATCATGTCGAATATCAGAATTCTAATATTCGAGCATCGAGATATGGTTGTGTTGGCTTTGGAGGGCAAGAATCAAAATTTTCTACTTCAAAATATAAAATATTAAGTAATTTTTAAGGGGACTGAATGAAAATCTATTTTTCCCCACCTCGGCGGTCACATATGGTTTGGTATATGGGGTCATACGGAGGATTGGCCCCGAATGTAAAATTGTTTACATCAACTTTTAATATTAAATTACATTAAGGGAGATGAATAAAAATCTATTCATATACCTTATTTGTGGCCACATATTCTGTGATTGATGTGGTCATACTGAATCATGTCGAATATCAGAATATCATGGTCATATTGAATAATGTCAAATATCAGAATTCTGATATTTGAACATCGAGATATGGTTGTGTTGGCTTTGGAGGGCAAAAATGAAAATTTTCTACATCAAAATATAAAATATTAAGTAATTTTTAAGGAGACTGAATGAAAATCTATTTTTCTCCACCTCGGCGGCCACATATGGTTTGGTATATGGGGTTATATGGAGGATTATATTGAATATCAGAATTCTGATATTCGAATTTTAATGTGTTTCGCTATATCGAATTTTAAAGGCCAGGATTTAAAATTTTTTACATCAACTTTTAACATTAAATTACACTTAGGGAGATGAATAAAAATCTATTACAACACCACATCGGTGGCCACATATTTTGTGATGGATGTGGGCGTATTGAATCATGTCGAATATCAGAATTCTGATATTCGAGCATCGAGATATGGTTGTGTTGGCTTTGGAGGGCAAGAATCAAAATTTTCTACTTCAAAATATAAAATATTAAGTAATTTTTAAGGGGACTGAATGAAAATCTATTTTTCTCCACCTCGGCGGCCACATATGGTTTGGTATATGGGGTTATATGGAGGATTATATTGAATATCAGAATTCTGATATTCGAATTTTAATGTGTTTCGCTATATCGAATTTTAAAGGCCAGGATTTAAAATTTTTTACATCAACTTTTAACATTAAATTACACTTAGGGAGATGAATAAAAATCTATTACAACACCACATCGGTGGCCACATATTTTGTGATGGATGTGGGCGTATTGAATCATGTCGAATATCAGAATTCTGATATTCGAGCATCGAGATATGGTTGTGTTGGCTTTGGAGGGCAAGAATCAAAATTTTCTACTTCAAAATATAAAATATTAAGTAATTTTTAAGGGGACTGAATGAAAATCTATTTTTCCCCACCTCGGCGGCCACATATGGTTTGGTATATGGGGTCATACGGAGGATTATATTGAATATCAGAATTCTGATATTCGAGTTTTGATGTGTTTCGCTAAATCGAATTTTAAAGGCCTGGATTTAAAATTTTTTACATCAACTTTTAATATTAAATAACACTTAGGGAGATGAATAAAAATCTATTACAACAGCACATCGGTGGCCACATATTTTGTGATGGATGTGGGCGTATTGAATCATGTCGAATATCAGAATTCTAATATTCGAGCATCGAGATATGGTTGTGTAGGCTTTGGAGGGCAAGAATCAAAATTTTCTACATCAAAATATAAAATATTATGTAATTTTTAAGGAGACTGAATGAAAATCTATTTTTCCCCACCTCGGCGGCCACATATGGTTTGGTATATGGGGTCATATGGAGGATTATATTGAATATCAGAATTATGATATTCGAATTTTGATGTGTTTCGCTATATCGAATTTTAAAGTCCTGGATTTAAAATTTTTTACATCAACTTTTAATATTAAATTACACTTAGGGAGATGAATAAAAATCTATTACAACAGCACATCGGTGGCCACATATTTTGTGATGGATGTGGGCGTATTGAATCATGTCGAATATCAGAATTCTAATATTCGAGCATCGAGATATGGTTGTGTTGGCTTTGGAGGGCAAGAATCAAAATTTTCTACTTCAAAATATAAAATATTAAGTAATTTTTAAGGGGACTGAATGAAAATCTATTTTTCCCCACCTCGGCGGTCACATATGGTTTGGTATATGGGGTCATACGGAGGATTGGCCCCGAATGTAAAATTGTTTACATCAACTTTTAATATTAAATTACATTAAGGGAGATGAATAAAAATCTATTCATATACCTTATTTGTGGCCACATATTCTGTGATTGATGTGGTCATACTGAATCATGTCGAATATCAGAATATCATGGTCATATTGAATAATGTCAAATATCAGAATTCTGATATTTGAACATCGAGATATGGTTGTGTTGGCTTTGGAGGGCAAAAATGAAAATTTTCTACATCAAAATATAAAATATTAAGTAATTTTTAAGGGGACTGAATGAAAATATATTTTTCCCCAACTCGGTGGCCACGTATGGTTTGCTATATGGGGTCATACGGAGGATTGTATTGAATATCAGAATTCTGATATTCGAGTTTTGATGTGTTTCGCTATATCGAATTTTAAAGGCCTGGATTTAAAATGTTTTAAATCAACTTTTAACATTAAATTACACTTAGGGAGATGAATAAAAATCTATAACAACACCACATCGGTGGCCACATATTTTGTGATGGATGTGGGCGTATTGAATCATGTCGAATATCAGAATTCTGATATTCGAGCATGGAGATATGGTTGTGTTGGCTTTGGAGGGCAAGAATCAAAATTTTCTACATCAAAATATAAAATATTAAGTAATTTTTAAGGAGACTGAATGAAAATCTATTTTTCTCCACCTCGGCGGCCACATATGGTTTGGTATATGGGGTTATATGGAGGATTATATTGAATATCAGAATTCTGATATTCGAATTTTAATGTGTTTCGCTATATCGAATTTTAAAGGCCAGGATTTAAAATTTTTTACATCAACTTTTAACATTAAATTACACTTAGGGAGATGAATAAAAATCTATTACAACACCACATCGGTGGCCACATATTTTGTGATGGATGTGGGCGTATTGAATCATGTCGAATATCAGAATTCTGATATTCGAGCATCGAGATATGGTTGTGTTGGCTTTGGAGGGCAAGAATCAAAATTTTCTACTTCAAAATATAAAATATTAAGTAATTTTTAATAGGACTGAATGAAAATCTATTTTTCCCCACCTCGGCGGCCACATATGGTTTGGTATATGGGGTCATACGGAGGATTATATTGAATATCAGAATTCTGATATTCGAGTTTTGATGTGTTTCGCTAAATCGAATTTTAAAGGCCTGGATTTAAAATTTTTTACATCAACTTTTAACATTAAATTACACTTAGGGAGATGAATAAAAATCTATTACAACAGCACATCGGTGGCCACGTATTTTGTGATGGATGTGGTCATATTGAATCATGTCGAATATCAGAATTCTGATATTCGAGCATCGAGATATGGTTGTGTTGGCTTTGGAGGGTAAGAATCAAAATTTTCTACATCAAAATATAAAATATTAAGTAATTTTTAAGGGGACTGAATGAAAATCTATTTTTTCTCCACATCGGCGGCCACATATGGTTTGGTATATGGGGTCATATGGAGGATTATATTGAATATCAGAATTCTGATATTCGAGTTTTGATGTGTTTCGCTATATCGACTTTTAAGGCCCCGAATATAAAATTGTTTACATCAACTTTTAATATTAAATTACATTAAGGTAGATGAATAAAAATCTATTACAACACCACATCGGTGGCCACATATTTTGTGATGGATGTGGGCGTATTGAATCATGTCGAATATCAGAATTCTGATATTCGAGCATCGAGATATGGTTGTGTTGGCTTTGGAGGGCAAGAATCAAAATTTTCTACATCAAAATATAAAATATTAAGTAATTTTTAAGGGGACTGAATGAAAATCTATTTTTTCTCCACATCGGCGGCCACATATGGTTTGGTATATGGGGTCATATGGAGGATTATATTGAATATCAGAATTCTGATATTCGAGTTTTGATGCGTTTCGCTATATCGACTTTTAAGGCCCTGAATTTAAAATTGTTTACATACTTTTAATATTAAATTACATTAAGGTAGATGAATAAAAATCTATTACAACACCACATCGGTGGCCACATATTTTATGATGGATGTGGGCGTATTGAATCATGTCGAATATCAGAATTCTGATATTCGAGCATCGAGATATGGATAAGTTGGCTTTGGAGGGCAAGAATCAAAATTTTCTACATCAAAATATAAAATATTAAGTAATTTTTAAGGGGACTGAATGAAAATCTATTTTACCCCACCTCGGCGGCCACATATGGTTTGGTATATGGGGTCATATGGAGGATTATATTGAATATCAGAATTCTGATATTCGAATTTTAATGTGTTTCGCTATATCGAATTTTAAAGGCCTGGATTTAAAATTTTTTACATCAACTTTTAACATTAAATTACACTTAGGGAGATGAATAAAAATCTATAACAACACCACATCGGTGGCCACATATTTTGTGATGGATGTGGGCGTATTGAATCATGTCGAATATCAGAATTCTGATATTCGAGCATGGAGATATGGTTGTGTTGGCTTTGGAGGGCAAGAATCAAAATTTTCTACATCAAAATATAAAATATTAAGTAATTTTTAAGGAGACTGAATGAAAATCTATTTTTCCCCACCTCGGCGTCCACATATGGTTTGGTATATGGGGTCATATGGAGGATTATATTGAATATAAGAATTCTGATATTCGAGTTTTGATGTGTTTCGCTATATCGAATTTTAAAGGCCAGGATTTAAAATTTTTTACATCAACTTTTAACATTAAATTACACTTAGGGAGATGAATAAAAATCTATTACAACACCACATCGGTGGCCACATATTTTGTGATGGATGTGGGCGTATTGAATCATGTCGAATATCAGAATTCTGATATTCGAGCATCGAGATATGGTTGTGTTGGCTTTGGAGGGCAAGAATCAAAATTTTCTACTTCAAAATATAAAATATTAAGTAATTTTTAAGGGGACTGAATGAAAATCTATTTTTCCCCACCTCGGCGGCCACATATGGTTTGGTATATGGGGTCATACGGAGGATTATATTGAATATCAGAATTCTGATATTCGAGTTTTGATGTGTTTCGCTATATCGAATTTTAAAGGCCTGGATTTAAAATTTTTTACATCAACTTTTAACATTAAATTACACCTAGGGAGATGAATAAAAATCTATTACAACAGCACATCGGTGGCCACATATTTTGTGATGGATGTGGTCATATTGAATCATGTCGAATATCAGAATTCTGATATTCGAGCATCGAGATATGGTTGTGTTGGCTTTGGAGGGCAAGAATCAAAATTTTCTACTTCAAAATATAAAATATTAAGTAATTTTTAAGGGGACTGAATGAAAATCTATTTTTCCCCACCTCGGCGGCCACATATGGTTTGGTATATGGGGTCATACGGAGGATTATATTGAATATCAGAATTCTGATATTCGAGTTTTGATGTGTTTCGCTAAATCGAATTTTAAAGGCCTGGATTTAAAATTTTTTACATCAACTTTTAACATTAAATTACACTTAGGGAGATGAATAAAAATCTATTACAACAGCACATCGGTGGCCACATATTTTGTGATGGATGTGGTCATATTGAATCATGTCGAATATCAGAATTCTGATATTCGAGCATCGAGATATGGTTGTGTTGGCTTTGGAGGGTAAGAATCAAAATTTTCTACATCAAAATATAAAATATTAAGTAATTTTTAAGGGGACTGAATGAAAATCTATTTTTTCTCCACATCGGCGGCCACATATGGTTTGGTATATGGGGTCATATGGAGGATTATATTGAATATCAGAATTCTGATATTCGAGTTTTGATGTGTTTCGCTATATCGACTTTTAAGGCCCCGAATATAAAATTGTTTACATCAACTTTTAATATTAAATTACATTAAGGTAGATGAATAAAAATCTATTACAACACCACATCGGTGGCCACATATTTTGTGATGGATGTGGGCGTATTGAATCATGTCGAATATCAGAATTCTGATATTCGAGCATCGAGATATGGTTGTGTTGGCTTTGGAGGGCAAGAATCAAAATTTTCTACATCAAAATATAAAATATTAAGTAATTTTTAAGGGGACTGAATGAAAATCTATTTTTTCTCCACATCGGCGGCCACATATGGTTTGGTATATGGGGTCATATGGAGGATTATATTGAATATCAGAATTCTGATATTCGAGTTTTGATGCGTTTCGCTATATCGACTTTTAAGGCCCTGAATTTAAAATTGTTTACATACTTTTAATATTAAATTACATTAAGGTAGATGAATAAAAATCTATTACAACACCACATCGGTGGCCACATATTTTATGATGGATGTGGGCGTATTGAATCATGTCGAATATCAGAATTCTGATATTCGAGCATCGAGATATGGATAAGTTGGCTTTGGAGGGCAAGAATCAAAATTTTCTACATCAAAATATAAAATATTAAGTAATTTTTAAGGGGACTGAATGAAAATCTATTTTACCCCACCTCGGCGGCCACATATGGTTTGGTATATGGGGTCATATGGAGGATTATATTGAATATCAGAATTCTGATATTCGAATTTTAATGTGTTTCGCTATATCGAATTTTAAAGGCCTGGATTTAAAATTTTTTACATCAACTTTTAACATTAAATTACACTTAGGGAGATGAATAAAAATCTATAACAACACCACATCGGTGGCCACATATTTTGTGATGGATGTGGGCGTATTGAATCATGTCGAATATCAGAATTCTGATATTCGAGCATGGAGATATGGTTGTGTTGGCTTTGGAGGGCAAGAATCAAAATTTTCTACATCAAAATATAAAATATTAAGTAATTTTTAAGGAGACTGAATGAAAATCTATTTTTCCCCACCTCGGCGTCCACATATGGTTTGGTATATGGGGTCATATGGAGGATTATATTGAATATAAGAATTCTGATATTCGAGTTTTGATGTGTTTCGCTATATCGAATTTTAAAGGCCAGGATTTAAAATTTTTTACATCAACTTTTAACATTAAATTACACTTAGGGAGATGAATAAAAATCTATTACAACATCACATCGGTGGCCACATATTTTGTGATGGATGTGGGCGTATTGAATCATGTCGAATATCAGAATTCTGATATTCGAGCATCGAGATATGGTTGTGTTGGCTTTGGAGGGCAAGAATCAAAATTTTCTACTTCAAAATATAAAATATTAAGTAATTTTTAAGGGGACTGAATGAAAATCTATTTTTCCCCACCTCGGTGGCCACATATGGTTTGGTATATGGGGTCATACGTAGGATTATATTGAATATCAGAATTCTGATATTCGAGTTTTGATGTGTTTCGCTATATCGAATTTTAAAGGCCTGGATTTAAAATTTTTTACATCAACTTTTAACATTAAATTACACTTAGGGAGATGAATAAAAATCTATTACAACAGCACATCGGTGGCCACATATTTTGTGATGGATGTGGTCATATTGAATCATGTCGAATATCAGAATTCTGATATTCGAGCATCGAGATATGGTTGTGTTGGCTTTGGAGGGTAAGAATCAAAATTTTCTACATCAAAATATAAAATAGTAAGTAATTTTTAAGGGGACTGAATGAAAATATATTTTTCCCCACCTCGGCGGCCCTATATGGTTTGGTATATGGGGTCATATGGAGGATTATATTGAATATCAGAATTCTGATATTCGAGTTTTGATGTGTTTCGCTATATCGACTTTTAAGGCCCCGAATATAAAATTGTTTACATCAACTTTTAATATTAAATTACATTAAGGTAGATGAATAAAAATCTATTACAACACCACAACGGTGGCCACATATTTTGTGATGGATGTGGGCGTATTGAATCATGTCGAATATCAGATTTCTGATATTCGAGCATCGAGATATGGTTGTGTTGGCTTTGGAGGGCAAGAATCAAAATTTTCTACATCAAAATATAAAATATTAAGTAATTTTTAAGGGGACTGAATGAAAATCTATTTTTCCCCACCTCGGCGGCCCTATATGGTTTGGTATATGGGGTCATATGGAGGATTATATTGAATATCAGAATTCTGATATTCGAGTTTTGATGTGTTTCGCTATATCGACTTTTAAGGCCCCGAATATAAAATTGTTTACATCAACTTTTAATATTAAATTACATTA